>OY288258.1:13725677-14925677 GCA_958450325.1 Agrostemma githago
GCAAATGGTTAGTTTCATAAGCAACAAATTGCTTCATAAACTTTAAAGTTGAATGTGTGCTTGATTCGTAATCAAACGTCTATTTGCTTCAAAAGCAATATAACACTAACTTTAGTTATAATATTAGTCATAAAGTTGTCCTTTAGAACCGTTCCAACACACAACTTCTTATCCAAAACAAAATATACTGAGATTACAATCTCATGTCATCTTTGTCTATTTGGAAATATGAATCATTGTAACTTGTTTACAATAATTCATTTATCACATCATGCGCATCTCTTAAATAATTCCCTTTTTGCTTCTTGAGCGCAAAGGAACAATTCTTAGATAGCATTCTAGTGACACTCACCAGATTAGTATCTACGCGTCACACGAGCACATAATAAACAACTTTCTTGCCAAGTCTCATAGGCTAAAGCAACCAAATGTCGTTTAGTTAGAGAAGTATGTCACTTACATACCAAATCATAACGATAAATGCACTCCCACTAGCCTCTTGTACTTACTGTCTTTCTTCGTCTCAAAGGAAAACAAACATCTTTGAATTACCACATTAAGAACGAAGATATTACTCCATAATACTTGCTCCAATCAAATTGGATCATTCACATTTGTCTAGCAATTTTGATAAATGGAATTCATACGATAAGTCGCAAACACATCATATTGCATCTCTCTCAAGAAATGTATTTCACACATATATGTCCAAAACTTATCAAATGTATGATGACATTCAAAATGTTAAATCGTTCCTAATAGACTCAAACATAATGTTGTAAAAAGGGTTTTCCATAGTCATTACTATGAGATCAATCCTTAACTACCAATTATGCTCCATAGATATACTCTTATATCAATCCACATCATCTTTATATTGAAGACCATTCTTCACTATAAGATCCATTTAACCAAAGTCTATACTTGGTAGATATGGTATATAGAATCTATTAGGTTTTATGTGACTTTTGGAGTCTTTGCTCATTATTGTTTCATCATAGGTCAAACCTATGTAGGGTAATATTTTACAGCTAAGATGATCATGACTTTTCATGGATGCATCAATATCCTAGCAATTTTGATAAATGGAATTCATACGATAAGTCGCAAACACATCATATTGCATCTCTCTCAAGAAATGTATTTCACACATATATGTCCAAAACTTATCAAATGTATGATGACATTCAAAATGTTAAATCGTTCCTAATAGACTCAAACATAATGTTGTAAAAAGGGTTTTCCATAGTCATTACATGAGATCAATCCTTAACTACCAATTATGCTCCATAGATATACTCTTATATCAATCCACATCATCTTTATATTGAAGACCATTCTTCACTATAAGATCCATTTAACCAAAGTCTATACTTGGTAGATATGGTATATAGAATCTATTAGGTTTTATGTGACTTTTGGAGTCTTTGCTCATTATTGTTTCATCATAGGTCAAACCTATGTAGGGTAATATTTTACAGCTAAGATGATCATGACTTTTCATGGATGCATCAATATCCTCTTCAACAGTTGTAGAGAATTTCTATTAATTTTGAACAATTTAAGGTCGATTCTACTCCCACTGTTTCTATTAGAAATCACATATTTTTAAAAGAAACATACCACTCCATGCAACAAAACAGTTTTGTTCTTTGGATGGTTTGTAGAATTAACATAATACCCCTAATAAAACAAATGTCATAATTGAGTCTAAGTTCTAGAAAATAATTTTCTTTAATCTTGACTTGATAATTAAGAAAAGACTTTTAAGAACATTATCAATCCATATCTCATATGGTGTCTATTCTCCGACTTACATGGACAATCTCATCAACATTTGTACAAAGACTTTTATAGTGCATAACTTTCTAAAGCGTCAATAATATCTGCATATGACTCATCATAGACCAAATCATATCAAATATGGTTCGATGTAGTTTGAAACACTTTTCACTACTTCTAAGATGATCACAATCTTTTAGTTCAATTCCTCCCTGTTTCAATCATATCGAACGACTCGTACCAACTTATCAAGTTGATTTTGTATTTTCATCTGAATTTCCTTAAGCAATTCAAAGCATTCAGATTTAAATTTCATCAAATGACCAAAATCATACATGTTACCCATTTTGCAACATCATTAGTTAAACTCACATGTATCTATATATATGTGATCTAATAAGTCTAATTAACCTCCCACTACAATTAGTAGGAGTCACTACTAATGTCATTTATCCATCTAAACAAGATCCATTTACCTCAGTTGATCCTTATCAATAAGGTTTATAATTTCATCATTATGAAACTTATTCTTATGTTTCTTGTCTCATGGATTAAGGACAATATCATAATAGGTAAAACTTGAGTCTAGGGATTTGAACCTTTTGGTTGTTATGTTACAGATAAAAGCATTCACTACTAGGAATGTAGAGCTCAACAATCATGTTAGCCTTATTGTACCTCATATTCTTGCAAGGTATAGAGCAACAATTGTTCTACTTTTATCAAAACTTTTCATGCCCATACATGAAACAAAATCAATATTCTTGCTTATGACTAGTACAAGAATAACAATTATTCAATTCCAGTATTCAGCTTTATGGTAAAATTAAGTGATCTTCCTTTTATATATGAAACAACAACGTTTGTCCATTTCATCATAAAACACTTCACTTATATACCATTCTTCCACCCTCTTTGAGCTATCACATTCACAATGTAATATATGCATTTGGTATCTCATACCAAAACAGTAGAATGCAAGTAACAATTACTCTAGTAACATAAACACCTAAAGTCATACTTCAATTGATTTGCAGATTTTCTAGACACTTTTAGAAAGTTATCTACCAATGCCATACATTTGTCATTACATTAATGATAAATAATTTCGTACCTAATCTAACATGGGAACAAGTTTGGGTATGACAACAATTATCCTTTCCTTACTTTAACCAATCTCTTAGATTCATTAATCATTATCTCAAGCAATTTTCTTAATGAACTCATAGAACATTAGTATTATTTGCCTTCTTGATACAATGTTCAATCGTCTTTTAACATCTCATGCTAAAAGGTAAGAAACCTTATTAAGTCACATGTTTATTCAAAATAAAGTGACCTAAACTTAGGACTAATTGAAACGATTTCAATTCCTAATTCTTTAGAAAGAAGCATCCAAAATTTCCTGATTATCAATATAATCACTCATCATATGACATATGGATTAATCGGATCATCTTTAACATTTTTCTCACTTAATGGGAACAGTTCCCTTTATTGAAATAATTAATTTTTGTACTTATAATCATCTTAATGACTCAAATTATACAGTCCATACTGCACATTAACATTGGTAATAATTTGTCGGAATTATCCTTCACAAGGACCAAATCCGTATCTCTAATTTTGAGAACAATTCTCAAGATACCAACCGACAAGGTTGAACAATTCAAACTCATCTTTAATAAATGTGATAAAGGGGACTAACTTACAACTACAACTATATGCAAAGTAAAACGATAATTAATATTAAAAAATCTTAAACAATTTTAAGATAAAATCATGAAAACTACCCTCAAGTTCGAATAATATCCCAAGATCCTCAACCTTTTGTCGCTCAAGTGAACTTGGGCTCACTGCTCAAGCTCCAAAAATAAAGGTAGACGACATTGTCAATTACATCAATATGTAATTCTTGGTTTGTCGGAATTAGTCATCATATGACACCAACTATTTGCCTTAAAGCCCAAGTCCGACTTGATAGCAATGTTAAGCAAACCAGACTGAACCTGTGGGTAACCGTTACCCACCTACTCAGTCCACACACATCGGCAAAGCAGCGCTTAGGCAGTCACTTTAACCAATGGTATGAAATTGTTGTAGTGGTCAATTCTGGAAAGGCAATACTTAATATTTGTGCGAGGGATTAAATGCATATGGGTCATAGCCATGCATCTAGGTCAACTTACAAGGCGACCTATTAGTTCTAAGCACACAAGTCACAAGTCTCAAACAATAAAATTCATGCATCGTATGACATAATAATTCAATTGTTAATAGTGATTTGTGCATAAAACAAGTTAAAAGATCCCATATTTTGATTCCTAATCATATTACATTTCATAATTGCTATTTGGTTTGAACAATTTCACAAATATCTTTCATTTTTCCAACTACGAGGAACAATTTCCAACCCGGAAAAATTGAACGGATATACAAAACTCGATTCTCAATCGACCTGCGACTTATAATTGTAATATAGATGAACAATTCATCAAAATCAAATAAGACTCGAGAAACTCTTTTTCCGATCTATTTATGATAACATGATAATTAAAATGCATGAAATTATTTAGCCGATTTAGAAAACTAATTTTTCATTGATTCGGAAAATAAAAGTATAATCCATGTTTGATTCATAATCAACACACGAACGCAAGAAAACGACTTTTCTTAAAAGTGTCGCTCGACCCGACACCTTGTCATCCGAGTAAATATTGTGTCATCTTGGTCAAACCTGTGTCGCCCGGGTCATCCCGTTCCAACCGGGACATACCCGTGCCGACCGAGTCACACTCGTGCCCACCGGGTTGGTCTCTTTTCGTTCCGCCTCCACCATAATTAAAACAAGTCTTGTCCTAATCTTATTAGGTCTCATCGTCAACGATAAATTCTTATAATTTTACGTTCCCAATTTCAATCGAATCTTGACTAATCTAATTAGTCTCATCGTCGACAAGGAAATTGAGAATAATAATAATAATGTGTCAATTTAGGACAAAATTAAATTGAAAATAATCAATATTAGATCTTAATTTAAATTTTACTAGTCAATTTTAAAATTTTACAATTTAAACTCATAGCTTATAACCAACCCTAAACATGAAACGACAATAACTCGATCGATTAGCCGCAATGGAAAGAAATGAAAAATCACAAAAACAAGAGTATAACAAAGTGCGGACCACTGTAGAACGAAGTCACAGCTAATCACATGCTAATTTGTAGACACCCGCATTTTGACTGCCAGGTGTGTATGGTAGTTTCCAAAAAACACCCGATGATGATCGGACGCTAAAGTCTTTCTACGTGCTCGGATACGGGCTCAAATCCATTAGTTGCTGGCTAATGCACTTACGGAGTACAAACCTCACAAAATCAACTTCAAATCCAGGCCCAGTGGATCATTCCGAGTCAAACAAGACTAATTTGGGCCAAAACCGACACCGAAATTAAAATCGACTTTTAGCGATTGGGTCAACCCCGGTCAAAGTCGTTTCCGAGACACACAAAACAACCCCTCACATCATCAAAAGTCCAAGTCAGACACAAAACCCATCAAACATCCAAAGTCAAGGTCCAAAAGACTGACCAACGCGACCCAGCTGGGCCACTCGATCGATTGACCTACCCACTCGATCGAGTGGGCCTTTTTCGAGCCCGACTGCAGGCATAACGGGCCACTCGACTGAGTCAGCTGGTTACTCGGTCGAGTAACCCTAACCGGGTGCCCTTGCCTTTGCCTATATAAGCAACCCGATGCACACAACTTTTGACATCCTTACACAACCCTAATCAATCCTTGGCACAACTCTACAATTCAAACCCTAGCAATACACTAGCAAACCCTAAACCTAGTTTTAGAAAATCGAAACCCTAACCACCATAACTCAACCTTCATACACCTCGAAGCTCCCGTGTTAAAGTCGCGATTACGAGTCCGATCCGAGACAAGAACATGTAGGTTGAGGGTGTCAAAACCCCATTCTTTCCTTCTTCTCTTCCTCTCGTCATCTTCCTCCTTTTTCACGCTTTTTTTCGTTTTCTTTATTATTTTCTTTATCGCATCATAATATCGATAATAACTAGTATAAGACATTAAAATACTTGTCGATTTGTGTCGAATGTGAGTGATGGTGGGATAAGGAAAACCGAACATACAAGTGTACTGCACACAGCGTTGACGGTCGCTTATCCCATCACCCCGATCGTTTGATTATTGAAACAAGTTAACTTAAACAGTAATCCGTTTTATTTCGTTTTCATCATTATTCGAGTCGCATATTTACGTCGATTTTCAAAAACAAGAATTCTATTTAATAAGGGTCTATCCATTAGATTCGATACCATTTCCCTAATTGGATGTCGAATCTAGCGATCTAGTCACATAAATTAATTAACGCGATTTATCCATATCGCGATAATTAATTTAAGACGACTAAATTTTTTTTATTTTATTTTTTATTTTTTTTATTTTCACTCTAGTATTCCATATCGATTCAATAATCGATTATGGGATACTACGAGTATTCAAAATTAGAATCGAATATAAATCCCACAATATTTATATTCTATTCAACAAAATCGACGATTTATAAAATCCGAGTCGAGCACAAATTGTGCAATACTTATGTCTGATTCGATAAAACCGTCGAATCATCAAAAATCAAAAGCAATTTCAAAATCAATAATAAAATTGCAAGCGAAACTAGTTCGTACAGGCGCCACTCGACCGAGTGCCTCGGCCACTTGATCGAGTGACATCACAAAAATCGAGCAGAATACGTTTTCCGACCTCCACTCGGTCGAGTCTCGCAATGACTCGATCGAGTGGCGACGTGCTCGGCCGAGTTGGTCAGTAACTCGGTCGAGTAGGGTCACGAAATCCGGACATAACCTTTTTCATAGGACCACTCGGTCGAGTCCCGCAATGACTCGGTCGAGTGGCCCCTTTATCGCGTCAAACCGCGAGTCCTACAAGTTATTCGAGTCTCGTTCATATCTTTTCGTGACTTAGGTCAACACGTGCCTAATTAATCACGTGGAACATCTTTTCAAAACCATGCATTAATTCATTCTCATCATTCAATTTTATTCAATAATCTGCACAAACCGTTATTATTCGTTATATCACTAACCGTTTGTTGTTTCTTTTGTCAATTTTTGTCGTTTATTTTATTCTACTAAAATGAACCCACATGCTAAAATTCAACTTCGACGTTAGAATTAATTGCATTAAATTGACTTAGAAACCCTTTTCAATTCCATTCACATGCTTAGGGAAAATAATCTTTGCATATCATTTTCCCGTTCAACTAACGCGCGTATTAGAAAGTCACTCGAGATCTTAGTAGAGGCCGCTAGTGCGGGCGGGGTTGGGTGTCCTTTGTGGGCTTCCCAACACGTACCCTCACCCCTTACTCAGAACCATGGTTTTCGGATATCCGAACCCATTGGCGCACGAGAGTCATTCAATACACGATATCCGATAATGTCGGTATCAGTATCAAATGCAAACGGACTAGCCCAATAAACTCTGACATCGGAAATGGGCCGTATTTTGTATACGGCCCACTACGACATAGAGTGGGCTCGAATGATTCCGAATAACCACAAAATTCGGTGGCGACTCCACATAGACCTAAATTTCAATTCGATCCATTCTCATATGGAGATTCATTCGCCTCCCCAAACCCGCGCGTGGCCGCATCGGGGTGGACCTATGTCATGTCCACAATTTGGCGACTCCCCTGGGGATTAACTGATGCGTGACTTACCATCGGCATCCTCAGGGTGAGACTCGAATAGAAATCGTTTGACTAGTACAATACGCGTTTTAGTTTTACGGTTCATGCATAACCCATATTTTCCCGGGCCGGTACTCGCGACCGACGTCCCACTATACCGTTGATGTACTCCAATATGGATATGTCAAAAGGTGTCCATAGTCGATTCGAGTGGGTTTCGCGGCATGTTCTAAGATCAACTCGACTTAGGAAGTCTGTCCCGATCAACGTCTAGACTATGTACACTGGTATAGACCCTCTTTAGACCGATCGAGACTTAGTATAGAGCATACATGGCGTCGTTATAATGCTTGACTACATGCTACTTGGTTTCCGTGTCATTTTCAAAAACCGTCATTTCAAAAATGTATCTTTTCAAAAATATTCAACTTTCAAAAACTCGGAAAGCTGCCGAAATTTAGGACATATGATTTGACTCAAAACAAGCCTATTTTCTAGCCGGCATGCCGCCCATTTCGAAATTCGATTTTCCGATCCACCATTCGATTTTCGAATTTTCAAAAATTCGATTTCAATTTTCAAATCTTCGAGATGTCGTTTTTGATTTTCAAATCTTCGGGATCTCATCTTCAATTTTCAAATCGTTGGAAATTCTTTTTTCGACATTCAAAATTTCAATTTTCAAGATATCCAATTTCAAAACCCGGGAGACATACCGAATTTAGGACTTATGATTTTACTCAAAATAGCCTATTTTCTAGCCGGTATGCTGCCCAATTCAAAACTCGAAAACATTTTCGAACTTTCAAAACCGAGGACCGATACACTTTCCGATTTTCTCGAAAAATCGGGCCTTTCCCCGAGTTCTCTCGGACTTTCCAAAAACAATCAATTTTCAAAACCTTCCTCTTCTTAGGACTTCCCGTATTTAGCAGTTTCGGGTCGTGTCTTAAGTCGTCAAGGTCTTTAGCATCGAAACTCTGTCGATCTCACATCACGAGTTTCTTCCCTACCCCAGTCCACCTTATTAGACTAAGGCAAGGCCCACCTACGTAGGACATACTCCTGCAACGGAGGGCCCGTCTACACAATCGAGTCCATAGTCTGGGGATGTTTCACATGGACCTTCCTTCGAACAGGACTCGGCCCACATAGCCGAATCCTAAGGAAGGCCCACCTTTCACAAGTCACCCGTCCAGGTGTCTTTTCCGAGTCAACCTTTTACAAGGCATAATCCTATAGCAAAAGGTTCACGGTCCTTACGTTTAAGGGTCACTCGTCCGACACTCGAGTCTTAACAAAATCTTCAATCCCACTCGGGGGCTACCCCTTAGCAGAGCGATCAATCACGGTTGCTCTAAGGGTCATGTCTTACACGTGTCTCACGTACCCCACTTTCGAGCCACTTAAGAATTAAGATGCCACACCATCTGAGTCCTTAGTCTCACATTGGGGGCTATTCTCCGACGGAGTGATTAATCACAGTCACTCCGAGAATCGTACCCTACACATTTGTCTTAGGGGAGTCTAACCCGAGTCAAACTGGAGTCGTCTCTCCTCCTGCGCTATTTCCTATGCCTTGGTGAGTTGGAGTTCCGAAGCAACTTTTCTGATTACGCGGTATTCTTACAGACAGGCCACCCGTAACTAGATACCAACGCAAGATGGACGAATTGAAAGATGCTCAGACCAAGATCGAGACTCAACTGACTACCATCCAGGCTAACCAAGAAACCTTAGCCACCCGCCTGAGCGCCGTAGAGAAGACGGCCCCTGTTGAAGGATCTGAGCCCACTGGGCCCATAGCTGAGCTAATCAGCGTTGTTCACAAGCTCGAAGAACAGGTTCATTGGTCGACGAACAATTCAATCCACACTGAAAATGCTCGTTCCTACTCACCTTTGAATGACGAGCTACCTGCTGACCTCAACCTTACGGGAATTCCAATGTTTGAGGGTACTGAAGACCTGATCCATCATATCCGGGCTTTCAAAGATTTCATGGCGGTCAAAGGGGTAAAGTCCACCATGTTTAAGCACTTATTCCCTTCCTCCCTCGAGAAGCACCCCAAAGCCTGGTACTACAGGCTCGATTCCTAGAAATACCCGACTTGGGATGATGTGGCGACTGAATTCGCTCGGAATTATGCTGAAAATACCGAGATCCAGACTACAATGCGTACTCTGGAAGTCCTGGCCCAAGAGCCCAAAGAAGGGTTCACTAAATATCTTCAAAGATGGAGGGTCGAGAGTGTGAAGTTGGTAGACAAGCCCAACGAGATGACACTAGTGGAGGCATTCATCAACAACCTCCTACCTTATTACCGCGTCCATCTTAGGTATGTCGGCATTTCAAACTTTGTCGTACTTACCGAAATGGGCATTAGAATTGAAGACGATCTTCGATATAATGAAGATCTGGGTGAAGCTTCTACTGAAGGCTATACTGGACATCAACTCGAGTCCTTAGAAGCCGACGACTAATGACAACATCATCCGATAGTCCAGATTTGGTTTAAGTCTGAGTCTGAGTCCGAGTCTAGGATGTACCATTTCTTTCAAAGTCAAAGTCAAAGTCAGATTCAGAGTCAACTGTATTCTGTCCTCCTTTTTTCAAAATTCAAAAAAATCAGCTTTCAATATTCTTTCTCATATATACTTTCCTTATATGTTTCCGAGAACATGATGAACACCATCATACACTGTGAGCACATGCACGTGACTATTATAGGCACATCTATAATGACTGCAGGAAACCGAGCCCGTGTTTTCCTTTGCCTATTCCATGTCTGGTATAGAAAAGCCACATAACTACCCTTAGCAGGAGCATATCGAATCCTATGACAAATCTGGGTAGTCTCCTAGTTTGGGTCCGAGACGGGAGGCAAGACCATTTCCCACAACAAACACCCATCCGATAAGATCAACCGATCCCTACCTTTGGTGTTAGTCTGACCAACAAAGAAAACTGGACGAAAAAAAAAATTCAAAAACCCATGACCGGGGCTGAGAGGTCAACCAAAACTCAAAAAACCCATGACCGGGGCTGAGAGGTCAACCAAAATTCAAGAAACCCATGACCGGGGCTGAGAGGTCAACCAAAATTCAAAAAACCCATGACCGGGGCTGAGAGGTCAACCAAAATTCAAAAAACCCATGACCGGGGCTGAGAGGTCAACCAACATTCAAAAAACCCATGACCGGGGCTAAGAGGTCAACGAACAAAAATTCAAAAAACTCATGACCGGGGCTAAGAGGTCAATCAAAAAAAATCAAATACCCATGACCGTGGTCAACGGTCAACTCAAGTGAAAATCCTTTAACCGGGGTACGGTCAAATTCAAAATTATCAATACCATCCAATAGGGGGAGTAACAATCAAGCTGGTTAGCTAACACCACAATCAGCATTCCCCCATTACAACCCTCAAGACCTCCGCGAGGCCTAGGCTAGAGACAGCCCGGAATTTTGAGGATTCAAGCTCCATAGGATACCCCTAACCATTAGGGCCAGACATGGAAACCAGATCCCGCATTATCAAACCAGCCCAATCGAAGCTCGAGCCATCATTACTCGACTTCCCCCTTTCCTACCACATTACCATACCTTACCCTCGAAGCTTTAGCTCCACGTACAAAATCGACCTCCAGATTTCGAACATCAAAACCACTTGTGACCTAGCCCCACATTTCCAAAAACATCCAAACCAGTTACCAACCCCAAACACGGGAACTCAACCTGCGGTCGGCATAGAACATGCCCAAATAGTTCACACCACCTCTGGGGGCCATCCAGGAGGACGCTCACAGTCAAGGGATCAAGGTCCTAACCATTCTAGCGCTTTGATCAAGACATCATTGGGAATGCACCTAGCCTACACCGTCAATATGGCTAGTTACACACAAAGTCCTATTAGACTAGGCACCATAATATATCTTCCGTTACTGAACTACGGCTTGGTTTGATTTCACCACACGTGAGTACGTAGGCAGCCTTTCAACAGAGGCACAACCACCCACATTGACACACATTCAAAAAGCACTATCATTCCGGTCACGACACTGTCATGTTCTCAGCAGCTAGCTTTGTCGTCCTGGGGGCTTTTCTTAGGCAAGAATACCTCCGTCCACTCACATAATCCAAATACTTTCAAAATCTAGCCTCCTTTCTACAGTGTGTCCTAGTACTCGGCTCAGTCGAAGACGAGAATCTGTCAGGACTCGAAGCATTATCCATTTTGGACTGTACCCTAAAATCAGAAATCCAGAAGGGCACCAGACTAAAACAGTCTCATTACAGACTACTACAATTCCCCTATAACAGATCGTTCCCATTTCGACTTCGACCATGTTGCCACTCGCCTAGGCTATGGAGTAGCGCAACTCAAGAGCCTTGTTAGGTGGCCCACCCCCTACCGAGTCACGGTCCAACCCCTCGAGAGTCCAGTCGTGTCTGTCAAACTCATCCGGTCACGTCCAGAGTCGAGTCTGTCGGTAGGCCTCTCTCTTCAAATTCCACTTTGAAATTTGCAAAATCTAGCCATTTGAAAAAAGATCCTTTTCGACAAGGTCAGATTTCAGTCTATTTAAACTGCAAATTTCTTTTCTACCCCTTTCCATTTTGAAAACCTAGCTCGTGAGTGCTTTCAGGATTTTAATTTCGAAAATTTCAAAGATTCAAAATTCATATTCCCCAGCGCGAGTCACTTTACTACCCACGTGTTGCATGCAAATTTTATGTGACTTATACAGGTACGACTCAGGCAGGGACATGGAACCCACTGTATCTCCCCAGCAGAAAGCCCAAGACGGCATCTTCTCTCGAATCAACACGGGATGGGCCCATATACAGGTGCACCTGGTACTTATACGACAAGTCCAATTCCCCAGCAGATAGCCCGAGGCGGCATTTTCCCCGGAATAGCACGGGATGGGCCTACACACAGGCGCACCCAGGACTTATGCGACAAGTCCGATTCCCCACGGAGTTATCATCATCAACTCAGGTACGATTTATATCTTATGGCTGGCGAGCCCTTCACGCGAGTCTAATGGACTATAAACGACCCGATCGGAAGCATACCAGGTCTTAATTGACTTGGTAGCTACTCTGACTTTCGCCTTGTCCAAGCCTTAGTCAGAGTGGGGGCTCTATAGACACCCGCATTTGACTGCCAGGTGTGTATGGTAGTTTCCAAAAAACACCCGATGATGATCGGACGCTAACATGCTTCTACGCGCTCGGATACGGGCTCAAATCCATTAGTTGCTGGCTAATGCACTTACGGAGTACAAACCTCACAAAATCAACTTCAAATCCAGGCCCAGTGGATCATTCCGAGTCAAACAAGACTAATTTGGGCCAAAACCGACACCGAAATTAAAATCGACTTTTAGCGATTGGGTCAACCCCGGTCAAAGTCGTTTCCGAGACACACAAAACAACCCCTCACATCATCAAAAGTCCAAGTCAGACACAAAACCCATCAAACATCCAAAGTCAAGGTCCAAAAGACTGACCAACGCGACCCAGCTGGGCCACTCGATCGATTGACCTACCCACTCGATCGAGTGGGCCTTTTTCGAGCCCGACTGCAGGCATAACGGGCCACTCGACTGAGTCAGCTGGTTACTCGGTCGAGTAACCCTAACCGGGTGCCCTTGCCTTTGCCTATATAAGCAACCCGATGCACACAACTTTTGACATCCTTACACAACCCTAATCAATCCTTGGCACAACTCTACAATTCAAACCCTAGCAATACACTAGCAAACCCTAAACCTAGTTTTAGAAAATCGAAACCCTAACCACCATAACTCAACCTTCATACACCTCGAAGCTCCCGTGTTAAAGTCGCGATTACGAGTCCGATCCGAGACAAGAACATGTAGGTTGAGGGTGTCAAAACCCCATTCTTTCCTTCTTCTCTTCCTCTCGTCATCTTCCTCCTTTTTCACGCTTTTTTTCGTTTTCTTTATTATTTTCTTTATCGCATCATAATATCGATAATAACTAGTATAAGACATTAAAATACTTGTCGATTTGTGTCGAATGTGAGTGATGGTGGGATAAGGAAAACCGAACATACAAGTGTACTGCACACAGCGTTGACGGTCGCTTATCCCATCACCCCGATCGTTTGATTATTGAAACAAGTTAACTTAAACAGTAATCCGTTTTATTTCGTTTTCATCATTATTCGAGTCGCATATTTACGTCCATTTTCAAAAACAAGAATTCTATTTAATAAGGGTCTATCCATTAGATTCGATACCAATTCCCTAATTGGATGTCGAATCTAGCGATCTAGTCACATAAATTAATTAACGCGATTTATCCATATCACGATAATTAATTTAAGACGACTAAAATTATTTTTTAATTTTTTTTATTTTCACTCTAGTATTCCATATTGATTCAATAATCGAGTATGGGATACTACGAGTATTCAAAATTAGAATCGAATATAATTCCCGCAATATTTATATTCGATTCAACAAAATCGACGATTTATAAAATCCGAGTCGAGCATAAATTGTGCAATATTTATGTCCGATTCGATAAAACCGTCGAATCATCAAAAATCAAAAGCAATTTCAAAATCAGTAATAAAATTGCAAGCGAACCTGGTTCGTACAGGTGCCACTCGACCGAGTGCCTCGGCCACTTGATCGAGTGACATCACAAAAATCGAGCAGAATACGTATTCCGACGTCCACTCGGTCGAGTCTCGCAATGACTCGATCGAGTGGCGACGTGCTCGGCCGAGTTGGTCAGTAACTCGGTCGAGTAGGGTCACGAAATCCGGACATAACCTTTTTCATAGGACCACTCGGTCGAGTCCCTCAATGACTCGGTCGAGTGGCCCCTTTATCGTGTCAAACCGCGAGTCCTACAAGTTATTCGAGTCTCGTTCATATCTTTTCGTGACTTAGGTCAACACGTGCCTAATTAATCACGTGGAATATCTTTTCAAAACCATGCATTAATTCATTCTCATCATTCAATTTTATTCAATAATCTGCACAAACCGTTATTATTCGTTATATCACTAACCGTTTGTTGTTTCTTTTGTCAATTTTTGTCGTTTATTTTATTCTACTAAAATGAACCCACATGCTAAAATTCAACTTCGACGTTAGAATTAATTGCATTAAATTGACTTAGAAACCATTTTCAATTCCATTCACATGCTTAGGAAAAATAATCTTTGCATATCATTTTCCCGTTGAACTAACGCGCGTATTAGAAAGTCACTCGAGATCTTAGTAGAGGCCGCTAGTGCGGGCGGGGTTGGGTGTCCTTTGTGGGCTTCCCAACACGTACCCTCACCCCTTACTCAGAACCATGGTTTACGGATATCCGAACCCATTGGCGCACGAGAGTCATTCAATACACGATATCCGATAACGTCGGTATCAGTATCAAATGCAAAGGGACGAGCCCAATAAACTCTGACATCGGAAATGGACCGTATTTTGTATACGGCCCACTACAACATAGAGTGGGCTCGAATGGTTCCGAATAACCACAAAATTCGGTGGCGACTCCACATAGACCTAAATTTCAATTCGATCCATTCTCATATGGAGATTCATTCGCCTCCCCAAACTCGCGCGTGGCCGCGTCGAGGTGGACCTATGTCATGTCGACATAATTGCTTACCCATGCCACGCATATGAAGAACTTGCATGCATAATATCAATTCACAATAGTGCGGCAATAACAACGGAGAACAATAAGTCATAATCATTATCAACCCAATTATCTCACGGCCAAGATGAAACAACGACAACAATTCTCACACAATTGAACTTATAATCAAATTAATACGCGGATAGAATCCCTCATAACCAATTATGAGCCATAGATTCACGTCAATTAGATTAATACTACGTAACAGAGGCTCTGATACCACTGTAGGGTTACAACCCTTAAACCCAAGGACCTGTTACGAGTATTAACCGAAAAGACAAAAGTAGAGGGATAACAATTATACCTTATTTGCAGCGGAACAGCGTATTAGTAAGAATTATAATAAAACCAGAAATATATATCATCTCCACGGACTGAATAAATAACCTCCACGGACAGAATAAATAATTCCCACGGAGAGAATAAAGCACCCCAAACGTGATGCCTCCTTTGGTATCCACACGGGTACAGAACTGCGACGTATATGCTAGTATAAAGGTACGTGAGACCGTGTCACAACTTCTCTATATCTCTCTTATAACTCTTTATAAGACGAATATACTATGAGTCAATACTCTTTATTCCATATATTGGTTCATCATATGAACCTCCTTATATTGAAAATGAGAAGGTAGAATTAGGTTATTTCCATAACTCTAATTACCCTAATTAGATTATTAGTATAACTCTAATTAACATAACCTGACAACGCAGATGGGTCCGTATTACTACTGACACGATATATTTGAAATATTGATATATATATATATATATATATATATATATATATATATATATAGAGGTAGGTTCAAATAAGGTCCACAATTTTTTAAGTCTATATTGAAGTTACAGATGACATATGCTAAAGTTACATTTGTTCAAAATTGATATATATACAAATGCAACTTTAGCGTATGTCATCTGTAACTTCAATATAGACTTAAAAAAATTGTGGACCTTATTTGAACCTACCTCTCTCTCTCTCTCTCTCTCTCTCTCTCTCTCTATATATATATATATATATATATATATATATATATATATATATATATATGTATGTATCCCGTACACATTGTGTGTGACCTAATGGGCCCACTTAAGACTACCAGACACGTAACCTATTTACATGTCAACCCAGCATCGACCTCTAGCAAGGCATATCGGATACAAAGACTTAAGCGGGTTAATCCGTAGGACAGTGGACATAACTCCTTCAGTCTCCCACTTGTACATGTCCTCTCAAGAACGGCGTTAATTAAAATAATGTCATATTAATTATTTAACAAGTCTTTATACTTACAATTCATAATAACATTCTTCAAAGGAAATTTCATGAATAATTAATTAAATAAATAAATAAATAAAAATATTTTATGACACTTATAAATTAATTTTAACAAAATAATCAGAATATATTTATATAAAATACCATATGAATTTATCTCATGTTTATTATAACTTGAGGGCTTTATTGCCTAATTACCCATTTAAATCCAAAAATAATTATATAAATTATATAACCACCATGCATAATTTTATTACATACTAAAAAGTCATATTATAACAAAAAAAATATTTTTTTTTGTTTTCATGATTATTTACATATTGTGGATATTTATGCATGCAATGAATGAGTATTCATAAAAAAATGTGATAACATGGAAAAATAAAATAATTACTCGAAAATTAAATCTAAAAACTTAAAAATCTACATGCAACATCATCAACATAAAAAAAGTAGGAATATATTTAAGAATATAATCGTTTTAATCATTCATATAATTTATATATTTATTGCATGATAAATAAATTACAAGCATGATTAAATAATGAGCAACAAAACCAATCATATATTCATATATTCATCACAAAAATATATACATAATTTATACCATGAAGTTCATATATTATCATAATTTTTAAACTTCATATATATCCTCAATCTTATTATAAATTCATAAAAATATTAGAATTTCATAAATCAAGAAAAAGAGTAAACCTAGTTACCTTGAGAGAAATTTAGTAGTATTAATATAAGTAGGATATGGATGATATCAACCTAAGTGGTTTCCTTCCACCAAGGTCTCTTGTTCACCTAGTTTTAGATTAATAAAATTTATCAAGAAAACAATACACAATTTAACTAGAAATGAATAAAATTAATGAATAAATAATCTATACTTACTACTCCCTCCTAGTTGTTTTAATCTTCCCTCTTTTTTTGGCACAAATATGAAGAAGAGAATAAAGAATTGATTAAAGTAAGAAAATGTGGGGTATAAAGAAGAAATATGGTGGGGTTTGTGAGTAAAGGAAAGAATAAAGAATTGAAGAAAGAATAAAAAAATTGATTAACGTACAACCCAAAAATAGAAAGAGGGAAGATAATCCAACTAGTGTCAAAAAGGAAAGAGGGATGATTAAAAAAACTAGGAGGGAGTAGTAATTAGGATGGATAGTATGGAATGAAGTTATGAAGAAAAGAGTATGAGGAAAGTGGATGATAGTTCACGGTGGAATGGTGGAGAAGTGAGGAGTAGTTCATCCCTTAATTTAAGGACAAAATGCATGTGATGATGAAGATGATTAGTCTTAGCCATATAGCCATGCATGGCTATAAACCTATGCTCATAGACCTTGGGCTCAAAGGAAGTGCAAGTTGGCAAGTTGGCAAGTTGCAAGCATGTTACAAAAAAAAAGTGAAGTATGGGTGAAATAGAGATAAGGACGGAATAGATTTGGTCTGTGGGTTACGGTGACAGTCTGTCGTATTTTTAGCATAACTTTCTCTACAGAACTCCGATTAAGACGATTAAGGTGGCGTTAGAAAGCTAAGAGAAAGATCTAAAATTTTTATGTTTTGATTAAGAGACAAATACGTCTCTAACCTGACGTAAAAAGATCAAATATTTTGCCTTAGTTTATTAGTACATCTGAACCTAAGGATTTAAGGGTATAAATAAAAGTGTGAAGGATGGGAACCTAGAACATTAATTCCAAGCATACAAGTGATGGATGGATTAATGGATAATGAGGATGGAGTTAAAAGATTTTATATATGTTTATCAAATTATGAAAATACGGGGTGTTACAACCCTCCCTCTTTAAGAAAAGTTTCGTCCTCGAAACTTGAATGAGTGTGTACCTATATCAAACAAGTGAGGGTATTTTGCTTGCGTGGACGCCTCTGTCTCCCATGTTGCTTCTTCAAACCTTTGAATACGCCACAAAACCTTTACTAATGGTACAACCTTATTCCTTAAGGTTTTGTCCTTCCTATCTAAAATCTGGACGGGTTTCTCCTCGTAAGTCAAATTTGGTTCTACCTCGACTGTGTCCGACTGAAGTACATGAGATGGATCGCTCCGATATCTTCTCAATTGAGATACATGAAAGACATCATGTAATTTAGACAGATTAGGAGGTAAGGCTTACTTATAAGCTACTTCACCAATTCGTTCAAGTACTTCATATGGTGCTACAAACATAGGGCTCAATTTTCCCTTAATTCCAAATCTCTTCACCTCTCTCATGGATGACACCTTAAGAAAGACCTTGTCCCCAACATCAAATTCTATTTGCCTTCAACGCAAATCAGCATATGACTTTTGCCGATCTTGAGCCGCTTTCATCTTTTCCCGGATCAACTTAACTTGCTCAATGGACTCTTGGATCATCTCAGGGCCAACAACTGCAACCTCACTAATATCATCCCAACATAAAGGACTTCGACATTTCCTCCCATATAAGGCCTCAAATGGAGCCATCTTGATACTAGTGTGATAACTGTTATTGTACGAGAACTCTATTAAGGGAAGACTCTTCTCCTATCCTGTTTGGAATTCTAGCACGCACGCTCGGAGCATATCTTCTAAAGTTTGAATAGTGCATTTGGTTTGGCCATCTGTAGCAGCGTGCAAAGCTGTACTCAACTTTAACTTAATACCTAATGCCTCCTGGAGCTTCCTCCAAAAATGCGAACAAAATCGTGGGTCACGATCAGAAACTATGTCTTTAGGAACTCCATGAAATCTAATAACTTCTCTTTGGTATGCCACCGCCATCTCATCCAAACTCCAAGTATCTTTCATTGGAATGAAGTGAGCTACTTTAGTTAAACGGTCCACCACTACCCAAATGGCATTCTTTCCCGTGGGCGACCTTGGTAACCCAGTTACAAAGTCCATGGAGATGGAATCCCATTTCCACACGGGTATTTCTAAGGGCTGCAAGAGACCACCAGGTCTTCGATGTTCAAACTTTACTTTCTAACAGGTAAGGCATCTGGCCACAAAATTCGCAATTTTTCTTTTCATGTTTGGCCACCAAAAGAATTTCTTCAAATCCTTATACATCTTATCCCCACTAGGATGAATAGAGTATGGTGTACTATGAGCTTCCTGCATAATCTTCATTTTTAGATCATCACAATTAGGGACGCACCACCTACCTTGAAATCTTAAACTTCCATCTGCCAAGACTTCAAAATCATTTGCTTCACTGACCTTGGCACGCAGGCCTTCAAGCAGTGGATCCTCTTCTTGTTTTATTCGAATTTCGTGGTAGATCTCAGGTTCAGCACTCATAGCATTCAAAGCGATACTTCCGTGCTGAACTACCTCTAAATTCAACTTTCGAAATTCATGACAAAGATCATCGGGCAACACCATGACGACATTCATTGTGTGTTTTTCTTTTCTACTTAATGCATCGGCCACCACATTGGCCTTACCTTCATGGTATTGGAGTTGAAGGTCGTAGTCATTAATCAATTCTATCCACCTCCTTTGCCTTGCGTTTAGATCTCTTTGGGTAAAAATGTACTTTAAGTTCTTGTGATCAGTGTAAAAGTTGCATGATACTCCATAAAGATAGTGCCTCCAAATCTTAAGAGCAAAGACTACCGCTGCCAACTCGAGATCATGAGTCGGGTAGTTTTTCTCGCATTCCTTTAGTTGTCTCGAGGCATAGGCCACCACCTTTCCATTTTGCAACAACACACAGCCGAGCCCATTCTTTGACGCATCGCTGTAAACATCAAAGCTCACTCCTTCTTCGGGTAAAGTCAAGATTGGTGCTGGCGTTAATCTTTTCTTTAACTCTTCAAACGCCTCTTCGCATGCACTAGACCACACAAATTTTGACTCCTTCTTCAATAAAGAAGTCATTGGCTTTGCTACCTTTGAGAAGTCCTTGACAAACATTCGGTAGTATCCTGCCAGACCCAAGAAGCTACGTATTTCCCTCACATTCTTTGGATTTTACCAATTCATTATAGCCTGAACCTTAGTTGGGTCAACGCTAATGCCTTCACCAGAAACGACATTTCCTAAGAATGCGACCTTCTTAAGCCAGAATTTGCATTTTGAGAACTTTGCAAACCACTTTTGCTTTCTTAATGTCTCCAATATCGACCTCAGATGTTTAGCATGTTCTTCTTCATTCTTTGAATAATGAGGATATCATCAATGAATACCACTACACATTTGTCCAAATACTCATAGAAGGTCCTATTCATCTGATTCATAAACACCGCTGGAGCATTGGTTAGACCAAAGGGCATCACTACAAACTCATAGTGCCCATACCTTGATCGAAAAGCGGTTTTAGGGATATCCTCTTTCCTCACTGGGATGTGATGATAACGCGACCTCAAATCGATCTTTGAGAAAGTACTTGGTCCCTTAACTTGATCGAATAAATCCTCGATTCTTGGGAGTGGGTAACGGTTCTTGATCGTTACCTTGTTCAATTCTCTATATAGTCGATGCATAATCTCATGCTTCCATCCTTCTTCCTCACAAACAGTACTGGGGCACCCCAAGGTGACACACTTGGGCGAATAAAGCCCTTATCGATCAATTCCTCCAATTGTTTCTTTAGCTCTTGCATTTCGGCAGGAGCCATACGGTAGGGCGCCTTTGAAAGGTCCAGTACCATGTAGGAGGTCGATGTTAAACTCGACATCTCGATCTGGAGGGACACCTGGAAGCTCATCGAGAAACACATCGCCGAACTCCCGAACAATAGGAATATCCTCAATCTTAGCTTCCGTAGTGACATCTTGTACACTACATAAATACACCTGATATCCCTTTCTCCTCAATTCCCTAATCTTTAGGGCAGATGATAGGCCGGATGTAGTCATAGTTATTACGACGGTTTTTGTGTATTTTTGTGAGCTTAACCGGGTGTCTTGTAGGGCATTTGTGTCATTTTGGTACGAATGTAATATAAGCTATTTTGAGGATTCTGATCTCGATCGTTAGTTGGGCAAAGAATAGATGACTCATGAAGAATTGGAAAGCCCAGTAGAAGACACGGAGCGAGGAAAAAACGAAGAAAGCCGTGAAGAGCAGCAGACTGCCACGTGAATTGCCCCAGATCCAGGCGAGTCGCGCGGCCATGCGAATCGCGCGGGTCTTACGCGGGTCACGTGGATGCCTGTTTCCGTGACGTGTCTTAGCCTTATTCCACCTTAATTTATTACGTTTAGAAGACTTTGTTTTATTTAGGAAACTTTATATCTTTCTATTTTATTATTATTATTATTATTATTATTATTATTATTATTATTATTATTATTATTATTATTATTATTATTATTATTATTATTATTATTAGGAGACTAGTATTAGGTTAAGTTAAGGTATTGATTATTCACAATTCATCATCATCATCACGTTCAATTAGAAAAAAAGAAAAAAAACCCTAGCATGTGCAACTAATTCCTTCTTCTCGGATTAAGATTTGAAACTTCTAATTATTCAATTGTGAGACTTTAATTCTTCTTTATTCTATCTCTTGAGTATTGTTATTTCTCCGTTTATATTTGCATGATTGTTGAATGTTTAGATTAAAGTAGCTAATTAATCTTTACAATTTTCAGTCTATTGTTATCCTAGCGATTGAATCTGTAATTGTTCAAAACCGTTAGATAAAGTAACAATCTTTAGCCTTAATATTGGATGCGTTTCATCATATCTAAGTTAGAGAGAGATTTAACTTGTGATTCGAACTAATAATCGCGTGTTTTATTGGTCGTCACTTCTATCGTTCTCTATTCGTTAATGTTATTATTGAATTAAACTTAATCGCGTGTATTAGGTTGTTTGATAATTAGGTTATTTGATTATCGCGTTTCGAGTCAAATAATATTCACGTGAGATTCGGGATTTACTTCCCACGATAGTTTGCTCAAGAGTTAGTAGAAAGTTGTTAATCTACGATCAATTTGGTAATTAGTTGTGGAAATTCTTACCTGAGATCTTTTTAATCATCTGAATTCGCTCATTATTATCATTGATTTCGTTGTTTACTTGTTAGTTTGTTTTAGTTACTTCAATCACCCAATCACCCTCATTCTTAGTTATTAATTTCTATTTTTAATTCACTTAAATTACTTCGCCCTCTTTGTGGACCAACCCTTATTTCCCTACACTGTTGTTTTAGTTTTGTGGTTATAAGTGGATAAATAGTATCTTTGGGAGCATACGACTTCGGCTCACCAGCAGACACTCATTTAATTCCTGGTTTAACTAAGATACCCTTATACGAAATCCTTGTACCCAAAGGACTTTTCAGAATGATCTTTTGATCTCGACACAAGAACTTTGCGTCAAACCTTGCTAACCAATCCATGCCAAGTATAATGTCGAATTCCGAGAGTTTAAAACTTATGAGATCAGCGGGTGTGGACATGACATAGGTCCACCCCGACGCGGCCACGCGCGGGTTTGGGAAGGCGAATGAATCTCCATATGAGAATGGATCGAATTGAAATTTAGGTCTATGTGGAGTCGCCACCGAATTTTGTGGTTATTCGGAACCGTTCGAGCCCACTCTATGTCGTAGTGGTCCGTATACAAAATACGGTCCATTTCCGATGTCAGAGTTTATTGGGCTCGTCCCTTTGCATTTGATACCAATACCGACATTATCGGATATTGTGTATTGAATGACTCTCGTGCGCCAACGGTTTCGGGTATCCGGAAACCGAGGTTCTGAGTAAGGGGTGAGGGTACGTGTTGGGAAGCCCACAAAGGACACCCAACCCCGCCCGCACATTAGCGGCCTCTACTAAGAATTCGAATGACTTACAATACGCGCGTTAGTAAAACGGGAAAATGATATGCAAAGATTTATTTTCCCTAAACATGTGAATGGAATTGAATGGGTTTCTAAGTCAATTTAATGCGACTAAAATTAACGTCAAAGTTGTATTTTAGCATGCGGGTTCATTTAGTACAATAAACGAACGATAATTAAATTGACAAGAGAAATAACAAACGCGTTAGTAATGATGTAATGATATAACGAATAATAACGGTTTGTGCAAATATGAGATGCGATGAAATGGTGTAAAATATGATGATGTATGTTTTGAAAAGGTAGTAATACACATGATTGATTAAACACATGTTGACCTAAATCGCAAATTACTACCGAGTTTTGAAAATAGAATAATGTACGACTTATTGTGTTAGTCGTTATGAGGTCACTCGATCGAGTGGTCGATGGACTCGATCGAGTGGACCTTTAAAAGATGATTCTGTCTTGCGTTTGAGACCGTACTCGGCCGAGTTATTGGCCAACTCGGTCGAGTACGTGGCTACTCGATCGAGTCACTATGAGACTCGATCGAATAGAGGTTGAAAAGACGTGCTGAACCAATTTTGTGATGTCACTCGATCGAGTGACTAAGGCACTCGGTCGAGTGGCACCTGTACGAACCAAGTGCGCTTGCAATTTTATTATTGATTTTGAAATTGCTTTTGATTTTTGATGATTCGACAGTTTTACCGAATCGGACATAAATATTGCACAATTTATGTTCGACTTGGATTTTATAAATCGCGAATTTTGTCGAATCGAATATCAATATTGCGGAATTTATATTCGATCCTAAATTAGAATACTCGTTGTATCCCATATTCGATTATTGAATCGATATGGAATATTAGAGTGAAAATAAAAAAAGATTAATTTTAGTCGTCTTAAATTAATTATCGTGATATGAACAAATCACGTTAATTAATTTATGTGACTTGTTTGTTAGATTCAATATCCAATTATGGAATTGGTACTGAATCTAAAATCGACGTTTTACTTGAATAAAAAAAAAGACTTGATTCCCTCGACTTCTCCGACATCGAAATAAATCCCTAGGGATTGTGATGTCGGATACGTGTCAACGGGTTTTGACCCTTATTAAAATTGATGTTTAAAAATCGATGAATGCAAGATTAATGATGATGATGATAACGAGAAATAATAACTAATTGTTGTTTAAGTTAATTTATCTCAATAATCAAATAATCGGGGTATCGGGATAAGCGAGCGTCAACGCTGTGTGCAGTACACTTGTATGTTCGTGTTTTCTTATCCCGGTATCCTTCTTATTCGACACAAATCGATAAATATTTTAATGCTTTAATATTAGAAGTATTATCGATATTACGGTGCAATGAATAAAATAATAAAAAAAACGAAAAAAAAAAGAGGAAGAGAAGGAGAAGACGACGACGTGAAGAAAAGAAGGAGAAAAGAGAGGGTTTTGACACCCTCAACCTACATGTTCTTGTCTCGGCGCGGACTCGTAACCGTGGCTTCAACACAAGAGTCTTCGAGGTTCTATGTAGGTTAAGTTATGGTGGCTCGGGATTGATTCCTAAAACTAGGTTTAGGGTTTTTGCTAGTGTAGAATTGCTAGGGTTTGTAAAAGACGTAGTGTCGGGTTGCTCTAGGGTTTTTTAGGGTTGTGAAAAGTCGTAGTATGTGTGTGTAGGGTTGCTCTAGGGTGTACTAAGGTTGCTAAAAGATTCGTTGCATGTGTGTTGCATGGGGGGTATATATAGGAAAGGCTAGGGCACCCGGATTAGGGTTACTCGACCGAGTAGGAGGCTAACTCGGTCGAGTGGCCCGTGAAGCCTGCCGTCGGGCTTGAAACAAGCCCACTCGATCGAGTGGGTGGGTCACTCGATCGAGTGGCCCAGTCGGGTTGCACGGGTCCATTGTTTTGGACCTTGACTTTGGGTGTTTGATGAGTTTTGTGTTTGACTTGGACTTTTTGATGATTGTACGACTGTTTTTGTGTGTCTCGGAATCGACTTTGACCGGGGTTGACCCAATCGTGAAAAGTCGGTTTTAATTCCGGTGTCGGTTTTGGCCCAAATTAGTCTTGTTTGACTCGGAACGATCCACTAGGCCTGGATTTGAGGTCCGTTTGGTGAGATTTGTACTCCGTAAGTGTGTTAGCCAACGATTAATGGATTTGAGCCCGTATCCGAGCGCATAGAAACACGTTAGCGTCCGATCATCATCGGGTGTTTTTTGGAAACTGCCATAGACACCTGGCGGTCAAAATGCGGGTGTCTACAGCGGGAAAGTATGTTCCCGTAATGGATATAGAAATGTCACGAAAGATTGTGGAACAAGAGACAATCTTCCCAGTGGGAAGAGCTATGGTGGTTTTAGTGGGGGCACTAGGTATGAGTTGAGCTTTAAGAACAAATGATGTGGAGATAAAGGATAATGAAGCACCAGTATCAAATAATACGAATGCATGTATAGAGTTAGCAAGAAATGTACCAGTAATGACATCTGGATTAGTCTCTGCCTCCGCACGGTTCATCACATAAAAATGACCCTGGTTGGGCACCTGTTGGGGCCTATTGTTCTCACTACCATTCCCCGAACCTTGAGACACTCTTTGGGGGCAACGATTTGCAGTGTGACCAATACCCTGGCAATTGTAGCATGTAATATCAGTCCCATTACAATTCGTCCCAGGGTGATAAGCTTTCTTGCAACGAAAACTTTGACGATCGCTCTGGTGAGTGGTGTTAGGGAGAGTTGTCCCAGAAGTGTTGTTATACTTCATCTTTTTCGTAGATCCTTGGATAGCTGGCAATGGAGCAGGTGTTCTCTTTCCAGATCAACGCTCAAGAGCTTCTTGACTCAGAACCGCATCATAAACACCAAGGGCACGGTTATAAGCTTCTTGAAAAGTCTGCGAGGGGAGAGCCGCAATTATAGTACGAACCTTTGGAGCTAACCTCATTTCACAGCGACGAATTTTCTCCGTCTCAGTCGGAATTACCATGGATGCAAATCGAGCAAGTTCTATGAATTTTTTGGTGTATTCCTTAACAGTCATATCGCCTTGCTCCAGATCCAAGAATTCTTGTTGCTTCCTCCAACGAAGAGCCTCGGGATAAAAACGAGCTTTCGCACTCTCTTTGAACGCGGACCAGCCTAACCCAGGTTGAGCCCTTAGCGAGTCTTTCATAAGGTCACACCAACGATCGGCTTCATCGCGGAAGTAAAAGCTAGCCAAATCAATCTTCATATTTTCAGGTATCTGGGTCACGATAAACAACTTTTCCATTCGGTGGATCCAATTCTCAAGAATGATAGGGTCCGTTACTCCCATGAATTCTGGGGGCTTCTGGCGATTGAAACGCTCAAAGACGGATCCTTCACGAACTTGTGGAGCATTGTTCTCTTTCTCCAGTAGTTTGAGTAAGGTCGTCTCGATCATACGAACCCTTTCATTCTCAGGGTTGGCCTGGCCGTTTCCCTGGCGGGTATTCATCTGCATCCAAAGATAACAAGTGATTCAAGTGGTAGAGATCCTAAGCCACCACTAACATGCAACTACTCAATCATAAGAAGACAACAAAAGCATATCTTACCCACAAGTAAGAGATCCATAATATAAACACCAATTGAGTCCTTACTTGTTTCTACCCCACTCTCTTTTAGTCAAACTAATATTTGTTTAAGTCTTATTTTAATCCGAGAGTGTTGGGAGCGTTCTGGCTCTGATACCAACTGTAACTCCCCGGGTTTAAATAAAAGGGATAAGATAGATAATTATAGCGCCTTATATTAATAATATACTATGGTGGCGGAAACACCATGGTTAACTAAATCCGAGTGTTACCAACATAGATAACTAAGCTAATATGTCTTAACGCATACAACTACTCTCGGAATTGAAACCCGAACAAAATAAAACTACAAGGTTCAATTTTTAAACACATTATTCAATATTCATTCTCTCTCAAGTCAACCCCATTCACGACCAAGTAGCACATTAACCTGAAAAAAAAAAAGTCCACCGTCAGTGGGGAGTAAATAGGAGTCCTCCCAGTCGTGACTGATGAAAATCTAATCATAATTACGAAAATATAATAAGAGATAACATATACTACATTTAAAAATATGATAACATATAAAGTTCATCATGGTGATAAAAAAAATACATATATTAGTAGCAAGAAATATATGATAACGTCAATAATACCCAGCCATAGATAAATAACTAAATATATATATATATATATATATATATATATATATATATATATATATATATATATATATATATATATATATATATATATATAATGCAAAGCTGATGCACCCTTCCAGAACTCGAACCAAAAATATATAGAATAACACGATCTAAGAACGAGCACTGTCCAGGGCCAAAAATACATTTTTGCTTTTATTTAATTTCATATGTCATCACTCTCTTAATTGTTAGTGTACCGAACACTTAATCTTTATCCTCGATTAATGTCTTTCTCCTGTTTCTTCATCTTAATCTTCAACCAATCACTTTCAGATAATTAATTCATCGAATCGGTTTAAAAATTAATTAGATTACCTAATGTAGCTGGTTAAAACGTCACCAATAATACGGTTCTAGGTTAACTAGTTCAATGATATGTATTATTCCCATATTAAATGAAATTAATATTATTTTGAGAAGACGCCTTAAAGTTGGTACTATTTTCTTTAAATAACAAAAATGTATGTTTGACGGGGTCACCAGGTAACAAGTCACCGATACTTTTCTGGGTTAACTAGTTCAATAATACGTATTTTTCTCAGATGAAATGAAATCAATATATCAATATATATCAATATATAAAGCAGGAACTTTTCGAGCGATATGATTGATCCAATTTTTTCAATCAATATTATATATATAAAGGAGAAACTTTTCGAGCGATCTGATTGGTCCGTTGCATCAAAACTCAATTTAGGAAAATATCATCAATAATAATAAAAAAATCAAGTAGAGAATCTTTTAATTATTATGATAATATATTTAATTTATCATATTGATGCGATGTTTTATAATTTTCATCTTAAAAACTTTTAAATTTCGTTTACCAAAAAATTATCGTAAAAAAAATTATAAAAAAGAATTAATTAGATTCGCGGTAGAAAATGCTTTCATTAGAGTATAAATTTCATATTATTTGCTCGAAAAAGTGATGAATTTAATACATATGAAGATATTAATGTTATCTCACATCGAAAAATTATAATAAGGTGATGAAATTTTATATTATAAATAATAGTAATCATCCGTCCCTAGATAGCCACCAAAAATCTTTCGAGTTATAAAGAACTCTTAAAATTATAACCTTAAATAATTATCCCACATCGAAAAATTATGATGAGATTATGGAATTCTATAATATAAATAAGAACAATTATTGTTTTTGAATATCGACAAAAAAAAATTATAAGTCTTAAAAAACTCTTAATAAGACTACAAACTTAAAAGAGTAATCATGTATTCTTTTGGGTTTTAAAATGAGCTCTTAAGATCTTAAATTATCCCACATAAAAAAAAATTATGATAATGAAAATTTATATTATAAATAAGACTAATCATTCTTTCTTAAATATCAATAAAAAAATTGAGTCTTAGAAAATATCTTAATAAGACTAAAAACATAAGTAACATAATGTTAGGATTAACTGACTAGCAATTGTCGTATTTGAGACTCGGATTGAATGTCGAACTAGGTGCGGAAATAAGATGATGTATTTTGTTAGAATGTGATTTGTCCCACATCTAAAGAATAGTGGGAAGTGGTAGTTTTTCTATGTATAAATAGAAAAAATTGTCCCACATTGATAGATTAACTAAGTGGAGGTGATTCTTTTTGTATAAATAGAGGTCACCCTTGAACCTTAGTAATAAACCCAAAATTGGAATCACTTAAGCATTGTCTTAGAGAGAGTTCCTCAGAGTTGTACTATTATCTCCACAGTGGTGAATATTGTTCTCCTTGTCAGTGTGGACGTAACCATTGATTTTTCTGGTGAACCACGTAATTCCGTGTCTCAGTTTAAATATTGTTTGTTCGTTGTTCTGTTCTTCTCACGTTGTCAACAAACCGTTGGTAACGAGACGCCTCCGTTACAACAAACTGGTATCAGAACTCCAAGTTCTGCTTCCGCTGAGTTAGGCGTTATTTGGGTCTGTTGATTTTTTTTTTGGCGAGAAGATGTCCGGAGCAACAATATTAAACGTTGATAAGTTCACCGGGAGTAATAGTTTTGGGTTGTGGCAGTTGAAGATAAGAGCTTTACTAAGACAGCAAGACGTCTGGTCTGTTCTGTCAAAGGCAAAAGAAAAATCACAAGATAAGGCGAAGACAGAAGCAGAGGTGGCCTTGGAGGAGAAGGCGCATTCTTTAATTTTGTTGCGTTTATTTGATGATGTGATTATTGAGGTTGCCGATGAAGAAACTACTGTTCGTTTGTGGTTGAAGTTGGAGTCTTTGTACATGACAAAGACTCTAACCAACAAGTTGCTTCTAAAGCAACGTTTGTTCGGTCTTCGTATGCAGGAAGGTACGTCTCTGAAGGAACATCTAGACCGACTTAACTCTATTTTACTTGATTTGCGTAATATAGATGTTAAGATAGATGATGAGGATGCTTCCTTGATTTTGTTAGTTTCTTTGCCAAATTCGTTTGAGACTTTTGTTGAGTCATTTGTGGTTGGTAAAGATACTTTAACCCTGGAGGAAGTGAGGTCAGCGATTCACACTAGGGATTTGCACCGAGTAGCATCGGGTAATGTTGTAGACAGTAGTCCTATGGGACTTGTTGTGAAGTCGGAGGGACCTAGTAAGGGTAAAACCAAGTCTAGGAAATCTCGAAAAGATGTCTGCAATTATTGTAAGGAACCTGGTCATTGGAAAGACAAGTGTCCTAGGTTGAAGGATGCTGGTGTTTCTGTTGTTGCACATAAAGGTGCCGAGTGCGACTCTGAGGAAGATTTAGTTCTCGTTGTTGATGTTGTTCCACGTCCTTTGGATAGTTCGATTCTAGACACGGGGTGCGTTTTCCATATGTGTCTTGTTAGGCAATGGTTCGAGTCTTACGAAGCTTCACATGGGAATAGTGTTACCATGGGTGACGGGTCCATTTGTGAGATTGTGGGAGTTGGGACTATTCGGGTTAAAACACATGATGATGTTGTTGTCTTCCTAGAGGGTGTCAGGCATGTTCCAAAGTTGAAGAGAAATCTTGTGTCACTTGGGATGCTAGTCTATCAGGGCTACCGTTTTCAAGGTGATGGTGGAACTTTGTGCGTTGGTAGAGGTTCGTTGGCTACTTGGAGAGGTGTCAGGGAAGGAGCACTTTATGTCCTTCGTGGTACTGTGTTGACTGTTGGTGCGTCGAGTAGTCGCTCGTCTGGCTCGCTTAGGTCTAACTTGAGGCATACGCAACTTAGATGTTTGGGTGATACGTCGAGGCACATCCAGTTTGGTTCATTCGATGATCATCTGGATAATTTGGGGTTGGTAGGCTTGTGTGAGGATGATAGTGTTGACGGTAAGGTGGAGTTTTTGCCTGTACGGATCGAACTACAAGATTCTCAAGACAAGCTATTGACCGTTGTTTCTGCGCCTCAATGAGGCGGTTTGCGCCCCGCGTGGTGGGCGATTTGGGGCTCCAGGTGGAGCAGTATTGGGCTCTTGAAAAATAGCCGTTGGGACCTCGGGTGGGGTCATTTGGAACTTCGACGGGAGTTCATTATTTTGTGTTCTTTGGAGCTGTTGGGTTGGACTTGTTAGTCTAACATTTGCACCTGATGATGGAGGTGATTTGGGCTCGCTTAGAACGTTGGTATTGATTGTTTCGACTTGACTTGTTGTGCCTTGGAGTAGGCAAATTTGTGGTGTCATGACACCGTGGTTGACTCAATTCAGACGTTGTTTTGTTTATGGCGTTGTGTCTTTTTGGGCAATTTGGTACGACGGTACATTTGGCCATATTTTGTTTTGAAGGAGAATTTGTTTTGGAGTCTTGTATGCATTTGTTTCGGAACACCATTCCATCATTTGTGACGTTGATATATGTCTCATGAATTTGTTTTTAGTGTTTGGTAGTGATCTTGCTACGTTTGGCCATGTTGGTATGATGATATGTTGGGTACTTAGTACGTTGGTAGTTTCAGCTTGCTACATTTGGTACTTGGTACGGTCACGTTGGCACACTTGGTTCATTTGTCCGTTTTGTTTGTTGAGTTCAAGTCAGTGTGGATACTACCGGGACAGGTGGTGACTTGAGAATCAACAATAGGAAGCTGATTTGGTTGCATCATTTTGGAGCTTGGTGCGTGTTGGACAATTCAAGTCAAGGTGGAGATTGTTAGGATTAATGACTAGCAATTGTCGTATTCGAGACTCCGATTGAATGTCGAACTAGGTACGGAAATAAGATGATGTATTTTGTTAGAATGTGGTTTGTCCCACATCTAAAGAATAGTGGGAAGTGGTAGTTTTTCTATGTATAAATAGAAAAAGTTGTCCCACATCGATAGATTAACTAAGTGGAGGTGATTTTTTTTTGTATAAATAGAGGTCACCCTTCAACCTTAGTAATAAACCCAAAATTGGAATCTCTTAAGTATTGTCTTAAAGAGAGTTCCTCGGAGTTGTACTATTATCTCCACAGTAGTGAATATTGTTCTCCTTGTCGGTGTGGACGTAACCAGTGATTTTGCTGGTGCACCACGTAATTCTGTGTCTCAGTTTAAATATTGTTTGTTCGTTGTTTTGTTCTTCTCGCGTAGTCAACAAATCGTTGGTAACGGGACGCCTCCGTTACAACACATAATCTCACATCGAAAAATTATAACATGGTGATGAAACTCTATATTATAAATAAGAAATAAGAGTAATCAATTCTACACTAAGAAAATTAAATTCGATTATAAATAAAAGTAATCATTCCTCCAAATTATGATGAGGTGATGAAATATATATTGTAAATAAGTGTATTCTTTCGTTCTTAAATATGACTAATAATTCATTATTAGAAATCTTCCGAAACTCAATTGAGTCTTAAAAGCCTCTTAAGACTATAAACTCAAATAATATTTTATAAATAAGACTAACCATTCAAAATCAATAAAAAAAACTTTTGAGTCTTAGAAAATATCTTAATAAGACTACAAACTTAAGTGACATAATCTCACATCGAAAAATTATAACAAGGTGATTAAATATATTATAAATAAGAAATAAGAGTAATTAATTCTATAATAAGACGATGAAATTCTATTATACAGATAAAAGTAATCATTCCTCTACATTATGACTAATCATTCGTTATAAGATATCTTCCAAAACTCAATTGAGTCTTAAAAATCTCTTAAGACTATAAACTCAAGTAAAATTATTACAAGAGTTCTTAAAACTATATTAAGGCAAAATCATTCTATATCAAAAAATCATGAGGTGATGAAATTTGATATTATAAATAAGATAAATCATTCGTTCTTATATATCAAAAAAAAAGTTTTTTGAGTCTTACAAAAGTACTTGAGACTATAAACTTAGGTAAGATTATCCCACATCGAAAAATTATAATAAGGTGATCGAATTTTAAGTTAGGTATAAAAACAAACTCTTTTATTATAATAATTATCCTAATGTTGTTTCGCATTGAAAAATTATGATGATGTGATGAATTCTATATTATAAATAATAACCATTTGTCCTTGGATATTAGGTTAAAAAAATGAGTTTATAAAATGCTCTTAGGACCGTAAGCTAATGAAAAAATAAATCATTCGTGTTTAGATATTAACAAAAATCTGAGTTCTAAAAAGAATTTTTAAGACTATAAACCTGATTAGAATTATCGCATATCGAAAAATTATGATGAGGTGATGAAATTCTATATCACAAATAAGAGACATCATTCGTTTTTAGATATTAACAAAAAAAATTGTGTTATACAAGCTATTAAAGCTATAAATTTAAGTAAAATTATCACACATCGAGAAATTATTATAAGGTGACAGAAGTTCTATTATATAAATACGGAGTAAAAGCAATCATTTGTTTTTAGATATCAACGAGAAATCTTTTGAGTCCTAAAAGAACTTTTTAAGACCATAAACTTAATTAAAATTATCCCACATCGAAAAGTCATGATGAGATGATCAAATTCTACATCATCAATAAAAGAAATTATTCGTTTTAGATATTAATCAAAAAAATCTTTTGAATCTTATAATACTCCTCTTAAGTCTATAAATTAAAGTAAAAATTATCCATCGAAAAATTATGATGAGATATCACTCATTTTAGATAATCATTTGTCAAAAGTATACTCCGTAATAAGGTGATCAAATTCTAATATATATATAAATAAGAGTAATCGTTTGTTCTTAATAACTTAGATGGGAAAAAAAAACTCTTTTGCGTCTTTAAAAAAATTCTTAAGACCATAAGCTTAATTAAGTAAAATTATTCCACACATTTGAGTCTTAAAAAACTCTTAAGACTATAAACTTGAGTAAAATTTCTCACATCGAAAAAATATTACAAAGTCATGAATTTCATAGATATAAACAAAACATCTTTTGAGTTTTAGAAAAGCTCTTAGGACTATAATAAATTTAAGTAAAAATTTCTCCTTTTGAGTCTAAAAAAGCTCTTAAGACTATAAACGTGTGTCAAAATTTTCCACATCAAAAAATTATTATAAAGTTAAGAATTTCATATTACTTGCTCGAAAAAGTAATGAATCTATTACATATAGAAATAGTAAAATCATCTCACATCGAAAAAATCATATTAAAGTGATAAATTTCTATATTATAAATAAGAATAATCATTTGTTCTTAAATATCAACAAAAAAAATTCGATCCTTAATCTTTTAAGACTATAAAATTTAGTAAAACTATCCCACATCAAAAAGTTACGATGAGTTGATTAAATTCTATATAATAAATAAAAGTAATCATTCGTCCATAGATATTAACCAGACATCTTTTGAGTCTTAGAAAAACTCTATCTCACATCAAAAAATTATATAATAGGGTGATGAATTTTCATTATATAATTCGTCCTTAAATATCGACAAAAATTAAAGAGCTTTTAATTAAGACTATAAAATTAAGTAAAATTATCTCACATTGAAAGAGTAATGTCATTGAAAGACTAATGATATATGTATAAATTAAATATTTTTGTCTTCTATAATTGTAGTTATAAGTAAAAAGTGAGATTAATATAGTAAAAAGGTTGAACCAAATAAAAAGTATTTGCGATGGGAAGAAGATAGAAAGGCAAACGAAAATAGAATATGGAAGAAAACAGAAGGAAGGAGGAAGTACTTCGTAATTTTGTGGTATAATTGTAAGTTGTAACACATTGAAATATTACCATAAGGGATGATCATATGATTATAAATTGAAGTCATTATTGGTTCTTAGATATCAACTATCAACTTAAATATTTACCGAGTATTGTCTTAAAGAGAGATATTACGAGTTTTATATAAATTCACGCATATAATTTAATATGTCGTTTACCGCATGTATTACCTCCCAAAAAAACATTCATGTATGTGGATAGTATTCCTTTACTATTAAACATACTCTTAACTTCGACTTACTTTCTACTGTTGCGTAGTCTCACAAATTTATGCAATGTGTGTCATTATCATTGTCACAAAAAATCGGTTCGTGCATCGCACAGACATTCCAACTAGTACTCCCTCCGAGTTTCTAACATTGCCCCATTTTTCTTTTTGGGCTGAGTTTGATCTTTTACCCATTTTCTACTTTTGGCCATTAATGTATGGTTCACATTTATCCACCAATTTCTCTCTCTTCCTCCTTTCTTTTTTAATCATCATTTTCTCTTCCTTATTTTCCACCCAAAACACAAATGGGGCAATGTTAGAAATTCGGAGGGAGTATATATTAATAAAGCAGGAACTTTTCGAGCGATATGATTGCTCCAATTTTTTTAATATATTTTTTAAGCTAAATAAATAATATAAAAATTTGTATATGAAAAAAAATCCTACTCCACCTGAGAATCGATTTTTTTAAAAAAATTTAAATAAAGAATATAAACAATTTGTATAGGAAAAAAACAATCCTACTCCATTTAAGACTCAAAAATTTATTATCACTATATAAATAGACGATTATCACCTCATAAGACAACAAAAATTTGATAATGACAACGTGAAATGCTTAGTCAATTCTGTTCGATAATTTTTTTAATATTTATTTATTCACCCTACAAAAATATAAAATTAAAATTTAGAAAAATTATCAGTATATGAATCGACGAATATCACTTCATAAGGCAACAAAAATTGGACAGTGACAACGTGAAACACTTAGTCAATTCTGTTCGATAATTGTTTTAATATTTATTTATTCACCCTAAATAAATATAAAATTAAAATTTTGAATTTTTTGAATAATTATTATTATTAATTATTATAATTAATATATATTTTTAATATTTTTAATATAATTATTATAATTATTATTCACCCTAATTAATAATTTTTAAAATTATAATAATTATATTTCATAATATAATTAATAATATTTTTAATAATAATTTAATATTATTAATATATTAATTATTAAAATTTAATATATATATTTTTTAATTAAATAAAAAATAATACGTATATAGAAATTTGTGTAGGTAAAAAATAATCCTACACGAGTATTATGATGACGTGATGAAATTCTATATAAATAAGAGAAATAATTCGTTCTTAGATATCAACAAATAATCTTTTGAATCTTAAAAAAGTTCCTAAGATTACAAACTTAAAATAAAATTATCCCACACTTAAACGAAATTATCCATATCGAAAAATTATGTTGAGCTAATGAAATTCTATATAAATAAAAGTAATCATTTGTTCTTAGATATCAACCAACAATCTTTTGAGTCTTAAAAAAATCTCATAAGATTATAGACTTAAGTAAAAATTTCCCATTCGATAAATTATAAGGGTGATGATATTCTACTATATTACTCCCGAGATTATAAATAAGAGATATCATTCGTTCCTAGATGTCAACCAACAATCTTTTTGAGCACGATTATAAACTTAAGTAAAAATTATCCCATATCGAAAAATTGGATGAAGTGATGAAATATTTTATTATAAATAAGAACAATCATTCTTACGTAGATAACAACTAACAATCTTTCATTTGAGTTTTAAAAAAGCTCTTAAGATTATAAACTCTGATGAGGTGATAAATTCTCATGAGATTTTTAATATATGTATTAATTGCATCGATGGATGTGTAATTTATTCTTCAATTTCTAAGTTTATACCACAATTAGAAGGTTTTTAATTCTTAAGTACAACTCTATGAGTTGTATTTAACATTACCCTAAATCATATATAAAATTAACAGAGACTTTTTTCTGAGAGAATCCAACTTTTTTAAAACACTAAGAATTTAAATATTATCCATATTAAAAGTAGATATGATAAATACTCCTATTTATTTTAGTACTAGATGATAAATAATACTCCATTGATTTTAGTATTAGAAAAAACAATCCTAACACCCTAAGACTCAAAGAATTACTATTATATAAACCGTCAATTATCAACTCATAAAACAACAAAATTTAAATAGACACCACGTGGAACGCGTATTCAGTTCAGTTTCATAATATTTTAATATTAATATTTATTATTTATTCACCCTCTAAAAAATATTAGAAAACCCAAAATTGTAAAATTTCAATTTCATTTTTGTTATCTAATTATTACGTAATAAAATAAAATTATTATCATAATATAAATAAATATATTGATTAAGATAAAATTATCCTAATAAGAATTAGATTTACATTTTTTTTGTAAGTGGGTTACCCTATTTCTAAAAGGATGAAGAGAGATAAATGAAGAGGGATAAATGAGAGAGTAATTGTGAACCACACATTGATGGCCTAAAAATGTAAGTGGGACAAAAATCAAACTCAGCAAAAAAAGAAAAGTTAGACTATAATAGGAACTCGGAGGGAGTATTATATATCCTCCCTCACCCACAACAACACTAATATTATTAATAATATTAAAATTGTAGATTCCGGCTACCTTTTCCTGCTAACGGCGGCTCTCTGACCGGCGTCGCTGCTACTATGAGAAAGAAAGAACGTCCTTCGGTGTAAGGCCCTAAACTGATCACTAGGGCAGCAAAAGAGGAACTATTGCGAAAAAGCTCGACAAATCAGAAGATTGCATCGAAGGCGAAACAGAATTTTGATCAGGCTGAGGATGTTTCTTCGGAGAATAGCAAGATTAATGATATTCCCGGGTTAAATCTTGAGTCTGATGATGATGAAGATTCGCTGTTTGTCCCTGAGACAAATGCGTTGATTGTGACATAGTCGAATGCTGATGTTGGTTGGAAACAGAGGGATGGAAAGCGTGTGGTGGACGTGGATGATGAAGAGGAATTATTACGTTTCTCTGAGGATGATGTGGAGGAAGAAGTTGAATATTGGAGTAACGCTGTGTACTGCTTTATTATGGGCGCGAATCCGCTATGGGAGGTAGTGGAAGGGTACGTGAAGCGCATTTGGAAGGCTCATCCGACTGACAAAATATCGTTCCTTCCGAATGGGATCTTCATTGTGAGGTTCAAAGAGAAAGAGGCTAAGGTACAAATTCTTAACCATGGTTTCTATATGTTCGATAACAAACCATTAATTGTTAAAGAATGGACGCTGGACGCTAAGCTTGACAAGGAGGATGTACAAGAGGTACCGATTTGGGTACAATTGCATGACTTACCCCTGAAATTCTGGGGTCGTTGCCTTCCTAGGGTTGCTTCCTTAGTTGGTCCTTACATTAAGTCTGACTTAGCTACGGAGGAGCGAACTAGGTTGGGATATGCGAGGACGATGGTGTTGGTTAAACTAGGGCAAAAGTTCAAAAATTCAGTTCGTTTTCTGGACGAACATGGTTATGTAGTTGAAGTCCTAGTTAAGTACGAATGGAAACCTATTTGGTGTTCCAAAAGTAAAGGCTATGGACATGAAATAGTGATTGTAGGAAAGAAGAATTGAGGAAGGTTAGAATAGAGGCCAAGAATAAGAAGAAAGACGAAGGGGCTGTCCCTAGACAGTGGCCTACTGCTGTAGCGAAGGGTCCTGTTAAGCAGCCCGTGAATACTGATGTAGTTCGTATTGCTTCTAGGAAGGATCCGGTTGTGAATCCGGATATTTCCTTTGCGGATATGGTGAAATGCTCGCCGAGAAAGATGAGGGGTGAAGGAATGGAGGGGGTTGGGTTGGAGTTGGTTATTCATGGTAATACATAATATTGGTTTTTGGAACGTGCGCGGCATGTGTAACATAAATAAGCAGCGCACTATTTGTGATTTTATTAGGAAGCAACAGTAGATGTGTTTGGTTTACTTGAAACAAAGATTAAGAATAAAACTTATGCGAAAGTTCATCGGAATGTTTTCAATGAATGGAGTATAACTACTAATAACCACTGTTATGAAGGGGGTCGAGTCTGGTTGTTGTGGAAGCATGAGAAGGTCAATTTGATGATATTGGATTATAGTAATCAATGTATACATGTCAGAGTTTATAGCCATGGGAAGGAGTATCAGCTTACTTTAGTGTATGCTTTTAACTCGGCTGAAGACAGGCTGGAACTTTGGAGGAGGCTTGAGTCGTATGCCATGGGTGGTCCGTGGATGATAATGGGTGATTTTAATTGTGTGATTGAGGCTCGTGAACGTATCGGGGGTTCTTCATCGGAGGAGGCGATGGCCCAGTTTCGGGATTGCCTAGCTAATTGTGATGTCTCTGATCTTAAGGCGACTGGGTCGTGGTTCACTTGGAACAACAAACACAAAGTGGCGGACACTAGGGTGTATAGTCGCATTGATCGGTGCTTGGTTAACGATGATATGATGACCTTATTCCCTAATGGATTCGCTAATTTTATGCCGGAAGGCACTTTCGATCAGTGTCCGTGTGTAGTGCAACTTGAACTTCCACCAGTGAGAAATAATTGGAGTTTCAAGTACATGAATATGTGGAGTAGGGCCCCTGATTTTATCAAGTGTGAGAAAGACACTTGGAGTTTGTCGATTAGGGGCTCTTTGATGTTTCGAGTAGTGAATAAACTTCGTGAATTGAAGAGACCGCTGAAGAATTTGAATTCGGCCTGTTTCTCGGATATTGAGAACCGGTGCATTCAAGCCGAGATGAAGCTGGAGCTGCTGTAAGTTCGCCTTAGAACTGACAGCACAGCGTCCTTGCTGCAGGAAGAGGCTGCCTTGAATGAGCAGGTTCGGTTCCTTTAGTCCGCTCATTTAGAATTCTGGGCCCAGAAGTCTAAGCAACGTTGGGTTAAAGAGGGGGACGTGAACTCAGCCTATTTTCATGGGATTTTGCGTGCGCGTCGTGCCCTGAATGCTGTCTTGGGACTAGCTAATGATGCGGGCAGATTGTGTGACTCTAAGGAGGCCATAGAAGGAGCTTTCCTAAGCTACTACTTGAAGCTTTTGGGCGAGTCACGAGAAACGGAGCAGGTTAACATCGGTCTAGTAAGGTGGGGGAAATTATGTACTGATGAGCATAAAAATTTCTTATCCGCGAGTGTGTCTGAGGCCGAGTTCAAGCGTGCTATGTTTTCCATTCCTCGAGATAAAGCGCCGGGACCGGATGGATTCTCGAGCCAATTCTTTATTGATTCGTGGGAGATTGTTGGAGATGATATTGTTAAAGCTATCCAGGACTTCTTTTTTCAGGTAAGCTTCTCAAACAGCTGAACTGTACTAATGTTGTCCTCATTCCTAAGGTGAATAGACCTCAGTCTGTGAAAGAGTTCCGGCCGATTGCATGTTGTAATGTCTTGTATAAATGCAGTTCTAAAATTATTTGTACAAGATTAGCTCGGGTCTTAACTCAGATAATTTCTCCTATTCAAGGGGGTTTTATCGAAGGGAGAAGTATTGTGAAGAATGTTCTGATTTGTCAGGATTTGGTCCGTCTGTATGGGAGGGGCCGGGTTTCTCCTAGATGCTTATTTAAGGTTGATATTCATAAAGCATATGATAGTATGGAATGACACTTTGTGGATCAGATGCTGCATGCAATGGATTTTCCTGTTCATTTCAGAAGCTTGATTATGGAATGTGTTCAATTGGTCTCCTACACTCTTTGTGCTAATGGGGATAGTTTGGGCTTTTTTCGAGGAAAGAGAGGGCTGAGGCAAGGAGATCCGATGTCTCCTCTTTTATTCACTATTTGCATGGAATATTTCTCCCGTATTATGACTTATGAAATGATGGATAGGAATTTCAAATATCACCCTAAATGTGGTCCATTGAAGTTAAGTCATTTACTTTTCGCGGATGATCTGCTCCTTTTCTGTAAAGGGGAGACTGATTCTATGGAGCTGCTATGGAAGGCTTTTGCAACTTTTAGCAGAGCTTCTGGGCTGAGTATTAGTGTGGGCAAGTATCATGCTTACTTCGCTGGAGTTGACAATGATAGGAAGGAGGCTATTCTGCAGTTTTCAGGATGTGTGGAAGGTACCTTGCCTTTTTGATATCTTGGCCTGCCGATCCAGAGCACTCATTTGGGTAAGAAGGACTGTGAGATATTGTTAGACCATATTGTTGCGAGGATTACTGGTATTGGTGCCCGGAAACTCTCTTATGCAGGAAGGTTGACTTTGATTCAGTCTGTGCTGTCTCAGCTACACAACTACTGGGCCATGGTTTTTATTATTCCGAAATTTGTTATGGCTCGGATCGCGTGTCTATGTCGCAATTTTTTATGGGATGGTGGTGTGGAGGGTAAGAAAAGAGCCTTAGTGAGTTGGGATAAAATCTGTCGGCCTAAAGAGGAGCATGGGTTGGGATTGCGTGACCTATACCTGTGGAACGAGACAGCTGTGGCTAAATTGGCCTCTTGGGTGTTTGACCAACCGGAACGGTTGTGGGTTCGGTGGGTCAGTAACATTTATTTGCGGGGTTCTGACTGGCGTGATTATCAGCCTTATGCTTATGTCACGTGGGCGTGGAAGAAGATTTGTCAGGCTAAAGAGAAGATCAAGAATTTATTTGTAGATGGGCTCTGGCACGGATCCTGTAGCCACTACTCGATCTCACGGGCCTATGACGCCTTACGGGCTCATCACCCAAAGGTCGTTTGGGACAGGCTCGTTCAGAATGTTTGGAGCATCCCGAGACACAGCTTCATATCTTGGCTTGTGTTCAAAGGGGCTTTAAACACTAGAGTGAAACTTTTGAGGATTGGGATCGCAAATTCCGACCTTTGCTTTTTCTGTGACTCGCAGGCTGAGACTTTTGAACATCTATTTTTTGGGTGTTGTTGGAGCTCAAGAGTTATAGGCATTCTGAGTAAGTGGGTGAAGAAGCGAATTCCTAGCAATAGGGGTTTGGAATGGGCTTGTAAGAAGAGAGGTACCAGGTTCCAATGCAACATCCTTGGAGCTATGATTAATGCTGCGATTTATCATATTTGGAGACAGCGAAATGTGTGGAGAATTGAGGGAGCGGTTCCACAACCAGATTGTGTCGTCAAGATGATTAAGATGGATGTTAGAAATCGAATTATGTGTAAGATTAATTATCCAATCAGCGATAGAGATAGTCAATGGCTGCATAATTTGTTGTACTCATTTTTTGTAAATTGGATACGCACACACACACACACACACACACACATATATATATATATATATATATATATATATATATATATATATATATATATATATATATATATATATATATATATATACTTACCCTTTACCAAAAAAAAATATTAAAGTTGTACTAATAGGCGATTTTAGGGGGTTTTAGAATCAAATATAGATAATATTTTAGTAAGGCTTATCAACAATGTTCATTTGGTTTAGTGGTAAAGAGGTTCATTTGTGTTCGAGTTGTTGTGGGTTCAAACCTTGGTAATTACAAATTCTTTGTAATTTTGCATCTGGGCCTGTTGGGCGTCAGAATTTGGCGCCTCATGGGCGCCCAAAACCGACGCCCAGTGGGCCCCATAGGTGTCAGTTTTGGATGTCCGACATGTTTTTCGTGTCATTTTTTAATAATTTTTCGTACAGAAATCAACGATAGGGACGTATAAACTCGAATACGTCAAACCGTAATAACTAAAATCGAATACTTCATTGATTACTTAACCACATTATAGCTATAGGGAGATTAAACCATCAACCTAATCACAATTATAATGAAACTAATCGACCTAAATAAAATCATTTACAAAATATAAAGATACCCGAGCTTTATTGAGACATGTGTCTCAAAAACCATAAAAAATTATCAAAACCGTAATCTTAAACTAGTCGGGAAATATTAATTAGATTAATTAAGTAAAATAATTAATATTACTAATCATAATTAAGGAAGGGCAAAAGAGTAAAATCACGTATAAAGCGCCGACGACCAAATGTAGTAGAAGGTAAAATGTATAAAAATTGGTAAATGTACCAGAACCTGACTATATATATATATATATATATATATATATATATATATATGTTCAAATAAGATCAACAATTTTTTTAAGTCTATATTAAAGTTACAGATGACATACGATAAAGTTGCATTTGTTCAAAATTGATATGTAACTATAACATTCAACACTTGAAGTGATAAAGTGTAACATTATCATTCATCTCGTGTAACTGTAATCACTTTTTGTGTAACTTTAACACTGGAACTTAGGACCTTAAAAAAGTTATTGACCTTATAAGAACCTCTCTCTCTCTCTCTCTCTCTATATATATATATATATATATATATATATATAGAGAGAGAGAGAGAGAGAGAGAGAGAGAGAGCCAACAACTCCTATAAGTTCATAAGTTCCAATGTTAAAGTTACACAAAAGGTGCTTAAAGTTACACGAGATAAGTGTTAAAGTTGCATTTTATCACTTGAAGTGATAAAAGATCTGAATGTTATAGTTATATATCAATTTTGAAAAAATGCAACTTTAACGTATGTCATCTGTAACTTTAATATAGACTTAATTACATATGGACATATGGTGAACTTATTTGATCCTCTCTCTCTCTCTCTCTCTCTTATATATATATATATATATATATATATATAGGATTCTTTGAGGCAGCTCAACTCGCCGCACCCATTGAGGCATAATCTCAACCATTAAATTAAAATCAATTTAAAGGTTGATATTAAAACAAAAACTCACACATAAAAAAAAATTCCCCAATTTTGTTTCCGGGGAAAAAATTCAATATTTTTCAAAAAAAAAAAAAAAAATCGGAACTTTTTTTTCCAAAAAAAAAAAGAAATTATTTTTTTTCCCAAAAAGACACATTTTTTTTCTAAAAAAATAAACACATTTTTTGCCGGACATTTTGTTTCCCAAAAGAAAAAAAAATCATTTTTTCAATATAAAAAAATGATTTTTTTTAATATTAAAATAAAATTGGTGTATATAAAAACAATTTCAGTGTACATAATAACTGTTTTAGGGTATATATAGCAATTGTACTATATCAAATAATTAAGTACATATGATAATTATTTCAGTGTATATATATGTTTATTAATTGGTATATATAGTAACCAGTTGAGTGTATATATAACAATAACTATTTTACTGTATATATTGAGTTCGTAAGTGTGTATATATATATAATGAGTTTAATAGCGTATATTATGAGTTTTTTAGTGTATATAACAGATATTTTGATGTATGTTCCATTGTTTTAGGTTATTCCAGTGTATATTTATATACTCTCTCCGTTCCACTAAGATTGTCCCGTATTCTTTTTTGGGTAGATTCTTAAAGATTGTCTCATTTATCAACTTTCCTTTTTAGTCTATCCCTTTTTACAACTGCGTCCCTATTAAGACAAAGTATTTACCATTTTGCCATTTCATTAACTCACACCACCTCACACATCACCCTATAAAGTAGTCATAATTGCCTATATACCCCATCATTCCACAATTTTCTTAATTATTGTGCAAAAGTAAATGGGACAATCATTTTGGGACGGAGGGAGTATGTTGATTAATTGATGTACATAGTAACCATTTGACTATATATATATATAACATTTATTTTACTGTATATATATTGAGTTCTTAAGTGAGTGTGTGTGTGTCTATATATATATATATATATATATATATATATATATATATATATATATATATATATATATATATATATATATATATATATATATATATATATATATATATATATATATATATATATATATATATATATATATATAGATCTAGGATCCTTTGAGGCAGCTCAACTCGCCGCACCCATTGAGGCACAATCTCAACCATTAGATTAAAATCAAATTAATGGCTAAGATTAAAACAAAAACTCATACATAAAAAAAATTTCCCCAATTTTTTTTCCCGGGGAAAAAAATCGGTATTTTTCGGATTTTTTTTTTTCCGGAAAACAAAAAAAAAAAATCGGAATATTTTTTTCGAAAAAAATCCCGGGGAAAAACCTTTTTTCGAAAAAAAAAAATTCGGAATTTAAAATAAAATTGGTGTATATAAAAACAATTTCAGTGTACATAATAACTGTTGTAATGTATACAACAATTCTATTATATCAAATAATTAAGTACATATGCCAATTATTTCAGTGTTGTTCTGGTCACGGGAACAATCAACCCGATTATGAGTTCGGGTTTTAGTACTTGAATGTTGCTTGATTGAGTTAACGGCTCTCCCCTTCTTCCTACTCCTTGGATCAGACTTTTCCCGGCGAAGCTGGCCTGCTCCCTGCACAATGAACGCACAGGGCCCCGGAGGTTGTCCGAGGGAACCCTCTCCGATGCCTAAGTTAGTCCGGGGAATGCCTTGATGAACCTAGCTCGTGAGGAACTAGGCGGCGTTTTTTAGGAGTAAGAGTCTAGAGAGAGAAAATCCAACCCCCTCTAAGTGGGAAATGGGTGGGTATTTATACCTTCCCACAAGAGAGAAGATTGGAGGGAAAAAAGAGCGGGAGAATGAGTGGATATCAGGGTTACACGTGGACCTGCTTCATCCACTCATTCCCTTTTACCTTAGGCAGAAAGACGAAGGGACCCCTGGTAATCCCTGCCCTGCTTGGGAAGGAGATCGCCTGGGGGCGGGTGGTCAAGAGGAGTCTGCTGGCCCCTCCCAGCTGGTCGCCTTACCCTGTTGGACAGGCGACCCTCTTGGAGACACATTCACAGAGGAAGGTCCTGGTGTCCTACCTCGACGGCCTGCTGGACAGGCCCTTCAGCTCCCGGGTTGGGTATTTGCGGGGCCTGCCAGTCGGGCGACCCGGCGCAGGCTCTTCAACCCTCATCAATTGGCCCTCACCGGCCGGGGGGAGGCAAGGTTTCTCCCTGGCAGGTGGACTCTTGATGGTGAGTAGTTGACTTGTGGCTATACCCTTGCATTTAATGCGTTCGCGTATTCCCGAGGGGGAAGGTTTCTTCCGCATTGGGCATGCTAAGAGTTTAAGTATCTTTTGGTCATGATTGCTTTCCAGACCCAATGGATTTGGGGGCAGCGTGCTTGTATGCTGATTGGTTGTGCCCCCTGTCGAAGTAGTTGGGGCGCCATTTAATGTTTTGGCCACCCTTTTCGTATAAATTGCGGTTCTTTTGCCATTTTCACAACCCATCTTCAACCTTCTCTTCTTCTTCCTTCAGAGAAAATGTCGTGGATTACCAAAGTACTTTTCTACCATGGGGCTCGTGTAGTGAGCCGTCGCTTTATGGGGCGTTGGAAGCTAAGGTATCCTCGGGCGTCTTTTCTCATTTTGCGTCGTAGCCGGCGATCCCGCATTCAACGTCACCGCAAGCTCAGGAGGGCTCTTGTCAAAGCGGGCAAGTGTCCTCAGAGGGCTCCTCCAGCCGCCCCGAAATTCAGGCGCTGCCCCCAGGGTGGGGGTTGTTTCGACAGGGGGTGCCATGAGTGTTTTCCATGGCTACACCCTGAGCAGTTCGACCCTGACTGCTCAGAGCTGTCCTCCTCTCCTGAGTCGGGCCCTTCTTCTCCTCTGAGAAGGAAAATGGGCTGCGGCTCTTGTGACGATACCGAGACAGTCCCTTATGGTCGGGACTGGGATGTCAGCAGCCGGGATTCCGGCGACAGTGATGGCCAGGGTTACTCCTCTGGTCGTGGGGATGATGACGACTCGGCGGATCCCTTCAAAGACTCGGACGATTGGGACTTGGGATCTGATGCTGGGGGATACAACAGCCCTGGGGATTACTCCCCAGGTTTTGATGATGATTAGGCCTCCCTGAGGGGTGCAGGCAAAGTGAGCCAGAAACAGGGGCTCTTTTTGTATTCCTGGCTTACATGCAATGTAACTTGCCCGATTTTCGGGTTTTCCTTAATTTAATGAAAAAGTCAAGACGGTTTTGTTTATATGTGTTATTTTTATTATTTGCTATTATTTGTTTTTGTTATTTGGAGGTGAGGTGGACGTCACAGTGTGATTGTCCTTCCAGCGTCTTTTTGTCTTCTCGAGGCCATCCTTGGGAAGCTGCAAGTGGCTGCTCTCTGAGAGTTCGACACGTGGGCAGTGGCCTTTGGGCGGATCTTCGAGGCTTGGCGACTTTTCGTCTGCCTTTCCCCCTATAAAAGCAATCTGTCACTCATTCCTCTTCTTTTTCTCTTTTCAAACTTTCTTTCTTTTCTTCTGCAAATCTCTCGGTGTGAAAACTCGAGCTCTTCTTCGTACCTCCGTTTTTCTGGGAGACTCTTTTTTCAAGCTTACACCTCTTCGGCGGCCGACCCTAGGTTAGACTTTTAATTCCCAACTCTTGCTCCCTTTTCTTTCAATTTTCTTGCTTTTTCCTTCCCTCTTAGGGTTGCCATGTCTAGAACCCGTCCACGCATTCTGTCATTCACCGACCCACTGAGGGAAGAGGAACTGGAAAAGGGGAGGGAGGACCTCGCCTCCTCCTCTAGGGAGGTTGATCTTGGGATGGCTGAGGAAGAGGACCCGGCGGGCGATGGGGGTGGCAACTCCCCAGAGCCTGCCCCCTGCGACGTTATTGATTCGGATGACGAGGCAATGGAGATCGACCCCTCTAGGACCTCAGGTCCCCTTATTACCCGGGAAAAGGGGAGGACTTATTACTTAGACAAAACCAAGTACCGTATTCCCTTGAGTACATATCCTGACCCAAAAAATCGGGATCTGATTCTCGCAAAGAACGCCGCCAACGCGATTGAGCGTTTCTATAATTTCGGGGACGGGTATACAATTATCGTCCCCGGCGAAAAGGACACCGTGTGCTGCCCTCCCGACGGGTGCATTGCGGTTTATCATAAGTGCTTGGAGTTTGGCCTTCGCTTGTCCCTTCATCCGGCCCTAGAAGAGATTTTCAGGCGGATGAATGTGGCCATCGCCCAGCTGACTGCCATGGCTGTCAGGTCATTAATTTCGTATGTGTGGACCTCCCTGTTCCATCGCGCCGAACCCTCTGTTGACGCCCTAAGATTTATGGTTGGCCTGCAAATGGTTTCTTCCGGGAGTGAGGGCTCTCCTGGGTATTGGTCCCTTCTGAGGCAGAAAGGACATACAGTGGTGTGGCCTGCTATGGACAGCCTGAGAGATTGGAAAAACAATTTTCTCTATGTACATAGCGCCCATGGGTGGAGAATTCCCCGCCACTTCAGGAATCACGTCCACACCAGGCTTGAGACTCCTGAAGAATACCATCCTGGCGTGGGGGGTAAGGCTCTGGAGGTGAAATTGAGCGGGCAAGACAAGGACTTGGTGGACAAGTTTGCTGCTAGTAATGATAAGCATGGGGTGTATGGTCCTTCAGTATGGCTCCCCCATGCGGAGGTCATTGCTACTGACAGGTACATGACCCGGGTGGGCATGAATCCGGGCTTAGACGAAGGTAGTTCAGGAGTGTTGATGATTTTTCCTTACTCGTTTTTCCTTTTTTTAAATGGCCTTTCTAACCAGTCGTCCGTTTGCTTTGCAGACCTTGCCACCTTCCTTTGGAGAAAAGGGGAGGTGAGACGTTTGGGTTTGTCTGGGACTCTCGACGTCATCCAAGTCCGTCCTTCCCTTCCTCCTGACTTCAAGAGGGGTGAGAAAAACCTGATGAAGCACCTGAAGGGCCTTTCGTTCAGCAGGCCGAGGCTCCCTGCTCCCCCTAGGTCGACCCCCGCCAAAACGGCGGTCTCTGAAGCTACTCCTTCTCCGTCTGTGAAAAAGGCGATTGCTTTCGAGGTTACTCCGCCCCCTGCTAGCAAACAGGGAGGTCCTCCTGCAGGGGTTCAGATTCCCCAGGGGCCGCAGGCTGCTGGCTCTGAAGAGACGGGACAAAGCACTCCCAGGGGGCTGATTAGAAATAGGAGCAGGGGAACTCCATGCACAGATCACGTGGTGGATCTGGAGGCTGATACGCCTGACCCCAAACGTCTTGCTCAGGGAGTTCCTAGTACCTTTTTCTCTGAGGAGAATGCTGAGTTCCATTATGCTGCCGGCGATAGCCAGGATGTCTCTGCCCTACTTTCTGATTCTGGGGCGGTTTTGGCAGACCATCTCCTCAAGACTGTCCACTCTGCTACCCACCAGATGACCCAGTACATCCAGCGTACTGCTAGGGTTATTCAGGCTCTGCTGAGTTAGCGGCCCTCAGTCGTCTAAGTGACGAGGAACTGGCCAACTCCGACCGCCTGACTACAATAGAAAGGGACGCTGCCCTTATTGCCGGCCTAAAGGATCAGCTGGCCAAAAGGGAGAGCGAGCTGGAGGAGGCAGGAGCCAGGCAACTCACTGGAGATCTCAAAGCGAGAGGGCGGTTCGAGAGGTGTCCCGCCTGGAGGAGGAGGCGAAGAGAGCCAAGCAGGCCTTTGCGGAGCTGGAGCAGGCGAAAAAGGCTTTAGCTGAGCTGGACCAGGTCAAGAGGATGGCTGCCGACCTAGAGGAGCGCCTTTCCAAGGCGGATTCGGCTCTTCAGGCGGCTCTCGGCGACCTGACGGCGAAGACCGAGGAGTGGCAGAAAGAGAAGGATGAGATAATCCAGGAGGTAGAAACTGCCGTGTCAGCAGGCTTTGTTAATGGTGCCAACTCTTGCCTGGGGGTGGTCATGGAGGCTGTCAGGGAGATGTTCCCAGGCTTTGATGAAGAGGCTTTTCGAGCCCTCTATACTGCCAAGGACGAGGCTCAGATGCGCAGGATGGATGAAGAAGCTGCTACATCTGCCCCAGAAGCTCCCCTGCTTAACATGGAAGGCAGTCATCCTCAGAGGGCTCATGCCTGTCCCCTGCCGCGCTTACGCTAATATTTTGACTTATCTTTTCTGCGCACCGAGCCTTTTTGTGGTCGGCTGCCGTATTTGATGTAATTACTTTTTAGAAAAACTTTATTTGGTGTATCTCCTGCTACTTTATTTCTTTCTCTAAGGATTTCTCTGTTTGTTTCCATCCTGCCTCTGTTTGAATTTCTTGTTTGGAGTTTCTTAAGGTATGTCCTACCCTCTGCCTGCCCAGAGGTTGGCAGGGTGATTTATGCGTTTTTTATACAAGGTTGGGGGGCTTGCCCCCAGTCCTTGTTCGTTTGGTTTGTTCCTGTCTCTTGGTCAGAGTCCAGGGGGCCTGCCCCCTGCCTGCCCAGAGGCTGGCAGGGTGGCATTATGCGTTTTTAATACAAGGTTGGGGGGCCTGCCCCCAGTCCTTGTTCGTTTGGCCTGTTCCTGGCTCTTGGTGAGAGTCCAGGGGGCCTGCCCCTGCCTGCCCAGAGGCTGGAAGGGTGGCATTATGCGTTTTTTATACAAGGTTGGGGGGCCTGCCCCCAGTCCTTGTTCGTTTGGCCTGTTCCTGGCTCTTGGTTAGAGTCCAAGGGGCCTGCTCCCTGCTTGCAGGGAGGCGTTTGAATTTTTGTTGGGGGGGCTATTTTCCTTAGTTCTGGCAACAGGGGGGCCTCCCCCTATTGCCCCCTGCTCGTTTGTGTGTGAAAACGCGAGTTTGAACAGGCAACGAGTATAGACTTTGAGGATCTTTTCATTTCTTCGTAAAAATCTATCACAAGGGTGGTCGGAGCCGTCGACATTCTTTGACCGTTCTCCGCCAATTTTAAAGAAAAGAAGACTACTTTAAGATTCTGCTTAAACATAATATTTCTTCAGGGTGTCTGCGTTCCAGTGAGCACTCAACTCTTGGCCCTCTAGATTGGCGATTTTATACGTGCCTGGCCCTAAGATTTGAGTTACCTGGTATGGACCCTCCCAATTAGAGCTAAGTTTGCCGTGCTCTCTCGATTTTCCCACGGCCTGTGTCTTTCTAAGGACTAGATCACCCGTCTGGAAATTTCGCTGATGCACTCTTTTGTTGTACGCCTTCCTCATTCGTTGCTGGTAGGCGACGATATTGGCGCTGGCTTCCTCCCTTACTTCACTGACCAGATCCAAGGCCTCTGCCATCGCTACCTCATTCTCAGCCTGGTCGTATTGTAAGGAGCGCAGGGAGGGGATCCTGGCCTCAATTGGTAGTAAAGCCTCTGCACCATATACCAGGCCGAACGGGGTCTGGCCCGTAGATTCCTTCCGGGTGGTCCGGATTGACCAGAGTATGCTGGGGAGTTCGTCGGCCCACCTGCCCTTGAGGTCATCCACCATTTTCTTTAGGCCATTCAAAATCTGCTTGTTGGCTGCCTCTGCCTGCCCGTTGGTTTGAGGGTGGGAGACGGCAGAATAAGCAACCGCAACGCCGTGACCTTCCAGCCATAATCTCAGGGGGTCATTATCGAATTGTCTTCCATGGTTAAATACCAGCATTTTTGGCAGGCCGAACCTGGTGATAATGTTCCGCCAAATCACCTTCCTGACCGCAGGCTCGGTGATGTTAGGCACTGCCTCAGCTTCCACCCATTTGGTAAAGTAGTCGATAGCTACGATCAAGAACTTTCTCCCCCCGGTGGCTACCGCGAAGGGTCCCAATACGTCCATCCCCCACTGAGCGAAGGGGATGGGAGACAGGATTGGCCTGAGCTCCTGGGCCGGGGCATGGATGGATGGGGCGAAGAGCTGGCATTTTCTGCACTTTTGGGTCAAATCTTTCGCGTCGGCCAGCAGGGTCGGCCAGTAGTATCCGGCTCTCAAGGCCTTGTGTGCTAGTGATTTTCCTCCTATGTGATGACCACATATTCCGGAGTGGATGTCGTCCAACACCTCCGTTGCCTGCTCTGCCCCCAGGCACCTGAGCAGAGGGGACGAGAAAGACTTTTTGTACAAGTCTTCTCCCATTATGATGAACCATGCAACCCTTGCCGGCATCTTTCTTTTTTGTACGGGGTCGGTCGGTAAGATTCCGTGTTTCTTGAACAGGATGATTGGTGTCCTCCAATCCTCAGGCCCTGCTTCTTCCACCGCCCCGACGGTTTGATAGGAGATGGTAGATTTCTCTTGGACGACGTCCACCCATACTGACCTCCTTATATCCTGCAGGCTGGAGCTAGCCAGTTTTGACAGGGCGTCCGCCCTGTTATTCTGGGATCGGGGGATCTGTCTGATTTCATATGATTTTAAGCCTGATAATTCCCTTTTTACCATTTCCAGGTACGCGGCCATTGTTTGGTCCCTAGCCTCATATTCTCCTTTGATTTGGTTGGCGATGAGCTGGGAGTCTGTGGCCAGGACGACCCGCTCTGCGCCTGCAGCTTTGGCTAGGTTGATGCCTGCGAGTACTGCTTCATACTCGGCTTCATTATTCGAGGCGGGGAAGACAAATCTGAGCGCATGCTCAAAATCAGTTCCCTCCGGACTGGTCAATACTACCCCTGCCCCTGCTCCGTTGGCCGTGGAGGACCCGTCGGTGTATACGATCCACTCGCCGGGTTTGGGCTATCCTCCTCAGAGTGGGAACATTCTGCTAGAAAGTCGGCCAGGGCTTGGGCCTTGATGGCTGTTCTGACTGATATGTTATCCCTAGTCCACTCAGCTCGATCGCCCACTTTAGCAATCTGCCCGACTTCTCAAATTTCTCTAGCACCTTTTCTAGGGGTTGGTCTGTCAGCACTACGACGGGGTGTGCGTCGAAGTACGGCCTCAACTTTCTGGCCGCTATAACAACCGCGTAGGCTGCCTTTTCGACCATGGGATAATTCTTCTCTGCTGTCCCCAGGGCGTGGCTTACAAAATATATGGGCTGTTGAGCGCCTGCTTCTTCCCTTAAAATTACCGCGCTGACTGTCACGTTGGTTACAGCGATGTAAAGGAAGAGCTTTTCTCCCGCTACTGGTCTTGCCAGGGTGGGGAGTTTCTTTAAATGCTCTTTCAATTGCCCGAACGCTTCTTTTTGCTCGTCTTCCCATTTGAACTGCTTGTTGCCTTTCAGTATCTTGAAGAATGGGGTCGACTTGTCTGCTGACCTGGCGATGAACCGTGCTAGGGCGGCCATGCGGCCCGTCAGGCGTTGGATGTCCCTGATGGTCTTTGGCTCAGGAAGGTCCAGAACAGCCTGAACTTTCTCGGGATTAGCGTCTATCCCCCGAGAGCTGACCAAAAAACCCAAGAATTTTCCAGAGCGCACCCCAAATGTACACTTTTTCGGATTGAGTTTCATTTTGTAGGCGCGCAGGGAGGAGAAGGTTTCCCGCAGGTCTGCCAAGTGCTCTTTGTCCCCCTTACACTTCACAATGGCGTCATCGACATAGGCTTCTATGTTCCTGCCTTTCTGGCTTTCGAACACCTTGTCGACCAGGCGCTGGTACGTAGCTCCTGCATTTTTCAGCCCGAATGGCTTCTTGTACATGTAGGTGCCTGAACTAGTGATGAACGCGCACTTAACCCTGTCTGGCTGCCATAAGTACACCTGATGGTACCCTGAGAAGGCATCCAGGAAGCTTAGCATAGTGTATCCGCTGGTGGCGTCTACCAGTTGATCGATTCTGGGGAGCGGGTAACAGTCTTTCGGGCAGGCCTTGTTGAGGTTCGTAAAGTCTACGCACATCCTCCATGCGCCTGACGACTTTTTGACCATGACCACATTTGCTAACCACTCAGGGTAGTCACAGACCTCTATGAAGTCAGCGTTCAAAAGTTTTTCAATTTCTTCCTTGATTGCCAAGTTTTTTTCTACGGACATGTTTCGCTTTTTCTGCTTCACAGGGCGGGCCTCCGCGCTTACGTTCAACCTGTGAACGATGCACGCTGGATCGACCCCCGGCATTTCATCCGCCGAGTAGGCGAATACGTCTTTGTTTTCTTTCAGTAGCTCGACCAGTTTAGCCTGGTAGGACTCCTCCGGGTCAGCTCCTACAAGGACTTGCCTCCCTGGCTCCAGGTCCACCAGCATGCTTTCTCCCCCAGGTTCCAGGTGGTTTGTTGCTTTATTACCGGCTGGGATCTCGCCTTCCCTGCTGGGGGAACTGTCGGCTTTTCTTTTCCCTTTTCTTTCGCTTTCGTGGGTCTGCAGGGCCACGGAGTAGCACTGTCTGGCCGACTCCTGGTCTCCGCGTACTTTCCCCTCTAGACCGAAATCAGTAACATAGGCTATAGTGAGAGCCCTGATTGATATGGCCGCCTCAATTTCGTCCAGGGTGACTCTGCCGATCTGGGCGTTGTAAGCAGACTTTGCATCCACTACAACGAATGATGCCCTGACATTTCTGGCAGTAGCTCCCTCCCCAAATGTTACAGGTAGGTCTATGATCCCTACGGGCAGTACGCCTGCTCCGCTGAACCCATATAATGACCCAGAGGCAGGTCGTAGGTGCCTTTTCTCCAGACCCATTTTGTCGAAAGCGTCCTTGTATAGCAAATTTGTGTAGGCACCGGTGTCCACCATGCACCTCCGAACAATATGGTTGCTGATTACCAAGGATAGCACCAGGGGATCGCTGTGGGGGTACACCACCCGCCCTGCATCCTCGGGGGTGATGCTCAGCGTTACTCCTTTTGGGCTTCCTGCTCTTTCAGCGTAGCAGATTTGGTTTCTCAGCTCACGAATTTGCCTTTTCTGCCCTCTTCGGCTGATTGGACCTTCTGCATCCCCTGATATCACATGGATTACCAGGCGATTCTGTACCGAGCCTTCGGGCTTTTCAGGCGTCTCTTTCTGAGATTTGTTCCTGGCTGCGTAGTTGGCCAACCAGCCGTTCCTGATCAACTTCTCAATCTCGTCTTTCAGGTGGCGACATTCTTTGGTGGTGTGGCCTACGCAGTCGTGGAAAGTGCAGAATTTCTTGGGATCCCCTCTTGGACTGCGCGGCTTGCTCGGGCGATTCCACTTAGCGGTTTCCTTTTCCAGCTCGAAGATTTCCGCCCTGGATTTGTTAAGGGCGGTGTAACTGTCGAACCTGGGTTGGTAGACAGTACGCTCCTTTTTAGGGGTATCCCCTTCCTCAGTTCTATGCCTTCTGGACTCGTTTCTCCCGCGTCCACCCTGCGGTCCCCCCTGCTGCTTCGTAGGGTCTGAGGGGGTCTCCGGCAGGCTGTGGAACTCTTCCTGCAGCATAAACCCCTCTGCGATCTTCCTGGCTTTGGCCAGGGTCTCAGGCTGGGCCCTGATCATTTGGTTTTTCATTTCGCCGGGTAGCAGGGAGTTGGTTAGCGCATATGCTGCTGTCGGGTCGTTAATTTCTTTCACCTGCTGGAATGACAAATCGAACCTCTTCAGATATTCCCTGACAGTTTCGCCCTTCTTTTACCTGAGGGTCATCAGGTCAAAGCGGGTGAGACGTCGTCGTTTGTTTCCAGCATACTGGTCCAAGAACATCTCTGCCAGCTCGATGAAGAAAGAGATTGACCCCTGCGGGAGGTCCCTGAACCAACCCTGGGCTAGGCCTACCAGGGTGGTGGGGAAGATTTTACACCAGACTGCGTCGTCGGCGTCGTACATGCCCATGTGGCTTTCGTACGCAGGCAGGTGGTCTTCCGGGTCTGTAGTTCCGTCGAACTTTACAGTTGGCATCTTAATCTTCGGGATGGGATACGCCTGAACCTCAGGGTGAAGCGGGGTCTTAGTTGGCCTGCCCACCATTTTTGACCTGCTCGCGTCTGAGTAGCGACCGTAGTCGTCCCCTCTATCAGGGGTCGGTCGCCGGCTCTCAGGGGAGCGGTGCCTTGGTGGGGGCCTCGGCCTGCTTATCGCCTCATCGTCCTGGGATGGGGAGTGATACCGCGAGCGCTTTTTCTGGGCGGGCTCGAGGTTATCACCCTGACGATGCCTGGGCCTCATGGGCTGACCGTTGTTGAGCCTGGATTGCAGGCTCTAAGATAGCCCAAGGGCAGGCCGCAATCCCTCAACCGGTGTCAGCCTGGAGAATACATCTTGTTTCTCTCCCAAGCGTTTGGACACTGGCTCCTTGTGCTTCATGCGATCCCTCAAGTCTTGGGATAGGCCTCCTCTTTCACGGGCGGCAGTGGGCTCTGTAGTATGGACGAAGAATGCGCCCTCAGGACCAGCTACCTCCTGCCGTGCAGGCGGCTCCTGACGGGCCTCTGAAATTCGCTTTTGCACTTGTGCGTATGCCTGAGCTGTCTTCCTAGCCTTTCTCTGAACGTTTCTGACGGCGGTTCGCTTTGTGCCCCCGGTTCCTTCTCCACTTTCAAAGTGGAGCAACCTGGGGGGTCGTAGCGACCCTGCCTATCAGGTCATCAGGGGTGAATTCCTGGTCCAGCATGGCGGAGAAGAAAGCCGCAGTTTGTACCATCTGGACAGGGGTGAGGTTCAAGACTGACCTCGGCTGGTTCCCCTGTCCAGCTATGGCAGTTGCCCCTTGGCCCGGTGCCTCCCGCAGACTGGCTCGCCCCACACCTGGAATCGTGGCGGCGGGAGTCATTTCCGGCGGCATGCCATACTGGGGGGCTTTGGGTGGGTTTGCCACTGAACTGGTGTCGAAAATTTCAGGCATATTCGATTGTGAGTGGTTAATTTTGTGTTTCCGAATAGTTGATTTTTGTGGGTAATCTCGTGAGCACAACCTAGATCTTCCTCACAGATGGCGCCAAATTGTTCCGGTCACGGGAACAATCAACCCGATTATGAGTTCGGGTTTTAGTACTTGAATGTTGCTTGATTGAGTTAACGGCTCTCCCCTTCTTCCTACTCCTTGGATCAGACTTTTCACGGCGAAGCTGGCCTGCTCCCTGCACAATGAACGCACAGGGCCCCGGAGGTTGTCCGAGGGAACCCTCTCCGATGCCTAAGTTAGTCCGTGGAATGCCTTGATGAACCTAGCTCGTGAGGAACTAGGCGGCGTTTTTTAGGAGTAAGAGTCTAGAGAGAGAAAATCCAACCCCCTCTAAGTGGGAAATGGGTGGGTATTTATACCTTCCCACAAGAGAGAAGATTGGAGGGAAAAAAGAGCGGGAGAATGAGTGGATATCAGGGTTACACGTGGACCTGCTTCATCCACTCATTCCCTTTTACCTTAGGCAGAAAGACGAAGGGACCCCTGGTAATCCCTGCCCTGCTTGGGAAGGAGATCGCCTGGGGGCAGGTGGTCAAGAGGAGTCTGCTGGCCCCTCCCAGCTGGTCGCCTTACCCTGTTGGACAGGCGACCCTCTTGGAGACACATTCACAGAGGAAGGTCCTGGTGTCCTACCTCGACGGCCTGCTGGACAGGCCCTTCAGCTCCCGGGTTGGGTATTTGCGGGGCCTGCCAGTCGGGCGACCCGGCGCAGACTCTTCAACCCTCATCAAGTGTATATATGTTGATTAATTGATGTACATAGTAACCATTTGAGTGTATATAACAATAACTATTTTACTGTATATATATTTAGTTCTTAAGTGTATATATATACATGTAGTGAGTTTAATAGCGTATATAATGAGTTTTTTAGTGTATATAACAGTTATTTTGATGTATGTTCCATTGTTGATTAACTTATATACATATTAATTATTTGGGTGTATATAACAATTATTTTACTGTATATATTGAGTTCTTAAATGTATATGTATGCAGTGAGTTTAATAGCGTATATAATGAGTTTTTTTAGTGTATATAACGGTTATTTTGATGTATGTTCCATTGTTGATTAATTGATATACATAATAACTATTTGAGTGTATATAACATTTTTTATTTAAGTGTATATAACATTTTTTGTACTGTATATATTGAGTTCTTAAGTGTGTGTATATAATGAATTTTTTTAGTGTATATAACACTTATTTGGATGTATGTCCCATCTTAATCTAATGGTTTAGATTGTGCCTCAATGGGTGTAAGGAGTTACCCTGCCTCACCGGAACTCAACTATATATATATATATATATATATATATATAGAATAGATTAATATGGAAAGTGAGATGATTTGGGAAGGTGCGTTTTGGCGCCAAAAAATCATGTTCTGGTTTCTGTTTTATTATATATATATATATATATATATATATATATATATATATAATGAGTTTAATAGCGTATAAAATGAGTTTTTAGTGTATATAAAAGTTATTTGGATTTATTTTCCATTGTTGATTAATTGGTATACATGGTAACTATTTGGGTGTATATAACAATTATTTTACTGTATATATTGAGTTTTTAAGTGTACATATATGTAGTGAGTTTAATAGCCTATATAATGAGTTTTTTTGTGTATATAACAGTTATTTTGATGTATGTTCCATTGTTGATTAACTGATGTACATATTAATTATTTGGGTGTATATAACAATTATTTTACTGTATATATTGAGTTCTTAAGTGTATATATATGCAGTGAGTTTAATAGCGTATATAATGAGTGTTTTTAGTGTATATAACAGTTATTTTGATGTTTGTTCCATTGTTGATTAATTGATATACATAATAACTATTTGAGTGTATATCACAATTATTTTACTGTATATATTGAGCTCTTATGTGTGTGTGTATATATATAGTGAGTTTAACAACGTATAAAATGAGTTTTTTTAGTGTATATAACACTTATTTGGATTCTTGTCGGGCAACATTGTCGGGGGTGATGTCATAACCGAGACCAAAGTGAGATTCTTCGTCTTTGAGAACCTCGATGATCTTCCCAGCTGGAAGATCGGGTCGAGAGGTAGCCCCCGGAAAGTACCCTAGGTTTTGGAGCATCATGTCGATACTCGTAGTGAAATAAGGCCTAAAGAGGTACTCTTCCTCGATCATCCCCACAAAATCGAACCCCCAGAGGTCCGTGCGTCCTGTGGCGTTACAGCTAGCCACAGTCATTGGTGTTGCCTCTAAAGTGACGACATCGTTAAGTAGAGGCATCTTGATTTTCCGGTGGAGGGTAGAGGACACCGCCTTGACCGCGTGGATCCAAGGCCTACCCAGGAGCAGGTTGAATGATGAGGTGACATCGATCACCTGAAACTCGAGCTCCTTCTCTATCGGGCCAGTGATGATGGTCAGTTTCACGGCCCCAGCTACCGACTTCGGGCTCCCATCGAAGGCTTGGATGGTCTGAGCAGTCGGAACATAGTCAGCCTCGGTAATGCCGAGGGCTTTTGCGGTCCTTAGAGGAAGGACGTTCACAGCAGACCCGTCATCAACTAGGGTCATGGGAAGGTATTTTCCTCGGCAGACCACCGTGATGTAGAGGGCCAGGTTATGGGCGGCCCCGAATGGTGGTAGGTCGGCCTCGGAGAAAGTGATTACCGGTCCTTCTTCCTTAGCTTTGCCCTTCAGGTGGGGCAAAATCGTGGCTACCATCTCAGCGGGGGTAACCAGAGAGTCAACCTTGATTTGATCGAGAGCCTTTGTAAGTGCTTCCCGATGTTCTTGAGAACTAACCAGAAGTTGCCATATAGTGAGGTCAACTCGGGTTTTCTTCAACTGTTTCACAAGAGCCGTTTCAGCAGTTGGCTCTTCAGAGGCGACTTCCGTAATGACGGTTGTCGGGATAGGGGTGTCCCTAGAGCTAGTGGCTTGAAAGGGACGACCAAGGTGGTTACTGGTTAAGACTCGAGATTTAGTCTTTCGAATCTCCTCGGCGGTAATGGGGACAGCTTCCCCTTTGGCGAGGTAGACGTCTTCCTCGTCGTCGAACCAGATCCCGTTCACTTGCGGGATAAATGGGGAGATAAGGTGGGAGCAATCAATCACCTCCCCGGTAAAGATGGCGTGGGAGCTGAAAGGATTCTCCTTGTTACTGGGCTTATCTCCGGGCAGCGGGATTTTACCGCTTTCGATCAGGTCTTGAATCAAGTGCTTCAGCTTCCAGCACTTCTCGGTGTCATGCCCATTGCCTCGGTGGTATTGACAATAGGCTTGAGCATTGTAGTTCTTGGAGCGTCGCTCAACCGGAACTTCGGGAGTTGGGCCTATCGGTTGGATTAGGCCTTTCGAGGACAGCCTTTGTAAGGCATAAGCATAGGTCGTACCTATATCAGTGAAAACCCGAGGTGGGGTGTTTCTCTTGGACGGGGCATCTAATAGATTAACCGCGTCGAAAATGCTGCGGGTTGCAGCTTGAGGCTTGGTTGTGGAGGAAGAAGCCCCTTGGTAACCCTTAGCAGCGGCCTTGGTGAGGCCTTCCAGTCTCAAGTCATCTTCGATCCTCATACCCATTTCAGTGAGGGTGGTGAAGTTGGGTATGACAGCATATCGGAGGTGAACCCGGTAGGATGGGAGTTGGTTCTTAACAAAGGCCTCCACTAAAGTCTTCTCACTGGGCTTGTCGACCAGTTTCACACTCTCAGCCCTCCAGCGCTGAAGGTATTTGGTAAAACCTTCTTTTGGCTCTTGGGCCATAACCTCCAGAGATCTCATTGTGGTTTGGATCTCGGTGTTGTCAGCATAGTTCCGAGCGAACTCGGTGGCCACATCATCCCATGTAGGGTATTTCTTCGGGTCTAGCATATAGTACCAGGCCCGAGGGTGCTTTTCAAGAGACGCAGCAAAGAGGTTCTTGAACATGGTGGAGTCCACCCCTTTGATGGCCATGAACTCCTTGAAGGCCCGTACATGAAGTAACGGGTCTTCAGTCCCTTCGAACATAGGCAAACCGGTGAGGTTCAGGTTTGCAGGCAGCCTGTCACTTAGCGGGTTATACTCCCGACTGTTTTCCCGGTGAATGTTGTTATTCCCAGTTAAATGCACTTGTTCTTCCAGTCGGCGGACCGAGCTAACCAGTTCAGCTAAAGGTCCGGTAGTCCCGGTGGTAGGAGTCCTGTGCTCCACCGAGGCCAATCGAGTGACGATAGCAACTTGCCCAGCCCTCATTTCATTTAGTTGGGCATCAATGTCGGCCTGCTTCTCGATCATGGAATCAACGGAGGCTTTCAGTTCAGCTAAGGCAGTTTCCATCCTGCGAGTGTGTCTGGTTGATGGTGGCCTGTCTGTAAGAACACCACGTAATCAGAAACCGAACCCAGTCTTGGAATCAAAGGAAACAGCACATCCCGAGCGACCCAAAAGGAAAGGACTGAGCGGAAAAGACTCGAGAAAGACATCTAGACGGATGACTCGTGGGTGGTATGACTTCCTTAGGATTTCGGCTTTGTGGGCCTAGTCCCGTTCGAAGGAAGGTCCACGTGAGATTACTCCCCAGACTTTTGACTCGAGTGTATGGACGGACTTTCCTTTGTAGGGGTATGCCCTACGCGGGTTGGTCGTGCCTTGACAGATAAGGCGGACTTGGGAAAGGGGGGAAACTCGTGATATAAGATCGACAGAGTTTCGACGCTATAAACCCTCTACGTATTATGCAAAGACCTGACACACGGATAGACGGTAGGTCCTATAATAAGGAAGGTTTATTTTAGGAAAGTTGAAAGTTGAGGTTTGAATGCAAAATGAACGAATTTCCGAAAGTGTTGAAAACTGAAAACGGAATTTCGAAAACCGAGATTAGAATTTTGAAAAGGAAAATTCCGAAAATCAAGGTGGTGGGGGTGGAAATTCGAGAATTAAAATGGACAGCATGCCGACTACAGAAAAGGATATTTTGAGTCAAATCGTTGATCCTAAATTTCGGCGGCATTCCGAGTTTTGAAAATTGGGTATTTTGAGAAGGTGAGTCCCGAAATGGGCTGCATTTCGGGTTTTTTCAAAATTGGGCGTTTTAGAATGACGGGTCCCGAAATGGACAGTATTTCGGGTTTTTCGAAAGGTGGGTATTTTTGGAAAGATGCAAATTTGAAATGACGGTTTTTGAAAAATGACACGGAAACCAAGTAGCACGTAGTCAAACAAGCATTACAACGACGCTTATGTATGCTTTACACTAAGTCTCGGTCGGTCAAAATAGGGTCTATACCAACAACGATGGCTTTCTCATGTGATGGACGGACTCCCTAAGCCGAGTTGGTCTTAGGACATGCCGCAAAACCGAGACGAGTTCCACCATCGATGTTTTTAGCGCACCCATGTAGGAATGCACCGTGGTATAGTGGGACGTCGGTCACAAGTAACCGGCCCGGGCAAATTTGGGTTATGCATGAATCATTAAACTAATGCGCGCACATTAATCTACGAACGATTTCTCTTCGAGTCTCACCCTAGGAACCCCGATGACATGTGGTACATCAGGTATCCCCAGCGGAGTCGCCAAATTGTGGACATGACGTAGGTCCACCCCGACGCGGCGAAGCGCGGGTTTGGGTAGGCGAATGAATCTCGTGGTAAGATTGTTCTCGGGTTCGAAATTTAAGTCAAAATGGAGTCGCCACCGAATTTTGTGGTTATTCGGAACCATACGAGCCCACTCCATGTCGTCATGGGCTTTACACAAAGTAAGCCCACTCCGATTTCAGAGTTTATGGGGCTCGTCCCTTTGCATTACGATACCGATACCATCTACACCGGTAATCGTGTAAAGAATGACTCTCGTGCGCCAAGGGTTTCGGACATCCGGAAACCAAAGGTTCTGAGTAAGGGGTGAGGGTACGTGTTGGGAAGCCCACGAAGGACACCCAACCCCGCCCGCACATGGCGGCCTCTACTAAGACATCGTTCGTGTTCATGATACGCGCGCTAGTAAAATAATTAAATGATATGCAAACAGCGTTTTTAACTAAACATGCGAGTTTTGCGTTAACTACGTCATTTAATGCATCTTAAATGTGGTCGAAATAATTTAGCATGCGAGGTTCATTTATAAAAGCGTAAAAGCAAATAATAAATAAAGCTAAAAAAAAAAGGAAGTAAAAAGCGTACAAGCTACTCGGGCGGAAATACAACCCGGATTTCATAATACGACATAAACAAAATAACGTAAAGTCAAAAACGGACCCGTATGAAAGCTAGACCGCGAAACATGTAGATGGACTACCCCGCTTAAATACGTATTATGTCACGTATTAAGCGAAGGACGGAAATATGAGATTGTGGCGTATTGCTAGACTAGTCTCACATTCCGCAGTCTTGTCCCGACTTATCACGTAAAAGTGGTCAAAGTCGTTGTACGTGTCGTGTAGGTTTTGAAAAAGCATGAAGGTCGGTCGATGGTCTAAAGTCGATGAGAACGGGGCTCGGAATATGTGTCCAAGCCCTCGCGTTTCTGAGTTGCCAGACCCACTCGACCGAGTCTTTGATTGACTCGACCGAGTGCGCCATTAACGTGGCTACTGCCCATATTTTGAGGGGTTACTCGATCGAGTGCCTTATGGCACTCGGTCGAGTGCATCATTAATGGGGCTACTGCCCTGTTTTTGGGGTGCAACTCGATCGAGTGGCCTATGGCATTCGGTCGAGTGCCCCCTGTACGAGTAGTGATTTGCTCGATTTTATGACTTGAAATCGATGATCGGCCGAGTCAAATACAAATATCGCACGATTTGTATTTGACTCGGCCTCCGGTACTATAATCGTATATGAACGATTATAATACCGTCACCGGAGTTTTTATGAAAACATTTGCGTTAGATTATGAAACTTTGAATTAGTAACGAGATGCATCCCTCTACGTCACGACATCGAAGCTAACCCTTTCGGGTTATGTGATGTCGGTATTCGTGTCAACGGGTCTCGGACCAATTATAGAAATGGAATGAAATTCGTTCAACTACGACCGTTTGCGATCGCGTTACACCCTTGAGTACATTGGGGCGGGGCTCCTCGAAAGGGCTCCACCTCCGTCGTTGCTCGTAAAGGGATTAAACGGATCTTAGGCAAATATCGTAGTCAAACGGATTTTAAACCGAAATTTGATACTAGTTTTATGTATACACGGTATTAATATTGTTAGCAACGATATAAAAGAAAAATGATGCGAAATTAGAAATGCGAAAAGACAAAAAAAAGTTAGTGCATGTGTACGTGTTACTACGATACAACAAAATGAAAATGTGCATAAATGATATTTAAAAGAGATTAAGAGGAGTTTGGAACACCCTCAACGTACATGCTAGTATGGACCTCGGAAACGGACTCGTGAACAGCGACAAAGCTTAGGAGTATCGAGGAATGCGCGCGAGTTATGGTATGTAGGTGTGTGTGTATTGCGTTGGATTAACTGATATACATATTAATTATTTGGGTGTATATAACAATTATTTTACTGTATATATTGAGTTCTTAAATGTATATGTATGCAGTGAGTTTAATAGCGTATATAATGAGTTTTTTTAGTGTATATAACGGTTATTTTGATGTATGTTCCATTGTTGATTAATTGATATACATAATAACTATTTGAGTGTATATAACATTTTTTATTTAAGTGTATATAACATTTTTTGTACTGTATATATTGAGTTCTTAAGTGTGTGTATATAATGAATTTTTTTAGTGTATATAACACTTATTTGGATGTATGTCCCATCTTAATCTAATGGTTTAGATTGTGCCTCAATGGGTGTAAGGAGTTACCCTGCCTCACCGGAACTCAACTATATATATATATATATATATATATATATATATATATATATATATATATATATATATATAGAATAGATTAATATGGAAAGTGAGATGATTTGGGAAGGTGCGTTTTGGCGCCAAAAAATCATGTTCTGGTTTCTGTTTTATTATATATATATATATATAATGAGTTTAATAGCGTATAAAATGAGTTTTTAGTGTATATAAAAGTTATTTGGATTTATTTTCCATTGTTGATTAATTGGTATACATGGTAACTATTTGGGTGTATATAACAATTATTTTACTGTATATATTGAGTTTTTAAGTGTACATATATGTAGTGAGTTTAATAGCCTATATAATGAGTTTTTTTGTGTATATAACAGTTATTTTGATGTATGTTCCATTGTTGATTAACTGATGTACATATTAATTATTTGGGTGTATATAACAATTATTTTACTGTATATATTGAGTTCTTAAGTGTATATATATGCAGTGAGTTTAATAGCGTATATAATGAGTGTTTTTAGTGTATATAACAGTTATTTTGATGTTTGTTCCATTGTTGATTAATTGATATACATAATAACTATTTGAGTGTATATAACATTTTTTATTTAAGTGTATATAACATTTTTTGTACTGTATATATTGAGTTCTTAAGTGTGTGTATATAATGAATTTTTTTAGTGTATATAACACTTATTTGGATGTATGTCCCATCTTAATCTAATGGTTTAGATTGTTGCCTCAATGGGTGTAAGGAGTTACCCTGCCTCACCGGAACTCAACTATATATATATATATATATATATATATATATATATATATATATATATATAGAATAGATTAATATGGAAAGTGAGATGATTTGGGAAGGTGCGTTTTGGCGCCAAAAAATCATGTTCTGGTTTCTGTTTTATTATATATATATATATATATATATAATGAGTTTAATAGCGTATAAAATGAGTTTTTAGTGTATATAAAAGTTATTTGGATTTATTTTCCATTGTTGATTAATTGGTATACATGGTAACTATTTGGGTGTATATAACAATTATTTTACTGTATATATTGAGTTTTTAAGTGTACATATATGTAGTGAGTTTAATAGCCTATATAATGAGTTTTTTTGTGTATATAACAGTTATTTTGATGTATGTTCCATTGTTGATTAACTGATGTACATATTAATTATTTGGGTGTATATAACAATTATTTTACTGTATATATTGAGTTCTTAAGTGTATATATATGCAGTGAGTTTAATAGCGTATATAATGAGTGTTTTTAGTGTATATAACAGTTATTTTGATGTTTGTTCCATTGTTGATTAATTGATATACATAATAACTATTTGAGTGTATATCACAATTATTTTACTGTATATATTGAGCTCTTATGTGTGTGTGTATATATATAGTGAGTTTAACAACGTATAAAATGAGTTTTTTTAGTGTATATAACACTTATTTGGATTCTTGTCGGGCAACATTGTCGGGGGTGATGTCATAACCGAGACCAAAGTGAGATTCTTCGTCTTTGAGAACCTCGATGATCTTCCCAGCTGGAAGATCGGGTCGAGAGGTAGCCCCCGGAAAGTACCCTAGGTTTTGGAGCATCATGTCGATACTCGTAGTGAAATAAGGCCTAAAGAGGTACTCTTCCTCGATCATCCCCACAAAATCGAACCCCCAGAGGTCCGTGCGTCCTGTGGCGTTACAGCTAGCCACAGTCATTGGTGTTGCCTCTAAAGTGACGACATCGTTAAGTAGAGGCATCTTGATTTTCCGGTGGAGGGTAGAGGACACCGCCTTGACCGCGTGGATCCAAGGCCTACCCAGGAGCAGGTTGAATGATGAGGTGACATCGATCACCTGAAACTCGAGCTCCTTCTCTATCGGGCCAGTGATGATGGTCAGTTTCACGGCCCCAGCTACCGACTTCGGGCTCCCATCGAAGGCTTGGATGGTCTGAGCAGTCGGAACATAGTCAGCCTCGGTAATGCCGAGGGCTTTTGCGGTCCTTAGAGGAAGGACGTTCACAGCAGACCCGTCATCAACTAGGGTCATGGGAAGGTATTTTCCTCGGCAGACCACCGTGATGTAGAGGGCCAGGTTATGGGCGGCCCCGAATGGTGGTAGGTCGGCCTCGGAGAAAGTGATTACCGGTCCTTCTTCCTTAGCTTTGCCCTTCAGGTGGGGCAAAATCGTGGCTACCATCTCAGCGGGGGTAACCAGAGAGTCAACCTTGATTTGATCGAGAGCCTTTGTAAGTGCTTCCCGATGTTCTTGACAACTAACCAGAAGTTGCCATATAGTGAGGTCAACTCGGGTTTTCTTCAACTGTTTCACAAGAGCCGTTTCAGCAGTTGGCTCTTCAGAGGCGACTTCCGTAATGACGGTTGTCGGGATAGGGGTGTCCCTAGAGCTAGTGGCTTGAAAGGGACGACCAAGGTGGTTACTGGTTAAGACTCGAGATTTAGTCTTTCGAATCTCCTCGGCGGTAATGGGGACAGCTTCCCCTTTGGCGAGGTAGACGTCTTCCTCGTCGTCGAACCAGATCCCGTTCACTTGCGGGATAAATGGGGAGATAAGGTGGGAGCAATCAATCACCTCCCCGGTAAAGATGGCGTGGGAGCTGAAAGGATTCTCCTTGTTACTGGGCTTATCTCCGGGCAGCGGGATTTTACCGCTTTCGATCAGGTCTTGAATCAAGTGCTTCAGCTTCCAGCACTTCTCGGTGTCATGCCCATTGCCTCGGTGGTATTGACAATAGGCTTGAGCATTGTAGTTCTTGGAGCGTCGCTCAACCGGAACTTCGGGAGTTGGGCCTATCGGTTGGATTAGGCCTTTCGAGGACAGCCTTTGTAAGGCATAAGCATAGGTCGTACCTATATCAGTGAAAACCCGAGGTGGGGTGTTTCTCTTGGACGGGGCATCTAATAGATTAACCGCGTCGAAAATGCTGCGGGTTGCAGCTTGAGGCTTGGTTGTGGAGGAAGAAGCCCCTTGGTAACCCTTAGCAGCGGCCTTGGTGAGGCCTTCCAGTCTCAAGTCATCTTCGATCCTCATACCCATTTCAGTGAGGGTGGTGAAGTTGGGTATGACAGCATATCGGAGGTGAACCCGGTAGGATGGGAGTTGGTTCTTAACAAAGGCCTCCACTAAAGTCTTCTCACTGGGCTTGTCGACCAGTTTCACACTCTCAGCCCTCCAGCGCTGAAGGTATTTGGTAAAACCTTCTTTTGGCTCTTGGGCCATAACCTCCAGAGATCTCATTGTGGTTTGGATCTCGGTGTTGTCAGCATAGTTCCGAGCGAACTCGGTGGCCACATCATCCCATGTAGGGTATTTCTTCGGGTCTAGCATATAGTACCAGGCCCGAGGGTGCTTTTCAAGAGACGCAGCAAAGAGGTTCTTGAACATGGTGGAGTCCACCCCTTTGATGGCCATGAACTCCTTGAAGGCCCGTACATGAAGTAACGGGTCTTCAGTCCCTTCGAACATAGGCAAACCGGTGAGGTTCAGGTTTGCAGGCAGCCTGTCACTTAGCGGGTTATACTCCCGACTGTTTTCCCGGTGAATGTTGTTATTCCCAGTTAAATGCACTTGTTCTTCCAGTCGGCGGACCGAGCTAACCAGTTCAGCTAAAGGTCCGGTAGTCCCGGTGGTAGGAGTCCTGTGCTCCACCGAGGCCAATCGAGTGACGATAGCAACTTGCCCAGCCCTCATTTCATTTAGTTGGGCATCAATGTCGGCCTGCTTCTCGATCATGGAATCAACGGAGGCTTTCAGTTCAGCTAAGGCAGTTTCCATCCTGCGAGTGTGTCTGGTTGATGGTGGCCTGTCTGTAAGAACACCACGTAATCAGAAACCGAACCCAGTCTTGGAATCAAAGGAAACAGCACATCCCGAGCGACCCAAAAGGAAAGGACTGAGCGGAAAAGACTCGAGAAAGACATCTAGACGGATGACTCGTGGGTGGTATGACTTCCTTAGGATTTCGGCTTTGTGGGCCTAGTCCCGTTCGAAGGAAGGTCCACGTGAGATTACTCCCCAGACTTTTGACTCGAGTGTATGGACGGACTTTCCTTTGTAGGGGTATGCCCTACGCGGGTTGGTCGTGCCTTGACAGATAAGGCGGACTTGGGAAAGGGGGGAAACTCGTGATATAAGATCGACAGAGTTTCGACGCTATAAACCCTCTACGTATTATGCAAAGACCTGACACACGGATAGACGGTAGGTCCTATAATAAGGAAGGTTTATTTTAGGAAAGTTGAAAGTTGAGGTTTGAATGCAAAATGAACGAATTTCCGAAAGTGTTGAAAACTGAAAACGGAATTTCGAAAACCGAGATTAGAATTTTGAAAAGGAAAATTCCGAAAATCAAGGTGGTGGGGGTGGAAATTCGAGAATTAAAATGGACAGCATGCCGACTACAGAAAAGGATATTTTGAGTCAAATCGTTGATCCTAAATTTCGGCGGCATTCCGAGTTTTGAAAATTGGGTATTTTGAGAAGGTGAGTCCCGAAATGGGCTGCATTTCGGGTTTTTTCAAAATTGGGCGTTTTAGAATGACGGGTCCCGAAATGGACAGTATTTCGGGTTTTTCGAAAGGTGGGTATTTTTGGAAAGATGCAAATTTGAAATGACGGTTTTTGAAAAATGACACGGAAACCAAGTAGCACGTAGTCAAACAAGCATTACAACGACGCTTATGTATGCTTTACACTAAGTCTCGGTCGGTCAAAATAGGGTCTATACCAACAACGATGGCTTTCTCATGTGATGGACGGACTCCCTAAGCCGAGTTGGTCTTAGGACATGCCGCAAAACCGAGACGAGTTCCACCATCGATGTTTTTAGCGCACCCATGTAGGAATGCACCGTGGTATAGTGGGACGTCGGTCACAAGTAACCGGCCCGGGCAAATTTGGGTTATGCATGAATCATTAAACTAATGCGCGCACATTAATCTACGAATGATTTCTCTTCGAGTCTCACCCTAGGAACCCCGATGACATGTGGTACATCAGGTATCCCCAGCGGAGTCGCCAAATTGTGGACATGACGTAGGTCCACCCCGACGCGGCGAAGCGCGGGTTTGGGTAGGCGAATGAATCTCGTGGTAAGATTGTTCTCGGGTTCGAAATTTAAGTCAAAATGGAGTCGCCACCGAATTTTGTGGTTATTCGGAACCATACGAGCCCACTCCATGTCGTCATGGGCTTTACACAAAGTAAGCCCACTCCGATTTCAGAGTTTATGGGGCTCGTCCCTTTGCATTACGATACCGATACCATCTACACCGGTAATCGTGTAAAGAATGACTCTCGTGCGCCAAGGGTTTCGGACATCCGGAAACCAAAGGTTCTGAGTAAGGGGTGAGGGTACGTGTTGGGAAGCCCACGAAGGACACCCAACCCCGCCCGCACATGGCGGCCTCTACTAAGACATCGTTCGTGTTCATGATACGCGCGCTAGTAAAATAATTAAATGATATGCAAACAGCGTTTTTAACTAAACATGCGAGTTTTGCGTTAACTACGTCATTTAATGCATCTTAAATGTGGTCGAAATAATTTAGCATGCGAGGTTCATTTATAAAAGCGTAAAAGCAAATAATAAATAAAGCTAAAAAAAAAAGGAAGTAAAAAGCGTACAAGCTACTCGGGCGGAAATACAACCCGGATTTCATAATACGACATAAACAAAATAACGTAAAGTCAAAAACGGACCCGTATGAAAGCTAGACCGCGAAACATGTAGATGGACTACCCCGCTTAAATACGTATTATGTCACGTATTAAGCGAAGGACGGAAATATGAGATTGTGGCGTATTGCTAGACTAGTCTCACATTCCGTAGTCTTGTCCCGACTTATCACGTAAAAGTGGTCAAAGTCGTTGTACGTGTCGTGTAGGTTTTGAAAAAGCATGAAGGTCGGTCGATGGTCTAAAGTCGATGAGAACGGGGCTCGGAATATGTGTCCAAGCCCTCGCGTTTCTGAGTTGCCAGACCCACTCGACCGAGTCATTGATTGACTCGACCGAGTGCGCCATTAACGTGGCTACTGCCCATATTTTGAGGGGTTACTCGATCGAGTGCCTTATGGCACTCGGTCGAGTGCATCATTAATGGGGCTACTGCCCTGTTTTTGGGGTGCAACTCGATCGAGTGGCCTATGGCATTCGGTCGAGTGCCCCCTGTACGAGTAGTGATTTGCTCGATTTTATGACTTGAAATCGATGATCGGCCGAGTCAAATACAAATATCGCACGATTTGTATTTGACTCGGCCTCCGGTACTATAATCGTATATGAACGATTATAATACCGTCACCGGAGTTTTTATGAAAACATTTGCGTTAGATTATGAAACTTTGAATTAGTAACGAGATGCATCCCTCTACGTCACGACATCGAAGCTAACCCTTTCGGGTTATGTGATGTCGGTATTCGTGTCAACGGGTCTCGGACCAATTATAGAAATGGAATGAAATTCGTTCAACTACGACCGTTTGCGATCGCGTTACACCCTTGAGTACATTGGGGCGGGGCTCCTCGAAAGGGCTCCACCTCCGTCGTTGCTCGTAAAGGGATTAAACGGATCTTAGGCAAATATCGTAGTCAAACGGATTTTAAACCGAAATTTGATACTAGTTTTATGTATACACGGTATTAATATTGTTAGCAACGATATAAAAGAAAAATGATGCGAAATTAGAAATGCGAAAAGACAAAAAAAAGTTAGTGCATGTGTACGTGTTACTACGATACAACAAAATGAAAATGTGCATAAATGATATTTAAAAGAGATTAAGAGGAGTTTGGAACACCCTCAACGTACATGCTAGTATGGACCTCGGAAACGGACTCGTGAACAGCGACAAAGCTTAGGAGTATCGAGGAATGCGCGCGAGTTATGGTGTGTAGGTGTGTGTGTATTGCGTTGGATTATCGAGGGACTAAAACTCGGTTTTAATGGTGTTTTGGCCTAGGTTTTTCTAGGGTTTGTAATGTATGTAGTGTAGGGTGAAAATGGCTGCAAAGTTGATGTAATTGTGCTGGAAAAAGAGTTGTAAAAGTTGTGAAAATGCATGGGGGATGTCGGTATTTATAGGCGTTTTGCCACGACCTAGGGGCACTCGATCGAGTGGCCCTAGTGCACTCGATCGAGTGCCTATTTGGGCGGGTCTGATCCGGTTGGGGACGCTCCACTCGACCGAGTGGGCAATCCACTCGATCGAGTGGATCAACGTGGTTGAGATAAATAAGGCAAGAAAATCTTGCTTGTTTTGACTTGATTTTTGAATTCAAATTTGTGCGCTCACCTGAACTCAGCTGGTTTTTTGAGACGGTTTTGCCTTTGACCGGGTTTTGACCCGGTCGGGAAAAGACGGGAAATATTTTTGGTGTCGGTTTTGGCCCAAATTAGTCTTATTTGACTCGGAACGATCCGCTGGGCCTGAATTCGAGGTCTGTTTTGTGAGATTTTACTCCGCTAAAAAGTCCATGTCGGATATTATGAATTTCGAGTCCAAGTCCGAATATACTAGTCACGTTGACGTCCAATCATCATCGGGTGTTTTTTCGGAGACTACCATAGACACGTGGCAGTCAAAATGCGGGTGTCTACAGAGCCCCCACTCTGACTGAGGCTTGGACAAGGCGAAAGTCAGAGTAGCTACCAGGCCAATCGCAGATTACGACCTGGCAGCCTTCCGGTCGGGTCGTTTATAGTCCAGTAGACTCGCGTGAAAGGGCTCGCCAGCCATAGGATAGAAATCATACCTGTGCCAGACACATGTCCTGGGGCGTGCTTGCATGTGGAGAATGCCGCCTCGGGCGTTCCGCTGGGGAAATATGTGAGCTTGTACGAGCTTGCTTTCGAAGCCTTGAACCGTACATGAGCTGAAAAATGCTCCGTGGGGAGTGAAGGTTGCTTCTTTCGGGGAGTTGGTGTACCCGTATGCCGACACATCATATCTTGGATGTAGCATACTGGGAAAAAGCTAACTCCGTTGGGGAATTTTGGATAGTTCCGCGGGGACTTGCCTCTGAAGTCTGGAGTGTACCTGTATGCTGACACATAACAACTCGCATGTAACATGTAGGTAAAATGTTGACTCTCGCTGGGGAGAAAAAAGATTGAAAATTTTGGAAAGACAAAAATTTTGACGCAAAGAAATTTTTAGAAAAACTTAGGAAAGCTCGGGACAGCTTGATTCCTATTCTGGGTTCAAGTTTGGAATCAGGCCTGCGCGCGCATAGGGCCCAGTTGGATGAGGAGGCAGTAGCAGTTAGGTTTCTGTTAGGTTTCTCCATTATAAATATAGGAGATCCCTGCTTCAGTTTCTGCATCACAACTCAGATTCTCCTTCTCCCTTCTCAAAATCTTGTAGACTTTCGAGAAAATTTAGAAATTTTTGTCATGGGCATCAACCATTTGACCGCCATGCTGCTCGCCTGGTCCCACTACTTCCGGGACGAGGATAAGGTCAGGCTGACTCAAATGGGGATAGTCAATTTGTTCCCTTTTCAACGTTTAATAGTGGATTCGCACTTTCTGGATGCCTGTCTGTCACTCTGGGATACTACCCATCACGTATTTGTGTTCCCGCGGAGAGAGATATGCCCTTTGCCCGAGGAGATTACTGCTATTGGTGGTTGGAGCTTTACTGCCCAGCCAGCTATCCCTCCGTTCTACCCGGATCCAAGGAGGCGGTTGAGGGAATTTTTGGGTCTGTCTCATGCTGAGACAAACCGAATGGTGCAGGGGGATAACGTCTCCCTATTCGACCTAGCCGATAAGTTCATGAACCCTCGAGATGTAAGGGCTACCCCTGCTCATAGGCGTAGGGCATTTGCCTTTTGCATGCTGCATTGTTACGTATTCGAAGGGCTGATGGATCTTGACTCATGCATGGGTCAAATCAGGCTGATCGGAGTGGTTGACGAGATGGAGACTGGTCATAGCCCTGCTTGGCTAGCCACGGGGGAAATCATTATGGGGCTGGATGCTCGACGGCTTGACCCAACTCGGCGGCTGACGGGAAGCACCCGTATTCTTCAAGTATGTACCTCGATTTTTTTTTTTTTTTTTTTTTTTTTTTTTTTTTTTTTTTTTTTTTGTATCGCGTTTCACGCGAATTTTCTGATCTTCGTAAGTCACTCGATCGAGTGGACCTGTCACTCGATCGAGTGACACTTATGTCGTGCTACTGCCTGTTTTTGACAAGCTTACTCGATCGAGTCAGATTTTGTACTCGATCGAGTGGGCTGTAGCGAGTTGCTCCGTTGCTTATGAAGTTTGTATATGCCTTTCAGATATGGTTGTCGGAGCGACTGTCAATCATAGAGACTCCTCCGAGCATTTCCAGTTATCGGAGTAGTCAGATCAGCTCTAGGAGGCGGAAGATAAGCTCGAGTCACCAGATAAACCGAGCTTACTGGGATGAAGAACTGGCATTCCACGGGGGTCCTTTGATCAGGTGGACCGTTGCTTGGTGGTTTCTTTCGAAGCTAACTGGATTGGCCAAGAGGGACCAAGCCCGATATCTGACGATCTTGTCCCTAGACTGGACGGTTCATATTTACCCGGACCGCCTCCTAAGGCAGTTCGGTTCATCTCAGCGCATCCCTGAGAAGGAAGCCATTATTAGCGTCCCGCTCCAATTGACGGACGCTATGTGCGACACTTGGTTGCAACGATGGTTCACTCGTCCCACATGGACTATACCTAACCCTTGCCAATCCGCTTGGGTGTCACGGGCTTACCAGAAGTGGACTTCTGAAGAGTCCGAGGAGGCTCGCAAGGCCTTAAGACTTGATGAAGCCATTGAACTGGTGCAGCGCGAGTCGGCGAAGGATAACAGAGAGCTCTTCGCCGGGGAAGACACTCCTGGAGCTAAAGTCCGGGAAGAATCGGGTCATAAGTCACATACTAAGACTCGATCTAAAGAAGTCGGTTCTAGCAGTACTCGGGGGCAGACCGACTTAGAGCGACGACTTGGGCCAAGGCTGGCGGCCCGGGACCGACTAGGCCCGCGCGACCGGCTCCCCGAGCCCGTTAGGGCCCGACTTGGGCCTATCGAGGTGATGGAGGATTTGGGCTCACACAATCGAGCCCGAGCTAGAGAAGTTCCCGTAGTGATTAGGGAGCGTTCTCCTCCGCGTCGTCGTCAGTGGACGGCTAGGGATGCTAAAGACAAGGGGAAGGGCAAGATGCCCTGAAGGCCGAGTCCTTTAGCTTTATTATTATTTAAGTATTATTATTATTTTTATTGTGTGCCCTTTTTTGTATTTATATTTTTTTTGAATTCCTGCACTTTGTAATTTCCCGAGCTTGTCGGGATTTTTTTTTTTTTTTGAATTAATAAAGGAAGTTTATTATAAAACCGCTCCTGTCTTTTCTTGATTGCATTGGTTGTACCCTTTTGAGGGGTTGCCTACGTATCCGCGATTAGCAGAATCAAACCAAACGTAGTTCAGGCATAGGAAATTTGCAATCTCGAATTACACCAAGACTATTGGTTCAAGATGTTTATGACAGTAGAATAAGTAATTCTAGCTCATTGACTTGCTTTTGTAAAAAATGATTTTGATAAAATTTGCTAATGACATTGAGAAATGGCTAAGGGTAGTAGCGCTTCAGCTGGTCCAGGTTGGTTGGGTTGACAAACTCGTTCCCGTCCAGGTCCGTCAGCATCACTGCTCCCCCCGATAGGATTTTCTTCACCAGATATGGCCCAGCCCAATTGGGTTTGAATTTTCCCCTTGGGTCAACCGGTAGTAGAGCCCGAATAGACTTAAGGACTAGATCGCCTTCCTTAATGTTCCTGGGCCTTACCCTCTTGTTGAAGGCCCGTTGTATTCTTTTCTGGTAGATTTGGATATTATTGAGGGCACGAGACCGTCGTTCATCTAGTAGAACCAGTGAGTCATATCGTGCTCGAACCCAGTCAGCTTCGGGTACTTGACTTTCTAGCAGGATTCTGAGGGACGGTACCTCCAGCTCGACTGGTTGGACTGCCTCCATCCCGTAGGTTAAGTAATATGGCGTCGCCCCGGTTGCGGTGCGAATTGACGTTCGATATCCCCATAGGGCAAAAGATATTTTGTCGGGCCAGTCCCGGTAATTGTCAGCCATCTTTTTGAGTATGGTGACAATTGTTTTATTAGCCGCCTCTACTGCTCCATTGGTTTGGGGACGGTAAGGCGAAGAAGTATGCCTTTGGATTTTATATTTGGTCAGTAGGGCCGCAGTCTCGGCTTGAAAATGAGTCCCGTGATCACTGATAAATTCAGCGGGAATCCCATATCGACATATTATCTTGTTTTGGATAAACTTAGCGACATGCTTGGCAGTGAGAATGCGATATGATTCAGCTTCGACCCATTTGGTGAAATAGTCGATAGCTACCAAAATGAAGCAATGCCCACCGGTACCCGAGGGATTTATTTTCCCGATTATGTCGATACCCCACGTTGAGAATGGCCAGGGTGACGTCATGGTATAGAGTAGTGATGACGGCATATGTTGCACATTGCCAAAAATTTGACAGTTATGACAATGTTTGACATATGACCGGCAATCGGCTTCCATGGTATTCCAATAATAACCGAGCCTCATGATTTTCCGGACCAGCATGTGGGCATTCATGTGTGGGCCGTTCTCACCATCATGTATTTCGGCCATAACCTTTTCAGCCTTATACTTGTCAACACAAAGGAGAAGAGCCCCCTGTGCCGTCTTTTTATACAGTTGACCATCGTCGGTGCGGATGAACTGGGTGGCTAGCCTCCGTAAGGCTTTCTTGGCTCGACCTTCCGTCCCGGGAGGATATTCTCCGTTCGTTAGGTATGTTAACACGGCTTGGTACCATGGTTCGGGATCAGTTATTTCGATGTCTTTAATATCGCAAACGTACGCCGGCTCAGACCGTCTCTCGACGCTAATCGGCATACTAGTCACATGGTCGGGAATATTTAGTAAAGATGCCAATTTTGAGAGTGCATCTGCGAACTGATTTTCTTCCCGGGGCAGATATATGTATTCTACCTTTTGGAATTGTTTCTCGAGATCCCGTACTCGTGCCTGGTAGGCCACGAGATTAGCATTTCGAGTCTTCCATTTTTGGAGTGCTTGGTTTATGACCAAGGATGAATCACCATGTACCCGGAGATTTGTGATCCCCAGATTGGCGGCGGCTTGTAGCCCGTAAATGCATGCTTCGTACTCTGCTGCATTATTAGTAACATCAAAGTCCAGTTTGATGGAGACGGGAGTATGTTCCCCTTTTGGTGAAATTAGGAGGATCCCGACTCCGAACCCTCGAAAATTAGATGCACCGTCGAAGTATAAATCCCATGTTTCAGTATCAGTATGGAAGATATCTTCGTCTGGGAAGGACCAAGTGTCGGTGTGTCCTTCTTCGGTTATCGGGCTATCGGCGAGAAATTCAGCTACTACTCGACCTTTAATAGCCTTTAACGGTACAAACTTTAAGTCGAACTCTGCCAGCATTAGAGTCCATCTAGAGATTCGGCCGTTGAGAACGGGCTTTTCGAAGATGTATTTGATGGGATCCATCTTGGATAGCACATGGATCTCATAACTGAGCATATAATGTCGGAGTTTCTTGGTAGCCCAGACTAGAGCCAAACACGTCTTTTCGAGCATGGTATATTTGCACTCATACTCCAAAAACTTTTTGCTGATGTAGTAAATGGCTCTTTCTTCGGAGTCAACTGTCTGAGCCAGCATAGCCCCCATGGCTGTCTCGGTCGTCGTTAGGTATAACGACAGAGGCAAACCGGGTTGAGGTGGCATTAAGACTGGCGGAGCAGACAGAATTTCTTTGATGTTGTTGAAAGCGGTTTGGCACTTGTCATCCCATAGTACCCGTTCTCCTACTTTCAGCTTCTTGAAAATTGGCTCACACACCATGGTTAACTTGGAAATGAACCGACTGATGTACTGGACTTTCCCGAGGAATCCCCTTATTTCTTTTTCGGTTTTAGGAGGTTGCATCTCGGTAATGGCTTTGATTTTAGCTGGGTCGACTTCGATACCTCGTTGGCTAACGATATGACCCAGTAATTTGCCTGATGTTACCCCGAAACTGCACTTTTGAGGGTTTAACCTCATGTTGTATCTGCGCAATCGGGTGAAGAACTTTCTTAGGGCGGTGATGTGACCGTCCCGTTCTTTGGATTTGACGATCATGTCGTCTACATAAACTTCTACCTCTTTATGCATCATGTCGTGTAATAAAGTGGTAGCAGTTCTTTGATATGTGGCCCCGGCATTAATGAGACCGAAAGGCATGACGGTATAGCAGTAAGTACCCCAAGGTGTGGTGAAGGTAGTCTTACTCATGTCTTCTTTCGCCATCTTGATTTGGTTATACCCGGCATACCCGTCCATGAATGATAGAAGGGCATGATCGGCCGTGTTATCCACCAGTATGTCGATGTGTGGTAACGGAAAATCATCTTTCGGGCTCGCCTTGTTAAGATCCCGAAAGTCTACGCATACCCGCACCTTACCGTCCTTTTTAGGAACCGGCACGATGTTTGCCACCCAGTCCGGATACTCGGACACTTGTATGAAGCCGGCTTTGAATTGTTTGTCGACTTCTTCTTTTACCTTGAGAGACCACTCGGGCCTCATCCGACGAAGCTTTTGTTTGACCGGTTTGCACCCGTCTTTGATTGGTATGTGGTGCTCGGCTATTTCCCGGTCTATCCCCGGCATGTCCTTGTAGGACCATGCGAAGACATCTTTGAACTCTTGGAGGAGGCTTATGAATTGTTGTTTCTCCTCGGGATCTAAGGATAACCCTATCTTAAGTGTCTGAGGTTCTAAGGTTGTTCCCACATTTATGGACTCGGTTTCTTCGATTACCGGGTTCCGGGACTCCCTTTGCTCTAGTTGCTCGATCAAATGCGGAGGTAAGGGTACCTGTTCGTCTGATTTCTCAATGTCATAGCATAAAACATTTTTAAAAGCAGAATTTGAAAGAGACAAGTCGTAAGCAAAACGGTTGTTATTATTGATTGAAAATTTGGAGAACAGCTCAAAGAGAGCAGCCATCTGATCATTGGTCAGTGGCGGGATAGGTGGGGCACTCGGGACAGACCCCGAAATGCCAGCAGCAGGAATAATAAAAGGGAGGGGGGTTACAGGAGTGACTCTAGCACCGACTTCCCTAGACTCGACCTCAGACTCTGACTCAGACTCCGACTCAGACTCGGACTCAGACTCAGGCATGTCTCCCTCTCCGGTGACCAGCTTGTAGATCCTTCCCTGACTGTCAGTCCACTTGACAGTCTTCCTCCAGGCCCTGTTTCCCGTCTCGGAACCCACATCCGAGATCAGCTTGGTCGGGTCAAACCTGTTGCTGCGGAGAATCAGGTTGACCAGGTCTTCCTTTGGAGTTGGGGCTATGGTATCTTCCCCAAATAGTAGCCCTAGTGCGGGCTCAGCATCTTCAGCTCCATTGGACTGGATGAGGGCGAACACATCATCCGGAATGTAGTTGCAGTCCCGGGCCATGTGGGTCCTGAGCTGCATAGCATTGGGTTGGTATAGACCAACCTGGATAGCCTCAAACACCGGTGTGACGAAGTAGTCAGCCAACCGTGGGCTATAAGGGCTCAAGTAGATACCCTTAAGGATGTTGCAGGCCTTTTCGATCCCTGCTCGGACAACATTGTCGGGGGTGATGTCATAACCGAGACCAAAGTGAGATTCTTCGTCTTTGAGAACCTCGATGATCTTCCCAGCTGGAAGATCGGGTCGAGAGGTAGCCCCCGGAAAGAACCCTAGGTTTTGGAGCATCATGTCGATACTCGTAGTGAAATAAGGCCTAAAGAGGTACTCTTCCTCGATCATCCCCACAAAATCGAACCCCCAGAGAACCGTGCGTCCTGTGGCGTTACAGCTAGCCACAGTCATTGGTGTTGCCTCTAAAGTGACGACATCGTTAAGTAGAGGCATCTTGATTTTCCGGTGGAGGGTAGAGGACACCGCCTTGACCGCGTGGATCCAAGGCCTACCCAGGAGCAGGTTGAATGATGAGGTGACATCGATCACCTGAAACTCGAGCTCCTTCTCTATTGGGCCAGTGATGATGGTCAGTTTCACGGCCCCAGCTACCGACTTCGGGCTCCCATCGAAGGCTTGGATGGTCTGAGCAGTCGGAACATAGTCAGCCTCGGTAATGCCGAGGGCTTTTGCGGTCCTTAGAGGAAGGACGTTCACAGCAGACCCGTCATCAACTAGGGTCATGGGAAGGTATTTTCCTCGGCAGACCACCGTGATGTAGAGGGCCAGGTTATGGGCGGCCCCGAATGGTGGTAGGTCGGCCTCGGAGAAAGTGATTACCGGTCCTTCTTCCTTAGCTTTGCCCTTCAGGTGGGGCAAAATCGTGGCTACCATCTCAGCGGGGGTAACCAGAGAGTCAACCTTGATTTGATCGAGAGCCTTTGTAAGTGCTTCCCGATGTTCTTGAGAACTAACCAGAAGTTGCCATATAGTGAGGTCAACTCGGGTTTTCTTCAACTGTTTCACAAGAGCCGTTTCAGCAGTTGGCTCTTCAGAGGCGACTTCCGTAATGACGGTTGTCGGGATAGGGGTGTCCCTAGAGCTAGTGGCTTGAAAGGGACGACCAAGGTGGTTACTGGTTAAGACTCGAGATTTAGTCTTTCGAATCTCCTCGGCGGTAATGGGGACAGCATTCCCCTTTGGCGAGGTAGACGTCTTCCTCGTCGTCGAACCAGATCCCGTTAACTTGCGGGATAAATGGGGAGATAAGGTGGGAGCAATCAATCACCTCCCCGGTAAAGATGGCGTGGGAGCTGAAAGGATTCTCCTTGTTACTGGGCTTATCTCCGGGCAGCGGGATTTTACCGCTTTCGATCAGGTCTTGAATCAAGTGCTTCAGCTTCCAGCACTTCTCGGTGTCATGCCCATTGCCTCGGTGGTATTGACAATAGGCTTGAGCATTGTAGTTCTTGGAGCGTCGCTCAACCGGAACTTCGGGAGTTGGGCCTATCGGTTGGATTAGGCCTTTCGAGGACAGCCTTTGTAAGGCATAAGCATAGGTCGTACCTATATCAGTGAAAACCCGAGGTGGGGTGTTTCTCTTGGACGGGGCATCTAATAGATTAACCGCGTCGAAAATGCTGCGGGTTGCAGCTTGAGGCTTGGTTGTGGAGGAAGAAGCCCCTTGGTAACCCTTAGCAGCGGCCTTGGTGAGGCCTTCCAGTCTCAAGTCATCTTCGATCCTCATACCCATTTCAGTGAGGGTGGTGAAGTTGGGTATGACAGCATATCGGAGGTGAACCCGGTAGGATGGGAGGAGGTTCTTAACAAAGGCCTCCACTAAAGTCTTCTCACTGGGCTTGTCGACCAGTTTCACACTCTCAGCCCTCCAGCGCTGAAGGTATTTGGTAAAACCTTCTTTTGGCTCTTGGGCCATAACCTCCAGAGATCTCATTGTGGTTTGGATCTCGGTGTTGTCAGCATAGTTCCGAGCGAACTCGGTGGCCACATCATCCCATGTAGGGTATTTCTTCGGGTCTAGCCTATAGTACCAGGCCCGAGGGTGCTTTTCAAGAGACGCAGCAAAGAGGTTCTTGAACATGGTGGAGTCCACCCCTTTGATGGCCATGAACTCCTTGAAGGCCCGTACATGTAGTAACGGGTCTTCAGTCCCTTCGAACATAGGCAAACCGGTGAGGTTCAGGTTTGCAGGTAGCCTGTCACTTAGCGGGTTATACTCCCGACTGTTTTCCCGGTGAATGTTGTTATTCCCAGTTAAATGCACTTGTTCTTCCAGTCGGCGGACCGAGCTAACCAGTTCAGCTAAAGGTCCGGTAGTCCCGGTGGTAGGAGTCCTGTGCTCCACCGAGGCCAATCGAGTGATGATAGCAACTTGCCCAGCCCTCATTTCATTTAGTTGGGCATCAATGTCGCCTGCTTCTCGATCATGGAATCAACGGAGGCTTTCAGTTCAGCTAAGGCAGTTTCCATCCTGCGAGTGTGTCTGGTTGATGGTGGCCTGTCTGTAAGAACACCACGTAATCAGAAACCGAACCCAGTCTTGGAATCAAAGGAAACAGCACATCCCGAGCGACCCAAAAGGAAAGGACTGAGCGGAAAAGACTCGAGAAAGACATCTAGACGGATGACTCGTGGGTGGTATGACTTCCTTAGGATTTCGGCTTTGTGGGCCTAGTCCCGTTCGAAGGAAGGTCCACGTGAGATTACTCCCCAGACTTTTGACTCGAGTGTATGGACGGACTTTCCTTTGTAGGGGTATGCCCTACGCGGGTTGGTCGTGCCTTGACAGATAAGGCGGACTTGGGAAAGGGGGGAAACTCGTGATATAAGATCGACAGAGTTTCGACGCTATAAACTCTCTACGTATTATGCAAAGACCTGACACACGGATAGACGGTAGGTCCTATAATAGGGAAGATTTATTTTAGGAAAGTTGAAAGTTGAGGTTTGAATGCAAAATGAACGAATTTCCGAAAGTGTTGAAAACTGAAAACGGAATTTCGAAAACCGAGATTAGAATTTTGAAAAGGAAAATTCCGAAAATCAAGGTGGTGGGGGTGGAAATTCGAGAATTAAAATGGACAGCATGCCGACTACAGAAAAGGATATTTTGAGTCAAATCGTTGATCCTAAATTTCGGCGGCATTCCGAGTTTTGAAAATTGGGTATTTTGAGAAGGTGAGTCCCGAAATGGGCTGCATTTCGGGTTTTTTCAAAATTGGGCGTTTTAGAATGACGGGTCCCGAAATGGACAGTATTTCGGGTTTTTCGAAAGGTGGGTATTTTTGGAAAGATGCAAATTTGAAATGACGGTTTTTAAAAAATGACACGGAAACCAAGTAGCACGTAGTCAAACAAGCATTACAACGACGCTTATGTATGCTTTACACTAAGTCTCGGTCGGTCAAAATAGGGTCTATACCAACAACGATGGCTTTCTCATGTGATGGACGGACTCCCTAAGCCGAGTTGGTCTTAGGACATGCCGCAAAACCGAGACGAGTTCCACCATCGATGTTTTTAGCGCACCCATGTAGGAATGCACCGTGGTATAGTGGGACGTCGGTCACAAGTAACCGGCCCGGGCAAATTTGGGTTATGCATGAATCATTAAACTAATGCGCGCGCATTAATCTACGAACGATTTCTCTTCGAGTCTCACCCTAGGAACCCCGATGACATGTGGTACATCAGGTATCCCCAGCGGAGTCGCCAAATTGTGGACATGACGTAGGTCCACCCCGACGCGGCGAAGCGCGGGTTTGGGTAGGCGAATGAATCTCGTGGTAAGATTGTTCTCGGGTTCGAAATTTAAGTCAAAATGGAGTCGCCACCGAATTTTGTGGTTATTCGGAACCATACGAGCCCACTCCATGTCGTCATGGGCTTTACACAAAGTAAGCCCACTCCGATTTCAGAGTTTATGGGGCTCGTCCCTTTGCATTACGATACCGATACCATCTACACCGGTAATCGTGTAAAGAATGACTCTCGTGCGCCAAGGGTTTCGGACATCCGGAAACCAAAGGTTCTGAGTAAGGGGTGAGGGTACGTGTTGGGAAGCCCACGAAGGACACCCAACCCCGCCCGCACATGGCGGCCTCTACTAAGACATCGTTCGTGTTCATGATACGCGCGCTAGTAAAATAATTAAATGATATGCAAACAGCGTTTTTAACTAAACATGCGAGTTTTGCGTTAACTACGTCATTTAATGCATCTTAAATGTGGTCGAAATAATTTAGCATGCGAGGTTCATTTATAAAAGCGTAAAAGCAAATAATAAATAAAGCTAAAAAAAAAAGGAAGTAAAAAGCGTACAAGCTACTCGGGCGGAAATACAACCCGGATTTCATAATACGACATAAACAAAATAACGTAAAGTCAAAAACGGACCCGTATGAAAGCTAGACCGCGAAACATGTAGATGGACTACCCCGCTTAAATACGTATTATGTCACGTATTAAGGGAAGGACGGAAATATGAGATTGTGGCGTATTGCTAGACTAGTCTCACATTCCGTAGTCTTGTCCCGACTTATCACGTAAAAGTGGTCAAAGTCGTTGTACGTGTCGTGTAGGTTTTGAAAAAGCATGAAGGTCGGTCGATGGTCTAAAGTCGATGAGAACGGGGCTCGGAATATGTGTCCAAGCCCTCGCGTTTCTGAGTTGCCAGACCCACTCGACCGAGTCATTGATTGACTCGACCGAGTGCGCCATTAACGTGGCTACTGCCCATATTTTGAGGGGTTACTCGATCGAGTGCCTTATGGCACTCGGTCGAGTGCATCATTAATGGGGCTACTGCCCTGTTTTTGGGGTGCAACTCGATCGAGTGGCCTATGGCATTCGGTCGAGTGCCCCCTGTACGAGTAGTGATTTGCTCGATTTTATGACTTGAAATCGATGATCGGCCGAGTCAAATACAAATATCGCACGATTTGTATTTGACTCGGCCTCCGGTACTATAATCGTATATGAACGATTATAATACCGTCACCGGAGTTTTTATGAAAACATTTGCGTTAGATTATGAAACTTTGAATTAGTAACGAGATGCATCCCTCTACGTCACGACATCGAAGCTAACCCTTTCGGGTTATGTGATGTCGCTATTCGTGTCAACGGGTCTCGGACCAATTATAGAAATGGAATGAAATTCGTTCAACTACGACCGTTTGCGATCGCGTTACACCCTTGAGTACATTGGGGCGGGGCTCCTCGAAAGGGCTCCACCTCCGTCGTTGCTCGTAAAGGGATTAAACGGATCTTAGGCAAATATCGTAGTCAAACGGATTTTAAACCGAAATTTGATACTAGTTTTATGTATACACGGTATTAATATTGTTAGCAACGATATAAAAGAAAAATGATGCGAAATTAGAAATGCGAAAAGACAAAAAAAAGTTAGTGCATGTGTACGTGTTACTACGATACAACAAAATGAAAATGTGCATAAATGATATTTAAAAGAGATTAAGAGGAGTTTGGAACACCCTCAACGTACATGCTAGTATGGACCTCGGAAACGGACTCGTGAACAGCGACAAAGCTTAGGAGTATCGAGGAATGCGCGCGAGTTATGGTGTGTAGGTGTGTGTGTATTGCGTTGGATTATCGAGGGACTAAAACTCGGTTTTGATGGTGTTTTGGCCTAGGTTTTTCTAGGGTTTGTAATGTATGTAGTGTAGGGTGAAAATGGCTGCAAAGTTGATGTAATTGTGCTGGAAAAAGAGTTGTAAAAGTTGTGAAAATGCATGGGGGATGTCGGTATTTATAGGCGTTTTGCCACGACCTAGGGGCACTCGATCGAGTGGCCCTAGTGCACTCGATCGAGTGCCTATTTGGGCGGGTCTGATCCGGTTGGGGACGCTCCACTCGACCGAGTGGGCAATCCACTCGATCGAGTGGATCAACGTGGTTGAGATAAATAAGGCAAGAAAATCTTGCTTGTTTTGACTTGATTTTTGAATTCGAATTTGTGCGCTCACCTGAACTCAGCTGGTTTTTTGAGACGGTTTTGCCTTTGACCGGGTTTTGACCCGGTCAGGAAAAGACGGGAAATATTTTTGGTGTCGGTTTTGGCCCAAATTAGTCTTATTTGACTCGGAACGATCCGCTGGGCCTGAATTCGAGGTCTGTTTTGTGAGATTTTACTCCGCTAAAAAGTCCATGTCGGATATTATGAATTTCGAGTCCAAGTCCGAGTATACTAGTCACGTTGACGTCCAATCATCATCGGGTGTTTTTTCGGAGACTACCATAGACACGTGGCAGTCAAAATGCGGGTGTCTACAATATATATATATATATATATATATATATATATATATATATATATATATATATAGAAAAGGGATCAAGGGAGTTTGGTGAAAAGTGGGAAGTTGGGAAGTTGTGTTTTTGGCCCTTGATCTTGGGTTGAATGAATGGCTTAGATGGATGATGTGTAAAACAAAAAAAAAAGGAAGGGAGACAACAAACTGACAAACAGCAGTGGAGAGAGGGAAGCAACCCTCCCCTCAATCACACTTCGCAGCAGTGGAGAGAGGGAAGCATTCTTTCCTCAATCAAACTCTCCCTTGTTCATTACTTCCCTCCTTTTCAATTCATTTCCCTAATTCAATTCATCTTTCTCTAACAAAATCCCATCAAATAAGCTCCATTAATAACTTCGACCATACTCCGATCATACTCCGTTTTTAACACAACATGATGGATAATTATACCAAGATATGTTTATGCATAAACTTTGATCATCTTCATTTTTTTTAGCTTCTTCTTCATCTTCATCTTCATCTTCATCTTCGATCATCTTCATCTTCTTTTTATTTTTCATATCTTTTTTTTTGTATTTATAAAATTATTCATCTTCATTATCCAAAAAAAAAAGAACAACTTCATATCTTTAAGATGAAGTTGTTCTTTTTTTGTGGGATGAATGGAGCTTGAAGATGAAGATGATGAACAAGTCATTTAGTGCGTAATGTTCTTGCAGAATTGCAAAGTCACACTCATTATGATGTATAGTCACACTCATTATGTTGTAGAATCACGCAGTTGTACACTCATTGTAGTCACATATTCAGTTGTATAGTCATACTCATTATGCTGTACAGTCACACTCGCTATGTTGTAGAATCACGCAGCTGTAGAATACCTTGGGATTAAGGTATCATTCATTGAATCATCTTCATCTTCATGCTTGTTTTATATTTCATACCTTTTTTTGTATTTATAAAATTATTTATCTTCATTATCCAAAAAAGAAATGAAGGTTGAATATAGATGAATGGATGTTGAATATTTAATGAATGTTTAGATATTTTCATTTTTTTAAAGTCATAGTCGTTCATTCATCCATATATATTCAACTTTCATTTTTTTTGGGGATAGTGAAGATGAATAATTTTATGAATACAAAAAAAAGTATGAAAAATAAAACAAGCATGAAAATGAAGATGATAAACGCATGATCCCTAATCCCAAGGTATTCTACAGCTGCGTGATTCTACAACATAATGAGTGTGACTGTACAACTTAAAGTATGTGACTATACAACTTAAAGTGTGTGACTTTTTTCAGGTAGTTTTTTATCTACGTTCAAGTTTCCACGTTCGTCAAATCCCTACTTCCGAACCTCGACGATTTTCAGGTATTTGTTTTTATCTTTTTAGAGCATCTTTAAAATAATTAATCATCTTCATCCGCATGCTTGTTTTATTTTTCATTCCTTCTTTTTTTGGTATTTATAATATTATTTATCTTCATTATTCACAAAAAAAATGAAGGTTGAATATGGATGAATGAAAGTTGAATATTTAATGAATGTTTAAATAATTTTCTCTGATTCGTATGTATAATCATCTTTCTAATTATGAATGTGACTTTGATAATGATGATTGAAGAATAATTGACTGTATGACTTTTATTTTCCATTTTACGATTTTAGTTTTGTAGTCACACACTTTAGGTTGTATAGTCACACTCATTATATTGTATAGTCACATTCATTATATTGTAGAATCACACTCATTATATTGTATAGTCACACTCAGTTTTGTAGTCACACAAATTCTTGCAGTGATTAGTGTATGTAATCATCTTTGCTAATGATGATTGAAGTATAAATAAGTACGAGTATAATTTAGTTGTATAGTCACAGAGATTATGTTGTATAGTCACACAGTTGAAGTTGTATAGTCATACTCGTTATGTTGTAGGATCACGGTCATTATGTTGTAGGATCACACAGTTTATGTTGTATAGTCACACAGTTAAAGTTGTATAGTCACACTCATTATGCTGTACAATCATGCAGTTGTAGAGTCATTGTAGTCACATAGTCACATTTAGATTGATTGTGTGTTTTGTTGCAGCGAAATAGTTGGTGGAAAGAGGAATGTTGGTAAAAGGGGCGGTGGGAAGAAGAAGGTCGTGGAAGATACAGCGACCGACCACGTAATTGAACAATGTATTGTTGCGCACGTACCGGAGACCATCGTTAAGCTCTTGTATGTTTATGTGAGATAAAATGTTTGCTTTAGGATGAACGTACTATGTGTAAATGATGTTTGGTGGGTTAGAATGTTTTTATGTTTGACGTACTATATGTAAAGGATGGACTTTGTCCAATGTAAATATATTTTCATCGCTATTTTCTAGTTTCATAATTAATCACGCGAGGTCTATAGCAAAATCACTTATCCTTCCACCTTTAAAAATTAAAACCACGCAGCTGTGCACCCATTGGTTTGTAGCCAAAAGTGGTCGTACTTGTATAGTCACATTCGCCTTGTTGTATAGTCACATTCGCCTTGTTGTATAGTCACATTTGCTATGTTGTATAGTCACACTCATAATATTGTATAATGAAGATGAAGATGAAGATGAAGATGTTTTTTATATATAGTATGTCATTCAAACTCTCCCTTCTTCATCTTCATCTTCATGCTTGTTTAATCATCTTCATCTTCATGCTTGTTTTATTTTTCATACCTTCTTTTTGTTTGGTATTTATAAAATTATTCATCTTCATTATCCAAAAAAAATGACTGTAAAAACATTTTAATTAAAAAAAAGAACAACTCATTTTGTGCGTAATGTTCTTTCAAAATTGTAAGGTCAGACACTTTCATTTGTATAGTCACACTCTTTATGCTATATAGTCACACTTTTTATGTTGACGTTTGACGTTACGCACAAAATGAGTGTGATTTTACAACATAATGAGTATGATTTTACAACATAATGAGTGTAATTCTACTGCATGACAAGTGTGACTATACAAAAAGAAAAAACCAAAATCTGTCCCGGTTATACAATATTTTGAGTGTGACTATACAACATAATGAGTGTGACTATACAACTTTAACTGTGTGACTATACAACATAAACTGTGTGATCCTACAACATAACGAGTATGACTATACAACTTCAACTGTGTGACTATACAACATAATCTCTGTGACTATACAACTAAATTGTACTCGTACTTATTTATACTTCAATCATCATTAGCAAAGATGATTACATATACTAATCACTGCAAGAATTTGGGTGATTCTACAATATAATGAGTGTGACTATACAATATAATGAGTGTGACTATACAACCTAAAGTGTGTGACTACAAAACTGAAACCGTAAAATGGAAAATAAAAGCCATACAGTCAATTATTCTTCAATCATCATTAGCAAAGTCACATTCATAATTAGAAAGATGATTATACATACGATTCAGAACAAATTATTTAAACATTCATTAAATATTCAACCTTCATTCATTCATATTCAACCTTCATTTTAATCTTCGCAACAATACATTGTCCAATTACGTGGTCGATCGTTGTATCTTCCACGACCTTCTTCTTCCCACCGCCCCTTTTACCAACATTCCTCTTTCCACCAATCATTTCGCTGCAACAAAACACACAATCAACCTAAATCACACATACAACTGAATATGTGATTACAATGACGATACAACTACATGATTGTACAGCATAATGAGTGTGACTATACAACTTTAACTGTGTGACTATACAACATAAACGGTGTGATTCTACAATATAATGACTGTGATCCTACAACATAACGAGTATGATTATACAACTTCAACTGTGTGACTATACAACATAATCTCTGTGACTATACAACTAAATTATAACATTCATTAAATATTCAACTTTCATTCATTCATATTCAACCTTCATTTTAATCCATATTTAATCTTCATTTTTTTGGATAATGAAGATGAATAATTTTATAAATACAAAAAAAAGATATCAAAAGTAAAACAAGCATGAAGATGAAATGATTAAACGCATGATACCTTAATCCCAAGGTATTCTACAGCTGAGTGATTCTACAACATAAAGAGTGTGACTATACATCATAATGAGTGTGACTATACAACTGAATATGTGACTACAATGAGTGTACAGCTGCGTGATTCTACAACATAATGAGTGTGACTATACAACTGAAAGTGTGTGGTCTTGCTATTCTGTAAGAACATTACGCACTCATCTTGTTCATCTTCATCTTCAACATTCATTCATCCCACAAAAAAAGAACAACTTCATCTTCAAACTTCATCTTAAAGATGAAGTTGTTCTTTTTTTTTTGTGGATAATAAAGATGAATAATTTTATAAATACAAAAAAAAAGATATGAAAAATAAAAAGAAACATGAAGATGAAGATGATGAAGAAAAAGAAGCATGAAGATGAAGATGAAGATGAAGATGAATATGAAGATGATGAAGAAAAAGAAGCATGAAGATGAAGATGATGAAGACGAAGATGAACATACCTTCGTATGATGATCGAAGTTACTGACGGAGTATGGTCGGAGTAGTTGGCGGAGTATGGTCGGAGTATGGTCAGAGTTATTAATGGTGATTATTTGTTGGGGTTTTGTTAGAGAGAGATAAATTGAGTTGAGAAATGAATTGAAAATGAGGGGATTGGGAAGTGTATGAGGGAAGTAATGTAGGGATTGATTTGGGTGAGGAGATGTTTCCCTCTCTCCACTGCTGCTTTGTCAGTTAATTGTCTTTTTTTTTTTTAATAATTGAACCCCATCCATCCACCATCCATCTTAGGATGAATGGATGGAGGGGATCAACACTAAGCAACTCTCCAAGAGTTGCTAACTCCCCTGATCCCACCTATATATATATATATAGGTTCACATAAGCCAACAACTCTTATAAGTTCATAAGTTCCAGTGTTAAAGTTACACAAAAGGTGCTTAAAGTTACACGAGATGAGTGTTAAAGTTGCACTTTATCACTTCAAGTGATAAAAGAGCTGAATATTATATTTACATATCAATTCTGAAAAAATGCAACTTTAACGTATGTTATCTGTAACTTTAATATAGACTTAATTACATATGGTGAACTTATTTGATCCTCTCTCTCTCTACTCCTATAAGTTCATAAGTTCCAATGTTAAAGTTACACAAAAGGTGCTTAAAGTTACACGAGATAAGTGTTAAAGTTGCATTTTATCACTTGAAGTGATAAGAGATCTGAATGTTATAGTTACATATCAATTCTGAAAAAATGCAACTTTAACGTATGTCATCTGTAACTTTAATATAGACTTAATTACATATGGTGAACTTATTTGATCCTCTCTCTCTCTCTCTCTCTCTCTCTCTCTCTCTCTCTCTCTCTCTCTCTCTCTCTCTCCTCCCTCTCTCTCCCTCCCTCCATATATATATAGTAGAGATCAAATAAGGTCACCATGTGTCAGTACGTCTATATTAAAGTTACAGATGACATACGATAAAGTTGCATTTGTTTAAAATTGATATGTAACTATAACATTCAGTTTTTTTATCACTTTATCAGATCACTCTTCTCGTGTAACGTTATCACTCATCTCGTGTAACTTTAAACAGTTTTTGTGTAACTTTAACACTGGAACTTATGACCTTAAAATAGTTGTTGACCTTATTTGAGGCAGGGTAACTTCTTACACCCATTGAGGCACAATCTAGACCATTAGATTAAGATGAAACATGCATCCAAATAAGTGTTATATACACTAAAAAACTCATTATATACGTTATTAAACTCAATATATATATATACACACTTAAGAACTCAATATATACAGTAAAATAATTGTTATATACACTCAAATAGTTATTATGTACACCAATTAATCAACAATGGAACATACATCAAAATAACTGTTATATATACACTAAAAAAACTCATTATATACGTTATTAAACTCACTGCATATATATACACTTAAAAACTCAATACATACAGTAAAATAATTGTTATATACACCCAAATAATTAATATGTACATCAGTTAATCAACAATGGAACATACATCAAAATAACTGTTATATATACTAAAAAATTCATTATATATACTTTATTAAACTCACTACATATATATATATACACTTAAGAACTCAATATATACAATAAAATAGTTATTGTTATATACACTCAAATGGTTACTATGTACACCAATTAATCAACATATATACACTAAAATAATTGTCATATGTACTTAATTATTTGATATAGTAGAATTGTTATATACCCTAAAACAGTTATTATGTACACTAAATTTGTTTTTATATACTCCAATTTTATTTTAATATTAAAAAAATGATTTTTTTTCGGGATTTTTTTTCTTGGATTTTTTTTCTTTTGGGAAAAAAAATGTCCGGCGAAAATCTTTTTATTGGGGGGAAAAAATGTGTTTATTTTTTCGGAAAAAAAAAGTGTGTTTTTTTTGGGAAAAAATGTTTTTTTTTTCGGGAAAAAAAAAATTTGGAAAAAAAAATTCCGAAAAAAAAAATATTTTTTTTTAAAAAATAAATATTGGTTTTTTTTTTCCCCGGGAAAAAAAATTGGGGAAAAAAATTTTATGTATGAGTTTTTGTTTTAATCTTAGCCTTTAATTTGATTTTAATCTAATGCTTGAGACTCTGTCTCAATGGGTGCGGCGAGTTGAGCTGCCTCAAAAGATCCTAGATATATATATATATATATATATATATATATATATATATATATATATATATATATATATATATATATATATAGAAGTGAGATCGGGTGAGTTCCCTTGTATAAGTTGAGTCCGTGAGTCCCCATATCAGCCATCGATTCAATGTTAGATTAATGGCCAAGATCTAATCTCATAATTATGGAAATAACCATAATATCTTTGAAAATATATCTTATTTTCTCTCTCTTCCTTTGATTTCTCCCGCCCAACCTCTCTGTAAACTCTTCAGTTTCACCGCTTTACTTCACACCACGTTTCATCTAGAGCAGAGCTATTTTGATATACATGCGGTACCAATCAGTTCCTCGTAAGCAAGCACGATGTACATGACTGCTTCCTCCTTCCACTTGGACCGGACCCTGTTGAGCTGCTGCCGATGGGTCGATCGAAGGCGGCCGAAGAGGAGTCCGTCGTGGCGCTGAAGAAAAAGTGGAGGGGTGACTTTCATGTCGGCAATAAAAGCGATGCAATCCCTCTGTCAAAGGTCCTTAGGAAACTGCAGGATGATGTAGGGGGTGGAGAGATGTTCTGTAGGATGTTCGTTCTGTACAGCATGTCGATATTCTTCTGCCCGACGTCCAACCATGGGGTTGATCTGAGACTACTGAAGGCTGTGCAAGATGTACAGCAGATTAAAAACCTTGACTGGTGCACGTTCATACTGGATGGACTGGCGCAGGCGGGCGAGGATTTTGTGTTCCGTAACCGATCATATTTACTTGGCTGTGTGCCGTTTTTAATGATTACATACTTCCAGCGGTTTGCCTACCGCAATCTCCCGTGCCAGTGTGATCTCCCTTTGATCAAGCACTGGGATCATAAATGCATTCTTGAACGGTTGGCCGGCGAGTACATTTGTGGTGGGCTGGGACGGCTTACCTGATTTGATGTTGAGTACCCCCGTTGTTTACATGCGGTGAGGGAGGGAGAACGTCACCGCCGTTGAAGATTACACAGAATCGTCACACTGACGATGGTTCATTGCCTGGACAAGAGGACGATAAGTTCACCACCATCAAACTTTCTCGTGGTCTTGAAGATGATAGTGAACTGAGAGCCAAGGCGGCCGACGTAAGTAATCATGTCAATAATTCATTAATGAATCTATTTGTGTCTGTGTTGGAAACCATGGAATCAGTAAGGATTTAAATCTGTGATGTCTGTAACTCTGCATGTTACTCTAACATATCTTCTGTTACTTTAGTGATCAACATGTGTTACTTTAATTCTTACAATCCGTTACTTTAACCTGTATCGTCCACATTATTGCTCCAACATATATGATGTTACTTTAATCCATACCATTTGTTACTTTAGTTGATACTATCTGTTACTTTAGTGTATACTCTGTTTTCACTACACATTCTTTCAGTTTATCATTCAATGTTACTTTGGTACACGTTTGCAACATAATTATTCTTTGCTCCAGGAGGTCCATCACATTCATCTGATGATGGGAAGGAATGCAATCGCATTCCATGATTGGTGGGTCTCACATGCTGCGAAGATCAGGAGGATAACTTCGGGCAATCCATTACCCGATGACCCGGTGCCAACACAAGCAACCCAGGCATTCTGGGGAGGAGCAGAGCTGCACCGGGTGGTGGATGAAGTTTGTGAGGCGCTGCGTCGCGCTAGGGAGTTGTCAGAGCAGGGGCCGGTACTTGAGGCCAAAAATACTAATCAAGCTGAGGAGGATGATCCTAACATTCAGCCATACTCGACGGCTGAGGTTAATGATATTCAGGGGGGACTGAATTTAAGCAGTGACCGCCAGATAGTGCTTTCTCTGTGGGATATTGACAGAATTGGAGACGAGGATGTCGGTGAGTGTTTGTCGGTGGTGGTAGACGGAAGGAAGGTCTTCCACCCTTTCTTTTTTAATTCTGAAAAGCTGTTGGGATGCATGCAAGTCGTCGATAAGAGGCTTGGGTGCTCTTGGGACTGTGACGTCCCAGATCCTGACCAGCTCACGCTGTCGGACTTCCTGGGTGGGGACGGCAGGCTTTTCAGGTCTGTTTTGTCTGTGAGGAAGGACGTAATTGACTACGTCTTCTACAAAAATGAAAAATACAGTACATCGTAAGTGGTCTACATCACCTAATTCTTTTTTAGTGCGCATTATTGTCGATTTTTGTTAAATGTTTCATAATCCTTTCGATTATTTGCAGGGAAATGATTGTGAGGTTTAGTGACTTTTTCAACATACCCCGTGGTGAGTTGGCCACGCTTGCGCCCGGAGAGCAGCTCTCGAATGCTGTGATTGACTGCTGGTGCATACTCATGAATCACTTGACAGCTGCCCAGTCTGCACCGCGTCGGACATCACGATGCTTTTTCGGTGTCAGCCACAGCGTAAGCTAATTTATTTACTTGCTTATCCCAAATGATAACTGTAGTTCTATGGCTGTGTTACTGTAATGTACTCTCTGCATTACTCTAATGATAGCGACCTGTTACTCCATGCAGGATACAGCTCTCCAGATTTGGAGAAATAGAAAGCGTGGTTTGTTTGTGGACATGAGCGAAGCATTGTTCAACTTCTGGAACACATGGGTCGATGCAAATGAAGGGAATCTCGAGCTAGATTCTGACCTGGTATTTTTGATTTTAGATCACATATTTTGTAAGACTTGAATGTCTGCAAATCTGCATGTTACTCCAACATATCTTATGTTACTTTAGCAGTTAATCGACGTTACTTTAGTGAACAATATGTGTTACTTTAATCACTGAGACCCGTTACTTTAACCTGCATCATCTACATTATTATCAGAATATATGATGTTACTTTAATTCATTCAACTTGTTACTTTAGTTTATATTATCTGTTACTTTAGTGTCCACTCTTTTTTAACTACACCAACATGATACCCATTTTCTACCTACAGGTATTCGTTCCGGTGCTGTCAGAAAACAATGACCATTACAGCTGCGCGTGTATCAATTTTTTGGCAAAACGGATTGAATGCCTTGATAATAGGTCTTACGACGAGGGGGAGTTTGAAAGTCTTCCTTACGTTGGGATGGCACGGCTCTCGGTAAGTCTGCTTCATTTTGGTATATATTTAAACATTCCTTCATTTTCTCGGTCTTTTATTTATTTACTTTATTTTATCTAATACCACCAAGGCTGAAGAAATGGGCAAGTACATGGTTCAGCGAGGCATCAACAAAGGGGCCAATGTCTCTTCGTTCCCTCTCGTCAACGTCCCGTTCAGATGGCAGGGCAGCGGGTTCTCGGCTAACGATTGCGGCGTATACCTCATGATACACATGATGTTGTACGCCGGGGAGGCCTTCGACTGTCCCTTGGGCACGAGCGAGGCGAACAATCTGTACAGGGCAGAAATCGCGGCGACGCTGTGTCTCTGCGACATTAACAAGGAGAGGGACTTGTTGATTTCGCGGGTGTCATCCTTTGTTACTGACAAAGCCAACCTTGCCATCAGTAAGACCATGTCAGATGTCGCCACGCCCGTCAGTGAGTCCGAAAAGAGGTCACGAGAGCCGACCCCCGACGTGCAACCCTCTAAAAAGAGCCGCGTGCTACCATCCACTCCAGGAACACCTGCTGTAGAAGCCGCGTATATATCACCGGACACTGCCGGTGAATTATCTATTCTTGGGAGTCGATCTAGAGGGAACGGGGACGGCTTAGGCTACTCCATTGACTGTGGTGATCCAGATCCCGGTACACCCATGGCATGTCCGTTCCTTTCAAACAACAGGACCGTGTTGGGCTTTGTTGAAATATTGCGGAAAAATGTCGTGGACTACTGCTTATTTCAGCACAAAAACTACAACAACAGGTAATAAGGCGAACACTACACATATTTGGAATATATAGTGTTGTTTAAATTTTTGTCACCTATCTCTTGTCTGCAAAGCATACTGATCTGTCCTGAATGCAGCGACATGGTTGCGGAGTATTCACCGTCGGTTGTAATGACCCGGGGTGATGTGATGTCCATGCTCCCGGGTAATGACATGTCGTCCTCTGTCGTCGAGTGCTGGTCAATGCTCCTGAACAGTCTCGTCGCGAACGGGAGCGGGTCGGATGATTACCCTAAGATGGCGTTCCTTGGTCTACGGCAGACGGTATGTCTAACGAGTTACTTTGTACATATGCATTTTTTTTGCCTCATATTCTGATTCTTTTTAGAAAACTCTTGACTAGAGTAACACTTCAACTGCATTGAAGTAACACTCTACACCTGTTGCGGTAACAAGGATACCAACTAATTACTGTGTAGTTACTGCAAATATTCACACAATCCTAACCTTTGTACAGGATGCGATCATGAGGATTATTGCCGAAAATCAATCAGCGTCCTTAAAGAACGCAAACGCATTGTTGAACGAATGGCATACTTTCAAGGATAACTGTGGTGATACATTCCAGGTGGACACTGATCTGATCTTTGTGCCCATCAACGTTGACGGGTACTTCTCATGCGTAGCCGTCAACCGAAAGAAGAAGACAGTCGATTTCCTCGGCCACCGTCGATACACAGCGATCAGAAAAACAGATCTATTTGCAGCCATCAAGACAATTGTTAGTCTCTCTATTCTTCATTTCATCAGTTTTTTATCACAATCTTGTGCTCCAATGAGTGATTTCCTTGACCACTATCATCAATGATTTTCAGGTGGCGTCAATGAGTGACTTCATTGACGCCTATGAAGTTCCTGGTGCGGCGGATATTGTGTCTTACAAGTTCCGCTCTATTAAGCTTGGCTGGCAGTCCACAGTCTGTAACAAGGACGAGTCAGGGATATTTCTTCTGATGCATATGCTACTGTACGAGGGCCGCGAATTCAATAACGATGACCTCCACAGGAAGGTTAACAGAAGATACTTGGTCGTCCAGCTTGCAGCAACCATCCTCCTAGCAGACCTGAACATTTATCGAAGGCGGCTGATCGGTGATGTAGACAAGTTTGTGGCAGCTAGGCCGAAATTAATTGAAGAATTGAAGGGTACGCGAGGAAAGAGCCGGAAACGGTAGTCAGTAAATGGTTAGATTAACTGAGTATTATTTTGTACAAGGTTTAATCAAAAAACTAAGTGTCATTTTGTACAAGGTTAACCTATACCTTAAACTTTGTTACTCTATCCGTCAAACTTTGTTACTCTAACCCCAAGAATTTGTTACTTTAATGCATGTCATGTGTTACTTTAATTCTTACATCTTCTACGTTGCATGTTAATTTATATCTGCCATTCGATCAACACTTAAAAGATGATATCCCGTGTTATTCCAACTTATCTATCACGTTACTTTAATGAATAATGTTTGTTACTCTAGCTGAATCTTTCTTTACCTACTATATTCTCCACGGAATGAATATCTGTAAGGAATTTACATCTGCAATGCGATCAACACTTAAAAAATGATATCCCGTGTTACTCTAACTCATCTATCGCATTACTTTAATGTATAATGTGTGTTACTTTAACTGAATCTTTCTCTACTTATTATAATCTCGAAGGAATGAATATCTGTAATTCAATAAACCTTTACAAAACATGTTACTGTAATGTTCCCAAATTAATACCATAAAGAACAAGCTATGTTACTATAAGGAAGAAAATTTCACTAATCAGAATACTGGTTCATCTTCTACATCTTCCTCGTCCTCATCTTCTTCTGATTCTGACTCTGATTCTGATTCATCGTCAGACGGTTCGACAGGTGGTGGCAGCCGTGTTGCAAAGGGATTGGGGCAATTTCTCTTGTCGTGGTGCGCCATCTGCTTACAATTGTTGCACATGCGCTTTGGCTTCTTTGCAAGTGCAATTGATTTCGCCTTGCTCGATAACAACCTCTTTCCGCTTCCTTTTGTTTTGGAAATCTTCGGCGGGAGTATCGTTATCTCTGCTGTTGACGTACATCCTAGCATCTCTTCCAATTCTTGGGTTTTATTCAATGTCTCGCTACCCCCAATCGGCTTAAGCTTCATCCTGAATTCGCGGATCAAAGCGCACATGTTCTCCACATCTTCTTTATTAGCAGACCGTAGAATACCCATCGTCTCATGAACTTCCGACCACAGTTTAGACATCTCTATCTGCTTTCCGTCTATGATGTCGATTTCTTCGCCTTCCACACCGTCATCAACAACACTATATTTGCGCAGCGCATCCCTCGACCACCTTCCAGCTACGTAGTTATCGGGTATACTAGTCAGGCCCTTCGAGGAATATATCCAAATTATGTGTCGACACAGTATTCCCCTTGTCTCAAACAATATACACGTGCAATTGACGTCCGACGTTTCTGCAGGAGGTTAGTATAGCATTAAGATACACAACCCACCCACTCACATATCAGTTCGCGATACTTTAACTAAAACTATGTGTTACTTTAATTCGTGATTTTTGTTACTTTAATACTGCATCCTGTGCTTTATCTACAACCTACAAACCGCGTTACTTTAACTCCTAAGTTATGTTACTCTAACACATTCATCCCGTTACTTTAACTCATAAATCCCTTATAAAATAAGACAGCAAGCAGGCAGCTGCGTACCTTGTTTGTAGTGGACTGGAAATTCTTTACCCCTTGTGGCGTCCCTCACCGTAGTTACTTCAACCCCATCCCTTTCAGCAAAACCTCTCACACTGCACGTCCCCACTGAACACTTTACCTCCTCTTGAAATTCATCAAACACCATGTGGGTGTATACCCTTGCAGCGTGCTGTTCTATCAGGAGGTGGGTCATTGTCTTCGGCAGAGATTGTACATTCTCGCTGTCAAGCTTTTTCTGGTTATACCTCTGCTGATCCATGGCGCTCTCGAACCGCATCCAGAATTCAACCAACGTTCCATGCTGGTTCTCAAACCGCTTGAAGAAACTGTTTTCGCTCTCCGATCTCTGTGTTGTTCGCATTAAGCCTCCCATCTTCAGATCCCTACAGTGCGCCATGACCCACTGCTTCCTAATCGAAAACGCAGTTTCGAACCACTGAACATCCCCCACGTCGTGCTCCTCCATTATTTCCATCCACCGCTCGTCGAATTCCGCTTCATCGATCTCGTCATCCCACACTATTGCATTCAATTTCTTTAGGAATTCCTGGTAGTCGGCCCGCGAGGCGCCGTATTTAGTGGGTACCTTATTCATTATATGCCACATACAAAATCGTTGCCACGCCGATTTAAACTCTTCTCAAACGATGCAATGATACCGGGGTCCTGATCGGTGATGATGTACTCAGGCTCCTTGCCGTCCATAGCCGTCAGGAACCGTTCGAACACCCAGTTGAACGATTTCTCATCCTCGTGCGCGATGAGAGCGCCACCGAAAGTCACCGATCGTTTGTGGTGATCGACACCGGTGAATGGGGTGAATATCATCTTATATTTATTCGTCCCGTATGTTGGGTCGAACGAAACTGCGTCACCAAATAACCTGTAGTTCCTCCTGGCAACACCGTCATCCCAAAAGACCCTGCTCAAACTACCATCCTCATCCAGGTCGTAATCAAAGAAAAATCCCTTGTGATTGTCTGCCATACTCCTGAAACGATCGATGAATAACTGACCGTCTCTCTCATGGATGAAGCACTTTATATCTCTTCCAAAGTTTTTAAAGTCGACCAGGCTGGCACCTACGTTTGCGAACCCTTCAACCTGCTCCTTACATATCTTGTAAGTCTGCGTTGCACCGATCTTCAGCTGCAACAATTCGTTGATTAAAGTAACGTATGACAAATGTTGAAGTAATAGTTAGACGTCATTAAAGTAACATGTTGATTGAGTAACCAGAAATTGGTAATTAACAGACGGCTTTTCATTAAAGTAACGGACTACATAAACCACAGTAACACAGAATCTACATTAGAGCAACGAAATATTAATACAGAATGTGAATGTGAACTAAACACACAGTGATCTCAATTTAAATGATTGAACCTGCAAGAAGTTACTCAACACATACTCGTGAATTATTCAGTATCATTTGCTTGTGGTACTTCGTGAGGTTTCTCGATAACTTATGGAACTCTCTGTCTTTTGTTGAAATTAGCTCGTGGTTGTGCCCGCTGTGAAACTTAATAATTCTAAGAGGTCCGCCTTCGCTGAACAACTTAATTCTTGCCATACAGCCAACACGACGGACCTTTGTTTTCCTTTTTGGTTCCTCCACAGCGACTCCCTCTGTCTTCCCCTCAGCTGCTTCCCCCTTCGACGTGCCCTCCTTGGATGCCCCATCTCCATTGACTTTTTTTTTTTGTAAAAACTCTGCCTGTTGCATACTAGCAGCTTTGATTTAATCTCACCACCCCGCCATCTTTTTGTTGTGTACCTCCTCACATCGAACCCGCAGGCCAATGCGTAGATTTTATAAAAGTTTACCGCTTCTTCCTGGTCTTTGAATATCTGCCCTAGGTATGGCGTGAAAGTCTCACCTACATCTCTGCACCATTCGTGTGCTTCTGCATCAACTGAAAAACAAAACAGTGCAGTGAGGTAATTAAATTAACAGAAGATGCGTATAAGATAGACATACAGTAACAGATGTATGGCTTCACAGTAACGTTTAGTGTTCATTAAAGTAACGAATATTGTGCACCAAAATAACTCCACGCATATTTCATCCAAGTATTTAAAAAGTATGTGATGACATGCAGTTTACATACAATGAGCTTAAAATCTAATAATAAGGAGCATTTTAATTGCTTCCGTCTACAGTATAAATCACTAACAAAAAACTTACAATTTGTTTCTTTGACAGGTTGAATATCAGCCATAGAAGGAGATGTTGCAGCGGCAGAAGGTTGAAGATTAATGGCCTAACGTCTATTATGATTCGTTGACTGCAATCGTGTACTTTGATTTCTAGGTTATTTTGAAGCAGTATATTTCTTTGAATGGGCAGTTACTCTCTTTATTTGTTTCCTATTTTGTTGGTAATCACGTCCCACTATTATAGGAAACAATATCTTTTTTATTCATTAGTTTAATACGGGGGTTACATATATTCCAATAGCTATTTAATGCGCTACAATAACTGATGTTAAGAACTAAAGTAACAAAATTTATGAATTAAAGTAACAGACCATAAAAGTAATGAAGCTTTGGCATTAAAATAACAGACATTCTACACTAAAGTAACACATTACCTGAACTAAAATAACCCAATATCTTTATGATTTAGCATGGTGGTTTAGTATCATCTTAATGACTCCCACTATTATAGGAAACAATATCTTTTTTTACAACACTAATGCGTTACGATTATAGACGTTTCAATCTAAAGTAATGGAAGTTTGTCACTACAGTAACAGACATTATACACTAAAGTAACAAAGTATCTGAACTAAAATAATGCAGCATTACTATAGTTCAACGTACAAAAGTAGAAACTAAAAATTTAGTATCATCTTAATGAATCCATATCCTTTCAACTATAAACTACAATATATACTCACAGTTTGTTTTTTCCACGATTTGCAAATCAGCCATTGAATGAGAAGTAGAAGCCGGATTGAATCAAAAGCAGCGCGATGAAAATAAATGGTTATAATTGTAGAAGCGGATGGACTGAATGTGTTATTGATTGCGTGGTATTGAAATAAATGGCAGCGACGTGATTAAGATGATGAAGCCTGAATGATTTTGATGAATGATGATTGAATGGGCGAGAGAACGATGAAGAAGAATGGGCGAGAGAACGATGAAGAAGAATGGGCGAGAGAAGGATGAAACGTATATTCAGAATGAAAGAAGGAATGAATGATTGAATGATGGAGAATGTTACGTTACTGAATATTCACCTTTCTATTTTGTAGGATGCAGTATCTTCATATTTTTTTTTTTTTACAAAACAGTGATTTATCTCGTCCCTTGATCCATCTCCCATCCAAAGGATGGGATGAGGACTTAGGGACTCAACAAATATATAGGGACTCATTAGAACCCCCCTCTATATATATATATATATATATATATATATATATATATATATATATATATATATATATATATATATATATATATATATATAAGAGAAAGAGAGAGGTTCACATAAGGACACCCCTCCCTATAAGTCCATAAGTCCCATTATTAAGCATTGGATTGGAATAGGATGAAGGGTTGAGATTGATTAGTATAGGGTAAAGTGCATTGTCTAACTAAACTAGCATTAAGTATTAATAATCAATTCTTAGAAACAATAAATATTTCTCTCTCATACAACATCTTATTCTCCTCTCTCAAACGACGCTTAACCCAATGTTTTCTTTCTTTAAATCAGCTTCCATGGTGTCTCATCTTCTCCATCGTAGTTGAGAATTCGATTTTTGTTGGTACTATGTTGTAAACCTTTCCATTTATGTATTGAAACTTTAGATCATTATTTTTATAACTCCAACTCAATTATTTTGAAACTTCAACGTCCGTAATTTTAAGTGCTTGTAGAGGGACCTCAACTTTATCTATCTGTCACTTCAATTGTTTGTGTTTGTAACTTCAACTCAGTTGTTTTGAAACTTCAACGTCCACAACTCTAGGTGTTTGTAGAGGGACTTAAACTTTATCTGTCTGTCACTTCAAATATTTCAGGTTGAAACTTCAATTTTTTTTTCTAAAATTTATGTTAGAATTCCAATTTTGCTAGTATATATGCAACTTCAGTGCACTAAATTCGTAACTTCAACAGTACTGGATAAAACTTCAGCACCCAAATTTAATGAACATGATTTAAACACTTTTTATTAAACCTTATACTATATGTTTGAAACTTTAATTCAATTACTTTAGAACTTCAACACTAATCTTTCAAAACTTCAACAATCATTCAAATTTATCCACTTTCAAATTTATTTACGAATCACTTCACTGCTATTAACGCAACTTCAATGCAATTCATTTGTAACTTTAACTTAATTTATTTACCACTTCAACTCGCGCCCATGTATCTACAAGTACTTCAATTTTATTTATCACTACAATTTACGTCCATGGTACTAGGTTAATTTACGTCCATCATCTTTGAATTGATCTGACCATGCAGCCCCTTTATATGGTCGCACGACAAGACTTACAAACTTTGGGACATATTCATCAAAGATTGCTGCCCAACAGTGAATTTAAACTTGGACCTTATTTTCGTGTCAATAAACCTTGATCAAAACTTTGCTCGCATTTGTATCAACTTCAAAAAGAACAAGGCCATATATCTTGTAGAATTCAAACGCCTTCTCAACGTCGTTAAATTGTTGCCCGATATAAGGTGTAATATGTTTTTCCACTGCCCTACAATACTCACCCGCACGCACATCCTGCACATCCTCCACCCCTACACTGCCAAATTCGACTTATCAATTAATTCTTTAAGCAAAATTAAACTAACTTCAAATCATAAAATTCGTAACTTCAATTACAAACAATTAATATTTTAGGCGAACTCTACTCGCCACTGACAATGCGCACCTTACTCTACCAAAATTTACGTTCTTAGAACTTATTGCACAACTCAAGTTAAAGCTAACTTACAGATCCATATATCAAGCAACTCAAGTTAAAAATTGCATAAATTCTTAGAAATTATTGCAAATGAAATTCCCAGTTTCAATTAACAAAAAAATTAATAAACAGACTATTAAAAAGTATAATTTCAAATCAAGTTCTTAGAAATTATTGTTGTACTCAAAACCTCAACAATAATTAATAAAAAATATATTTGAAATCAAATTCGTAGACACTTACCGGTTGACACTTCCACAATTTGCATGTTACTAACCCCCCATATAAACCATATAATTTGATAGTGACCTATGAAGATTATTATACAATCCATTTTCACAATAGTTCACCTAAACCCTATGAAAATTATTATATGATCTACACATAGTAACTAACAAAGATTAATATACAAAATTTGAAGGAAAAAAATATCAAATATTACCCGCGACAAACTAATGTCGATGAACAGGGGAACGGTGGAGAGTGTTGACAATGGAGATTTTTGAAATAATATTTTTTTTCATTGTTCTATAAAAGATGAGAATGGATCTGGAAAAACTAATGAAGATGAGAAGGTGCAATGGAGATGAGAAATGAGAATGAATCTGGAAGAAAGTAATGGAGTATGAAAAAAGAATTGAATTGTGGAGAAAAAGAAGGTGTAGTTGGAATACGTAAACTTCATTTTTCTTTTTTTAAAAATAAATAAAAATCATTACATCTCAACCATCCATTTTATTTGATCCAAAGGATAATAACAAGACTTATTGACTTATGAACTCATATGGAACTTATATGATCTCATCTATATATATATATATATATATATTTAGGTTCATGTGAGAACCACTCCTTCAGTGAGAACCATGAGAACTAATTACATTCATTAAATTAATTGATGAACCTAGGTAGAACTCATTGTGGGATGCGGCTATACCCCAGGTCCGAAACATTGGCTTAATTATTATTTTCGACATAAAATACTCAGTTTCATGTTGTGTCTCAGTTGGTTGGGAATGAACTTATTGATGTGGAGGTTATGGGTTCGAATACCCATGCCTGCATTCTAAATTTTACGTAGCAGTCTAATAAATATAGTACTTCCTAGATTTTAATTTTGGAAACAAATTTTAATTTTATTCTCATTTTTTTTTATATGTTTTAATTAAGGTAACAATTTCTTTTCATTCTCAATATTTTTAAAAGGGTTTAATTGTGAAAATACATTTCAATTTCATCATCAATCCTTTTAATTAAAAACTTAGATTTCAATTTCATTCAATTTTAGCATACCCTTTTTCACTTTTAGCGTACCATTTTTCAATTTTAATTTTAGCGTACCATATTTTCTATTTTAGCGTATTTTTTTTTTTCTATTTTAGCGTACCTTTTTTTCTATTTTAGCATACCATTTTTCAATTTCAATTTTAGCGTACCGTTTTTCAATTTTCGCGTACTATTTTCAATTTTAGCGTACCTTTTTTCAATTTCAATTTTAGTGTACCCTTTTTTTAATTTTAGCGTACCCTCTTTCCATTTCAATTTTAGCGTAACCTTTTTTAATTTTAGCGTACCCTTTTTCACTTTTAGCGTATCCTTTTTCAATTTTAGCGTACTGTTTTTCAATTTTAGTGTACCATTTTTCTATTTTAATGTACCATTTTTCTATTTTAGCGTACCCTTTTTCTATTTTAGTGCACATAACAGTGAGGTGCTACTTGAACCATAATTGAATAATTTTGTAGTCCGTAAGATATATAGAATGAATATACTAATTTATAGGCGGACCGTGTATAGCTTAAGTTCCTAAGTTGACCAATGAGCAGACGAGATACAGTTCCTGAACCCAAATTTTCTGAACCAAAAGTAACCCAATCCGAAGCTGATCCGACCCAAATCCGATTTAATTGACCGATTTGTTGGGTCTAGTCGCAGGTGAAAATAGAACTCGGTAATCTTTTGAATTTGGTAGAAAATTGGACAATTCCTGAACAACTCCCGATTTTCAGATAAGAGACTGACAGAGTTTACAGTCCCGTAACCTCTATCATATGAACCCATACCACAACAATGACGGCCATACTCAAACTCTACAATCAAATCAATTAAAATCACCTCTTCCATTCTTAATCCAATTCAACTATTACAACTTCCAATTCAATTGATTTGTGCATTTGAGTACATTAGGGGTTCAAGAATTCATGATATAAAATTCAATTTTATTGATACAAAAATCTCAAATCAAGTGGACGTACTTAATGGTTTTAACGAAAATATGAACCCTAATTTAAAGAAATCCCCAATTGTATATAAATCCCCAATTTTATGAACACTGGAACCCTAATTTATTAAGATTAGACAACAAAACCTTTGGAATTTGCATTGATGAACAAAACTTCATTTGCTTTTTCTTGATTTTTGGTGAATTTTGTTGAATTTTTTTTCTTCAATTTCAGCCATTGTTGATGAGGGAAGGGAGAAGGAAGCAAGAGAGAGAAAGAAACAGATTTGATTTTTTTTGTTAAAAGGAAGCGGGGGTGTTTTTAAGAATAATGTCAGCCATTAGATCTAAATAAGATCTTGGTTTTAAAAAGTTCTCACAGTTCTCATTGAGGGATAGGTTCTCACTCGATCTTAACTATATATATATATATATATATATATATATATATATATATATATATAGTAAGGCTCTTATGAGTCCTTCTCTATATATGAGTCCCTATGTCCTCATCTCATCCATTGAATGAGATGAGAATCGATGGACAAGATGCATCCTAATATTTGCATTAAAAAAAAGGAAAAAGGAAGATACTGCTTCCTAAAATAACTCCCATAATTTTAGGAAACAATAACATCACATTCACTCATTCATTCATTCATTCACGTTCACTTTCATCAAAAACCTAAAAAAAAAACTGCTTCCAATATCACGTTCGTTCATTCATTCATTCAAATTTGTGCTCGAAATACCGTTACTATGGATTCAATGATCGCGATATCTTCATCAACTGTTATTCATCGACTATAACAATGGTGAGTTTCGTTATTACTTTCATGTTTTGCGTCAGTTTTTATTTATCATCTCGACTAATTTGCGTCAATTTGCTTTCATGTTTTTCGTCGATTTTCATGTCGATATTGCTTTCATAGTCATTTCATTCATCATAGATTCATATCTGGTTCATTGCTCTCTTGTTAGTATAGATTCCAAATTTTTATATTTGTTAAAAGGTGGAATTTTATTCATTTGATTATTCATAGATCCATATCAATGGTCCGTTATTACTCTCGTGTTATTGTTTTGTTTATTCTTTAGGTTTTTCTTACTGATACTATTATTTTGTTTTCTATTGAAGCAAACACGGTGTTGAAGTAACATACATTCTGAGTTACAGTAACACCTAATTTTAATTAGAGTAACACAAAAAGGTCTAAACATTATATGAATTTTACGCACGAACAAATATATGGGGTTATTGTAATGCACATACTGTGTTACTTTAATATACACAATCTGTTATTTTAATGACTAACCTGTTATTTTAATACACATAATGTTAACTGAATCTCGTGTTACTTTAACGCACTTCATCTGTTACTTTAGTTCTTTTCATCTGTTACTGTAATGCATTGGAGTGACAAAAAAGATTTAGAATACCGTCATATAAAAAAAAAGATACTGCTTCCTATAATTATGGGACGTGATTGACTTCAAAATAGGAAACAATATCAAAGAATATCGCCCTCATTCAAAGAAAGATATTGCGTCATACTCTCATTTTTTATCATTATATGAATTTTTTGCACTAACCTATACCTGGTGTTATTTTAATGAACATTATCTGTTACTTTAATTCACACTATTTGTTACTTTAATGTCTGACCTCTGTTACTTTAATTTATACCTGGTGTATAAGCATCCTCTGTTAATTGAATCCAGTGTTACTTCAATGCACTTCATCTGTTACTTTAATTCTTGTCATCTGTTACTTTAATCCATATTTCAAGTTCTGATTGTTTCTTTTTCGCCACGTTTATTGGCACTGTTATTATTTTTCAGTAGACGCAAAAGCACATGAATGGTGTAGGGATGTGGGTGAGAGTTTCCTCCATACATGAGTCAGCAAACTTCTATAAAATCTACGCATTGGCTTGCTTGTGGATTCGATGTGAGGAGGTACACAAGCAACGAAAAGATGGCGTGGTGGCGAGATTAAATCAAATCTTCTGACGATGATGATGATGTAGAAGAAGAAGAGGACGAGGAGGATGAAGAAGCAGAATTCTAAGTAGGATAGTATATTGTTAGAGTAACATACATTATTCGTTAGAGTAACATACTTAATGAGTTACAGTAGCACATATTATGAGTAACAGGTGTGAAACATTGGAATTGTAATGAAGTTTTTTCAGTTGAAACTTCTGTACCAATTTATTGATGTAAAATGAGTTAGAATAACACACATTATGCGTTAGAATAACATATAATGAGTTACAGTAACACAATTTATGAGTATAATTTGATTACCAATATCAAGTTCTTAGATTAACAGGTGTGAAAAATTGGAATTATAATGGAGTTTTATAATTTTTGTTTTGGAGTATCCTTAATAGAAACATACATTTTTTTCAACGTACTGTTTTTGTAAGACACTATTATGTAACGTAGCAGATTTTATGAGTTAAAGTAACACTATTTATGAATTAGAGTAACACATTATATGAGTCAGAATAACACATTGTATGAGTTAGAGTAACATGGCAGTAGCGAAATGATGATTTTTTTGGTGAAAATGAAGATGAAACGACACACTTGTTGTGTGATAGAAAGATGCAGTAAAAATTTGATGGGGGAGAGAAGATTTGCATTAAGATAATTAAGGAGGAGAGAGAAAAAAAATAAAATATTTACCAAGATTTAGTTAGTTATTTCCTTAATTGACAAAACAATCTTAACCATTAATCTATCACTAGTTTAAGGGTTGAGATGAGGACTCACGGACTCAATTATGATAAGTGGGCTCACTTGATCCTTCCTCTCTCTCTCTCTCTCTATATATATATATCATGTGAGAATCACTCACTCAATGAGAACTGTGAGAACTCTTCTCAGCCATCAGATTGGAATACATATATTATTATGTGAATGTATGAGATTAACTTTCCCCGATTAATTTTATTCCCCAAATTTTCCCCCGATTAACCACGCAATACCCTCTATAACTGAACGAATTTCCCCCAAATTGAACGATTTCCCCCGATTTCCCCCAATTTCCCTCAAATTGAACGATCGATTAACCTGAACCCTAACATTATCCAACTCTCATTCTCCATGCAAAATCCTTCCTGCTTAGCGTACCTTTTCCTCGATCTTCTTCGCAATATCCAGGTATTACTCACTCAATCTTCTTAATTTAGTTCATTTAGTTCAATCGGTTAGTTCAATCGTTATCATCATCATCATGCAATTACTTGACTAGTCGATTACTACTTGCTAAACTAGATTAATTTGATTTCAAATTGTTTTACTAGTCGATGATTTGACTTTATGTTGTTTTAATCGGTTAGTTTTATGTTGATAATTCGAATTGACTAGTCGAATTGTTTTAAACAACTAATGCGATTGATTGCGTTTTCTTAATTCTGTGTAATTTTTTGAATTTTTCTAATGATTTTTTGTTTGTGTGTGATGTGTGTGATTAGAAGCAGAAGCAATTGGAGGAGGAATTCGCGAGGAAATTGAAGGTATTGGAGCGTGAGCTAGTGTCGTCGATCGAGTTAGAGCAAATGCTCGAAAGGAAGAATTACTACAAATTAATGTGACGAATCGTGAAGAATTACCTTTTTCTATTTAGCATACCCTTTTTTCAATTTTAGCGTACCGTTTTCAATTTTAGCGTACCCTTTTTCATTTTCTATTTCAGCATACTCTTTTTCAATTTTAGCGTACCTTTTTCTATTTTAGCGTACCCTTTTTCTATTTTAGCGTACTCTTTTTCTATTTTAGCTTACCTTTTTTTTTTATTTCAGCGTACCCTTTTTCATTTTCTATTTCAGCGTACCCTTTTTTCTATTTTAGCGTACCCTTTTTTTATTTTAGCGTACCCTTTTTCATTTTCTATTTCAGCGTACCATTTTTCTATTTTAGCGTACCCTTTTTCATTTTCTATTTCAGCGTACCCTTTTTCTATTTTAGCGTACTCTTTTTTTATTTCAGCGTACCCTTTTTCAATTTTAGTGCTCTTTGACAATTCGCACTAATGTTGCACATTCTACCAGGCAATCAAACAACAACAACAACAACAACAAAAAAAAAAAAAAAAACTGAAATCGAATCAGTAGAATTAATCGAACAGTTAAGAACAATAAGCTAATCGAATCAGACAAACCCTTTTACTTACCCTTTTACAGCAACAACTTTTTTTTATCTAAACCACCATTAAAAACCAATAAAGTTTGAGAATTTGAGAAGAATTATGAATAATGAAAGTTACCCTTTCACAGCAGCGTATCTTTTTTCGAATCATTGAATCTAATTGAATAACAACCGCAACAACAATAGATGAAAAATCTAACATCAAAAAAAGAATGGCAGTAAAAGGGTTGAGTATTAAAGGAATGGCAGTTGATTGATGATTCAGAAGGTTGATTATTAAAGGAATGGCGGGAGAGCAATAAACGCGGGAATTGGGGAAGAATAGTAATACTCCGTACATGAACCATGTCAGCTCAACGTTCTTTTTTTTTTAAGAACAATTATAGCACTCTAATTAACAATTTTAAGCTGGAATCGGTAGAATTAAACAAAGAAAAAACTAAAATCAATCATCAAATCAAAACTGAAATAGACTGAAATCAAAACCCTAACCCTAATTTATTCAGATTAGATAACAAACCTCGTTTAATTGATTTGAATTTATGAATGAAGCTTGATATGCATTTTCTTGATTTTTGGTGAATTTTGTTGAAATTGTTTTTCAATTTTTGGTGAATTGATAAAGGAAGGGGGCGAAGAAGAAGATTAGCATACGGAGGGTAACTTCAATTTAGGAAAGAAGAGAGAGACCCTCCTTCCAACTTCAATTTAGATTTTACGTAAAAAAAAATAAAGGCTGAAATAAAGGGTTCTCACAGTTCTCACCATAGTATGAGTTCTCACCCGATCTCGACTCTCTCTCTCTCTCTCTCTCTCTCTCTCTCTATATATATATATATATATATATATATATATATATATATAGGTGGGATCAGGTGAGTCCACTTATATATGTTGAGTCCGTGAGTCCCCATCTTAGCCCTTGATTCAATGTTAGATTAATGGACAAGATTTGATCTCATAATTAAGGAAATAACTAACAAATCTGGTAAATATATCATTTCTCTCTCTTCCTTAATTATCTCAATGCAAATCTTTTCTCTCTCTTATTTTAAATGTCTCTCTCACACACACAACAAGTTTTTTCAAAATTAAGTTTTTTTCATCTTCACCAAAAAATCATCATTTTGCTACTGCCATTGTACGAATGTTACTATGTTACTGCCATAATCCATAAACTATGTTACTTTAACTCATATAACGTGTTACTTTAATTTATGAACTGTGTTACTCTAACTCATAAAATCTGTTACGTTGTTTAATATATTCTCCTGCAAAAACTATTATTCTAACTCATACAATGTGTTACTCTAATTCATAAACTGCGTTAGTTTAACTCATAAAATCTATTATGTTGCATAATAATCTTTTACAAAAACAAGACTTTCAATCAACCAAAAGAATAATGTATGTTTCTATTAAGGATACTCCAAAACAAAAATTATAAAACTTCATTATAATTCCAATGTTTCACACCTATAACTATAAGAACTGGATATTTGAAATCAAATTATAATCCTAAACTGTGTTACTGTAACTCATTAAAAATGTGTTACTGTAACTCATTAAGTATGTTACTCTAACACATAATGTGTGTTATTCTAACTCATTTTACTCCAATCAAGGATGTTACTCTAACAATATATTGTCCTACTCAGAATTGTGCTTCTTCATCTTCTTCTTCTTCTCCCGATTCTTCTTCATTGTCAGACGATGATTTACATGACATTTCCTTCTTCTTCTTCTTCTTCTTCTTCTTCTCATCTACATCTTTGAAGATCTGCCCTATGTATGGAGGAAATTCTCACCCACATCCCCACATCATTCATGTGCTTTTGCGTCTACTGAAAAAACAATAACAGTGCCAATAAACGTGGAGAAAAAAAACAACCAAACTTGAAATATGGATTAAAGTAACAGATAACAAGAATTAAAGTAACAGATGAAGTGCATTGAAGTAACATTGATTTAATTTAACAGAGTATGCTTATACACCAGGTATAAAGTAACAGATGTCAGACATTAAAGTAACAGATAGTATGAATTAACGTAACAGATAATGTTCATTAAAATAACACCATATATAAGTTAGTGCAAAAAATTCATATAATGATAAAAAATGAGAGTATGGCGCAGTATCTTACTCTTTGATATTGTTTCCTATTTTGAACCCATCAAGTCCCATAATTATGGGAAGCAATTTTTTTATTTCTTTTTTTTTTATATGGCGTTACTCTTTGATATTGTTTCCCATTTTGGTGGCAATCACGTCCCATTATTATAGGAAACAATATCTTTTTTTTTATATGACAGTTTCCTAAATTCTTAGGACACTCCAATGCACTACAATGACAGATGAAAAGTAACACGACATATAAAGTAACAGATGGTAGACATTAAAGTAACAGATGCTCTACACTAAAGTAACGCAGTATATGAACTACAATAACTCAATATATTGTGTGTGCGCAAATTTCATATGATGAATCAGACATTTAACAGTATGCAGTTTCCCATATTGTAAACGTAAAAACTAATAATTGAATAGCATCTTAATGACTTCCATGGCGATTCCAGTATAAATTACAAAGCATATACTCACCGTTTGTGTGTTCTACGATTTGCATATGAATCTATGATGAATGACACGACCATGAAAGCAATATCAACATGAAAATTGACGCAAAACATGAACGCAAATTAATCAAGATGATGAATAAAAATTGACACAAAACATGAAAGCAATATCGAAACTCACCATTGTTATACTCGATGAACTGCATATAAACAGTTAATGAAGATTTCGCGATCATTGAATTCAAAGTAACAGAATTTCGAGCACAGATTTGATTGAATGAATGAATAAACGTGATGATCGATGAGAGTGTTTCTTTTTTTAAAGTTTTGATGAACGTGAATGAATGAATAAAGAATGAAAGTGATTATGGGAGTAGTTATTGTTTGCTAAAATCATGGGAGTTATTTTAGGATACTAAATCTTTTTTTTTTAAATACAAAATATTAGAATGCATCTTGTCCGTCCATCCTCATCCCATCCAATGGATGGGATGAGGACTTAAAACCCTTTCTCTTCATCTTCATAATTATCTCCTCTTCATAATTTTCAATCGTCATATTCAACAATCTTCATCTTGCGTGACATGGATTAATCAAAATACTGTAACGATTAGTGTGTTACAGCGACACATTGTAGCTGTTACTTTAACGATTAAATGATGTTACTCTAAGTGATGAATGGTGGTATTTTCATAATGGTGGTTAAACAACGCTGTTTGCATCAGTTACTCTGACGCATTATATATGTTACTTCAAGGAACGAATGTTGTTACTTTGGTAATGAATGGTTATAACCTAAGAACAACATATGTATTAAATAAATAGAGAGTTTACTACAACGTTGCACATCATTATGTGTAAAAAATATGTACAAAATCAGTTATTCTTGTAAACCCACAAAAAAAACAACTTCGAATCCGCAAGTCAGTGCGTAGATTTTATAAAATTCCACTGCCTCATCTATTTCCCCGAATACTTGCCCTATGTACGGAGTGAACGCCTCACCCACATCTCTGCACCATTTTTGTGCATTCGCTTCTTTGCCAATGTTACCTGCAAAAAAATAAACAATGTTACGCCCATGAGACATATGTGTTACTTTAACTCATAAATTGTGTTACTCTAACTCGTAAAGCAAGTTACTTCAACATCAGCGCCAAAAACCTTTTTTAATGTTCAGTGTGTGTCCCTCTAATTAAAATAAGGTGTTACTATAACTTAGAACGTATGTTACTTCAACGCCTTGTCTGCTTAATCTATGATTAATCAAATCCAAAAATCATTGATATGAATCTATGATTAATCAAATGAATAAAATTCCACCTTTTCCAGTGTTGTCCTGTGCATTTGCATCTTTGCCAATTCCACCTGCACAAAATTAAACAACGTTACACCCATGCAACCAATGTGTTACTTCAACTCATAAGTTGAGTTACTCTAACTCATACAGTACGTTACTCTAACATCATCGTCAAAAACCTTTTCTCAACGTTCAGTTTGTGTTACTCTAATTAAAATTAAGTGTTAATGTAACTTAGAACGTATGTTACTTCAACGCCGTGTCTGCTTCAATAGACAACAAAACAATAATATCAGTGGAGATTACGAAAATCCTAAATAACAAACATAAAACTCTGGAATCTATACTAATAAGAGACCAATTAACCATTGATATGAATCTATGATGAATGAAACAACCATGAAAGCAATATCAACATTAAAATTGACGCAAAACATGAACGCAAATTGACGCAAATTAATCAAGATGATGAATCCCCTATTCACTAAAACAAAAACCAAGGGGCAAGAAAGTCTTTTCAACTTTCCCGCCAAAATTCTACCTCTACATTACTAAGTTGGGCTTCGCAAAGTAACTTTTGGTCCAATTTAATTAAAAGTCCAATTATGTATTATTCGTTTATATACAATAACTCAACCCTTATCATCTACTTTGTATCAATCATATCAATTACCAACATCGTAAAAAAGCTGTAACATAATAACAAAAACTCATCTCATGTTTTCTAATAGACCTAACAAACGGGTCAGGTCATACGGGTTGTGTAGAATACGGATCAGGTTAAATACATTACACGGGTCAAATTAGGGTTCGAATGCTATGCGGATATAATTTCCGACGACTTTCTCTATGACAATTAATGTTTTTTTTTTTTTAAAAAAATCATAATACTAATCATACTCCATAGTTAATATTAATAATGTTATTAAATTCAGTAATTACCATATTTAACAATAAAAATTGTAAATATTTTATTATTAAATGTTTCCCGTATAAAATTATTATTTTATATTAATTTCTCATTTGAAAGATTAAAGTTCATAATTTTTTACTAATTATTTTACATATAATACTCAAATAAATACTAATACTGTGCTAATAATTTTAATCACACATCATCGAACCACTGCGCCAACCCGTTTGGGTCAAGTTTTGATCCTAAATTAATGGATAATTTTGTGTTTGAGCCAAACCGGTTGCGGGTAAAAAAATTAATTAGGGTCTTTGGACGTAAATATTGGGGCGGATTTACGAAACGAGACGAAATTAGACAGATCCATTTTCTAATTTAACAATCATCTGCCTAATTATCATAATCCTGTAAAATTTTGTTAAATCATTAAATTTTTTTTACAAAAAAAAATAATTAAAAATCCGTACGTAGGTACGGGTTTTGCACTAGTAAATATTAACGCAAAACATGAAAGCAATATCGAAACTCACCATAGTTATAACGTGAATGAATGAATGAATGAGGAATGAAGATGATTATGGGAGTTATTGTTTCCTAAAATCATGGGAGTTATTTTAGAATACTAAATCTTTTTTTTTTAAATATTAGGATGCATCTTGTCCATCCATCCTCATCCCATCCAATGGATGAGGTGAGGACTTATGAATTCATATATATAGAAGGACTCATAAGAGCCTTACTCTATATATATATATACTACTTTGAGCTAATATGTTGTATAACAGATTCTATATAATATTGTTAATATAATATTATTTTTATTTTTATTTTTTGCAAGAAGGTTTATGACTCTTTCATTCATCCATAAAGGGAATAGAAAAAAGAGACTCAACTTACAAAAGGATATCCCCTACAAAAGTTCCATTCCCCTATTCTTCAGCCCTGGGTTCGAAACCCATCAAGTGCTTCTTAGACGGTTCAAATTTATACCCCTACTTCTCATCCTAATGAAGACTTCGAATTTGACCTGATTAATAAGACTGATATAAGGTCGACTTTCATCCCTAAAAATTCTGTTATTTCTCTCTATCCAGACATGATAGCCAACTGCAGCAATACAATGGCAATACCATTGGTTCTTCCAGTGTTTCCGTCGTGTCTTTATTATACTCCATTGCATCTCAGTCTTCAGATCATCACCTCTATCCTGCATATTCAGCCAGTTCTTGATCTCTGTCCATATCCTGCAAGCATAGCTACACTTAAAAAATAAATGCTTGTTGCTCTCCTCTTGCATTCTGCATAAAACACACCAATTAGGCATAGGTAATCCACGCTTCCTAATATTCTCAATAGTCGCTAGCCTTCCTTGACCAGCCAAAGAGGTCATGACCCCATGTTTTGGGATAACCTGTTGGCCCCTGAGAAGATCCAACCATCTTTGCTTTGTGTATTTTTCTCTAAACCAACTATAAGCCAACGCAGTCTGATAATTGCCCTTCTCTTGCCAGCTACAAATGAGATCCTTGGCCTTGTTTGCATCTCCCACTCCTTCAATAATTTGGTCCCTAACCTTAAGAATGCTCTTCATGGCTGCTGTAAATCGCTCCTCTTTTTTAATATCCCATATCGACTTTGACCCGAGAATATAGCTTTTAACCCATGACAATCATATGCTCTCCTCATCCCTAATGATCTTCCAGAGCCAATGACATATAAGAGCTTTGTTCCAAGCCTCCATATCAATAATCCCAAAGCCCCCTTCCTCCCAAGGAGCACACATGCTATCCCAACCTTTGTAGCACATGCGCCCCTTATCCATTCTGCCAGTCCACAAGTATATCCTGCAAAACTTCTTTACCCTACTAATTACATTCAGGGGCAGTCGTGTGATAGCACTCCAATAATTAAGAATGCCAAAAATAACCGAATTGATTAACTCAATTCGTCCAGCGTAGGATAAAGCATTTACAGCCCACCCACCACTACTAGAATTACTGTTCATTGCAACGGAAAAATTCCTACGGATCTTGAAATGCGTGGGAAAAGTAATAGTTCCTACAGATATTTCCTACGGAATCCTATTTTGTCGGTTCTTGAAAGCCCCCTACGGAATTCCTACGAATTTTTGGTTGGAAACGTTTTGGGCTACAGAGTTTTCCGTAGGAAAATTTATAGGTCCAAAAAAATAATAATTTCTAGAACCGTTAACTAATGTTAATATATAAATTATTTTTTAAAGTTTTCGATGTATTTATTAGTTAACTAATGTTAATGTCCAAAAAAACCGTTAACTATCAAATACAGTCTGATGAAAGTTTTCGATGACTAGAAGTTTTGGAATGAGATATTTTTTTATTGTAATGTGATATATGAGATTATTCCTTTTACGACAAATTTTGTTACACGCTTGATTTTTATAAACTAAAAACTTATTCATATTTTATCCTTTTTGCGGTTTAGCTCGTAATTCTTGAAGTTATTGTAAGAAAGATTTATTTTTCAATCGTTTTGAACTCCTAAAATTCTAATTGTCTCGAAAAATCTCCTTATATTTAAAATATATTTTTATTTTTGTTTCGAATTATTTATTCATTTAATTCTTATTGAACTTCTATTTTGACGATTTGAATTCTAAACTCTTTTGATTTGTACTTAAAATGCAAATTGTGTGAAAGTCTTTTTATACTTAAAATATATTTTCATTTTCGTTTTGATCTACTTATTCATTAAGTTCTTATCGACTATTTAATTTATAAATTCTTTTTTTATAACCTAGAAACTCTATTTTTGACTCGAAGCTCATTTTAATTAAGCTTCATCGAAACATTTATTATTTTTCCCAAGAAATCAATTTAATTTATTTTTGTCGTACATTCGTTAATTTTCTCAAAAAAAACGTTACTTTAATCGTAAACGTTTATTTTATTCTCGAGATTCACTTTATTTTTCCTTTCAATCTAATTAATTATTTTTCTAAACTTCGGTTTTATCTCAGATATTTATTTTAGCTTCGAGTTTTGAATATTTATATTTGATCAAATAATTTATTTTTTCAACTCAGTCTTATGCCGACTTTTGACTTATGTCGACTTTTGAGTCGATCTCTATTTTTACCGTAACACCACTTACTTGAACCGTTTTATCATTCTATTTCCGACCCATTTAGTTTTAAATCTATTTTCTTTGAAACCCCACTTCCTGCTTCATTAATCAGCCGCTCACCCAGTCACCCTTTTCCCCTTCTCCGTTCATCTTCTTCATCCGTCTTCTTTCACATCACACACCATCAACCCTTTTTTTTATCAGCATTGTTATTCATCACCATTTCTGATCAATACTCGATCAACATCTATCGAAAACAGTCAGCATAGATGCACTGTTTTCTTCATTAGTCTTTTCTTCCTTGTTCGTATTCCTGCCGCCATCTCTAACTTCTTCTGCCGACGTTGGTGTCTGATTTGGTTAAAGGTAGTCCTCTCTTTCTTCCCATTCTTCTATTTCTCGTCATTCTCGTTTGTCCTCTGTTTGGTTTTCGTTTGTCTGATTTGCTTTTCGTTTGTTTGTATCTGATTTGGATTTCGTTTGTTTGGTTTTGCCTTTCTTCCCTTTCTTCCCATTCGCTGTTTTGTTTTCGTCTGTCCTTCGTTATGCGCTGCATCTGTTGTTGTTGTTGTCGGTGATATTGTCCGATGTCATTGCTGCCTATTGTTTTGTTTTTGCGTCTTTATTTCGTTATTCCTGTCGTTGTTCTTGTTCACACTAATGTTGTTTGCACGTTCGTCTGCTATTGCTTGGGTTGGTCTCGGTTTTGTTGTCCGGTTGTCGTCTACTGATATGTGCTGCACTAAACGGGAGACGCTTCTTGTACCCATCAACCATGCTGTTATCATTAGTTAGTTAGATAGTCCAAAATTATATCATGGTGAGTGCAAGAGGTGTCCTTCTACAATTAGTAAGGCTTCCTACAATTAATATGGTAGTTAAGGCTGTTAAATCAAGGTCTGAGAATTTGTAGGTAAGGCAATATCGGGATATCATGGAAGGCACTGTTTGAGGATGGGAATACCTCAAAAAAATGTTGGTTAAGACTGTCTAACCACTGTGAACTGTAAAACGTAAGTGAAACGGTTTTAGGGCAAAAACACGAAGCGGCAAAGATTATATTCTATTTGTCCTCACTAATAGTTTAACTTCGTTTTTTCTGTGGTTTTAGGTAAGAATATGCAAGTGAGAAACCGAGTCTTACACTATCTTGCACCACCATGATATAATTTTGGACTATCTAACTAACTAATGATAACAACATAGTTGATAAGCCCTTCCATGAAAATATAGATTGAATATCCTTATACTATGTCTATCATTTCATGCCATGTCTACTTGCGGTGAGTTGTGGGACTTGGGCTCTCCACGTATATTTGCTGCACTTGTCCAGCTTGAAGAATTGAAAATAAGCTTCCTGAGGTACTTTGCTTATTTGCCATCCAAACCTCTCTAATATCGTTACCAGTTGTTTTGTTCTTTCGTTGATTATTGATTGATTTTATATCTGATTTGCTGTCTACTTGTTCTGCAATTCGGACTCAGCCTCTCTGAAGGTAGAAGTGATAAAAGAGAGACAGCTTCTCGATCTATCAGGCTGATTTAGTTGGTTAAACTTAGGAAATCGAAGATATTAATTCCATGAGCTTGGTATCTAGCTGCTCGTTGTATGCATTTGTATTTGGTGAGAAGTTCCTCTTTTGTTATTTAAGCGACTAATCAACAATTTCTGCATCTAAAAGGGTCCAATTACCAGAAGACAACAATCCCAGTATGATTTATCCTTTGTTTTTTGAAATTTAATAAATTTATGATACCCAAGTTGCTGAACTTGTTGAAAAATAACTTACTGTGCTCTCATATATGGTATCTGCTACTCTTGAGCCTAAAATTAGGCATGTAACTCTTATTTACATTCTTCTAAACAATTATAAATGATATCCAATTTTCTCCTTACATCCAAATGTCTTGCGATAAATGGAAATCAAAAGTTGATAAAGGGTTAATGAAGACGGTTTGGTAGTTGGAATCCCTTGTAGCTCGAAAAATTGAATCTGAATCCATAGCACAAGCCAAAAGGAAACAAGGCCCTTAGTATGCTAGACAAGAATTTGTGTCTGATTCTGTTTTATTTAAATGTAAGTAATTACCCAAATGTGAATTTTCTTCGATTCTTATCTTTGACCTGATTACATTTATGTCATATGTAATTCTGAGAACTAACAAGTAATTTTTTCCGGTGTTCATTTCAGAGTTTGAAACAACAATGAAATGGAAATATGATCCTAATTATACCAAATCGTGGTTAAAAGGGTTTTCAGACGACCAAATATCAGGAAGGTGCGTGTACCAAGTGGCTGCTTCTTTTTCGCTTCTGCCAGCACTAGTTTTGTGTGTTTACTTTTATATTTTTTTGTTCTGTTACATTTTTAGGCTGTACGTTTGCTTTAGTTTTGTGCACTTGATAAGTGAGTTGAAGGAAACAATAGTGGTACATCGTGAGATTGGATAAAATTTAGTGATATTAGATTACGTTTATGCCGTTATGCACTAGAGCATGCATGATATATTCTTTTAAATTATGGAGTATTATTATGGTTCACCAACATGGTGATGCTACAAGTGACACCCGACATGACATCTCCAACATACTTATACATGATATATTCTTTTAAATTTTATAAATCTTCAATATAAGACATCTAGTCTTATATTGTTTTGTAATTAGTTAGTCGTCCTCAAGTTATTTTCCGTGAAGTTAGTCGTTGTGGGCATGACGTAGGTCCACCCCGACGCGGTCACGCGCGGGTTTGGGTAGGCTAATGAATCTCGTGGTAAGATTGATCTCGGGTTCGAAATTTAAGTCAAAGTTGGAGTCGCCACCGAATTTACGGTAATTCGGACCCATTCGAGCCCACTCTATGTCGTCATGGACCGTACATGAAGTATGGCCTATTTCAATTTCAGAGCTTATGGGGCTCGTCTCTTTGCATTGCAATACCGATACCATCTGCACCGGTTATCGTGCATAGAATGACTCTCGTGCGCCAACGGTTTCGGACATCCGGAAACCGAGGTTCTGAGTAAGGGGTGAGGGTACGTGTTGGGAAGCCCACTAAGGACACCCAACCCCGCCCGCACATAGCGGCCTCTACTAAGACATTGTTCGTGTTCGTGTACGCGCGCTAGTAAAATGACTAAATGATATGCAAACAGCGTTTTCGGCTAAACATGCGAATTTCGTGTTAACTACGTCGTTTAATGCATCTAAATTATTGTCGGATTTGTTTAGCATGCGAGGTTCATTTATAAAGCGATAAGCATCAAAATAAACAAAACTCGTAAATGCGTACAAAATACACGGGCGGAAATACAACCCGGCCAATACAAAAATTACAACCAATAAAAATAGAATAAATAGAATATATAAAGAAGGCGATAAAATAATAACTAGAAACGGACCCGAATATAATAAATATATACTAGACCGTAAGTTAAATAGATGGACGAACTTCGATTAAATACACATTATGTTGTGTATTAAACGAAAGACGGAGACATAGGACCTAGGCGTGATGCGAGCCCGATCCCGAATCTCGATGCCTTCTCCCGACTTATCACCTCGAGAAACTAATGTCTAGATTAATCATGTGTCGGATACGACTAAAGAGTCGTCGACACAAGATTAATAAGGAAAGACGGTCGATCAAAGTCGTTAAAGTGAAGTGATGTGCATGAGTTTTGAAAAAGAGGATCACGTGATTGATTTTGCACGTGACGACTAAAGTCGTAAAATAAGACGAGGCTCGAATGATGCATTAAAGCTCTCGGTTTTCTTCGGGCTACAGGACCCACTCGATCGAGTCATGGCCTGGACTCGATCGAGTGTGCCTTTAAGGTGGCTACTGCCCGATTTTAGGGGTGCTACTCGATCGAGTGGCCCATGGCACTCGGTCGAGTGCCCCCTGTACGAGGCATGGCTCGTTTCGTTTTTATTTGTTTAAAGTTGATGGTTGACCGAGTTAAATAAAAATATTGCATTATTGAAATTCGACTCGGTTTTCGGTGTCATAATCGTGTACTATACGATTATGAGACCGTCATCGGGATTTTATGAAAATATGTTATTATGGGATTGAAAAATTTGATTAGTGACAAAATTGTATCCCTCCACGTCACGACATCGATACTAATCCTAAAGGATTATGTGATGTCGATTTTCGCATCAACGGATTTCGCACTAATCTTAGAAATGGAGTCTTACACGTTCAACTACGAACAACCACGATCTCGTCACGCCCTTGAGTACATTGGGGCGGCGCTCCTCGAAAGGGTGCCACCTCCGTCGTGACTCGTAAAGGGATTAAACGGACTTTAGATGGTCGTCATAGTCAAACGTGTTAAGATCCAAACTTTAATACTATTATGAACATATGCACGGTATTAATTGTTAATGACGATAATAAACAACAGTAAAAATGTTAGTAAAAAAAAGTTAAATGTTAGTGTTAGTATACTAACGCAATTATAATATAAAGTATAAAAATGTACGTATAAATCGAGATAGGAAAAGGATAGAAATGGGGTTGATGACACCCTCAACATACATGCTTAGTAAGGCCTCGACAATGGACTGGTAATAGCGACGGGAACGGGAGTATCGAGGATGTATGTAAAGTTATGGTGTGTGTGTGTGTGGGTGTGGGTGGATTTGTCGGTTTTTCGAGGGACAAGGACTCGGGTTTTGATTAGGGTTGCTAAGGGTTGTAGTGTAGTGTAGGACTTAGGGTAGAAAATGTAGGATGTTCTAAGTGTTTGCAAAACTGAAAATGTGAAGGGTTTGATGGGGTATTTATAGAGAATACCCCCACGAACTAGGGTCACTCGATCGAGTGGCCCTCGTGCACTCGATCGAGTGCCCTAGAAAACGGGTCTTTTTCGGGTTTTTTGGCTCCACTCGATCGAGTGAGGTCAATCCACTTGATCGAGTGGATAGGGTTGGCGAGCCATTTTAGGAAATGGTTGACTTTTTTGATTTTTTGAAAATTGTATTTGGGCGCCATCTTCTACAAGCGCATCAGGCTGTTTTTGAGGACAGATTCGTCTTTGACCGGGTTTTGACCCGGTCGCCAAAAGACGGTTTTTATTTTTGGTGTCGGTTTTGGCCCAAATTAGTCTTATTTTACTCAGAACGACCCACTGGGCCTGAATTTAAGGTTTGTTTTGAGAGATTTGTACTCCGCTAAATGTCCACGTCGGATATTATTGATTTCGAGCCCATATTCGAGTATACTAAGTCACGTTTGCGTCCGATCATCATCGGGTGTTTTGTCGGGAACTGCTATAGACACTAGCAGGCAAAATGCGGGTGTCTACAGAGCCGCCAATCTGACTGAGGGTTGGACAAGGCGAAAGTCAGAGTAGCTACCAGGCCAATCGCAGATTACGACCTGGCAGCCTTCCGATCGGGTCGTTTATAGTCCAGTAGACTTGCGTGAAGGGCTCGCCAGCCATAAGCAGAGGGTCATACCTGTCTTGATGATGATAGCTCCGTGGGGAGTAAATGAGCTGCGCGGAGACTTGCTTTTGAAGTCTGCGATGTACCTGTATGCTGACACATAACAACTTGCATGTAACACATAGGCGAAACACCGACTCATGCTGGGGAAATAAAATATTGATTTTTTGAAAAGCAAAATTTTTTGAAAGATTTTTTATTATTTTTATTTATTAGAAAAAAAATTTAGGAAAGCTCGGGACGACTTGATTCCTATTCTAAGTTCTGAACTGCAATCAGGCCTACGCGCGCATAGGGCCCATGTTTGCTGAGGAGGCATGGTAGTTAGGGTTCAGTTAGGTTTTCCTATTATAAATATAGGAATCCCTGCTTCAACTTACTGTATCCCAAATCATAAATTCCTCCTTCTCCTCAAAATCTCTTAGACTTTCAAGAAGACTCAAACATCTGCCATGGGTATCGATCATCTGACTGCAATGCTTTTTGCTTAGTTCCAATATTTTCGGGACGAGGAAAAAGTACAATTGACCCAGATGGGAATCGTCAGTCTATGCCCCCTCCAACGTCTGATAATCGACTAACACTTTTTGGACGCCTGCCTAATGTTTTGGGATACTACCCATCACGTTTTCGTGTTCCCGCCAGGAGAAATATGCCCTCTACCTGAAGAGATCGCAGCTATAGGCGGTTGGAGCCCTATCGCTCGTCATGCTATCCCTCCGTTCTACCCGGATCCCAGAAAGAGGCTGAGGGATTTCTTGGGTCTGTCTCATGCTGAGACAGATCGAATGGTGCGGGGAAATACTGTTTCCCTCTTTGACCTGGCTGACAAGTTTATGAACAATCAAGATGTAAGGGCTACCCCTACTCATAGGCGTAGGGCCTTCGCCTTTTGCATGCTGCACCGTTATGTTTTTGAAGGGATGATGGAGGCTGACTCGTGCTTGGGTCAGATCAGGCTGATTGGTGTGGTTGACCAGATGGAAACTGGTCATAGCCCTGCTTGGCTAGCCACCGGGGAGATTATTATGGGTCTTGATGCCAGGCGACTTGACTCGGACCGCAACTGACTGGGAGCGTTCGCCTTCTACAGGTATACATCTCGCGATTTTTTTTTTTCGTTTCACGCGAATTTTTTGATGTACGTAGGTCACTCGATCGAGTGGACCTGTTACTCGATCGAGTGACGTCTTTGACGAGCTACTGCCTGTTTTTAGAGGGCTTACTCGATCGAGTCAGTTGGTGTACTCGATCGAGTGGGCTCTGGCGAACCTTCCCAATGCTCACGGATTTTTGTGTATTATTTTCCAGATTTGGTTGTCTGAACGCCTGTCGATCATAGAGTCCCCTCCGAGTATACTCAATTACCGGAGCAGTCAGATCAGCTCGAGGAGGCGACGGATAAGCTCGAGTCACCATATAAACCGAGCTTACTGGGATGAAGAGCTAGTGTTTCACGGTGGCCCCTAATTAGGTGGACCGTCGCCTGGTGGTTCCTCTCCAAACTGACGGGATTGGCCAAGAGAGACCAAGCCCGCTACTTGGTGATTCTGTCTCTTGACTGGACAATTCACATTTACCCGGACCGCATCCTGAGGCAGTTCGGTGCGTCTCAGCGTATTCCTGAGACTGAGGCTATCATTAGCGTCTCGCTCCAATTGACGGACGCTATGTGTGACACATGATTGCAGAGGTGGTTTACCCGTCCTATGTGGACTATACCCAACCCTTGCCAATCTGCTTGGGCTTCACGTGCATATGAGAAGTGGACTTCCGAGGAGTCCGAAGAAGCTCGTAAAGCTTTGAAGGTTGATGAGGCCTTCGAACTGGTTCGCCGGGAGACGGCGAAGGACAACAGGGGTTTCTTCGACGAGGGAGACACTCCTGCTACTTTAGTCCGATTAGAATCGGGTCTTAAGTCACATACTAAGACTCGATCTAAGGATGCTGGTGCTAGCAGCACGCGGGGGCAGTCAAGGCCTCAGACTGACTTGGAGAGGTGACTTGGGCCAAGACTGGCGGTCAGAGACCGACTAGGCCCACGTGACCGGCTTCCTGAGCCCGTGAGGGCCCGACTTGGGCCCATCGAAGTGATTGAGGACTCGAGTTCAAAGAAGCGAGTCCGAGCTAAAGAGGTTCCCGTGGTGATTCAGGAACGCTCCCCTCCACGTCGTCGTCAGTGGACGGCCAAGGAGGCCAAGGACAAGGGGAAGGGCAAGATGCCCTGAATACCGAGTCCTTAGTTTTATTATTATTTGAATATTATTATTATTTTTGTTGTGTCGTGTGCTTTTTTATTGCATTTTTTTTGAGTTCCTGCATTTGTAATTTCCCGAGTTTATCGGGGTTTTAGTAATTAATAAAGGAAGTTTATTATTAAACCGTTCCTGTCTATTCTCGATTGCATTGGTTGTGCCCTTTTGAGGGGCTGCCTACGTATCCAAAATTAGTGGAATCAAACCAAACGTAGTTCAAGCTCAGTAAATTTGCAATCTCGAATTACACCAAGACTATTGGTTCAAGATGCTTGCGATAGTAGAATAAATAATTCTAGCTCGTTGACTCCCTTTTTGTAAAAAAATGATTTTGATAAATTTTTCTAATGACATTGAGAAAAGGCTAAGGGTAGTAACGCTTCAGCTGGTCCAGGTTGGTCGGGTTGACGAACTCATTCCCGTCCAGATCCGTCAGCATCACTGCTCCTCCTAATAGGATCCTCTTCACCAAGTATGGCCCAGCCCAATTAGGTTTGAATTTCCCCCTTGGGTCAACTGGTAATAATGCTCGAACCGACTTAAGGACCAGATCCCCTTCCTTAATGTTCATAAGCCTTACTCTTTTGTTGAAGGCTCGTTGGATCCTCTTCTGGTAGATTTGGATGTTGTTGAGGGCACGAGATCGTCGTTCGTCTAGTAGAACCAACGAGTCATACCGTGCTCGAACCCAATCAGCTTCGGGTACTTGGCTTTCTAACAGAATTATGAGGGACGGTACCTCCAATTCAACTGGTTGGACTGCCTCCATCTCATAAGTTAGGTAATACGGCGTCGCCACGGTTGCGGTGCGAATTGACGTCCGGTATCCCCATAGGACAAAAGGTATTTTGTCGGGCCAGTCCCGGTAATTATCAGCCATCTTTTTGAGTATGGTGACAATTTTTTTATTGGCCGCCTCTACTGCTCCGTTCGTTTGGGGACGATAGGGCGAGGACGTATGCCTTTGAATTTTATACTTGGTCAACAGGGCCGCAGTCTCGGCTTGAAAATGAGTTCCGTGATCACTGATAAATTCATACGGGATACCATATCGACATATTATCTTGTTCTGGATAAACTTGGCGACATGCTTAGCATTGAGAATGCGATATGATTCAGTTTCGACCCATTTGAAATAGTCGATAGCTACTAAGATGAAAAAGTGTCCGCCAGTACCAGAGGGATTTATTTTCCCAATTATGTCGATACCCAATGTCGAGAATGGCCAAGGCGATGTCATGGTATAAAGCAAGGACGATGGCATATGTTGCACATTGGCGAAGATTTGACAGTTATGACAATGTTTGACATATAACTGGCAGTCGGCCTCCATAGTATTTAATACCCGAGCCTCATGATTTTCCGGACTAGCATGTGGGCATTCATATGTGGGCCGTTTTCACCATCATGTACTTCGGCCATAACTTTTTCGGCTTTATATTTATCAACACAAAGGAGAAGAGCCCCCTGCGCCGTCCTTTTGTACAGTTGTCCGTCATCGATATGGATGAACTGGGTAGCTAGCCTTCGTAAGGCTTTCTTGGCTCGACCTTCAGTCCCGGGAGGATATTCTCCGTTTGTCAGGTACGTTAATACGGCCTGATACCATGGTTCGGGATCAGTTATCTCAATGTCTTCAATGTCGTGAATGTATCCCGGCTCGGACCGTCTTTCGACACAAATTGGCATACTGGTCACATGGTCGGGAATATTCAGCAAAGATGCCAATTTTGAGAGTGCATCTGCGAACTGATTCTCTTCCCGAGGCAAGTATATATACTCTACCCTTTGGAATTGTTTCTCGAGATCCCTTACTCGTGCCTGGTAGGTCACGAGATTAGCGTTCCGAGTTTTCCATTTTTGAAGTGCTTGGTTAATGACCAAGGATGATTCACCGTGTACCCGGAGATTTGTGATCCCCAGATTGGCGGCGGCTTGTAGCCCGTAAATGCATGCTTCATACTCGGCTGAATTAGTGGTAACATCAAAGTCCAGTTTGATGGACACGGGAGTATGTTCTCCTTTTCACGAGATTAAGAGAATCCCGACTCCGAACCCTCGAAAATTGGATGCTCCATCGAAGTATAAATCCCATGTTTCAGTTTCGGTATGGAAGATATCTTCATATGGGAAGGACCGGGTGTCGGTGTGTCCTTCTTCGGTTATCGGGCTATCAGCGAGAAATTCAGCTACTACTCGCCCCTTAATAGCCTTTAATGGCACAAATTTTAGGTCGAATTCTGCCAGCATTAGAGTCCATCTAGAAATTCGGCCATTGAGGACGGGCTTTTCGAAAAGGTATTTGATCGAGTCCATCTTGGATAGCACATGGACCTCGTAGCTGAGCATATAGTGTCGGAGCTTCTTAGTGGCCAAAACCAGAGCCAAGCACGTCTTTTCGAGCATGGTATATTTGCACTCATACTCAAAAAACTTTTTGCTGATGTAATAAATAGCTCGTTCTTCAGAGTCAACTGTCTGAGCCAGCATAGCCCCCATGGCTGTCTCGGTCGTCGTTAGGTATAACGGCAGAGGCAAACCGGGTTGAGGTGGCATTAAGACTGACGGAGCAGACAGGATTTCCTTGATTTTTTCGAAAGCAGCTTGGCACTTATCATCCCATAGTACCCGTTCCCCTACTTTCAGCTTCTTAAAAATTGGTTCACACACCATGGTTAGTTTGGAAATGAACCGACTGATGTACTGGACTTTCCCGAGAAATCCCCTTATTTCTTTTTTGGTTTTAGGAGGTTGCATCTCGGTAATGGCTTTAATTTTAGTTGGGTCGACCTCGATACCTCGTTGGCTAACGATATGACCCAGTAATTTGCCTGATGTTACCCCGAAACTGCACTTTTGAGGGTTTAGCCTCATGTTGTACTTGCGCAAACGGGTGAAGAATTTTCTTAGGGCGGTGATGTGACCGTCCCGTTCTTTGGATTTGACGATCATGTCGTCTACATAAACTTCTACCTTTTTATGCATCATGTCATCCAATAAATTGGTAGCGGTCCTTTGGTACGTGGCCCCAGAATTAATGAGACCGAATGGCATGACGGTGTAGCAGTAAGTACCCCAAGGTGTAGTGAAGGTAGTCTTACTAATATCTTCTTCCGCCATCTAGACCTGATTGTATCCGGCATACCCGTCCATGAATGATAGAAGGGCATGATCGGCTGTGTTATCCACCAGTATGTCGATGTGTGGTAACGGAAAATTGTCTTTCGGGCTTGCCTTGTTAAGATCCCGAAAATCCGCGCATACCCGCACCTTACCGTCCTTAGGAACTGGCACGATGTTTGCAACCCAGTCCGGATATTCGGACACTTGTATGAAGCCGGCTTCGAACTGTTTATCGACTTCTTCTTTTACCTTGAGAGACCACTTGAGAGACCACTCGGGCATGTCCTTGTAGGACCATGCAAAGACATCTTTGAACTCTCGGAGGAGGTTCGCGAATTGTTGTTTCTCCTTGGGATCTAAAGATAACCCTATCTTAAGTATCTGAGGCTCTAAAGTTGTTCCCATATTAATAGACTCGGTCTCTTCAATTACCGGATTTCGAGATTCCCTTAGCTCTAACTGTTCAATCAGATGTGGAGGTAGGGGTACCTGTTCGTCGGGTTTCTCAAAGTCATTGCATAAAACATTTTTGAAAGCAGAATTTAAAAGAGACAAGTCATAAGCAGAACGGTTGTTATTATTGATTGAAAACTTTGAAAACATCTCGAAAAGAGCAGCCATCTGATCATTGGTCAGTGGCGGAATGGGTAAGGCACTCGGGACAGACCCCGAAGTGCCAGCAGCAGGAATGGCAAAAGGGAGAGGGGTTACAAGAGTGACTCTAGCACCGACTTCCCTAGACTCGACCTCAGACTCTGACTCAGACTCCGACTCAGACTCGGACTCAGACTCAGACATGTCTCCCTCTCCAGTGACCAGCTTGTAGATCTTTCCTTGATTGTCAGTCCATTTGACAGTCTTCCTCCAGGCCCTGTTTCCTGTCTCGGAAACAACATCCGAGATCAGCTTGGTCGGGTCAAACCTGTTGCTGCGGAGAATCAGGTTGACCAGGTCTTCCTTTGGAGTCGGGTTTATGGTGTCTTCCCCGAAGAGTAGCCCCAGCGTGGGCTCAGCATTTTCAGCTCCATCAGACTGGATGAGGGCGAACACATCATCTGGGATATAGTTGCAGTCCCGGGCGAATTAGGTCCCGAGGTGCACAGCATTGGGTTGGTATAGACCAACCTGAATAGCACCAAACACCGGTGTGACAATGTAGTCAGTCAACCGTGGGCTGTAAGGGCTCAAGTGGATTCCCTTAATGAGGTTGCAGGCCTTTTCGATTCCTGCTCGGACAACGTTGCCCGGAGTGGTGGCATAACCATGGCCGAAGTGAGAGTCTTCGTCCTTAAGGACCTCGATAATCTTCCCAGCTAGAAGATTGGGTCGAGAGGTAGCCCCCGGAAAGTACCCTAGGTTTTGGAGCATCGTGTCGATACTCGTAGTGAAGTAGGGCCTAAAAAGGTACTCTTCCTCGATCATCCCCACAAAATCGAACCCCCAGAGGTCCGTGCGGCCCGTGGCGTTAAAGCTAGCCACAGTCATTGGGATTGCCTCCAAAGTAATGACATTGTCGAGCAAAGGCATCTTGATCTTTCGGTGGAGGGTGGAGGACACCGCTTTGACCGCGTGAATCCATGGCCTCCCTAGGAGCAAGTTGAAGGATGAGGTGACATCGATCACCTGGAACTCAAGCTCCTTTTCTATCGGGCCCGTTATGATGGTCAGTTTTATGGCCCCAACTACTGACTTTGGGCTCCCATCAAAGGCTTGGATGGTCTAAGCCGTCGGGATATAATCGGCCTCGATAATGCCGAGGGCTTTGGCGGTCCTTAAAGGAAGAACATTCACAGCATACCCATCATCAACTAGGGTCATCGGGAGGTATTTTCCTCGGCAGATCACCGTAATGTAGAGGGCTAGATTATGGGATGCCCCGAACGGCGGTAGGTCGGCTTCTGAGAAAGTGATCATCGGGCCTCCTTCTTTGGTTTTGCCCTTCAGATGGGGCAGGACCGTGGCTCCATTTCAGCAGGGGTAACCAAAGAATTGATCTTGATTTGATCGAGAGCCTTAGGGTGAGTGCTTCTCGATATTCTTGTGAGCTAACTAAGAGTTGACATATGGTGAGGTCAACTCGGGTCTTCTTTAGTTGCTTCACGAGAGCCGTTTCAGCAGTCGGCTCCTCAGGGGTGACTTCCGTCCCGAGGGGTTCAGTGATGGTTGTCGAGATTGGGGTGTCCCTAGAGCTAGTGGCTTGATAGGGACGACCAAGGTGGTTACTGGCTAAGACTCGGGATTTAGTCTTACGGATCTCCTCAGAGGTGATGGGGACAGTTTCCCACTTAGGGAGGTAGACATCGTCCTCGTCGTCAAACCAGATCCCGTTCACTTGCGGGATAAAGGGAGAGATAAGATGAGAGCAATCGATCACCTCCCCGGTAAAGATGGCATGGGAGCTGAAAGGGTTTCCCTTGTTACTTGGCTTATCTCCGGGTAGCGGGATTTTACCGCTCTCGATCAAGTCCTGGATCAAGTGCTTTAGTTTCCAGTACTTTTCGGTATCGTGCCCATTGCCCCGGTGGTATTGGCAATAAGCTTGGGAATTGTAGTTCTTGGAGCGTCGCTCGACCGGAACTTCAGGAGTTGGGCCTATCGGTAGGATTAGGCCCTTCAAGGATAGCCTTTGTAAGGCATAAGTATAGGTGGTACCTATATCAGTGAAAACCCGAGGTGGGGTGTTCTTCTTGGACGGGGCATCTAGTAGATTAACCGCGTCAAAAATGTTGCGGGTTGCAGCCTGGGGCTTAGTAGTAGAAGAGGAAGCCCCTTGGTATCCTTTGCTAGAGGCCTTAGTGAGGCCCTCCAATCTCAGGTCGTCTTCAATTCTCATACCCATTTCAGTAAGGGTGGTGAAATTGGGTATGACAGCGTACCGGAGATGAACCCGGTATGAGGGGAAGAGATTCTTGACGAAAGCCTCCACCAGAGTCTTTTCACTGGGCTTATCGACCAGTTTCACGCTCTCGGCCCTCCAACGTTGGAGGTACTTAGTAAAACCTACAAAGGATAGAAATGGGGTTGATGACACCCTCAACATACATGCTTAGTAAGGCCTCGGCAATGGACTCGTAATAGCAACGGGAATGCGGGAGTATCAAGGATGTATGTAAAGTTATGGTGTGTGTGTGTGTGGGTGGATTTGTCGGTTTTTCGAGGGACAAGGACTTGGTTTTTATTAGGGTTGCTAAGGGTTGTAGTGTAGTGTAGTGTAGGACTTAGGGTAGAAAATGTAGGATGTTCTAAGTGTTTGCAAAACTGAAAATGTGAAGGGTTTGATGGGGTATTTATAGAGAATACCCCCACGAACTAGGGTCACTCGATCGAGTGGCCCTCGTGCACTCGATCGAGTGCCCTAGAAAACGGGTCTTTTTCGGGTTTTTTGGCTCCACTCGATCGAGTGAGGTCAATCCACTTGATCGAGTGGATAGGGTTGGCGAGCCATTTTAGGAAATGGTTGACTTTTTTGATTTTTTGAAAATTGTATTTGGGCGTCATCTTCTACAAGCGCATCAGGCTGTTTTTGAGGACAGATTCGTCTTTGACCGGGTTTTGACCCGGTCGTCAAAAGACGGTTTTTATTTTTGGTGTCGGTTTTGGCCCAAATTAGTCTTATTTTACTCGGAACGACCCACTAGGCCTGAATTTGAGGTTTGTTTTGAGAGATTTGTACTCCGCTAAATGTCCACGTCGGATATTATTGATTTCGAGCCCATATTCGAGTATACTAAGTCACGTTTGCGTCCGATCATCATCGGGTGTTTTGTCGGGAACTGCTATAGACACTAGCAGGCAAAAATGCGGGTGTCTACAGTCGTATATATATAAAATATTACAATATTTTCTTTTTATTTTGTAAATATACTGATTAAGATTTTTTTTTGTTTCTACCAGGTATTTCATTTCGCAAATGATGTCGCTGCACCAAAACGAAACGAGTGATTGTCACTTTGACAAGATGAAGCTACAATGTATAGAATATTTTTTTAAAGAAATTTCTAATGCATTTGTATCTGGTTTAGTGAACTAATATTAGGCCCACCGGCGTATTTATAATATTGTATGTCAATTTTTAAAATTTATTGATCTTGATTAATACTCCGTAATTTATATATTTGCTAGGCATGGATTTATCATTTATTTATTTATTTTTAATAAAATGTGTTTTCAATGCTTTTGTGTGTCAGGTTATGATTCCTTAACATTTGATGGACTAACTTCTTGACGTTTTAAGTGTCAGAAATGCTGACCCTAATAGGTGTTAAGTATAAAGCTTAACGCTTAAAAGTGTCACTAAAATCGACAGCAAATAGCGTCGGGAAATCCTTATGCCCTACATTCTGACGCTTATGTAAAGCGTCGAGAAAATAATATCAACGCTATTATACGCCAAGAATTAGCTCAATAAGTGTCAAGAAAATAAGAGATTGTTGTAGTGCGACGAGGTTTCGTAGGAACAATATTTTGGTCAACATATCTGATAAGTGTAGTTTGTAGTGCCTATTTCTTGTGTTTGGTCCCGGTTTCTCTTGTGGAATCGCTCTTTGGGAGCGGTTTCGAGGCTACTTACGCTTCTTCTAGTTTGTTTTAGGCTCCTAAGACCAATATTGGAGAAATGGAATGATTCCGACTCGTTTCCGACAAATTTGGAGCCATCGAAGAGAAGCGACGATCACTCGGTGGCTTAGACTCGATCCCGAGACCTTGGGACCCATTCCCGAGCCCCTTAGACTCGATCCCGAGCACCGAGAATCGATGAGAAGCCTATGAAGAGCAAATAGGGACCTTTATGATCATATTGGAGGCCTACAAGACCCTTCCCGGGCGGGAAGAGTAGCCTTCCCGGTCGGGAAGGAGTGAAAGAAAGAAGCGTCTTCTGATGGGCCATCCCGATCGGGAAGGATGTATCATCCAGACCGGGACCATCCATCCCGACCGGGAAGGGCCCAATACAGCACCGCGTGACTTTCTTTCAATTCCTTTGCTCTTGTAACCTTTTAAATACCCTTCCTTTGTATTGTTTAAGCATGTTAGACATTACCCACTAAACCCTAGACTACTTTAGGCTAGATTAGCTTAGATTAGTAGAGATTAGTCTTAATTACTCTTTAGTCCTAGTTTAATCCTAGTTTCATCTTTGTAATATTGAAGACTTTTTGGGTAGATCTACTCTATTGACAACATTGGAGATCTTCCTTTGGGTTTATTTATGCAAAGATTCAATCTTTTTCCTTTCTCCTAGTGTTGGTAAGAGTATGGCAAGACCTCACTCCCCACCCATAGAAGCCACCATGAGCTACTCCTCTTCCTCCATGAATCGAGACTATGCCATGATGTCTCCTAGCTACCACCAAGCTTCATCGAGTAATCAAGAAACCCGTGGGTATGAGCTTCAAGGATATGGAAACGGCCTCCATCGAGCAAGTGCTTATCAACCTTGTGATCGTGGTGGTTTTTACTCAAATTACCATCGTGAACCCACCATGCCTCATCATATTTCTCCATATGGAAGCCAATTTCTCCAAAACCCATCATATTACCAATCACCTCGACCTCACTACCAACAATATGATGCCCCACCCCTTGGGCATCACCATGGTTTACAAGTAGCACTCCAAAACCCCAATAACCACCAATTGCCCAACTTGGAGTAATATCAATCGTTTCTTCAATTGCAAAGGAGCTAACAAGAAATGGCCATCCAAATGCAAAAGAACCAAGATGAATTCATGGCCCAATATCAAAGGGAAAACGACGCGATGGATGCTCGATTAAATGCGTTAGTGGTTAAAACCGTAATTTTTTTAACCCGAACGTCACAACTAGATGAAGGGTGCTCACTTGAGCAAAGAGAGCAACCTAATCACGAAGCCGCCAATGAAGTTCCTTTTGGAAGCGAAACTTTCTTTGAAGAACCTCAATCGTCTACCCAAGAAGAGACGAATGAGGAGATAATCCTTGATGGAGGTGTTTTTGGTGAAGAATTGGGCGAGGATAGTGGGAATTTGAAGAGTTTCATTGATGACAACACCGATATAATAGAGGAAATTCAAGAGTATACCCCCTCTATACATGTTGAACCTTCAACCCCCTCCGCTTGCCCTCCTCTTGAGCTTCATGTCGCTTCCCTATTGTTGAGGATATAGAACTTTGGGATGAGTTGAGTGAGGTGATAAGTGTTGTGAAGTCATGGGACATGAATGATGAAATCAAGTCGCCCATATGTGATAATCCAATAAAATATTGTGAACCCCTTGTGTGTAATTTGGATCTTAGTTTAGAGGAGGTTGAAACCGCTTGTATGAGTTTCAAATATCTTCTTATTGATGATGTGGGGAAGAACGATCTTTTAGGATTGGGAGAGATTGGGCCGGAACTTGTTGATGACTTGGGTTTGCTTGATGAAAAGAAGAGGGTTAAACTCCCTTTTGACCCTTGTGTTAGAAAGTCAAGCCTTGGTTGTTCTAGGAGACGGTGCTTAGGGAGGAAGAGGTCTGTAAAGCTTGTAGGATGGATAGACCCCGGAGACAACATGAAAGATGACGTTGGGTCTTTGGGTGACTACTTCTTTCTTCCGGCTTGGAGGCTTTGGAGGATAGCTTGGCTCGGTAGCTTGAGCCCTCATTATGATGTGGCTCGTGCGTTTGACTTGCTCCTCCGAGCCCTTGATGGCTACGGTTAAGAAGGAAGAGTCCACCATCCTCGGTTTGACGGAGTTCCTAAAGAACCGTCATGTTGTATATTCCTCTTTCCTCCTCTTTAGAGTTCTTGTGTTTGTATTTGTGTGGTTTTTTCTCTTGATTTTGTTTTTTTTGTGGAACTCTTGTAATTTGGAATTTTCTTGAGCGATGTGAGGGAGGGATTTTGATGGTGTTTATTGAGTTCATTTGATAGGTCTTAGTGAAGATGAAGTTTTTGAGAGAAGTAGTTGATGATAGAAGCTTGGAGTTTGGTGGAGGAAGTCGGTTTTTGAGCTTTTTGTAAGCTTTTGGGGACGGGATTTTGGATCCCGAGGTTATTTGTGCCTTGTGGGTGAAGCTATCAAGAAAATGAAGGGCTAGAAGACTCATCCCGACCGGGAAGGATGTCATTCCGATCGGGATGGGGGTGCTGAAAAATGGGTTCTCTGGAGTACAATCCCGACCGGGATCAAGTTCGTCCCGATCGGGAAGAAGTCCATCTCAGTCAGGATGGTGTCCAGCTCCTCCTTTTGCCTCCTCTTCGACATTTGAGCCCACCCAACCACTTTATACCCCCCCACCCCCCCAACCTCCCTACCTACCCTTGCGACTATCCATGATCCCTACACTTCATATATGTACCCTCACCTCATCTTATCCTCACTACACACCGAGTTTCACCTCAAATCCCACTCTCCTTCTACCATTGCAAGCTTAGTACTTCAACCATGCGACCTTATCAAGAACGAAGAGGAATGACAATGAAGAAGACAAGTAATGTGCCGATATTGATTATTGAGACGATGGAGTTAGTAAGTTGCTAACCGTTTGGTAAGGCGACTCTCCTTTCCTTTCCGTCTTTTATTGCTTGTCTCCCTTTGTATGTTCCCCTTCCCCTTATCATTTGTGTCATGGTGGCCCTCGGGGCCTTGGTAGTCTTTACTCCCGAATCTCGATGACGTGACTACATCGAGAGTCACATCGAAAATCCAAATTTACAAGCCATTTCACTTTTTCTTTATTTTCCACTTTTTGGTAGAATTTAATCGGATTTAGGCGGAATCCGGGCTAGGTGACTTGATTACACCTAGTCCTCCCCTCCCATTTCCTTTTATTTTTTTTTATTTTTTTAATTTCTTCCCCCATCCATATCTTTCCTCGTCTCGGCCCATGGTGACTTGATTACACCCCGGCCGGACACATTCTACCCTTTCTTCGCTTTTCTTTTTGATTTTTAGCTTTATTTTCGTAGTTTCTCTTCTCTTTAGTGTCTCCACACACTACCGATCGAGCATGAGGACATTGCTCGGTCTAAGTGTGGGGGAGCGATATCGTAGTCTAGATTAGTTTTATTTTCGTATTTTTTGTTTTTTCCGAAAAATCTTTAAAATTCCTAAAAATTTGAAAAATTTCATAAAAAATCAAAAAGATTTTCTTTTGTGTCTTTTCCTTTTGTGTCGTACTTTTGTTGTATTGTGTGTTTTGCCTCCCCATTTCCTTATAGGTTCCTTGATCGCCGTAATTTTCGGAATGCTCAAGACATCCGGTAACCTCATTCTATCCCTTTTCCTCTTTGTCTCTTGTGGAGTTTGGAGGAGATTTTAGATGATGTGTGCTCGGGTGGAGCTTGTTGAAGGTTGTGGTTGTTTTGGTTGCTTATGTGGATGTGTCGGGGTGGTGTTTGTTGTGTTTGTATGTTTGTTTTCTTTTCTCTTATTTTGTTTTGTTTTGTTGTGTGTGTCTCATTTTCTTTCATCCTTGTTGTGTTTTGTTTAGTTTGTGTCTTGTGTAATAAAAGGTTTTCGAAAACCCGGTTTTGAGGCTAGTGCGCAAGTGTTTACTTTCCCTTCCTAGTGATTTGAATCGAGTCTTGGACTTTAGTCTAGTATAATGACCCTAAATCAATAGTTTCGTTGGTCCTTTACCTTGAGTCCACCTAGTCTACTAGGGATTTACTACGGGATTTGCATTTTGACCACTATGACCACCCACGGAGTGAAAAGGCCTTGGTTGTCGAGTCCCATCTCTTAGGTGACCGTGTTCGAAATTGTTTGATTAGTCCATGTTTTCCCCCCTTTTTGTGGGTTTGAAGGGAAGTCGCGACCCCCGACTTACCCATTTCCCTACCTCCTACACATTTCCACAAATAAGTTCCAATTGTTGAAATTCTTACTTGGTTGCAAGAAATGCCTACAAAACAAAATCATCCAAAAGGCAAGCCAAGTCAAAAGAAAGAAAAAGAAAGAAAGAAAATAATGAAAAGAAAGAAGAAAAAGAAAAGGCACAGCAAATCAAAAAAAGAAAATACAAAAGAAGAAAAAGAAGTGACATAGCAAATCAAAAGCCAAAATGAAAAAGAAAAATGCCAAAAGAAAAGTATCTCACAAAAAGATCCTCACCCTCTCGAAAATAAGCCTTTTTCTAATCGTTACCGTGAAGAGCCTACCAAAGGACCGAGTTCCTAGGAAGGATGATAGCAGTAATGATCGGTCTTCCCCCATTTTGCAACCTTATCCCCTTTTTACTTGGACTAGTTAGGCTATTTTTGAGCATGGGACGACCCTCTTGGCTCATCGCTAAAGAGGGCGGGGTTTCACTTACCTACAGTATCGACTAAATCCGTGGTTCATCCTTTTTCCATCCCGCCTATCGTCCCGTAGTACGTTCTTAGAAGGTTAGGAGGACCTAGGTAAGTTACCAACGTTTTTATTGCTTTGTTGTCATACTATTAGGGTTTCGTCCATATCGGTTTGTATTATTAGCTTGGGAACGTTGTCACTTGCCTTGAGTCCTTAACCGGTGCTTCTTTCACCGCTTTGTAGAGGGAAGCGGTATTTATATCTTCTTGGGTGCAACCGATTGCTTGTTTGTTCGTATGTTTGTTTGTTTGTGTGTTTTCGTGTCCGGTTGCATCCACAGTTTTGTCGCAAGACCACAGGGTGTCATATGACATATGTATAGACATACATTGATATATTTTCATACATATTGTCGTTTGCATAAACAAATTGGGTTAATTATTGACATATATTAGTTAACTGTATACAATTGTCTTTAATTAGATTACTTATATATGATATAATTATAAGAATATATGTTTTCGCTTTGTATTAATCAACGTAAAGACTAGCTATAATCGACAGTAGTGTTATACTTCGTACACTCATGAGGTAATTATTAGGCGTAATGTTACAATAACAAGAATTTGGAAATATGAAAAGCATGATTATAATTAGTAAAGATTAATCCATATACAAGATACTACTTGCTTGTCGTCAATATGTATGTCCAACTTGTATCATGTAAAGTTTTATACTCAGTATCACTTAATTATATTGATTTCTTTCTCATATTCATGCCTAATTTAGTTTATATGTGTATATCATATATTTTGTGACCTAACGTGTACATAATTACAAGATTATACTTCAATTTCACAAATATTAGGTTACCCAATTGAGACTTATTGTATATAGTTACAAGATTTCACTTTGATTACATGACATATATCTCATAAGTTTACCATTATATGTTTATAACAATATTATTATTATTATTATTATTATTATTATTATTATTATTATTGTTATTATTATTATTATTATTATTATTATTATTATTATTATTATTATTTTAAAACTGGAGCTTACATTAATAACGAAAACAAATTACAAGAAGTTAGTGGGTAGCCGAGATACTATCTGGGCACCCACTCCCTTAGCGATAGAAAAACTAAGACGAGTAAAAATAAAAGCAGCTGCTCGAGCTCCCGCGTCCTGAGAGATAGAGAATTTCTGAATCCGCTTGAGTAAAGCAGCTGCCTCCACGTCAAGCTCCCCTAGAGAAGAGAAAGAGAAAGGTAGGAACCCGTACCCAGTCTTGGTGCACAAATCTCCATACTTGGTGCACTTGCGCTGAGCAGCATCAGCGACCGCGCGGCCAGGCAGAAAATCAGACATCGCGGACTGAGTCAAAGGAGACGACCCTGTCAGATCGACACACACATCGCGCCCCCTATCCCAGGAATACAGAAGTAAGTCCGCCGGGCAAAGAGGCTTGTCGTGTCCATCAATCAAACCGATATCCACCTCCTTACCGGCCGAAATACCAGATCGGAAGCAGATATCCAAAAGGGTGTCGCGAACCAGGTTATGTCTATGCTTAATGCCAACGGTACCAGCACATGACACAGCATGGTCCCCAAAAATGTCCTCAACACAAACCCGGGAGCAGGCAGAGCAAGGCTTAGGTACTGGGAACAAAGGGACACCCAATCGATAGCTAAGGACAGAGCGGTAGGTCCTCCCATTCATGGTCTGCCCCAGCCCAGAGATGGGTACAGCGCGCAACCAGTCAGACGCGTGGGCACCCTGCAGAGACTTCCACAATACCATCTGACGCCGAGTCAAGGAGAAAACCGATTCTACTGAAGCAGCAACCTTCGTGAAATATATATCTGCCAATTTCTTCATGAGTTTGGGGGCAGCGATCTCACATTATTATTATTATTATTATTATTATTATTATTATTATTATTATTATTATTATTATTATTATTATTATTATTATTATTATTATTATTATTATTATTATTATTATTTTATTTAAATTTTGTTGTTATTATTATTATTATTATTATTATTATTATTAATTATTATTATTATGGATTTGCTAATTAGAAGAGTATCATAATTTTGTTATATATGCGATGGATTGACTAAATAGCTACAATAACATGATATTAGGTCTTGACATAGTATAATTATATATAATACCATAATTTATAAAATCAAGATTAAAAGTTTCATCACTACTACTTGATGCCTTAGATACCTATTGAACAAACCAAAAAGTCTTAATTATTTATTGATGATGCTTTCTTTCACTTCATCTTGGATGATTTAAATTGAACACATATACTCATTACATATTCAACGACTAAAATTGTGAATATTTGATGTACTTGTCCCTAGATTTTTTTTGTATGCTATTCAATACTCAGTTCTAAATCATTGCCAAGATCACTCCTAAATAGCATGTCTCATATAATCATATTATTTATGAATTCAAATTATGTCTTATTACTCTTACATATTACAGTATAAAATAAAATCGGTATATTAAGAATGTTTTGTCATATAGTTTTTGTAAAACTAACATGTGATATATATTTAAGGGTTATTTCATAACAATAATACCAACTATGGGGGTGCTTCTTATATTAATACCAACTATACGTAATCCCATTTTGATATGAACTATCCCCACATTAATCTCTCTTTAGAACAAGTTACCGGCTACCTGATGAGACGGTTCTCTTTTCCTTTTAATTTCTTTTTGAATTAAAGTCCCCCTCCCACCATACTCTGTACACTTCCTCTCTCGTTACTACGTACTCTTCTCTCGCCATTGTTGAACTCGACATCTCCTATCGCCATTGCTTTTCTTAAATTTTTTGAAATTTTGGTAAATAAATTAGAGCATCTGACGTTTACAAAAAAAAATCTGACATTTGAAGGATACGAATTAGAGGAGGATCCAGATGAATAACCACATCTAATTGTATCAATGAGGGTTTTGAAGGTTGATAATGGAGGATGACTTTTAATTTGATGAATAAAGGGGAAGAAGAAGAAGAAGAAGAAGAAGAGACGCACCAAAAGCTAGCAGGTCACAATTACCGGTTTTACAGGTAAAAAAAGGCATTGGTTATAAAGAGAGATTAATGAGAGGATAGTTGATATTAAAACGGGATTACGTATAGTTTGTATTAATATAAGAAGCACCCCTATAGTTGGTATTATTATTATGAAATAACCCTATATTTAATTGTATATAGTTCATCATGTCGAACATTGCAAAACTTGATTTCGAGGCCCTAGATATAAGTGGAAAGAACTACTTGGCTTGGGTATTGGACTGTGAAATTCACTTAGCTGCAAAAAGCCTTGGTGAAACTATTAAGGAAGGAAATAAGTCATCTGATCAAGATAAGGCTAAGGCCATGATTTTCCTTCGTCACCATCTCCATGAGGGACTTAAGATTGAATATTTGACTGTGAAAGACCCTTATAATCTTTGGACAGAATTAGATGAAAGGTATAAACACCTGAAAAGTGTGATCTTACCCGGTGCTCGTGCCGAATGGGCGACTTTGAGATTACAAGATTTTAAGTCTGTAACAGAATATAACTCAGTTGTGTTCAGAATCACTTCACTACTGAAATTATGTGGAGAGAAAATTAGCGATGCTGACATGTTAGAAAAGACATTCTCCACTTTTCACGCAAGTAACATTGTCCTGCAAACACAATACCGTGAAAAAGAATTTAAGAAATACTCTGAACTAATCTCTTGTTTACTTGTTGTAATCCCCTAGAAAATCTAACGCGATACAGTGGCGGAAACACTGTAGAGTCGGGATTAAAACACACTGTAACTATGTCTTAGAAAAATTAAAATAGTAAAGTCAAACAATAGGCCTTAAATAAAATGGCCAAAATTTAAAAACAATCCACAAAAGGGGTTTGAACAATCCATAAGACATAATTATCAAAATAAACAAGCAGGATCGACACTGCTCGCTAGCCCACACCCGGAACATGTATACCTGTCATGTTAAAACATAACAGCCACAATCAGTGGGGAGCAACGTCAACGTTCTCCCAGCCGTACGTATAACAGGATTTTAAAACTGTAATTACTATTATAGAAAAATAGTAAGAAAACGGAAAACAGTAAAACATTATAATGAAATAATTTTTCAGTGAAAAACTTCACGTATCGAAACAATATAATAAAAATGAGTTTTCCGAAGAAAACATAAAATATTTGCCAACCTGCAAATCAAAATTATATCGATAATAATAAAAATATTCAAAATGGCGTTATGGATAGAATTAGTGTAGACGGCTAGACTTTCACTAGGAGAATACTAAAAACTAGCTTCGAGAACTTAGTTCAAACAAATCAAACTTCGATCTCTAACTAGGCTACTCAACCATAATAGGGCGGCGACTTATAAATGCGTGACCCTAGTTTAAGATAATATGCACACCCCTCCCGAGCACCATAAATACTCAGTTCAACCCGACGGCGTCTTACACTGCGAGGCACGAGTTTAAGGTCAAAATGTACACACACTCCCGAACACCATATATGCTCGGTTCAACAACCAGTGTGCCCCATAAAGACACACTAGCCTTATAGTTGACGGCAAAAACGTAAACCCCAGAATATATTACTCTAAACCTCACACTTGTCCTTATTCCATAACTCCAAAACAAGCCATTATCGATATTCAAAAATAAATATAATCAATATAAATAACATGAGGATAAAAGGAATAAACATTTTCAATAAAAATGGAAACTTACTAATTTTAGGAACTTTACTAAAAATAGCGTCATAACAAAATAGCAAAAATATTAGTTTAAACTAATACAACATTTTTAGTAAACGATATAGATTTAGAAAACTAGTAATTTCGGCCTTAACGATATTAATTATTAGAGTGAACATTTAACTTTATGAAATTATTAAAATATCGTATAAGCGTTAAAAAATGATTAAAAATGTCTTAAACATTTTAATAATACTAATTAGGGTGTTTTCAAAAGTTAAAAAGCTAAAATTCCCTAACTATTATTAGTTTCGACAATAGAATCATAAATAGAATTTTACGGCAAATGTCAAATTAAATCTTTTAACGTCTTTTATTTAACTAAACCATTGAATATATTTAGAATATGTTAAGGAATGATTTAACTCTTAAAGTTTCGGACTTAAACACTTTCAAAATAGCTGGAAAAATAATTCTTTTAGGTAAGATGAAGAATTTTAACGATAAAGCACAATTTATCCGAAAATCAATACTTATTAATTAAAGACTTTAATAAATAGTACAAAAAATTACGTAAAATAGTTAAAATGTATTTATGGACATTCTGTCCAGAAAAGAAAATTTTCCAGAATCTAAAACTCGGTTTTTAAAGCGTTTTCTCGTTAATCGTTCAATCTCGACAATAACGATTAATAAAAATAGTAATTACAAAACGATTTAAGTATTAATATCCAAAAATTATTATCACACTTTAAAATCCTAATTTTCCAGAATATAAATTATCCAGTTTTTTCCAAAATTCCAGATTCAATAAATTCCAACAAAACCGTCATTTAAACCCGTTTTCACGATTAACGATTTCATTAATAAACTTATCGTTCCTAACATTTTATTAAGGCACTAAAAATCATAAAAATACATTTTAATATGAAATCATCAGAATCATAATTTTTCCAGATTTAAACCAAAGACCATAAATCGAGAATTTAAACAACAAACACGGTTTTAACGATAAACGATGATTTAAAGTGATTAATTAATTCATCCACTTAACAATTCTGAAAATTATGAAAAAATTCAGAAATTTCTATTTCACCAGAAAGTTTCACCACGTCAAAAATCAGATTAAAATAAAATGTTTAAGTACTAGAACTAAAAATCGGCTTTTAATCATTTTTGTCCGAAAACGGTAATAATTCAATAATCGATATCAAAAATATCAGAAAAATACTAAATTGTTAAAAATCATCAAAAACAACATTTTCCAGAATATAAACATATATTACATGTTTCGGCCGAATATTACGATTTTACAAATTAATATGACGATTTAATCGTTAATCTCGTAAAAGCGATAAAAATATCGAAACATGCAAATTTTCAAATTTAAAATTTTTTCCAGATTATATGACATACATATATTGTCAAAAATGAAATATAAAAATTATACATGCAAATACACAATTACAATCATGAAATACCGAGTAACATCGACGTTACCTCTAACCCAAATTCGAGTCGATTATAAATTCGTCGGCTTCAGGATCATTCAAAAATCCTTCAACACAAGAAAAGCATGGTGGAAAAATACCATGAGAAAACTAAAAAAATCAAGGCAAATAACGATCGAAAACAACATCGATTATTACCTTAACGAAGGGATCGGAATGACGATTATTTAGGAGATGAAAACGAGACGATCGAGACTCGATTAGAGACTAAATTTGGCTGGAAAGGGTGCTGGAAAATATCAGCCAAGATGAGAAAATGAGAGGAAAAGAGAGAGTTTTTGCCTTGAATATTATTTAGTGGTTGAATGAATGAAACTAATGAAGAGTTTATGAATGAATGTGACTTATAAAAAATGATAAAAACAAGGTGGATGTACCACTAAAACACATGGCCAAAATGGATGAATAAGAGAGTGAAAAGTCTATGCATGAGTCATCAAATTTAATGGATGAGAAAAAAAAATATCTTAATCCTTTAATCATTTTATAAAATGAAATGTTTATAAAAGAAAGTGTAATGGTGATGTGTGACAAGGGTCACGGTCCAAATTATTCTAGGTGAGTCCAAAATAAGTCGTAAGTCGATAAAAATAAGGATCGTAAAATTATTAAAGGCATTTCAAAGCAATTTGAGTAAATCTCGCGTAAGAAATCAATTAATTACGAAACTTCGTAATAAAATCATTAAATGATAAATTTTCATAAATAAAAATATTTTCTTAGTTAGAAATATTATATAAACGTATTTGGGCCCTTTTAGAAAAATAAACAACCCAAATCCAAGCTTAAAATGATAGTTCGTATAAAAATGGGATTCTTTGTGAATTAAATAAATGGTTTGCGACAAAAATTTAATAAATAGATTTATTATAGGAAAATAAAATATTTAAAATATTTTAATGAAAATAAATAATATTTGACTCGAAAATATTATGAAGTTTGCAAATGAAGGATACTGAAGGCAGAAAAAAATCACAGAGTCATGATGGAGTCATAACAGAATAGATAACAACGCCTAGAAAATTAGCGGGTGTTACAATCCTCCCCACTAAAAGAAAGTTCCGTCCACGAAACTAAGAATAAGCAGAAAGGAGTCAAGATTACCCCACTCGAAAAGATGAGGATATAAATTTCGCATACAAATTTTGCTGTAAAAGAAAATTTTACAACTTTTAAAGTGATTTGAAATCAAATGCAATTATTTATTCCAAGAGAAATTGGGCTAAGCTACCCGGAATTTGAAATCCTTTAATTAGTGAAATCATAAAGTAAAATTATTTGATAAAATAACGTTGTTAAATAACATTTGTAAATGAAGTCGAAAGAAATTGGGTGACCAAACATTTTCAAAACAAAAGTAAAACAATTTGATTAAAAATTTCGACAATATTTCTTTTTATGATGAAACAAAATTTAGTTTAGGAGAAATCAAATTTTGTAATTAGTAAAAATCAAGCCAGTCGTCAAACATTTTCAATAACAGATTCAAAAGTCCTCCAAAAAAAACGAAAACTAATTTCAAAATGTTAAAATTTCGAAAATGTTATCATAGTAATTATGAAAGTTTTTTTTTTAAGAAAAATGTTATCAAACCTTAACACACAAAATAATTTCGACAATGTTAAAACATAGTTTTACATAATAATCTTATAGAAATGGATGTATTTTGGAAATATGAGACTCTTCATAAAATTCCGATTGCTTGAAAATCAAAAATAATTTCGACATAATTTAAAATAATTTATTAAGGCATTTTGAAATAGAACTAATATAAATATCAGCCAAAGATAAAACAAAAGTGAAGTATAAAGTTCTTAAATTGTAATTCAAAAATGTTAAATTTCACGATATCCGAAAAGTTTAATTTAGTCAATTTTTTTTTTTTACAAAACGGGGAGTTTCATAAATAGAAATCATAACTCAAAATGTTCAAATTTCACGATAACCCAAAATATTAAATTGCTCAAAGTTTTTACAAAATGGGGAGTTTTAGAATTTGAAATTATGCTTCAAAATGTTAAAATTTCACAAAAATCAAAAAAATTTAAAATTAGTCAAACTTTTTATAAGTTCGGGGAAATGATGAACGGATGAATAGAGTCAAGGATAAACAATAAATTAAAATAAGAGTTTTCAAAATCAATTAAGGTCAAAGGGATTGGCAGGAGTTACCGTAACAGAATTCAAGAGAAGCAGAAAGGAAAACGAAGTTGAGAATCAAAAAGAGCTCTCAAGGATTATAGAAGAAATTAACCATCTCGAGATTCCTAGCATGACTCCCACAAACACGGGTTCCTAATTCCCATCAAATAAAGCTAAGTCCAATATCAGTACAGGGTGGTCCTACTCAATCTACACCCTCCAAAATTAAGTCTTACATACTTATATAATCTTTCAATTAGTATAGTAAGAATCCACAAATGATTTAGACTAATCCTAATTAAGACTCCAACGGTTATCAAAACGTACACAAACTCGTAATCACTAAGGTTCATAATTTAAAGCACATAAGGTCTGAACTCGAGGTATACTTCAAATTTCTCGAGTAAGGAAGACTAAATAAAATCCACCAATTAATAATGTTCGGACACGAAATCCTCAAAAATGATCACCAACATATTTATAATGTCACAAGTACAGAAGTTGGGGAAGTACAATAAATCCTCAAACACGCTCAAACCTATAGGTAATGGCGCAAGCACTCACATCTTCAAACACGTCATTCGATTAATGTTTCTGAGAAGTCCATCAAATTTCTAAGCGTAATGGTGCAACCACAAAATATTTAATAACTCAACGAAGCCACAATCTCGTTGGTCTAAGGTTCTAAACTATAAATCCATCAAGATGATTGACATCAAAGTGTTCCTCAAAACAACGCGATAAATTTAACCTCTAATGGCAATATGTTTCTCCTTTTCAAGGTTAACAACAATTTATCCAATTTAGATCACTCAAATCCAAAGTTCATAGCTTACAACCTTAAACAACGATCAACGATCTAATCCATAAGAAACACGAGTAATCTATGTTAACCAAAATTTCTAACGGTATTAATGAAAACCTTTGATGGTACCACAACACTCAGGTTAACACTTTAACCAACACTCTATGATCCCGAATATTCATGACGCATCCATCAAATAAGCATTAGGTAGGAATCCCAAAATACTATTATTTACACTTGACTAGGTTCTATGTTGAGTATTAGGTATCCATCAAAATATGATATAATTCTCACTATCCAAAAATTTACTAAACTCTTAGTCCTCTATACGATCAAGTAATTCATAACCCAAGCTTGATCAATCTCTATGGTACAATCCTAATTCCGTTAATCACCTAATATCATTCAAATCAATGGCTCAAAAGCATACTGGATTAGATAACAGGGCACAACTCACAATCCTCAAACCATTGGTAATAAAGAGTTAACTAAACCTCCAACATGTTTCACTTCTAAAAAGGTTTACTAAGATAGAATTCGCTCTAACCAAAGAATCTCAAGAGGGGGGATGGTAAAGTAGAAGAATAGAACAAGGACTCACCATAAGAATGAAGATGAGAATATAAGAGAAGAATTGGAAGAATCAGAGGGTGAAAGATGAAAGAAAAGAATTAGTGATCCTAGATAATTAAGATCTTAAACTAGAGAAGAATCTTCGGACCTCCGCAGTACACAAAGGAATCTCGCTGGATTTCTTCAACTTCAAGTAGAGGAACAAACACTCTAGTATTGAGTCGCTTCATCTGGATCCAAAGTGATTTTACATCTGAGTCTACTGCACCGTGATGGAACTAGAGCCTACTCTTGATCATCTGGACTGTAGCTGAAGCAAACTGAACCGGAGCTGAGAAAGATCACCATCGACATCTTCCTTGGAGCACCAAGTTGTCAACTCGAGTCGGCAGGCGATGAGAGTGCAAAGTAAGTCTTGTCCCGATCTGGAGCAGCATCATGTCAACATCTTGTCCACTCATCATCTTCTTCTTGGACATATAAAACAAATATTCAATGCTAACCATTGAGTTCAGGAACAGATAATCTTAACAGTTAAGTCCTTATTTGTTTCTACCCATTTCTAACAATACTTTTATTTACTGTTTAAATAATTTACTGGTATTTTCCCTAATTTCAGGTGTAAGCGTTGGGAGCAGTAATGCTCTGATACCAACTGTAATCCCCTAGAAAATCTAACGCGATACAGTGGCGGAAACACTGTAGAGTCGGGATTAAAACACACTGTAACTATGTCTTAGAAAAATTAAAATAGTAAAGTCAAACAATAGGTCTTAAATAAAATGGCCAAAATTTAAAAACAATCCACAAAAGGGGTTTGAACAATCCATAAGACATAATTATCAAAATAAACAAGCAGGATCGACACTGCTCGCTAGCCCACACCCGGAACACGTATACCTGCCATGTTAAAACATAACAGCCACAATCAGTGGGGAGCAACGTCAACGTTCTCCCAGCCGTACGTATAACAGGATTTTAAAACTGTAATTACTATTATAGAAAAATAGTAAGAAAACGGAAAACAGTAAAACATTATAATGAAATAATTTTTCAGTGAAAAACTTCACGTATCGAAACAATATAATAAAAATGAGTTTTCCGAAGAAAACATAAAATATTTGCCAACCTGCAAATCAAAATTATATCGATAATAATAAAAATATTCAAAATGGCGTTATGGATAGAATTAGTGTAGACGGCTAGACTTTCACTAGGAGAATACTAAAAACTAGCTTCGAGAACTTAGTTCAAACAAATCAAACTTCGATCTCTAACTAGGCTACTCAACCATAATAGGGCGGCGACTTATAAATGCGTGACCCTAGTTTAAGATAATATGCACACCCCTCCCGAGCACCATAAATACTCAGTTCAACCCGACGGCGTCTTACACTGCGAGGCACGAGTTTAAGGTCAAAATGTACACACACTCCCGAACACCATATATGCTCGGTTCAACAACCAGTGTGCCCCATAAAGACACACTAGCCTTATAGTTGATGGCAAAAACGTAAACCCCAGAATATATTACTCTAAACCTCACACTTGTCCTTATTCCATAACTCCAAAACAAGCCATTATCGATATTCAAAAATAAATATAATCAATATAAATAACATGAGGATAAAAGGAATAAACATTTTCAATAAAAATGGAAACTTACTAATTTTAGGAACTTTACTAAAAATAGCGTCATAACAAAATAGCAAAAATATTAGTTTAAACTAATACAACATTTTTAGTAAACGATATAGATTTAGAAAACTAGTAATTTCGGCCTTAACGATATTAATTATTAGAGTGAACATTTAACTTTATGAAATTATTAAAATATCGTATAAGCGTTAAAAAATGATTAAAAATGTCTTAAACATTTTAATAATACTAATTAGGGTGTTTTCAAAATTTAAAAAGCTAAAATTCCCTAACTATTATTAGTTTCGACAATAGAATCATAAATAGAATTTTACGGCAAATGTCAAATTAAATCTTTTAACGTCTTTTATTTAACTAAACCATTGAATATATTTAGAATATGTTAAGGGATGATTTAACTCTTAAAGTTTCGGACTTAAACACTTTCAAAATAGCTGGAAAAATAATTCTTTTAGGTAAGATGAAGAATTTTAACGATAAAGCACAATTTATCCGAAAATCAATACTTATTAATTAAAGACTTTAATAAATAGTACAAAAAATTACGTAAAATAGTTAAAATGTATTTATGGACATTCTGTCCAGAAAAGAAAATTTTCCAGAATCTAAAACTCGGTTTTTAAAGCGTTTTCTCGTTAATCGTTCAATCTCGACAATAACGATTAATAAAAATAGTAATTACAAAACGATTTAAGTATTAATATCCAAAAATTATTATCACACTTTAAAATCCTAATTTTCCAGAATATAAATTATCCATATTTTTCCAAAATTCCAGATTCAACAAATTCCAACAAAACCGTCATTTAAACCCGTTTTCACGATTAACGATTTCATTAATAAACTTATCGTTCCTAACATTTTATTAAGGCACTAAAAATCATAAAAATACATTTTAATATGAAATCATCAGAATCATAATTTTTCCAGATTTAAACCAAAGACCATAAATCGAGAATTTAAACAACAAACACGGTTTTAACGATAAACGATGATTTAAAGTGATTAATTAATTCATCCACTTAACAATTCCGAAAATTATGAAAACATTCAGAAAATTCTATTTCACCAGAAAGTTTCACCACGTCAAAAATCAGATTAAAATAAAATGTTTAAGTACTAGAACTAAAAATCGGCTTTTAATCATTTTTGTCCAAAAACGGTAATAATTCAATAATCGATATCAAAAATATCAGAAAAATACTAAATTGTTAAAAATCATCAAAAACAACATTTTCCAGAATATAAACATATATTACATGTTTAGGCCGAATATTACAATTTTACAAATTAATATGACGATTTAATCGTTAATTTCGTAAAAGCGATAAAAATATCGAAACATGCAAATTTTCAACTTTAAAATTTTTTCCAGATTATATGACATACATATATTGTCAAAAATGAAATATAAAAATTATACATGCAAATACACAATTACAATCATGAAATACCGAGTAACATCGACGTTACCTCTAACCCAAATTCGAGTCGATTATAAATTCGTCGGCTTCAGGATCATTCAAAAATGCTTTAACACAAGAAAAGCATGGTGGAAAAATACCATGAGAAAACTAAAAAAATCAAGGCAAATAACGATCGAAAACAACATCGATTATTACCTTAACGAAGGGATCGGAATGACGATTATTTAGGAGATGAAAACGAGATGATCGAGACTCGATTAGAGACTAAATCTGGCTGGAAAGGGTGCTGGAAAATATCAGCCAAGATGAGAAAATGAGAGGAAAAGAGAGAGTTTTTGCCTTGAATATTATTTAGTGGTTGAATGAATGAAACTAATGAAGAGTTTATGAATGAATGTGACTTATAAAAAATGATAAAAACAAGGTGGATGTACCACTGAAACACATGGCCAAAATGGATGAATAAGAGAGTGAAAAGTCTATGCATGAGTCATCAAATTTAATGGATGAGAAAAAAAATATCTTAATCCTTTAATCATTTTATAAAATGAAATGTTTATAAAAGAAAGTGTAATGGTGGTGTGTGACAAGGGTCACGGTCCAAATGATTCAAGGTGAGTCCAAAATAAGTCGTAAGTCGATAAAAATAAGGATCGTAAAATTATTAAAGGCATTTCAAAGCAATTTGAGTAAATCTCGCGTAAGAAATCAATTAATTACGAAACTTCGTAATAAAATCATTAAATGATAAATTTTCATAAATAAAAATATTTTCTTAGTTAGAAATATTATATAAACGTATTTGGGCCCTTTTAGAAAAATAAACAACCCAAATCCAAGCTTAAAATGATAGTTCGTATAAAAATGGGATTCTTTGTGAATTAAATAAATGGTTTGCGACAAAAATTTAATAAATAGATTTATTATAGGAAAATAAAATATTTAAAATATTTTAATGAAAATAAATAATATTTGACTCGAAAATATTATGAAGTTTGAAAATGAAGGATACTGAAGGCAGAAAAAAAATCACAGAGTCATGATGGAGTCATAACAGAATATATAACAACGCCTAGAAAATTAGCGGGTGTTACACTTGTGGCTGAGCAAAATAATGAGTTACTAATGAAAAACCACTCATATCGTCCCACTGCTACTCAACCATTCCCAGAAGCGAATGTGGCCTCCCATCAGGGGACATATGAAAAAGGAAATGATTATGCAAATAGTTATGGTCAAGGACGTGGTCGCGGTCGCGGCCGTGGACGCGGTCGCGGTCGTGGTCGTGGTTATGCGTCGGGATACGGACGAGGCCGGGGTGGTACCTTCAAAAGTCATATCATCACCAGAAGTGGGAAAATGATCATAAACCAGAGGAAAACACAAATGAGGTGGGCCCAAATCAATGCTACCGTTGCAGACAATATGATCAGTGGACCCGTGTGTGCCGCACTCCAAAATACTTTGTTGACCTCTACCAAATGTCTCAGAAAGGAAAGAATGTAGAGACAAATATGGTGCATGGAGATTCTGAAGGTGATTTCGATACTAATAAGTCAACCCATTTGGAAGTAGAAGATTTCTTCACTACCCAAGCATAATTGGTCCACTAAGATCAATTTATATTTATAATTACTTATAGAATAAAGCATTAGTTATATGTTGGATTTTATCGCAGTACTTTACTTTTATATTTTGATGTTTGGATAATTATTATTATTGTTATTTAAGTTGGTATTTTATTCATATACTGGTTATTTGCTTTATTTATACAACACTTATTTTTATTTATATGAAGAAAATTGATAACCATCAAGATCAATTATTAAGTAATTTTGACGGATCTCGCCTATTTATATAAGACATCATTTGTGTCATGTCACATAAATAATTTGTTTTTGGCCACATGAATAAGATTATTATGCTTCTAAACTAGAAGTTTAGCATAATTCAGTCAGTTAAAAAAAATGTGGCGTGCGATAAGTGAATTTATCAAGAGAATTATAAAAATAAAAATAAAAAAATTTGTCATGAATCATAGACAAGGTAAAGTTAGCACAAAAGGATTAAATATATGACAATCAAGGCCATCCGGGTTCTTGTTACACCCGTTTTGATAAATATGAAGTTTCTCTTAGAAGAAACCCTAGATATCTATATGTATATATACATGCTAATGATCACTGGAATAGAGTACCTCATTCTCTCCTCATTCTCTCCCATATTATAACAACTAATTGATATTTGGTGGATTGTCTTTGTTGTGATCAAAATATTAAATATGGACGTTGTCATGCAATGGAAATTATGTACCATATAATTCTATATAGAGTATTTACTAATTTACTACTTCAATTAATGTGTTGCATGATAAAGTGGAGAAAATGAGAGTGAGTGAGTTTATAATGAGTTATGGATTATGATTAGTTGGTGGTTGCTAATAGTAACTCCTCTGAATCCGACTATTTGGCCTTGCGATTATTTGGGCTGATTTTCTGAGATTTTTGTTTTGTTTTTCCATTTCTGTCCTCGGACTGTCGTTATTTGTTTTTTGTATGTCGATTAATTCACCGTACCCAAGACCACTTCCCCTCCTCTCCTAATAGAAGCGTTTATGAGGTGGGAGCACCAACTATAATATGCTCTTAGTGAGATGGAGGTTAAGGAGAAGGTGAGCACACGTTTCTCAGTGATGAGCGATAGATTCGAATAATAATATCAATAGAAAATAGTGAGCATAACCATTCATTATCTACGATTCACTGTTTCAAAGTACAACGCTCTTAGAGTGATGGATGTTGAACTCATACTGTTCTCTAATTGTAGTGGCTGCTTTGTCTCATTGTATTGTTTTTATTGGATAGTTGTGTAGCTTTGATGATAATGTTCCTTGCCTGGGAGAAACTCACCCCGAGGTTTATTTATATAGTTCGGGCCTTGGGTCATATTTTTCGATGTTTGAGTTGATTGCCATTTGAGTCGGTGATTAAAAATAATTGATAAAGCCTTTTAAAAATGGCAAAACCTGTAGGTAGTTTGAACATAAAATAAAAGACGAAAACACGTCGAATCCTTTCAACAATTAAGAAAATGGAAATTACTGTTTAAAATTAGACTTAGGTGAAAATCTTCAAACTACATGGCTCTTGCCATGCCTTTTCTTCCTTCTTTTGGATTCCTGGTCCGATGTGTCACCAAGGGTTTCAGTCAATTCTTGCGTAACAGGTAGTTCATCCACTGCACATGATTGTAGCTCGATTCTTTCACCCACTAATTTTGTGTCTCCCTCTGTACTTCCTTTTGTTGTACTGTAATGATTTTGCGAGACTGCTGACAGTCAGTATTCTGTTATTTTTGTGTCCATTAGTTGTTACAAATCGTATCTGCTTAGAAAATACAACACTTACACAGTTGGTGCCACCAAGTTTTATTCACCTCTTAAACCCGTTGGTACCCCATCCTTAACTTGCATAGTGGAGTCGACAATCGACTTCTATAAAAAAAAATGAGTGAGCGTTGTACGGGAGAAAATTAATAAATTAAAAGTAGAAATAAAGTTACTTAAAAGTTGGTAGGAGTTGTGGCTTACTGTGGCTGTTTAATTTGTTGTTGGTGCATCATTTTGAGAGATTGAACTACCCACAGCTGTTGACTCCTCAATTGTTGTAGACTCCTCAATTACTTTTCTCCATTCTGTCTTCTTTGACTCTTTTGAACTCATATCCATGACTACATAGCAAGTTGATTTTTGCTATATATTATATGCTCGCGAATCTTGAACAAAAATTTCTTCTCAATAATGGTACATAATTCTTGAGGTGACTATCATGATGGGCTTGATTCCTATATAGTTAATGTTGCCAGGTTATATGACCTAATTAAATAAATAGACCACTTAGCAATGAGTGTATTTTTCCCATACCGATCTTTCATTGAGTAGTTGCTTCGCCGTCTTTCCTAATAGGCATGTCATTCCTTCGTCTCAGATAATAATTTCAGCAAACTCACAATCATCGTCAAACACAATAAACCTGACTTGGTACCTGTTTATGTTAGAGAAACGTAAATACTAATCAGAGTTTAATTTTGGTCGTACTATTATTTTGAGAGATCTAATCTGTACGCACCTGATTATAGGCTCATGCGTATCAACCTCAGCTCAAAAAGTTTGTTATCTTCTTTTTGACAATACCATATCCAGTCTTCTTTTTCTGACACCTTACTGCGACACTCTCCACACGAATGGTAACACCATTCCCTTATGGTGTCCATTTCATATATAGTTGCGAGTGTGACAAATGTTCCCGCCTACAGAACAAATTGTTAATAATCGCGTCAGCGTAAGTAGGAGTAAATTTTAGTGTATGTGGTATTCCAATTGTTTTACCAATGTGCTATTTTTTATTTGTTTGAGTGTCCTGCATCTAGTCCCCGTAAGGATGCTCTGGTTGAAGGGATTGTTCAAAGCCTCTTCTGCTTTCTGACAATCCGGGCCATCACCTTTAAGGTAACTGCAATCACGTTGTGTATAATAAACATTATATAGGATAATATGCATTAAACCACGTTAGTAACGAAGTGTAATGTCACTTTAGTAATGTGTGCTACAAACTTACATTCTTTTGAAAGTGGTGACCTCCTCAATTTTTGGATTAGCGACAATGATTGTTGCATCCCTTATCATGTTTCTGTTTTCGTCTATGTTCAAGGTATTAGTTGGAGTTAAATGTTGTCGTAAGTAGTGCATACAAAGAAACGAAAATTCTCTCACCCCTATATTCGTTTCGCTTGACATGCCTGAGCACCAAAATAGGTCTGTCTAATTGCTTATAGTCATTGATGACAGCCATGATATTGGAAACGCAATCCTTGAATATTGAGCATGAAATCTGTTCTTTTCTACATTGTTTATTGTGTTCATTAGAAGCAATATGTAAAACGAAAAGGTTAAATGTGTTAACATAATTCAGTCACTAGTACCTTGTATTCTCTGGATGGATTATTGTCCAATGGCATTCTCGTTGTGATGTATGTACCGGGTTGTAAGCCACGAATTTCCCAATAACATCCGTGTTCGGGAAAAATTGTGAATTAAAAAATAGTCCTAAATGTCGATTATTTTAGAATGAATTTAATGGTTTGGACAAATTAAATGATTATAATGAAATTTACCTATTTACTGATTCATGGGCACGTTGCCCCCCATGACATCACCATATTTTGTAAAGTTGTACACACACTTAGGAATATTGGGGTCTGGATGCATTTCCATAACCTTTGTGCTAAACTCTATCTAAATCATGCAGTCGTGTGTTGTAGCTTTCTTGAAACCTGAATCAGATGAAACCGGAAATTTGGAGATGTTGTAAATGTATCCCTCTTTGAATCCACTGTTGAATGACTTAACCAATCTCTGTTTTATTGAAACTTGGATTGTAGAACCCTAGGAGGTGAAAACAAAGCATTAGTGAGTAATTTATTTACAGTAATTATAGTTAGTTTGTTTAAGAATTGCATTACATCAAAATTGGCCATCATATATGCTCTGATTTATTTATATTTTCAATTTGTCCTAAGAATTGCAAGTAATGTATGCTCTAATTTATGTCTATTTTCAATTTTCAATTGGTTAAGATTTGATTAATTGGAAAATATCAGCTCAAATATACTAAGTTCAGTTGAAAAATATCATGACTACTTCAAAACATCACTTTGATGACTAAGATAGTAAGACCTTGTTTTGCGTTTTGGATTCTTTCTCAGTGTATTTACGGTGTTCTTTTTCACCCATATTGTCTATTGATTTGCGGTATTAACAGAATAACAAAATATACCTAATTAGCAAACGTTTTTCACTCATATTTGCGGTATTAGCAAAATAGTAGCAATTAAGACCTAATTAGAAAATAATAATAATTCTATCAATTAAGTAATAACGGAATTACATAAATTTTAAAAAATTACTTGACACAAGGTATGTACTCCCTCCGTTTCTATGATTTCTTACACCTTAAAAGTGGCACATTTCTTAAGAAAAACAATAAAATAAGTAAAAGTGGAGAGGGAGTAAAGTAAGTGGGCCACCTAAGTAAGAGAGAAGTGTGATAGAAAAAAGGAAAGTGGAAGAAATCAAAGAAATAGTTGAAAAAGGAAATGTGGAATATATCAATGAAACAGAGGGAGTATGATTTAGCAACTATGTAAAAAAATCATCTAATAAAATCTACTGAAAAAAAAAAATAATTTGATCACTAATATTATTTTTGTACTTACACTGGAATCTACAAAGATGAGGTCAACACCAAAAATTAAAGGCTTCCTCCCAATTTGGCTTGCGACAATCTCTGATTTTCTTGGAGTGTTTAACCATTTTCACATCACCCTCACCATGATCTGTGCAAGCTTCGTTGATGTCGGAAATTAGAACCGGCTCATATTGAAAAGCCATGATGTAAAACAAATTCAATATGGGTGTGTGAATTTTTCCGATGGGAGAGGGGAGGATGTCGATTTTTTATGAAGTAGACGTTTGTTGTGGTGAGTTGTTTGATTTGCAGATGAAATGAGATAGTAGGGAAATTGCTGGGATGGAATGAGATAGCCTTTATTATAGGATAGAAGTTACTGGTTTATATAAAACCATCCGCATTAGTATTTCATCTTATTTTCTCTTCTCATTTCAATCATCCACCTCATTTTTCCACTCACCACTTCTAATTTTTCATCTTACAAAAAAATACCTCATGTTCATTTCATCTTCTACTTTCATTCTCTCTCCTATTTTATAATACCCCACACATTTACGCATCAATTTTACCTTAACCCAATCATTTATTTTCATACTATTGTAATTTTTACTCTTAATTTGCTTACATTTTTTTAATATTATTGTTTCTTAAAAACTGAAAGTAAGAAATGAAAAAATTTTACTCCGTATGTTGTAAATTCTAGATTGTTGTATTGTAAATTTTCATCAGTTTTTTTTGTTGTATAGTAAGAAATGAAAATATTCGTCTTAAGCTAGATTGTTGTATAGTAAGAAATGAAAGTAAGATTTTTTTTAATATTATTGTAAATTTTCATCAGTTTTAAATTTATGATGAAAATATTCGTCTTAAGCTTACGACGGGTCAAATATCTATAGTAAGACAAACACATCTGCCTAGGTTGTAGAAAAATATTTTTGACATTTTCTTTCTAGTTGGATATATTTGACCTATTTCAACCGATCATTAAAAAACTCCAAAAATTTTAAAACTGAAAAGGGTCATCCTTTGCACTGGAGCCCCTTGTCATTTCCTTCATCTACCCATTCATTTCCTACCTCTCTCTTCATTTCATCTTTGTGAAATGTTTTCATCTACATGAAATGTTGAAAAGATTTCAACTTTCATTTCATATTTTCCATCCAATGCAATCTCCTATTTCAACTTCATCTTCTTCTTTCTCCCTTTTTCTACATTTCAACTTCCTTCTTTTCATCCATTGTGGATGGTTTAAACACTCCTCCTAAATCGCATATATATTGTGGGAAGTTATGATTAATGTGATGGTTGGTAAAGTAATTGAAACTAAGTCAGTTTTACATTAACTTCCCAAAAGTGGCGGTTTCTTGGGTGTAACTTCCACTTATGAAACAATATATTTTTTCACAAAAAACCGGGAGTTTATTTACAGTTACCTTTTTTTTATTCACTTGCCACATTGGATGCCACATATGAGACATGTCATCATCCTAGTCACAATCCTAGGTGGCGCAATATGGGAAGCTTAAATGTTGCAGCTTTATATAATAAGGGATTGTTTTCTTTGGCTTTTATTAAATTTGATTGCGATTATAGGTATTCGTTGTAAGTGCCGTTTGACGAATTATTCTTCATGTTCAAAAAAAAATATAGAAGTTTAAAATACTTTGTACTAAACTAATCAACCTAAGCTAATAATTACTCCTTCCTAGTTTGAGTATTCATCCTACTTTTCTTTTTGAGCTTAATTTGTTTTTCCTCGCACTTTTTTTTTTGGACGTACTTTTAATCATTCTTTATTCTTTGTTCAATTCTTTATTATTTTTCCTCCACACCTAAACCCAAATCATTTTCACTTTATACTCCACCTTTTATACTTCATACCCCACTTTTTACACATTTCTTAATTTCTCCCCAAAAAAATTGGGAGGAATACTCAAAGTAGGAGTAATTTTTACATATTTCTTAATTTCTCCCCAAAAAAATTGGGGAGGAATACTCAAAGTAGGAGGAAGTAAATGAGTAAATCACTAATTACCCTCTTTTATGTTGCGTTTTGTTAGAAATTACCCTCAAATTGTTGTTTACTAGATGAAAGCTCGTGCGCTGCACGGGTTAATGGGCTTAATTACATTGATGAGTTATATTCATTAAATAAGAAACTTAATCAATCTATATCATTATAAATAAGAAATTTAATCAATCTATATCATTATAATAAATAAGATGATCACGTGATATTAGTAATCAAACTTAATTTCAGCTAAGTTTATAGTCTTAATAGCTTATTTTAAAACTTAAAATAATACATGTCAACTCTTATTTATAATATAAAATTTCATCAACTTATTATAATTTTTCGTTGTGGAAATAATTTTACGTTCGTTGTCTTATTAAGAGATTTTTTAAGACTCAAAAGTTTTTTTAATTGATATCTAAGAACGAATGAATTTTTTGGTTGATATCTAAAAACGAAAGATTAATCTTATTTATAATATAAGATTCTATCGCCTCATCATAATTTTTCGATATAGGATAATTTACTCAAGGTTTATAGTTTTAAGATCCGCTTTTAAGACCCAGAAAAACGCACGATTACTCTTATTTATAATATAAAATCATCACCTTATTTTAATTTTTTTCGATTTGAGATAATTTTAGGTTTGTAGTCTTTTTAAAAGCTTTTTAAGACTCCAAAGATTGTTGGTTGATATTTAAAACCAAAAGATTACTCATTTATGATATAAAATTCTATCACCTCATCATAATTTTTCGATGTGGTATAATTTACTTAATTAAGTTTATAGTTTTAAGAGCTATTTTTAAGACTTAAAAGAGCCTTAAAGGATAGACGATTACTTTTTATTTATATAATCGAATTTGATCATCTTATTGGAGTATATGTTTTTGATGAATGATTAGTCTTATTTATATAATAAAAAAATTCACCTTATTATAATTTTTTGATGTGGGATAATTTTACTTAAGTTTTTAAGTTTAGGTATAGTCTAATTCAGAACTTTTATTTATAGAGGAATAATTAATCTTATTTATAATATATAGAATTCCAACTTTAACTATATAGTCTTAGTCTTAGAAACTATTTTTTAAGTCTCAAAAGAGAGTTGGTTACGTAGAATTCTATCACCTCATTATAATTTTTCGATATGTGATAATTGTTTATAATATAGAATTTCCTCATCTCATCATAATTTGGAGAAATTGTTACTTTTATTTATAATAGAATTCCATCGTCTTATTATAGTCTCAAAAGTTTTTTAAAACTCAAAAGAGAGGGAGTATAATTTTTCGATGCGCAATACTTTACTTAAGTATATAGTCTAACAAATAATTAGTTTGATTTATAATGTAGAAATCCATCATCTTATTATAATTTGTCAATGTAGGATAATTTAACTAAAATTTGTAGTCTTATTTATAATATAGAATCATCACCGTACCTTATTTTGATTGTTTCGATGTGGGATAATTTTAAATTTTTAGTCTTATTAAGATCTTTTTTGTACTCAAAATATTGTTGGTTGATATTTAAAAATAATAATTATTCTTATTTAGTAGAAATTCATAATACTTAAAGTTGATTGTGGTTGATGTCTAAGGAAGAATTATTATTAGTCTGATTTACAATATAAAATTTCATCACCTTGTTATAATTTTTTACTTAAAGTGTATAGTCTTAAGAAATTTTTTAAAACTCAAAAGATTTTTGTTTGATGAAACTTTATAATTTTTCGAATGTGGGATAGTTTTGCTTAAGTTTATGGTCTTAATATATTTCTAAGACTCATTAGTTTTTGTTAATATCTAAGAGCACAGAATTATCTTATGTATAATATAAAGTTTCATCACCTTATTATACTTTTTCGATGTGAGATTATTTTACTTAAGTTTGCAGTCTTGTTAAGAGATTTTTTAAGACGTAAAAGTTTTTTTTTATTGATATTTAAGAAAACATGATTAGTCATCACCTCGTAATAATTTTTCGATGTGAGATGAGTAATTACTTAAGCTTATAGTCTTAAAAACCTTTTTTAAAAAGAAAAAAATACATGATACTCTGACATTACTCTTGATTATAATACTCCCTCCGAGTTTCTAACATTGCCCCATTTCCCATTTTGGCTGAGTTCGATCTTTTACTCATTTTCTACTTTTGGTCATAAATGTGTGGTTCACATTTATCCACCGATTTCTCTCTCTTCCTCCTTTCTTTTTTAACCCCTCATTTTCCTTCCTTATTTTTCACCCAAAACACATTTTTCTTCTTTATTTTCCACCCAAAACACAAATGGGACAATGTTAGAAACTCGGAGGGAGTATAAAAGTTCATCACATCACTATAATTTTTCAATGTGGAATGATTTTAAGTTCGTAGTCTTATATATTAAAAGCTTTTTTAATACTCAAAAGTTATTTTGTCGATATTTAAAATCGAATGATTACTCTTGTTTATAATATAAAGTTTCATCACCTTATTATACTCCCTCCGATTTTTTTATTATCTTCCCCCTTGGTTTTAGGAAGAAAATAAGGATGTAGGAATGTGTGGTTCAAAATAAAAAAAGAAAGATAGAGAAATGTAATGGTGATTCTAGACCACATGTTGATGGTCCAAAATAGAAATAAGGAAGAAAGAGTGTTTCAGCCAAATAAAGAAACATGGAAGATAGATAAAAATCGGAGGGAGTAATTTTTTTGATGTGAGATTATTTTTACTTAATTTGTAGTCTTATTAAGAGACTTTTTAATACTTAAATGTTTTTTTATTGATATTTAAGAACGAATCTTATTTATAGAATTCATTAATTTATCATAACTTTTCGATGTGGGATAATTTATTTAAGTTTATAGTGTTAAGAGCTCTTTTTAAAATTTAAAAAAATACATCATGAATTACTCTTGATTATAATACGAAGTATTGAATTTCATCAACTCACTATAATTTTTCAAGGTGGGATGATTTTAAGTTTGGAGTCTTATATATTAAAAGCTTTTTTAAGACTCAAAAGTTGTTTTGTCGATATTTAAAACCGAATGATTACTATTACTTATAATATAAAATTTCATCACCCCATCATAATTTTTCGATGTGGGATAATTTAAAAGTTTTTCTTGGTCGATATTTAAAACCGAATGATTACTCTTATTTATAATATAAAATTTCATCACCTCATCATAATTTTTTCCATGTTGGATAATTACTAAGGTTTATAATCTTAAAAACTCTTTTTGAGATTCAAAAGACTTTTGGTAGATATCAAAGAACAAATGATTACCCATATTTATAATATAGAATTTCATCATCATATTATAATTTGTCGATGTGGGATAGTTTTACAACTGTGATATTATATAATAGATTCATCACATAATGTGAAACAAATAATATGAAATTTATACTCTAATGAAAGCATTTTTTACCAAGAATCTAAATATTTCATTTTTATAATTTATTTTACGATAATGTTTTTAAAAACTGATTATAATAAATTAAATATATTATAATAATTAAAAGATTCTCTAATTAATTTTTTATTTACTTATGATACTTTTATATATATATATATATATATATATATATATATATTATCCCCTTAAACTTTAACAAAAATTAGAAATCGTCCCCAACTCCCCTTTTCTCTACTTTCCAATGACTTGAACAACTTTTCTTCTCATTTTGCCCTCCCCCAATATTATCCTATCTCCTCTTCATCCCTCGTTCACTCACTCCGATCATCCCCAAAAAAACACAAAAGAACCCCAAAAACCCAAGAAAACCCAAAACTCCCAAAAAAATGAAGAATCCTAATTCGACCCAAATCGAAGAACCCTAATTCAACCCAAAGCAAAGGTGAAATCCACCAAAAGCGAACCACTTCCCAGGTAATTACTCTTCTTTTTCCTTGTTATTTTAATTTCTCTTCGCAATTAGGGTTGTATTCATAAAAAATTTCTGGGTTACGAAAGATGATTCCGAATTTCTGTGTTTATATTAGCTCACGATTGTTGTTGTTAATGACAGTAGTGTTTCGAATTTCTGGGTATACCATTTGTTGACAGTAGTGTTTCGAATTTCATAATTGATTTCTTACAACAATCAAACATTGATTTCCAACAAGCAAACAAGACAACTATACATGTAGACACTACTATCCCGAAACCATAAACAATAGTGTCGAATTGAAATTCATAATATAGACCCTAATTGCGAGCCTATCCAGAAATTCAAATTTGGAATAATTAAATCCTAATTGCAAAGCGGAATTGAAATTAATAATGAAAAATAAGAGTAATTACCTGGAAGTGGGTCAAATTACCTTCGTCGATCTAGGGTTTTTCGATTAAAAAAATGGTTTTTTTTTGGGTTTATGGGGTTTTATTGGGATGAAGGGGATGTTGATCTAAGTGAGTGAATGAGGGGGAGAGTAGAGAGGGTAATATTGGGGGGAAGGGCAAAATGGGAAGAAAAGTTGTTTAAGTCGTCAAAAAGTAGAGAAAAGGGGCGTTGGGGGCGATTTCTAATTTTTGTTAAAGTTTAAGGAGGTAATTCCTAATAGACAACAATTTGGGGTAATTTCTAAAAAAACGTAACATAAAAGGAAGTAATTAGTGATTTACTCTAATTAAATTTCATAAATGTTAAAAATTTCATCAAAATATAGTTCCTGTAATCCCTTTGAAAACTTGGTAAAAAAACTTTCTTTTCTACGTCATTCTCTTGTTTTAAATCTTGCATGTTTGTGCAAAGAAAAACCTAAACCCTTCTCTGTCCTTCCAAACAAAAACTAGCTTCCAAAAAACTTTGGGGCTACCACCATTAATTGGTGGTAAGCCCCCCAAATTTTAACTATTATATCGTTTTAGTATTAGTATCGATATTATTACTCTAGTTATAATAAGTCCTCTTCTTTGGGAGAGTTTCTCCCCCACCAATTGATGGGTTTCATTCTTCCTTTTGGGAGAAATATTGAATCTATGACAGCGGAGAGGACACGGAAGATCAGTACCACAAGCGTTCATTGTATGGTATCTCAATTTATGTCAAACTGGCAGCTACACTCCTATCAGGTTAGATGAAAGTGATTCTCCTCAAAACCTTGGAAGATCCGAAGATCCTCTTGTGAAAAGTTGTATCATTAAACAGTGATATGTTGAAAGAGGATGTGCAAAAGCGGAGATCAAAATCATAGTGAGAGATCTTTGTTTTAACGAGAATTTATTTTACTAAAATTTTATAGTATTATATCTGTTCAATTTCGATATAAGTTGTAGATGTCGTATGACTTTTTATTAATGAAATGATCTATTCGCTAAAAAAATCTTGCACGTTTGTAGATCCTAAATCACCATATTATACTCCCTCCTATTGTACATAATCTTCCTTCTCTTTTTTTGACACATGAAATAAGAAATGAATAAAGGATTAATTTAAGTAAGAAAAAATGGGATATGAAGTTGAAATATGATTAGATTTGTGTGTAAAGGAATTATAAAAATTGAAAAATAATAAAAAAGAAAAATTGATTAAATTTACAAACAAAAAAAATAATGAAGATAAGCAAATTAGTGCCATTAAGAAAAGAGGAAAGATTATGCATACTAGTAAGGAGTAGTAATTTGGTTTCTAATTAGAAGAGTTTAATTAGAAGGTCGTGAGACTAATTGTTCTCCTAGCGGTAAAGAAAGTCATCAAACGTGCGATGCGACGTATAGTCTTTGAGTTCGATATATAACAAGGGTGTATCAAGGCCTTGAGTCGACGCACGACGGGGCGTAGCGAGAAACATAATACGGAGTAATATTTTCGATGACATTCAGGATTTGGTTGCTAACTTCGATTATGTTACTTGGTCATATGTTAAAGGAACGACAATAGAGTAGCTCATGAAATAATTCACTTTAATTTTTGGCCTTGGTTCCTTTCTTTAGTACTTGGGAGTTGAATTGGGAGGTATTACACCCACGATGTATTGAACATTTTGTTTGTCTTGATTTGGTTAATGAAATTTAGTCCCAGTTTGGGAATTCAAAATAAAATTCCCTATTACTAGGGGTTAGCCAACTCTGAGCAATCAAAAGTATAAATCCCAAACTGACTTAAGCTAACATTCTTTCTTCATATAAACTGGAAATTGGACCAGAGATTATTCAAAATGTACCTCAAAGGACAAGTACACACAAAGAATAACGTAACGTGACGTAAACAGCGAAAACTAAAATAAAAAGAAATGAGCGCGCGATGGGTATTTTAAACAGCAGCGTTATCTGAAAGAGAAGAGAAAATGCATAGACAGACTAGCAGTCGTATAGTAGAATCAATTCTGTCGATCAAGCAATGCCAACAAGAAGTCCTTGAAGTTTCCTAGAACACTTTGTTGGATGTCCTCCTGTAAATGGACCCCAAATGTATTATGGTACTCAGCTTTGATCTCTGTCATGTTAATATCAGCTTGTGATACCACCACTCGAGTTAACGCATCTTGAGTAAACTCATCCGCCCCCTTCTGAAGTGCCGCCTTTAAAGCCTGATGCAACAAGAATTGTAGTATGTGTTTACAGTTGCCAGCAAACAAAAAAAGGCAGGCAGCGATCATCACATTAAATTAGTATTGTTTGATAGGGATGGAATACTATAGGTATCCTCTTACGTACCTCACTGAAGTAAATCTCAGAACGAGTAAAGCACAGCACTGCAACTTTCAAGCTCAAATGGCCTTGCAGATCCTGTACATGAAATACATCAGTACTCCGATCCGTATTATTTATTTGCTGATCAGATTCATTTACTGCGTCCATGTGACGTGAATTTTAGTCGTTGGTATAAGGATCAGAGATTGTTGAATACCTCACTAATGTCTTTGCCGAACATACCCTTGTAGTGCCTAAAAACAGCATTCAGGTGCACCTTGCTCCTTGTAGACAATATTCTCACCACCTCCTCATCTTGAACCACGACCTTCTTATCAGCAGCCTTTATAGCATCATGAAGAACTTTGGCCTCTGATTTAGCAGTCTCATCATTTAGACGATGACCCTCGTATCTATAGGAGCTCACAAGTGCCACCAATAGCTGTACGTTCAAACAATGCATCATAATTCATAATACTCATTAATTAATGTCACTTTGCGGCAATAATATATAGCAGAACATATAATATGTAATGACAACAGAGATGAATTGTCCAAAGGGTACGTAGTACGGTGTAAAGATCCTGTTGGTGCTCACCTTGCGATCTGGGCCAGCGACGAGAGAGGCGACATCTTCTTCAACGGAGTGGTCAAAGAGGGAATGATAGGCCCTCCTAGCACCCAACAGCTCTTCTGATGATCTTGTGCAAGCAAGTTCAACGATGAGGCTATTAGCCTCGGGACCCTTGGCTAAGGCCTCCTTAAAGAAGCGAGCATCTCTCTCCCATGGATGCATAGTCCACATCACTACAGCACTCTGTTCACGTAAGTGTTTTGCACCCAGTCAGGACATTATTATTGCTCGATTACGAGTCTGAACAACGTATGTATGTATGTATGTATGTATGTATGTATGTGCCCAGCATTACTTGCTATCTATATATATGGAGTATACCTTAAATCGTAGTACTTCGTGCCTCAGACGAGTGATCTCGTCCTGGTCCCATCGCTCGAATTGGCGTTCGTCCGCAACAAACAAGTTAGGAGATGACTTCCTGAATGTGTGTTTGTGTTCGTGTTGCCATTTCCCCAGGATTGATATGAATGCCGTCTCATCAACTCCAAGTCCTTTACACATACACATACACTGGTCACATAATGTCAACAATTTTGCCAATATATCTCACCATATATTATCCCCAAGTACATACAACTGGAGATGAGAATATGAGTGGTGAAATTTGGGTCGAGTCATTTCATATTTGTTGGGCATTTTTGTTATGGTCTAAAGGTTTTTATAGGTCAATTTTAGGTGTTTTTTTGGGCCTAAAGAAGAGTGCACTATGATGCAGATAATTCATACAAGTCATTTGGGGTTAGTATACAAGCCACATACAAGTCATTTGGGGTTAGTATACAAGCCACTTCTGATCATTTCAGATCACTCAATTGAGACTCCATGGTTGGGCACTTTGATTTGGATTATCAATTATCATTGTCCAATTTAAGGAAAACAATTCTGAATTGCGAATACAAAACTACTCGTATTTTAGAAAAAATAAAACGCTAAGGGGTCGTTTGGTTGCCCTCTTAAATCATGGGAAGTAGAACTTCCCATGAATTGATAAATTGGGATGCTGTTCGGTTGCCCATTTCCTGGGAATTGTCACTTCCCAGGAATCGTCACTTCCTCCATAATGGGGGAAATTACTCACCAAGCCCTCTTGGTGTGTACAACATCCCGCATGAAGTTATTTCTCACATGGCAACCAAACAATATTTTTGTAATTCTCATGAAATACAAATTCACGTGAATTTAAGTTCTCGGTAACTCCATCTTCCCATGGTGAACCAAACGAGCCTTTTAGAGAAATTAGTTAATTGCTACGGTATAAAACTACATTAAATATCATCAAAGTTGAATACAGACACCAAACATAATGTAAGATTAATTAATAGAAACCCCGAGCTGGATTTGGCTCCTTTATTTTTGGTACAAGCTGGATTTGAATTCTAAAAAGCTCTACTTTATGTCTTTCAGCTATAAAATTTTGTCCATTTATATCTCTCAACTTTGAAATGTACCAAAAAAATATGTACTACTCCCTGCATATCTATATCTTAATGTTTTTCTTATTGAAAGAGTTACGGACTTACGGTGTAGAAACTTAAGATACAGAGTGAGTACATGTCACGCAGCTTTATAATATAATTGAAGTATTTTAGAGAATTTCTACCAATTCTACTTCAATTTTGAATTATGGCTCCACTATTAGATAGAACATGTGTAATAGTTTAGCTTGGGAATTTTGTTCTAATTTCAAAGAATTATACTTCTATAATATGGAGTATTTGTAATGAATAATGTAACGAATTACACTTTCAAATAATTATACTTCGATTTAACAAGAAGTAAAAAAATCATTTTTCCGTCTTAGTCATTTGATATCCTTTTATAATACGGAGTATCTGTGATGAATAATTTAACGAAGGTAAACAAATGATTAAAATAGTAGCTTAAAATTTCAGTTGCCCATTTAGATTAGTTTTGGTTATATGTAGCCGAATTTTTTTTGAGCAAATTGCTCCATGAAGTTAATAGATTGAATAATGGATCCCCAAGAAGAAAATAAGCAATAGAAAAATAATGTACTCCTATCAAATGTGCCTCTACTCAAGTTAGGAATTTTTTTTTTTTGGAGAATTTAGTAACTTAAAATTATTGTAACTTGAAAATTAGACAAAAACAATGAGCTATTAATTCAATAACTGATCTGATCACAATTCACAATGTTATTAACGGTAGGGTACGTTACAGTCTACAGTTGACTTAAAGGCTATTGTGGAGTAATTAATACAGTACTGGAGTATTAAGTGATTAAAAAAAAAAACGATGATCCCCCGTTTGTGTGATCTACTGTTACTGCTGCTCAATTATTCGTTATATTTTTTAATTTCTACTGTTATACTTACTTCATTCAAAGATCACGTAGCTAACCATAACCATAACCATAACCCATCAAGTATGAAGTCAACTTCCACATTTCAGAAATGCATCACCTTCATCAGCATCAACCCCAAATATTCTTTCCGGTCAGGGGTGGAAATGGAACAAGAGAATTAGAGACAAGCCTGTGAAAAATTCTATTATATTGCTTATCAAGTTAAATTAGTTTTCAACACTATTGGTTCCATCATTGCTTTTTACCAGGCGGGCCTCACATAAGTACATCTTAATGCTTGATTCTAGCTAATATACGGAGTAGCAATACTACGTAAGAATAAAAAGTACGAGTAGTCATCATTAAGCCGTTAACTAACCTGTACTTATTCTATATATATATAAAAGACGTTTTACAATATAATTTGATTTGCGTTAATTGAAAGTCAACGGTGAGAAATCCTGCAAAATTTTGATTTGATGAATGATGATCATCATCCAACAGACCTATATATATATATATAACAGCTAGCTAGCTCCTTGGGATAATTAAAATGGGTAAATGTAGTATATATGTAGTAGAATCCAAGGGAATCAATTTTAGACAACAAAAGCAGAGAGGTACCTACCTGAGAAGGCATTTGAGAGAGCTTGATGTTCATCTGAGTGAGCCATTATTGTCTGTGAATTGAGATAGGACGTGCGTTGTATATGTCGCACTGTGTTATAATTAGCCTCTGATCGCTGCCTGTATTCTATTTATTTCATATTGTTGATGCCCACCACTTTGTTTATATAGGTCTTCAATCCCTATTTATGTTGTCTCAAATCTTTATTACCCCCTAAACCGTTTTAAGTCCCCCTTCTTTGATTAATGTCACCCTAGTATAATATTGCGTAAAAGCATAATAATAAAAAAATAAGAAAAACAAAAATATCCAAATTAAGTTTTCTTTTCTAGATTTAAGACTTAAGGGTATGTATGTAATTTTATATATATTCAATTAAGTTTGTGTCAATACTCACATGTAATTTGACGACATGTGATCACGGATAACTATGGGGATGATTCTATCAAAAAGGGACACAAATCTCGGATTGTTGGGTCTGTGGATCAATGCTCAATGATCACATCTTCATTGATGCTACCTAAAAAGATCACAACAAAACGGCTGTTGGCTGGACTGCTCATTCGTATGATGGTCAATGTTTAGGAAATGGTCACAGGAAGATCTTCGCCTCATCTCCTCTTCAAGCTGAGCCTTTGGCTCTTTATGAAGCTACTAAACAGGCCAGAAATATGGATCTTCTTCACGTTTGCTTCTTCTCTGATTGCCTGATGTTGGTTTCGTAGTTTGGAGGCATGCACCTCGAAGCCAATGCCCATGATCTCTAGCATCAATGAAAACTTCTCAGTCTTATCTTCACTTTTCATTGTTCAAGTTTATCTTATGTTCCTAGGAACCTTAATAAAAAGGCCCACGAACTAGCTTTTATGGGCCTTCGATCTCTATAATCTCTTTCTTTCCTAGCTGGCGAAAAAAAAATGTCAACATGGGTGGACAGGTGGTAGTATACGTACATATATATTGTGCTGACAAATAAATCAAGAGTCGTGTCGGGTTCAGGTTTATGTCACATGTAAATGAGTCACAAACCTTGCAACTGAAACTCGATCAATTATATTTTGTGTTGTTTTCGTGTTGGGTGTCAATCTACTGACATACATACATACATACATATAAATATATATATATATATATATATATATATATATATATATATATATATATATATATATATATATATATATAGAGAGAGAGAGAGAGAGAGAGAGAGAGAGAGAGAGAGAGAGAGAGAGAGAGAGAGAGAGAGAGAGAGAGAGAGAGAGAGAGAGAGAGAGAGAGAGAGAGAGAGAGAGAGAGAGAGAGAGAGAGAGAGAGAGAGAGAGAGAGAGAGAGAGAGAGAGAGAGAGAGAGAGAGAGTGAGTCCTCCTTTTAAAATTGTGTCCGTGAGTCCTCACCACATCTGTTGGATTAGAAAGAGATTGATGGTTGTGATTTGTTTGAGTAATTAAAGCAAGTGACTATATTTGGTAAATATCTCTCTCTCCTTAATTTAATATCTCTTCTATAAAAAATAATTACCATATCTCACACACATATTTCTTCACAATTAATATTTTCATTTAAAAAAAAATTAAATTGTTATTATATAGAACTAAAAATAATAATTTACCGCATATCTTATTCTATCCTTAATTTATTTTGTGTTACTCTTATTGCATAGAACTGTTACTCTGGTTAAAGTTTGGTGTTACTCTAACAACATCATGCAAATATGCTTACATTGATTTCAGAGTTATACGCCCCCAACACTGTACATAATTATCAACTCAACATATGAATAATAATGTTAGTCCAACGTTACTAACGTGTTACTCCAACGTTAGAAGCGTGTTACTTTAATAGATACTTTGTGTTACTACGTTACAGACATGTTACTCTAATAGATACTTTGTGTTACTTCAACGTTAGAAACAGCTTTCTAACTTTAGCAAACATAATGAACAAGGTGCGATCGCGATTGTTGGAAAACGTAGACAAGTATGCGGACGCTAGACAAAAGATATGCATCATCGATGCTCCCAAGAGCAAGCCAACAACGGGCCGAAAAAAATAACATGTTTACTGAATCATGTCATCTCTTTTCTAACTACGAATTAATGGTTTGTATTCTTTAGTTACCTGTCTAATTACATTGGTATTTTGACTATCACCAATGCATTGAAGCTGTTAAACTCTGTTACACTGACTAGCTGTACCTGTTACTCTAATTTACTGCTGGTGTTACTATGGGGATTACAGAAGTTAACCCAATTTTCTTTGGTCTCACAATCTGTGTGTTACACCGAAGCAATGTAAATGTTACTTTAATGAACAATTTATGTTACTTTAAGTTATTAATGGTGTTTGTACAATGATATTGCAATCAATTCCTCTGACGCATTATATATTGTTTTTTGAAGAACAAATGTTGGTACTTTGTCAATGAATGGAACCAATCCAAGTTATCCCCGATTACTTTGGCAATGATTTTGTCTAAACAACGCTGTTGTCTTCAGTTACTTCAATGCATTGTTTCTGTTACTGTAACAAACGAATAGTGTTACTCTGACACACATGAGATGTTACTCTAACCAAAAATACATGTATTAAATAAATATAATGTTAAATGCACCGTAACACAGCGCTATGTGTAAAAAAAATTGTACAAAATTAGTTTTTCGTGTAAACCAGAAAAAAAGAAAAAATTCTTATAATGACAAAAAAAACAGGAGTATTCTCAAAACACTTGTTCATCCTCCTCGTCTTCCTCGGTGTCTTCTTCAGTTTCCTCTCCTTCGATGTCTTCACCTACTTCATCCTCGTATCCTCATCATTGGTTGGCTTAGTAGGCTGTTTAGGCGGTCGTGCTGCGTACGGATTTGGACAGTTTTGTTTGGTTGGCTTAGTATACTTTCTCACATCAAATCCGCAAGCCAGCGCGTAGGTTTTGTAAAATTCCACTGCCTCATCAATTGTTCCGAATACTTGCTCCATGTACGGAGTGAAAACCTCACCCACATCTCTGCACCATTCCTGTGCATTCGGTTCTTTGTCAATGCTTCGTGCAAGAAATTAAAAAATGTCATGCCCACGGACATAAGTGTTACTTCAACTCATAAATTGTGTTACTTTAACCCTTAAAGAATGTTACTCCAACGTCAGCGCCAAAAACCCTTTTTAGTGTTACGTGTTGTGTTACTCTAATTAGAATTAGATATTACTGTAATTCATAACTTGTGTTATTTCAATGCCATGACTGCTTCAACATAAAGCAAACAATAATATCAGTGAAACAATAATATCAATGAACCATTGTTATTAATCCATGATTGATCAAATGAATCAAATTCTACCTTTTCCAGTGTTGTCATGTACGTTCGCATCTTTGGCAAAACCACCTGCACAAAATCAAACAGCGTTACACCCATGCAAATAATGTGTTACTATAATTCCTAAGTGGTGTTACTCTAACGTGTACAATACGTTACTCTAACATCATCATCAAAACCCTTTTTCTGAACGTTCATTTGTGTTATTGTAATTGTAAATAAGTGTTACTTTAATGCAGAAGACATGTTACTTCAATGACGTTTATGCGTTAATTGAAATCAAAACAATAGTATCAATGGATATCATGGAAAATCAGAATAAAAAGCATAAAGCCCTGTAATCTATAAAGATCGAGAGAGCAAATAACCATTGATACGAAACTATGATATCAAAACGCAATGACATAAAAAAAACGCAAATTGATACGAAACCGTGATACGAAATGACAATGAAAGCACTATAAACATGAAAATCGACGTAAAAAAACGCAATTTGACGCGATAAACCATTGATATTAAAACGCACATTGAAAGCAATATGACCATCGAAATCCATGAATAAAAATTGAATCAAAACGTGAATGAAATACTGAAACTCACCATTGTTATACTCGATCAGTTGCTTATCAACCGTTGAAGACGATGACGCGGTCATTGAATCCATTGTAACAGAATTCCGAGTACAAAATCGATGACTGAACGTGAATGAAGAAAGGGTTTTTTTTGGGTATTTGAACGAACGTGATATGATGAATGAATGTGAATGATGAATGAATGTGATAGGGAGTTATTGTTTTCTAAATTCATGGGAGCTATTTTAGGAACGTAAATCTTCTCTCTTTTTTTTTTTGATGCATCTTGTCCATCCATCTTCATCCCATCCAATGGATGGGACGAGGACTTAGGGACTCACAAAGAGTAAAGGACTCATAAGAGCCTTACTTTATATATATATATATATATATATATATATATATATATATATATATATATATATATATATATATATATATATATTGTGGACATGACATAGGTCCACCCCGACGCGGCCACGCGCGGGTTTGGGAAGGCTAATGAATCTCCATATGAGAATGGATCGAATTGAAATTTAGGTCTATGTGGAGTCGCCACCGAATTTTGTGGTTATTCGGAACCATTCGAGCCCACTCTATGTCGTAGTGGGCCGTATACAAAATACGGCCCATTTCCGATGTCAGAGTTTATTGGGCTCGTCCCTTTGCATTTGATACCGATACCGACATTATCGGATATCGTGTATTGAATGACTCTCGTGCGCCAACGGTTTCGGGCATCCGGAAACCGAGGTTCTGAGTAAGGGGTGAGGGTACGTGTTGGGAAGCCCACGAAGGACACCCAACCCCGCCCGCACATTAGCGGCCTCTACTAAGAATTCGAATGACTTTCCAATACGCGCGTTAGTAAGACGGGAAAATGATATGCAAAGATTATTTTCCCTAAACATGTGAATGGAATTGAAAAGGGTTTCTAAGTCAATTTAATGCAATTAATTATGTTCTTGTCTCGGATAAGGCTCGTAGTCTCGACTTTAACACGGGAGCTTCGAGGTGTATGAAGATTGAGTTATGGTGGCTCAGGTTTTGATTCCTAAAACTAGGTTTAGGGTTTGAATTTGATCTTGATTAGGGTTTCGAAAGTGTGTGTAAAAGTTGTGTAAAAAAGGTTGTGTGTGTAGAAGTGATTAGGGTTGTCAAAAGTTGTTTTTGTATGTTGCATGGAGTTGCTTATATAGGCAAAGGCAAGGGCACCTTGGTGTCTAGGGTTTTGTGCCTTGACGGACTTGATTTGATGGCCCGTTTGGAGGTGGACCGTGGGTGAGCTACTCGGAAACGGCTTTGACCGGGTTTTAATCCGGTCGCTAAAAGTCGGTTTTATTTCCGGTGTCGGTTTTGACCCAAATTAGTCTTGTTTGACTCGGACTGATCCACTGGGCCTGGATTCAAGGTTGATTTTGTGAGATTTGTACTCCGTAAGTGTGTTAGCCAGCAATTAATGGATTTGAGCCCGTATCCGAGCGCATAGAAACACGTTACCGTCCGATCATCATCGGGTGTTTTTTGGAAACTACCATAGACACCTGACAGTCAAATGCGGGTGTCTACAGAGCCCCCACTCTGACTGAGGCTTGGACAGGGCGAAAGTCAGAGTAGCTACCAAGCCCGTTAAGACATGGTAGACTTCTGGTCGGGTCGTTTATAGTCCATTAGACTCGCGTGAAGGGCTCGCTAGCCATAAGGCAGAGATCATACCTGCGCTGGATGATTGTACTCCGTGGGGAATTTGGGCTTGTCGCGTAAGCCCTGGGTGTGCCTGTGTGTTGGCCCATCCCGTGCTATCCCGGAAAATGCTGCTGGGGAGATTTGATGACTTGCATGTCTTTGCTTGAGTCGTACCTGTATAAGTTACATAAAATGCATGCAACACGTAGGTAGCAAAATGACTCGTGCTGGGGAAAATGACTTTTTGAAGTTTTTGAAATTTTGAATTTGAAATCCTGAAAGCAATCACGAGCTAGGTTTTCAAAATGGAAAGGGGTAGGAAAGAAATTCACAGTTTAAATTGACTGAAATTTGACCTTGTCGAAAAGGATCTTTTTTCAAATGGCTAAATTTTGCAAATTTCAAAGTGGAATCTGAAGAGAGGGGCCTACCGACAGACTCGACTCTGGACGCGGCCGGACGAGTTGACCGACACGGACTGGACTCTCTAAGGGTTGGACCGTGACTCGGTAGGAGTGTGGGCCGCCTAACAAGACTCTTAAGTTGCGCTATCCCGTAGCCTAGGCGAGTGGCAACACGGTCGCAGATCGAAATGGGATAGATATGCTATGGGGGGATTGCAGTAACCTGTAACGAGACTGTTTTAGTCTGGTGCCCTTCTGGATTTCTGATTTTAGGGTACAGACCAAAATGGGTATTGCTTCGAGTCCCGACAGATTCTTGTCTCCGACTGAGCCGAGTACTAGGACACCCTACAGAAAGGAGGCTAGATTTTGAAAGTATTTGGATTATGTGAGTGGATGGAGGTCTTCTGTCTAAGAGAAGCCCCCAGGACGACAAAGCTAGCTGTTGAGAACATGATGGTGTCGTGACCAGAATAATGGCGCTTTTTGAATGTGTGTCAATGTGGGTGGTTGTGCCTCTGTTGAAAGGCTGCCTACGTGTTCACGTGTAGTGAAATCAAACCAAGTCGTAGTTCAGTGGCGGAAGATGTATTATGGTGCCTATTCTAATAGGACTTTGTGTGTAACTAGCCATAATGACGGTGTAGGCTAGGTGCATTCCCAGTGATGTCTTGATCAAAAGGGCTTGAATGGTTAGGATATTAATCCTGTGACTGTGAGCGTTCTCCGGGGTAGCCCCCAGAGGTGGTGTGAACTATTTGGGCATGTTCTATGTCGACTGCAAGTTGAGTTCCCGTGTTCGGGGTTGGTAACTGGTTTGGATGGGATTTTAACGAGTTTTGTTCTCGGGATTTTAACGAGTTTTGTTCTCGGGATTTTAACGATTTTTGTTCTCGGGATTTTAACGAGTTTTGTTCTCGGGATTTGATGTATTTGGGAATGTGGTGCTAGGAAGTAAATGGCCTTGATGACTAGAAATCTGGAGCTCGGTTCTGTGGAGCTAAGGCTTCGAGAGCCGGTTTGGTAATGCGGGATCTGGTTTCCATGTCTGGCCCTAATTGTTAGGGGTATCCTATGGAGCTTGAATTCTCAAAATTTCGGGCTGTCTCTAGCCTGGGTCTCGGGAAGGTCTTGAGGGTTGTAATGTGGGAAGGCTGAGTGTGGTGTTAGCTGACCAGCTTGATTGTCACTCCCCTATTGGATGACATGGATAATTTTGAATTTGACCGTACCCCGGTCAAAGGATTTTCACTTGAGTATTTGATTTTTTTTATTGACCTCTCAGCCGCGGTCATGGGTTTTGATAATTTTGACCGTACCCTGGTCATGGGGCTTTCACTGGAATTGACCGTTGATCACGGTCATGGGTATTCTGAATTTTTTGATGATGGCCTGCTTTTTTGTTTTGGCCTTTTGATTTTTTTTATGGACTTTCGATTTTTTTTTTGTGTCCAGTTTTCTTTTTTTGATGGCCTTCTTTTTGCTTTGGCCCTTTCTTTTTTTTTTTTACCTTTGATTGACCTCTCAGCCCCGGTCATAGGTTTTTTGATTTTGGTTGACCTCTCAGCCCCGGTCATGGGTTTTTTTAGTTTTGGTTGACCTCTCAGCCCCGGTCATGGGTTTTTTGAATGTTGGTTGACCTCTCAGCCCCGGTCATGGGTTTTTTTGATTTTGATTGACCTCTCAGCCCCGGTCATGGGTTTTTTTTATTTTGGTTGATCTCTCAGCCCCGGTCATGGGTTTTTTGAATTTTTTCGTCCAGTTTTTTTGTTGGTCAGACTAACACCAAAGGTAAGGATCGGTTGATCTTATCAGATGGGTGTTTGTTGTGGGAAATGGGCTTGCCTCCCGTCTTAGACCCAAACTAGAAGACTACCCAGATTTGTCATAGGATTCGATATGCTCCTGCTAAGGGTAGTTATGTGGCTTTTCTATACCAGACATGGAATAGGTAAAAGGAAAACACGGGCTCGATTTCCTGCAGTCATTATAGATGTGCCTATAATAGTCACGTGCATGTGCTCACAGTGTATGATGGTGTTCATCATGTTCTCGGAAACACATAAGGAAAGTGTATATGAGAAAGAATATGGAAAGCTGATTTTATTGAAATTTGAAAAAGAGGACAGAATGCAAAATACTCTGACTCTGATTTGGAAATGAGGATGTAGGGTATCCTAGACTCGGACTCAGACTTAGACTCGAATCAAATCCGGACTCGGATGTTCGGTTGGTTGTTTTTTTTTGGTAAGGTCTTTGATTGGAGAGAACGACGGGTGCCACGACTCGCTTAAACTCGGCTTTGCGCAAGTGCAAGAGAGGGAGTCAAACTAGACACGGCCCAGGATGACGGGTCGACAAAGACTCTCGGACCGGGATACTCGAATGTCGACCTAGACGAGGTAACGACCGCAAATTAGACTCAAGCTGCAGAAGGGTGAGTTCGAAAATGGGGCGACCATGTTTGACTCGGGTTAGACCCTCCTAAGACAAATGTGTAGGGTGCGATTCTCAGAGTGACTGTGATTAATCGCTCCGTCGGAGAATAGCCCCCAAGTGAGGCCAAGGACTTAGATAGGACTCAGAAGGTGTGACATCTAAGTGACTCAAAGGTGGGGTATGTGAAAAACGTGTAAGACATGACCCTTAGAGCAACCGTGATTGATCGCCCTGCTAAGGGGTAGCCCTCAAGTGGGATCGATAATTTTGTTAAGACTCGAGTGTCGGACGAGTGACCCTTAGACGTAAGGACCACGAACCTTTTGTTATAGGGCTATGCCTTGTAAAAGGTTGACTCGGAAGAGACACTGTAACACCCGCTAATTTTCTAGGCGTTGTTATCTATTCTGTTATGACTCCGTCTTGACTCTATGATTTTTCTGCCTTCAATTTCCTTCATTTTGAAGCTTCATAATATTTTCGAGTCAAATAGTATTTATTTTCATTAAAATATTTTAAATATTTTATTTTCCTATAATAAATCTATTTATTAAATTTTCGTCGCAAACTATTTATTTAATTCACAAAGAATCCCATTTTTATACGAACTATCATTTTAAGCTTGGATTTGGGTTATTTATTTTTCTAAAAGGGCCCAAATACGTTTATATAATATTTCTAATTAAGAAAATATTTTTATTTATGAAAATCTATCATTTAATGATTTTATTACAAAGTTTCGTAATTAATTGATTTCTTACGCCAGATTTACTCAAACTGCTTTGAAATGCATTTAATAATTTTACGAACTTCCTTTTTATCAACTTACGACTTATTTTGGACTCACCTTGAATCATTTGGACCGTGACCCTTGTCACACACCACCATTACACTTTCTTTCATAAACATTTCATTTTATAAATGATTAAAGGATTAAGATATTTTCTTCTCATCCATTAAATTTGATGACTCATGCATAGATATTTAACTCTCTTATTCATCCATTTTGGCCATGTGTTTTAGTGGTACATCCACCTTGTTTTTATCATTTTTATAAGTCACATTCATTCATAAACTCTTCATTAGTTTCATTCATTCAACCACTAAATAATATTCAAGGCAAAAAACTCTCTCTTTTCCTCTTATTTTCTCATCTTGGCTGATATTTTCCAGCACCCTTTCCAGCCAGATTTAGTCTCTAATCGAGTCTCGATCGTCTCGTTTTCATCTCCTAAATAATCGTCATTCCGATCCCTTCGTTAAGGTAATAATCGATGTTATTTTCGATCGTTACTTACCTTGATTTTCTTAGTTTTCTCATGATATTTTTACACCATACTTTTCATGTGTTTAACGATTTTTGAATGATCCCGAAGGCGACGAATTTATAACCGACTCGGATTTTGATTGGAGGTAACGTCGATGTTACTCGGTATTGCATGATTTTATTTGTGTAATTGTATGTATATTTTTATATTTCATTTTTGACAATATATATATGTCATATAATCTCAAAAATTTTTAAAAGTTGAAAATTTACATGTTTCGGTATTTTTATCGCTTTTACGAGATTAACGAATAAATCCTCATATTAATTTGTAAAATCGTAATATTTGGCCTAAACATGTAATATATGTTTATATTCTGTAAAAATGATGTTTTTGATTATTTTTAATAATTTAGTATTTTTCTGATATTATAGTTATCGATTATGGAATTATTTCTGTTTACGGACAAAAACGATTAAAAGCCGATTTTTAGTTCTAGTACTTAAACATTTTATTTTAATCTGATTTTTGACATGGTGAAACTTTCTGATGAAATATAATTTTATGAATTTTTCCATAAATTTTCGGAATTTTTAAGTGGATGAATTAATTAATCACTTTAAATCATCGTTTATCGTTAAAACCGCGTTTGTCGTTTAGATTCTCGATTTTTGTTCTTTTGATTTAATCTGGAAAAAAATTATGATTCTGACGATTTAATGATAAAATGTAATTTTATGATTTTTAGTGCTTTAATAAAATGTTAGGAATGATAAGTTTTATTAATGAAATCGTTAATTGTGAAAACGGGTTTTAAATGACGGTTTTGTTGGAATTTGTTAAATCTGGAATTTTGGAAAAATCTGAAAAATTTATATTCTGGAAAATAATGATTTTTAATTTTAATAATAATTTTTGGATATTAATACTTAAATCGTTTTGTAATTACTATTTTTATTAATCGTTATTGTCGAGATTAGACGATTAACGAGAAAACCCTTTAAAAACCGAGTTTAAGGATTCTGGAAAATTTTATTTTCTGAACAGAATGTCTAAACATATATTCTAACTATTTTACGTAATTTTTGTACTATTTATTAAAGTCTTTAATTATTAGTAATGATTTTTGGACAAAATTACGATTTAGCGTTAAAATGTTTCGTCTTACCTAAAAGAACTATTTTTCCAGCAATCTTTGAAAATATTAAATCTGATACTTTAAGAGTTAAATCATCTCTTAACATATTCTAAATATATTCAATGGTTTAATTAAATAAAAGACGTTAAAAGATTTAATTGGACGTTTGCCGTAAAATCCTATTTATAATCGTATTGTCGTAACTAATAATAATTAGGGAATTTTAGTTTTATAAATTTTGGGAACACCCTAATTAGTAGTACTAAAGTGTTTAAGACATTTTTAATTATTTTGTAAACACTTGTATGGTTTTTCAATAATTTCATAAATCTAAATACTCTCACTTTGATAAGTAATATCGTTAAGGCCGAAAGTACTAGTTTTTATAAATCTATATCGTTTACTAAAATGTCAAATTAGTATAAACTAATATTTTCACTATTTTGATATAATGCTATTTTTAGTAAAGTTTCTAAAAATAGAAGTTTCCTAAAATAGAAAGTTTCCTCTTTTAGAATATAAATGTTTACTTCTTTTATCCTCATATTATTTATATTGATTATATCTTTTGAATATCGATAATGGCTTTGTTTTGGAGTTATGAAATAAGGACAAGTGTGAGGTTAGAGTAATATATTCTAGGGTTTACGGTTTTGCCATCAACTATAAGGCTAGTGTATCAGGAATCGGTACATTGGTTGTTGAACCGGGTGACAGGTATCCCGGGAGTTGTGTACATTTTGACCTTAAGCTTAGACCTCGCAGTAAGTCGCCGTCATAAGTTGAACTGGGTGACAGGTAATCCCAGGAGGGGTGTGCATTGTCTTAAACTAGGGCCACGCACTTATAAGTCGCCGCTCTATTATAGTTGAGTAGCCTAGTTAGAGACCAAAGTTTGATTTGTTTGAACTAAGTTCTCGAAGCTAGTTTTTAGTATTCTCCTAGTGAAAGTCTAGCCGTCTACATTACTCCTATCCATAACGCCATTTTGAATATTTTTATTATTATCGATATATTTTCATTTGCAGGTTGGCAAATGTTTTATGTTTTCTTCGGAAAACTCATTTTATTTATATTGTTTCGTTACGTGAAATTTTTCACTGAAAGCTTATTTTTAATATGCTGTTTTACTATTTTCCATTTTTACTATTTTTCTATAATAGTAATTACAGTTTTAGAATCCTGTTATACGGCTGGGAGAACGTTGGCGTTGCTCCCCACTGATTGTGGCTGTTATGTTTTTAACATGGCAGGTATATGTGTTTTCCTTCGGGTGGGCTAGCGAGAAGTTATGGATCCTGCTTGTTTTAATCAGATCAGTGTATTATGGATTGTTAAAACCCTTTTTATGGATTTTATTTATTTATTTATTTTTGTAGCCATTTTTTATTTTATGGCTTATGTATTGACTTACCATTTTTATTTAATCAAGACATAGCTACAGTGTGTTATAATCCCACTTCTACAGTGTTTCCGCCACTGTATTGCGTTAGAATTTCTAGGGGATTACAGACACTTAGACGAGTGACTTGTGCAAGGTGGGCCTTCCTTAGGATTCGGCTATGTGGGCCGAGTCCTGTTCGAAGGAAGGTCCACGTGAGACATCCTCAGACTTTGGACTCGATTGTGTAGACGGGCCCTCCTTTGTAGGAGTATGTCCTAGGTAGGTGGGCCTTGCCTTAGTCTAATAAGGCGGACTAGGATAGGGAAGAAACTCGTGATGTAAGATCGACAGAGTTTCGACGCTAGAGAATTTGACGACTTAAGACACGACCCGAAACTGCTAAATACGGGAAGTCCTAAGAAGAGGAAGGTTTTGAAAATTGATTGTTTGTGGAAAGTCCGAGAGAACTCGGGGAAAGGCCCGATTTTTCGAGAAAATCGGAAAGTGTATCGGGCCTCGGTTTTGAAAGTTCGAAAATGTTTTTGAGTTTTGAATTGGGCAGCATACCGGCTAGAAAATAGGCTATTTTGAGTAAAATCATAAGTCCTAAATTTGGTATGTGTCCCGGGTTTTGAAAATGAATAGTTTGAAAAAGATGCAATCTTTGAAAAAAGACGGTTTTTTGAAAACGACTCGGAAACCAAGTAGCATGTAGTCACACGAGCATTATAACGACGCCATGTATGCTCTATACTAAGTCTCGGTCGGTCTATAGAGGGTCTATACCAGTGTACATAGTCTAGACGTTGATCGGGACGGACTTCCTAAGTCGAGTTGATCCTAGAACATGCCGCGAAACCCACTAGAATCGACTATGGACACCTTTTGACATATCCATATTGGAGTACATCAACGGTATAGTGGGACGTCGGTCGCGAGTACCGGCCCGGGAAAATATGGGTTATGCATGAACCGTAAAACTAAAACGCGTATTGTATTTGTCAAACGATTTCTGTTCGAGTCTCACCCTGAGGATGCCGATGGTAAGTCACGCATCATTTAATCCCCAGCGGAGTCGCCAAATTGTGGACATGACATAGGTGCACCCCGACGCGGCCACGCGCGGGTTTGGGGAGGCGAATGAATCTCCATATGAGAATGGATCGAATTGAAATTTAGGTCTATGTGGAGTCGCCACCGAATTTTGTGGTTATTCGGAACCATTCGAGCCCACTCTATGTCGTAGTGGGCCGTATACAAAATACGGCCCATTTCCGATGTCAGAGTTTATTGGGCTCGTCCCTTTGCATTTGATATCGATACCGACATTATCGGATATCGTGTATTGAATGACTCTCGTGCGCCAACGGTTTCGGGCATCCGGAAACCGAGGTTCTGAGTAAGGGGTGAGGGTACGTGTTGGGAAGCCCACGAAGGACACCCAACCCCGCCCGCACATTAGCGGCCTCTACTAAGAATTCGAATGACTTTCCAATACGCGCGTTAGTAAGACGGGAAAATGATATGCAAAGATTATTTTCCCTAAACATGTGAATGGAATTGAAAAGGGTTTCTAAGTCAATTTAATGCAATTAATTATGTTCTTGTCTCGGATAAGGCTCGTAGTCGCGGCTTTAACACGGGAGCTTCGAGGTGTATGAAGGTTGAGTTATGGTGGCTCGGGTTTTGATTCCTAAAACTAGGTTTAGGGTTTGAATTTGATCTTGATTAGGGTTTCGAAAGTGTGTGTAAAAGTTGTGTAAAAAGGTTGTGTGTGTAGAAGTGATTGTGGTTGTCAAAAGTTGTTTTTGTGTGTTGCATGGGGTTGCTTATATAGGCAAAGGCAAGGGCACCTTGGTGTCTAGGGTTTTGTGCCTTGACGGACTTGATTTGATGGCCCGTTTGGAGGTGGACCGTGGGTGAGCTACTCGGAAACAGCTTTGACCGGGTTTTGATCCGGTCGCTAATAGTTGGTTTTATTTCTGGTGTCAGTTTTGACCCAAATTAGTCTTGTTTGACTCGGAATGATCCACTGGGCCTGGATTCAAGGTTGATTTTGTGAGATTTGTACTCCGTAAGTGTGTTAGCCAGCAATTAATGGATTTGAGCCCGTATCCGAGCGCATAGAAACATGTTAGCGTCCAATCATCATCGGGTGTTTTTTGGAAACAACCATAGACACCTGACAGTCAAATGCGGGTGTATATATATATATAGAGTAAAGATCAAGTGAGTCCCTTTTTTTTTTGAGTCCACAAGTCCTATTTAGAGCCATTGATTTAGATGAGATGGATGGTGGTGATTGAGTCTAGTAATTAAGGTAATAACTACCATATTTTGGAAAAAATATAAAAAAAATCATCTCTCCTCCCTTAATTACCTCCAACCACCTAAAATCCTCTCTCCTAACTTGATCACGTTTTCTCACACTCAATATTCTCATTCAAACTCACCCGCCTAACTAAAACCCTTCACCTTCATCATCCCAAATTCAATCTCTCGACTTCTGTTTTTTTTTTCAAAACACACCCGCTCATTCTCTCGTCTTCAGCTCTCTAACTTCGGCTCTCACAAAAGATCATCGACGGTCTTAAGAGCAAGCCAACAAAGGGCCGAAAAAAATAATGTGTTTAATGATTCATGTCATATTATTTTTAGCTACGAATTAATGGTTTATATTCTGTAGATACTTGTTATGTAAATTGGTATTTTTATTATCACCAATGTAACAAAGCTGCTAAATTCTGTGTTACAGTGACTAACTGTACCTGTTACTCTAAGTAACGAATGGTGTTACTATGGCAATGAATGAAGTTTACCCAAAATACATGTGGTCTCATAATCAGGTGTTACATTGAGTTATTATAAGTGTTACTTTAATGAACAACTGATGTTACTCTAAGTAATTAATGGTGTTATTCTTTGTCTCATGGTTAAACAATGTTATTATCATCAATTATTCTGATGCATTATATATCGTTCTTTAAAGAACAACAATCGTTAATTTGGTAATGAATGATTCCAATCCAAGCTATCCTCACTTATTTTGGTAATCATTTGTTTAAACAACGTTGCGCTGCTGCCCTCAGTTACTTTAATGCATTATGTCTGTTACTCCAACTAACGAAAGGTGTTACTCCAATAGAACTGAGATGTTACTCTAACCAAATGCACATGTATTAAATAAAATATAGAGTTAATTGCTACGTAGCACAGCGCTATTTGTAAAAAAATGTGTACAAAATCAGTTATTCTTGTAAACAAAAAAAAGTAAAATATTTTTATCAAGACCAAAGATACAAGTACTCTCAAAACACATGTTCCTCCTCCTCATCTTCCTCAGTATCTTCATCTTCGTCGTCGTCATCCACTTCATCCTCCTCATCCTCACCAATGGGTGGTTTAGTAGACTATTTAGAGGGTCGTAAGCCTCACCCACATCTCTGCACCATTCCTGTGCATTCGGTTCTTGGCAAATGCTACCTGTAAAAAATTAAAACTCGTTATCCCCTGCAACCAATGTGTTACTTCAATTTATATGTTGAGTTACTCTAACTAGTACAGTACGTTACTTTAACATCATCATCAAAACCCTTTTTCTAAACGTTCAGTGTGTTACTGTAATTGCCATTAAGTGTTACTGTAACTCAGAAGGTATGTTACTTCAACGACGTTTCTGCGTTAATAGAAATCAAAACAGTAGTATCAGTGGATATCATGGAAAATCTAAAAAAACATAAAACCCTAGAATCTATAAAGATGGAGAGAACAATTAACCATTGATACGAAACTATGGAATGAAATGACAATGAAAGCAATATCAACATGAAAATTGACGTAAAAAAAGAACGCAAATTGACGCACAATGTGTTACTTCAATTCAACGTTACACCCATGCAACCAATGTGTTACTTCAATTCATAAGTTGTGTTACTCTAACTAGTACAGTACGTTACTTTAACATCATCATCAAAACCCTTTTTCTAAACGTTCAGTGTGTTACTGTAATTACAATTAAGTGTTACTGTAACTCAGAAGGTATGTTACTTCAATGACGTTTCTGCGTTAATACAAAACAAAACGGTAGTATCAGTGTATATCATGCAAAACCTAATTAAGAAACATAAAACCCTAGAATTTATAAAGATCGAGAGAGCAACTAACCATTGACAGGAAACTATGATGAATGAAATAACAATGATAGCAATATCAACATTAAAATTGGCGTTAAAAAATAACCATTGATAGGAAACTATGGTGAAAGAAATAACAATGAAAACAATATCAACATTAAAATTGACGTTAAAAAATAACGCAACAATGAAAGCAATAGCAACAATGAAAATTGACGTGAAAGAAATATTGAAACTCACCATTGTTATACTCGATCAATTGCTTATCAACGGTTGAAGAAGATGACGCGGTCATTGAATTCATTGTAACGGGATTTCGAACACAGAATTGATTGATTGAATGAATAAACGTGATGAAGAAAGGGTTTTTTTTTCACGTCTGAATGAATGAATGAACGTGATAAATGATGAATGAACGTGATCAAGGGAATTATTGTTTCCTAAATTCTTGGGAGCTATTTTAGGAACTTAAATCTTCATTTTTTTTTTTTTAATGCAATGCATCATGTCCATCCATTCTCATCCCATCCAATGGATGGGATGAGGACTTATGGACTCATATAGAGTAAAGGACTCATAAGAGCCTTACTCATATATAGAAGTGGGATCAGGTGAGTCCCCTTGTATAAGTTGAGTCCGTGAGTCCCCATATCAGCCATCGATTCAATGGTAGATCAATGGCCAAGATCTAATCTCGTAATTATGGAAATAACCATAATATCTTTGAAAATATATTTTATTTTCTCTCTCTTCCTTTGATTTCTCCCGCCCAACCTCTCTAACTCTTCACTTCACACCTTCACACCGCTTTTCTTCACACCTTCACACCTCTTTACTTCACACCACGTTTCATCTCAGAGCAGAGCTATCTTGATATTCTGAAACACTCCCGCCTTAATTTTCGTCTTCTCATCTTCGCTCATCTTCGTCTTCTCTTCGCTCATCATCGTCTTCGTTCTCTTCGCTCATACCGACTACATCCACGCAGCTACACCATATTTGAACTCCAAAGTTAAGGTAAATAAGGGTTTTTTCCTTTGTTTTTAATTACTTTTATGGTAGATTAGGTCTTGTTCGTGATGCTAACTACCTTTAAATTAGGTCTTGTACACCATATTTGAACTCCAAACTTAAGGTAAATAAGGGTTTTTTCCTTTGTTTTAATTACTTTTATGGTAAATTAGGTCTTGTTCGTGATGCTAACTACCTTTAAATTAGGTCTTGTTTTTGTTTTATTTCTGTTAACCTGTATGTAGAATGCGCGATTGATTGTATATATTTCTCCCCTGCATGTTATTTTCGTTACTGTAATGAACATAATTTGTTATTTTGACTGGTATCATTCGGAATTTTAATGAATAATCTATTGGGTTACTTTAATTTATGTACTGATAACATATTAATGTAATGTATACAGAATGTATGTGTTTTTGTTACTTTAATTCATATATTATGTTACTTTAGTATATAATTTATGTTACTGCTATGCGTAGATCCATGACAAGGATCCTTTTTCTAGAACTTTTTTATTGGGTTACTTTAATTCATATATTGGGTTACTTTAAATCACATGACATGTTACTTTAGTATAGTACAATGCGGATGAGGGGTATGTTATGCGGATGAGGGGTATGTAATTCTGTAGTCAGTTTGTATCATTGGCATTATTCTCATAATAATATATCTTCAGATGGCAGAAGAAGGTAAGATTGTTGTTGTTGGTGAGAAGGAGGGGCAGGTTAAGAAGCGAGTTCAACGGGCAAAGAAAACGGCTGTCAAGCCATCGAAGTTGAAGACACTAGCTACCGGGTTGACAGATGCAGCCAACGTCGACCGTTCGTCTTCTGTAAGGTGCAGCTCGCAGCTCCTTGTTGATCTAATATCTAATTTAAACCAGAGGCAGCGGGAGGCGCTTTCAGCGATCGGATTTGGCGGTGTACTTGAAATGCACCTTAAGAGCTTCCCTGTAAAGTTTGCTTCTGATTTCATGACTTTATTCAGCGATGACACGCTGATTTTTAGATGCGGTACCAATCAGTTCCTCGTAAGCAAGCACGATGTACATGACTGCTTCCTCCTTCCACTTGGACCGGACCCTGTTGAGCTGCTGCCAATGGGTCGATCGAAGGCGGCCGAAGAGGAGTCCGTGGTGGCGCTGAAGAGAAAGTGGAGAGGTGACTTTGATGTCGGCAATGAAAGCGATGCAATCCCTCTGTCAAAGGTCCTTAGGAAACTGCAGGATGATGTAGAGGGTGGAGAGATGTTCTGTAGGATGTTCGTTCTGTACAGCATGTCGATATTCTTCTGCCCGACGTCCAACCATGGGGTTGATCTGAGACTACTGAAGGCTGTGCAAGATGTACAGCAGATTAAAAACCTTGACTGGTGCACGTTCATACTGGATGGACTGGCGCAGGCGGGCGAGGATTTTGTGTTCCGTAACCGATCATATTTACTTGGCTGTGTGCCGTTTTTAATGATTACATACTTCCAGCGGTTTGCCTACCGCAATCTCCCGTGCCCGTGTGATCTCCCTTTGATCAAGCACTGGGATCATAAACGCATTCTTCAACGGTTGGCTGGCGAGTACATTTGTGGTGGGCTGGGCCGGCTTACCCGATCTGATGTTGAGTACCCCCGTTGTTTACATGCGGTGAGGGAGGGAGAACCGTCACCGCCATTGAAGATTACACAGAACCGTCACACTGACGATGGTTCATTGCCTGGACAAGAGGACGATAAGTTCACCACCATCAAACTTTCTCGTGGTCTTGAAGATGATAGTGAACTGAGAGCCAAGGCGGTCGACGTAAGTAATCATGTCAATAATTCATTAATGAATCTATTTGTGTCTGTGTTGGAAACCATGGAATCAGTAAGGATTTAAATCTGTGATGTCTGTAACTCTACATGTTACTCTAACATATCTTCTGTTACTTTAGTGATCAACATGTGTTACTTTAATTCTTACAATCCGTTACTTTAACCTGATTCGTCCACATTATTGCTCCAACATATATGATGTTACTTTAATCCATACCATTTGTTACTTTAGTTGATAATATCTGTTACTTTAGTGTATACTCTATTTTCACTACACATTCTTTCAGTTTATCATTCAATGTTACTTTGGTACACGTTTGCAACATAATTATTCTTTCCTGCAGGAGGTCCATCACATTCATCTGATGATGGGAAGGAATGCAATCGCATTCCATGATTGGTGGGTCTCACATGCTGCGAAGATCAGGAAGATAACTTCGGGCAATCCATTACCCGAAGACCCGGTGCCATCACAAGCAACCCAGGCATTCTGGGGAGGAGCAGAGCTGCACCGGGTGGTGGATGAAGTTTGTGAGGCGCTGCGTCGCGCTAGGGAGTTGTCGGAGCAGGGGCCGGTACTTGAGGCCAAAAATACTAATCAAGCCGAGGAGGATGATCCTAACATTCAGCCATACTCGACGGCTGAGGTTAATGATATTCAGGAGGGACTGAATTTAAGCAGTGACCGCCAGATAGTGCTTTCTCTGTGGGATATTGACAGAATTGGAGACGAGGATGTCGGTGAGTGTTTGTCGGTGGTGGTAGACGGAAGGAAGGACTTCCACCCTTTCTTTTTTCATTCTGAAAAGCTGTTGGGATGCATGCAAGTCGTCGATGAGAGGCTTGGGTGCTCTTGGGACTGTGACGTCCCAGATCCTGACCAGCTCACGGTGTCGGACTTCCTGGGTGGGGACGGCAGGCTTTTCAGGTCTGTTTTGTCTGTGAGGAAAGACGTAATTGACTACGTCTTCTACAAAAATGAAAAATACAGTACGTCGTAAGTGGTCTACATCACCTAATTCTTTTTTAGTGCGCATTATTGTCGTTTTTTGTTAAATGTTTCATAATCCTTTCGATTATTTGCAGGGAAATGATTGTGAGGTTCAGTGACTTTTTCAACATACCCCGTGGTGAGTTGGCCACGCTTGCGCCCGGAGAGCAGCTCTCGAATGCTGTGATTGACTGCTGGTGCATACTCATGAATCACTTGACAGCTGCCCAGTCTGCACCGCGTCGGACATCACGATGCTTTTTCGGTGTCAGCCACAGCGTAAGCTAATTTATTTAATTGCTTATCCCAAATGATAACTGTAGTTCTATGGCTGTGTTACTGTAATGTACTCTCTGCATTACTCTAATGATAGCGACCTGTTACTCCATGCAGGATACAGCTCTCCAGATTTGGAGAAATAGAAAGCGTGGTTTGTTTGTGGACACGAGCGAAGCATTGTTCAACTTCTGGAACATATGGGTCGATGCAAACGAAGGGAATCTCGAGCTAGATTCTGACCTGGTATTTTTGATTTCAGATCACATATTTTGTAAGACTTGAATGCCTGCAAATCTGCATGTTACTCCAACATATCTTATGTTACTTTAGCAGTTAATCGACGTTACTTTAGTGAACAATATGTGTTACTTTAATCAATGAGAACCGTTACTTTAACCTGCATCATCTACATTATTATCAGTATATATGATGTTACTTTAATTCATTCAACTTGTTACTCTAGTTTATATTATCTGTTACTTTAGTGTCCACTCTCTTTTAACTACACCAACATGATACCCATTTCCTACCTACAGGTATTCGTTCTGGTGCTGTCAGAAAACAATGACCATTACAGCTGCGCGTGTATCAATTTTTTGGCAAAACGGATTGAATACCTTGATAATAGGTCTTACGACGAGGGGGAGTTTGAAAGTCTTCCTTACGTTGGGATGGCACGGCTCTCGGTAAGTCTGCTTCATTTTGGTATATATTTAAACATTCCTTCATTTTCTCAGTCTTATATATGTATTTACTTTATTTCATCTTATACCACCTAGGCTGAAGAAATGGGCAAGTACATGGTTCAGCGAGGCATCAACAAAAGGGCCAATGTCTCCTCGTTCCCTCTCGTCAACGTCCCGTTCAGATGGCAGGGCAGCGGGTCCTCGTCTAACGATTGCGGCGTATACCTCATGATACACATGATGTTGTACGCCGGGGAGGCCTTTGACTGTCCCTTGGGCACGAGCGAGGCGAACAATCTGTACAGGGCAGAAATCGCGGCGACGCTGTGTCTCTGCGACATTAACAAGGAGAGGGACGTGTTGATTTCGCGGGTGTCATCCTTTGTTACTGACAAAGCCAACCTTGCCATCAGTAAGACCATGTCAGATGTCGCCACGCCCATCAGTGAGTCCGAAAAGAGGTCACGAGAGCCGACCCCCGACGTGCAACCGTCTAAAAAGAGCCGCGTGCTACCATCCACTCCAGGAACACCTGCTGTAGAAGCCGCGTATATATCACCGGATACTGCCGGTGAATTATCTATTCTTGGGAGTCGATCTAGGGGAACGGGGACGGCTTAGGCTGCTCCATTGACTGTGGCAATCCAGATCCCAATACACCCATGGCATGTCCATTCCTTTCAAACAACAGGACCCTGTTGGGATTTGTTGAAATCTTGCGGAAAAATGTCGTGGACTACTGCTTATTTCAGCACAAAAACTACAACAACAGGTAATAAGGCGAACACTACACATATTTGGAATATATAGCGTTGTTTAAATTTTTGTCACCTATCTCTTGTTCGCAATGCATACTGATCTGTCCTGAATGCAGCGACATGGTTGCGGAGTATTCACCGTTGGCTGTAATGACCCGGGGTGATGTGATGTCCATGCTCCCGGGTAATGACATGTCGTCCTCTATCGTCGAGTGTTGGTCAATGCTCTTGAACAGTCTCGTCGCGAACGGCAGCGGGTCGGATGATTACCCTAAGATGGCGTTCCTTGGTCTACGGCAGACGGTATGTCTAACGAGTTACTTTGTACATATGCATTATTTTTGCCTCATATTCTGATTCTTTTTAGAAAACTCTTGACTAGAGTAACACTTCAACTGTATTGAAGTAACACTCTACACCTGTTGCAGTAACAAGGATACCAACTAGTTACCGTGTAGTTACTGCAAATATTCACACAATCCTAACCTTTTTACAGGATGCGATCATGAGGATTATTGCCGAAAATCAATCAGCGTCGTTAAAGAACGCAAACGCATTGTTGAACGAATGGCATACTTTCAAGGATAACTGTGGTGATACATTCCAGGTGGACGCTGATCTGATCTTTGTGCCCATCAACGTTGACGGGTACTTCTCATGCGTAGCCGTCAACCGAAAGAAGAAGACAGTCGATTTCCTCGACCACCGTCGATACACAGCGATCAGAGAAACAGATCTATTTGCAGCCATCAAGACAATTGTTAGTCTCTCTATTCTTCATTTCATCAGTTTTTTATCACAATCTTGTGCTCCAATGAGTGATTTCCTTGACCACTATCATCAATGATTTTCAGGTGGCGTCAATGAGTGACTTCATTGACGCCTATGACGTTCCTAGTGCGGCGGATATTGTGTCTTACAAGTTCCGCTCTGTTAAGCTTGGCTGGCAGTCCACAGTATGTAACAAGGACGAGTCAGGGATATTTCTTCTGATGCATATGCTACTGTACGAGGGCCGCGAATTCAATAACGATGACCTCCACAGGAAGGTTAACAGAAGATACTTGGTCGTCCAGCTTGCAGCAACCATCCTCCTAGCAGACCTGAACATTTATCGAAGGCGGCTGATCGGTGACGTAGACAAGTTTGTGGCAGCTAGGCCGAAATTAATTGAAGAATTGAAGGGTACGCGAGGAAAGAGCCGGAAATGGTAGTCAGGTTAGATTAACTGAGTATTATTTTGTACAAGGTTTAACCAAAAAACTAAGTGTCATTTTGTACAAGGTTAACCTATACCTTAAACTTTGTCACTCTATCCGTCAAACTTTGTTACTCTAACCCCCAGAATTTGTTACTTCAATGCATGTCATGTGTTACTTTAATTCTTACATCTTCTACGCTGCATGTTAATTTATATCTGACATTCGATCAACACTTAAAAGATGATATCCCGTGTTATTCCAACTCATCTATCACGTTACTTTAATGAGTAATGTTTGTTACTCTAGCTGAATCTTCCTTTCCCTACTATAATCTCCAAGGAATTAATATCTGTAAGGAATTTACATCTGCAATGCGATCAACACTTAAAAAATGATATCCCGTGTTATTCCAACTCATCTATCACGTTACTTTAATGAATAATGTTTGTTACTCTAGCTGAATCTTCCTTTACCTACTATATTCTCCAAGGAATTAATATCTGAAAGGAATTTACATCTGCAATGCGGTCAACACTTAAAAAATGATATCCCGTGTTACTCTAATTCATCTATCGCGTTACTTTAATGTATAATGTCTGTTACTTTAACTGCATCTTCCTCTACTTATTATAATCTCCAAGGAATGAATATCTGTAATTCAATAAACCTTTACAAAACATGTTACTGCAATGGTCCCAAATTAATACCATAAAGAACAAGCTATGTTACTATAAGGAAGAAAATTTCACTAATCAGAATACTGGTTCATCTTCTACATCTTCCTCGTCCTCATCTTCTTCTGATTCTGACTCTGATTCTGATTCATCGTCAGACGGTTCAGACGGTTCGACAGGTGGTGGCGGCCGTGTTGCAAAGGGATTGGGGCAATTCCTCTTGTCGTGGTGCGCCATCTGCTTACAATTGTTGCACATGCGCTTTGGCTTCTTTGCAAGTGCAATTGATTTCGCCTTGCTCGATAACAACCTCTTTCCGCTTCCTTTTGTCTTGGAAATCTTTGGCGGGAGTATCGTTATCTCTGCTGTTGACGTACATCCTAGCATCTCTTCCAATTCTTGGGTTTTATTCAATGTCTCGCTACTCCCAATCGGCTTAAGCTTCACCCTGAATTCGCGGATCAAAGCGGACATGTTCTCCACATCTTCTTTATTAGCAGACCGTAGAATACCCATCGTCTCATGAACTTTCGACCACAGTTTAGACATCTCTATCTGCTTTCCGTCTATGTTGTCGATTTCTTCGCCTTCCACACCATCATCAACAACACTATATTTGCGCAGCGCATCCCTCGACCACCTTCCAGCTACGTAGTTATCGGGTATGCTAGTCAGGCCCTTCGAGGAATATATCCAAATTATGTGTCGACACAGTATTCCCCTTGTCTCAAACAATTTACACGTGCAATTGACGTCCGACGTTTCTGCAGGAGGTTAGTATAGCATTAAGATACACAACCCACCCACTCACAAATCAGTTCGCGTTACTTTAACTAAAACTATGTGTTACTTTAATTTGTGATTTTTGTTACTTCAATACTGCATCCTGTGCTTTATCTACAACCTACAAACCGCGTTACTTTAACTGCTAAGTTATGTTACTCTAACACATTCATCCCGTTACTTTAACTCATAAATCCCGTATAAAATAAGACAGCAAGCAGGCAACTGCGTACCTTGTTTGTAGTGGACTAGAAATTCTTTACCCCTTGTGGCGTCCCTCACCGTAGTTACTTCAGCCCCATCCCTTTCAGCAAAACCTCTCACACTGCACGTCCCCACTGAACACTTTACCTCCTCTTGAAATTCATCAAACACCACGTGGGTGTATACCCTTGCAGCGTGCTGTTCTATCAGTAGGTGGGTCATTGTCTTCGGCAGAGATTGTACATTCTCGCTGTCAAACTTTTTCTGGTTATACCTCTGCTGATCCATGGCGCTCTCGAACTGCATCCAGAATTCAACCAACGTTCCATGCTGGTTCTCAAACCGCTTGAAGAAACTGTTTTCGCTCTCCGATCTCTGTGTTGTTCGCATTAAGCCTCCCATCTTCAGACCCCTGCAGTGCGCCATGACCCACTGCTTCCTAATAGAAAACGCAGTTTCGAACCACTTAACATCACCCACGTCGTGCTCCTCCATTATTTTCATCCACCGCTCGTCGAACTCCGCTTCATCGATCTCGTCATCCCACACTATTGCATTCAATTTCTTTAGGAATTCCTGGTAGTCTGCCCGCGAGGCGCCGTATTTAGTGGGTACCTTATTCATGATATGCCACATACAAAATCGTTGCCACGCCGATTTAAACATCTTCTCAAACGATGCAATGATACCGGGGTCCTGATCGGTGATGATGTACTCAGGCTCCTTGCCGTCCATAGCCGTCAGGAACCGTTCGAACACCCACTTGAACGATTTCTCATCCTCGTGCGCAATGAGAGCGCCACCGAAAGTCACCGATCGTTTGTGGTGAACGACACCGGTGAATGTGGTGAATATCATCTTATATTTATTCGTCCCGTATGTTGGGTCGAACGAAACTGCGTCACCAAATAACCTGTAGTTCCTCCTGGCAACACCGTCAGCCCAAAAGACCCTGCTCAAACTACCATCCTCATCCAGGTCGTAATCAAAGAAAAATCCCTTGTGATTGTCCGCCATACTCCTGAAACGATCGATGAATAACTGACCGTCCCTCTCATGGATGAAGCACTTTATATCTCTTCCAAAGTTTTTAAAGTCGACCAGGCTGGCACCTACGTTTGCGAACCCTTCAACCTGCTCCTTACATATCTTGTAAGTCTGCGTTGCACCGATCTTCAGCTGCAACAATTCGTTGATTAAAGTAACGTATGACAAATGTTGAAATAATAGTTAGACGTCATTAAAGTAACATGTTGATTGAGTAACCAGAAATTGGTAATTAACAGACGGCTTTTCATTAAAGTAATGGACTACATAAACCACAGTAACTCAGTATCTGCATTAGAGTAACGAAATGTTAATACAGAATGTGAATGTGAACATAAACACGCAGTGATCTCAATTTAAATGATTGAACCTGCAAGAAGTTACTCAACACATACCCGTGAATTATTCAGTATCATTTGCTTGTGGTACTTCGTGAGGTTTCTCGATAACTTATGGAACTCTCTGTCTTTTGGTGAAATTAGCTCGTGGTTGTGCCCGCTGTGAAACTTAATAATTCTAAGAGGCCCGCCTTCGCTGAACAACTTAATTCTTGCCATACAGCCAACACGATGGACCTTTGTTTTCCTTTTTGGTGCCTCCACAGCGACTCCCTCTGTCTTCCCCTCAGTTGCTTCCCCCTTCGACGTGCCCTCCTTGGATGCCCCATCTCCGTTGACTTTTTTTTTTTTTTTGTAAAAACCCTGCCTGTTGCACACTAGCAGCTTTGATTTAATCTCACCACCCCGCCATCTTTTTGTTGTGTACCTCCTCACATCGAACCCGCAGGCCAATGCGTAGATTTTATAAAAGTTTACCGCTTCTTCCTGGTCTTTGAATATCTGCCCTAGGTATGGCGTGAAAGTCTCACCTACATCCCTGCACCATTCGTGTGCTTCTGCATCAAATGAAAAACAAAACAGTGCAGTGAGGTAATTAAATTAACAGAAGATGCGTATAAGATAGACATACAGTAACAGATGTATGGCTTCACAGTAACGTCTAGTGTTCATTAAAGTAACGAATATTGTGCACCAAAATAACTCCACGCATATTTCATCCACGTATTTAAAAAGTATGTGATGACATGCAGTTTACATACAATGAGCCTAAAATCTAATAATAAGGAGCATTTTAATTGCTTCCGTCTACAGTATAAATCACTAACAAAAAACTTACAGTTTGTTTCTTTGACAGGTTGAATATCAGCCATGGAAGGAGATGTTGCAGCGGCAGAAGGTTGAAGATTAATGGCCTAACGTCTATTATTATTCGTTAACTGAATCGTGTACTTTGATTTCTAGGTTATTTTGAAGCAGTATATTTCTTTGAATGGGCAGCTACTCTCTTTATTTGTTTCCTATTTTGTAGGTAATCACGTCCCACTATTATAGGAAACAATATCTTTTTAAATCATTATTTTAATACGGCGGTTACATATATTTCAATAGCTCTTTAATGCGCTACAATAACTAATGCTAAGAACTAAAGTAACAAATTTACGATTTAAAGTAACAGACCATCAAGTAATGAAGCTTTGACATTAAAATAACAGACATTCTACACTAAAGTAACACATTATGTGAACTAAAATAACCCAATATCTTTGTGATTTAGCATGGTGGTTTAGTATCATTTTAATGAGTCCCACTATTATAGGAAACAATATCTTTTTTTACAACCCTAATGCTTTACTATTATAGACGTTTCAATCCAAAGTAATGGAAGTTTGTCACTACAGTAACAGACATTATACACTAAAGTAACAAAGTATCTGAACTAAAATAATACAGCATTACTATAGTTCAACGTAAAAAAGTAGAAACTAAAAATTTAGTATCATCTCAATGAATGCATATCGTTTCAACTATAAACTACAATATATACTCACAGTTTGTTTTTTCCACGATTTGCAAATCAGCCATTGAATGAGAAGTAGAAGCCGGATTGAATCACAGGCAGCGCGCGATGAAAATAAATAGTTATTGACTGTAGAAGCGGATTGACTGAATGCGTTATTGATTGCGTGGTATTGAAATAAATGGCAGCGACGTGATTAAGATGATGAAGCCTGAATGTGATTTTGATGAATGATGATTGAATGGGCGAGAGAACGATGAAGAAGAATGGGCGAGAGAACTACGAAGAAGAATGCGCGAGAGAAGATGAAACGTATATTCAGAATGAAAGAGAGAATGAATGATTGAATGATGGAGAATGTTACGTTACTCAATATTCACCTTCCTATTTTGTAGGATGCAGTATCTTCATTTTTTTTTTTTTTTATTAAAACATCGATTTATCTCGTCCCTTGATCCATCTCCCATCCAACGGATGGGATGAGGACTTAGGGACTCAACAAGTATATAGAGACTCATTAGAACCTCCCTCTATATATATATATATATATATATATATATAATCAAGATCGGGTGAGAACTCATACTATAGTGAGAACTGTGAGAACCCTTTACAGCCCTTAGATTTCACATAAAAAAAAAGTTGGCAGGTTAGCGCTCATTCCTCTCTCTCTTCGTTCCCTCTATTCCTTCATCCCCTTCCTTCATCAATTAAACTGAAACCCAATTGCTTTAACTAACAATTCAACAAGATATACCAATAAACTAAACTGCCCATCATCAATTTTCCTCTCCTAAGCAAACCCTTCATCTCTTTCTTCCAATGTAACCGCAGAATCCTCCGTATTCAAAACGACGTCGTTATTCAAATTCGATTGAGTCGATTGAGCTATATCTAAATTCAATTGGAACGATTTCGTCGAATCGCGATGGAGTTTACGGTGAGAACGACGGCGTCGGAGGGTTTCATTAGAGGATTTGGGATCAATTGATGAGGAGAAAGAAAGTGATTTTTGATGGATTGAAGAGGGATCATCATCAATTGATGAAGATGATGATGTTTCGAAGGGTTCTGGGAAATCGTAGAAGGGGAATTCGTCAGATGCGTCGAAGAAATTGTCATCTTCGTTGGTTGATTTTGCATCTTCCATTAAGAGAACCGTGGTGGGTGCCACCGGTGTAAGAGAGAGAAAATGCCGGTTTTTATTTTTAGCAAAATGTTTGTCATTGTCTTTAAATATTTCTCTTATACCAGAATGGGTATGCTAAAATTGAGAAAGGGTACATCAAAATTAAAAAAGTACGCTAAAATTCAAAAGTGAGGGTACGCTAAAATTGAAATTGAAAAAGGGTACGCTAAAATAGAAAAAGGGTACGCTAAAAGTGAAAAAGGGTACGCTAAAATTAAAATTGAAAAAAGGTACGCTAAAATTGAAATTGAAAACGGGTACGCTAAAATTGAAACAGGGTACGCTAAAACAGAAAGAGTACGCTAAAAGTGAAAAATGGATCACTAAAATTGAAACTGAAAAAAAAGTACGCTAAAAGTGAAAAAAAAAAGTGAAAAATGGATCACTAAAATTGAAACTGAAAAAAAGTACGCTAAAAGTGAAAAAAAAAGGTACGCTAAAATTGAAATTGAAAAAGGGTACGCTGAAATTTGAAAAGGGTACGCTAAAATTGAAAAAGGGTACGATATATATATATGACTGTGCAAAAATCGGGCCGACCCGGAAAAATGGACCGGACCGGACCGGAATAACATGACCCGGACCCGGAATGTTCCCAACCGGGCCGGTCCTCGGGCCATGAAATTCAGTGATACCGGGTTCCGGTCCGGACCGGGTCGGACCCGGATTTTCCCGGACCAGTCCGGAAACCCTGAATCAGTGAATTGGATAATTGGGTTTATTGGATGATCTTGGCCCATCTGTTTCTTACCCATTTCCCCCAACCCTAACTTAGTAACCATATCACCAATTCACCATCCCCAAGTCCTCCTGCCGCCGCTGCCCGCTGCAGATCCTCCCCCGGCCGCCGCTACAGAATCCTCCTCCGGCCGCCGGTTCACCGCTCCTCCTCTTTCCGTCCGACGAACTTCGTTTGATTTCCTGAGGTATTTATTTTGTGGTCTTGTAGTTGGTGGTGATGAATAATGCTAGTGGTGGCATCGGAAAGACGGAAAGTGTAGAAAGTTGTTGATCAAATTGAGTCATGAATAAGTTGGTAGGAGGAGTTTGCTGCTGCTGTTGTGTACTGTGGTGGAATATCAAGTTGTAGTAGTGATTAGTGAAGATGAAGAAGAAGATGATGATGACAGGAGGGTCGTGGTTGTTGTGTGACTTGTGTTCAAAACCGGGCCAACCGGTCCGGTCCGGGTCGGACCCGGCTCAATATTTTCGTTTCCGGTCCGGGTCCAGGGTCACGAAATTTGGAGATTCCAGATCCGGGTCGGACCGGTTGCACAGCCATATATATATATATATATATATATATATATATATATATATATATATATATATATATATATAAGTCATTAATCCTCAATCTGAACCCGTTAATTTTGTTCCGATTTTTATATCATGTCGATTTATGAAATGTGTAAGTATATTTATTTATATATCGAAGAATTAACATAATTTGAACTAATTTGATGAATAGGTTATTAGTGTCGGATTCGTGCCGTGTTTTTAAGTCTCGACACAAAATAAACTCGATTGAATTAAATCTTATGTTACGTTCGTGTTGATCGACTTAACTAATGAGTTATTAAGTCTCAACCATAAAGCCGTTAATTACGTGGCAGACTCATACATGGACGGCTAATAGGGGTTCAGGGTGAGCGGGAGAATTGGGCTTCCAAATTCATTGGATCTCATAATCCACATCTAGGAATTTACTCTATATACAAAATAATGAGATAATATGTACACATGTGGCTTGTAGTGTATTCCCTCCGTACTACTAAGATCTTCTAATTTATATTTAACAAAGAGGATTATAATAATTAAATGGGAATATTTTTGGTACGTATGGAGGGAGCCGTGGTTTCAGTGTTGCCCTCTTCATGAAAGATCATGGGTTTGAACCAGGTTGGACACTATTCTATTATTTTCTACAACTAATGTATAGATATATCGAAAAAAATAGTAACAATTAAAAAAAATTATATTCCACTTCTTTGTTTGAGGAAAAAAAATATATTCAAACTCGAGACTCGAACTGGCCTCCGAATTTTTTAAAACGACGCCGGCCTCATATCATATTATCGGTTCGTGTCGTTATAAGTCGGCTAGCTATTAATCTACGGTTCGTTGTATTATCAAAATACTCCGTATATATTTTATGTTTCTATATGACAATGAACCAAGACAAAAAAAAAAAGTGAGAAATTAAATTTCCTTTTTTTTTTTCCTAAAATAAAATATTTGGAATTTCTTAAATTCTTAATTTTTTATTTATCTCAAATACATACTCCCTCCGATTTTTAATTATCTTCTCTGTTTCCTTATTGGGATAAAACACCATTTTTTTCCTATTTCTATTTTGGACTATCAACATGTGTCTAGAATTACCTTACATTTCTCTCTCATCTTTCTTCTCTTTTGAGTCACACATTACTGCACCCTTATTTTTCATCAAAAAATCAAATGAGAATTTTTCACCAAAAAGTCAAATGAGAAGATAATTAAAAATCGGAGAAGTATAGTTTATGAAATTTAACTTACGTTGGCTTCTACAAATAAGACTAGTTTCAAAGAAGAATCTAATTATAAAATTGAAGTTCCAAAACTACCCTTTTACTACTAATTAATTTTAAATGTATAAAATTTTAAAAATAACAAAGTAAATTACTATAATACCCTGTGTGACGCACAAATTAAGCGCCACAGGTGACGTTATCTCATTTTCCTACGAAATTACTATAATGTCATGGTCCTTAAAACGACAAGCAATTGCTCTCGCTCTAGTGTTGAAGCTGAATATCACGGCATCGCAAATGTCGTAGCAGAAACGAGCTGGCTCCGTAACTTCCTCCTCGAACTTCATATGCCTATTAAATGTGCCACCATCGTCTATTGCGATAATATCTCAACCGACTACCTATCCGAGAACTTGGTACAACACCAACGGACCAAGCATGTCGATCGAAATCGATATTCATTTTGTTAGCGAGAGAGTAAAAATGGGTGAATTTCGTGTCCTACATGTGCCCGCCGAAAATCAGTACGCCGACATTTTTACTAAAGGTCTTCCTTGAGATACCTTTACTTGCTTTCGATCAAGTTTGAGCATACTGCCTCCTACTGCTCCAACTGTGAGGGTGTATCAACGAAATAATAATAATGCACAAGTAGGATAATATTTTGTACACACAAGGATAATATCGTGTGAATATATATTTGACTATATATCCTTTCATGTGTAGTGATTTGTTACCTTAATTATAGCCTTGTATTTAGGAATTAACTGTTGTAATCTTTCTATTAATATGAATGCTAACAGCCAAACCCAAGCACGAGATTTCATAATCCGACAATATTTATAAAAATTTTGTAACGATTTTTCTAACGTGTGCCTAGTGGGACACGTTAATATGTTAATTAGGAATGAATCACCATTATATTGTCTAAGTATAGTAAAATGAAATATCAATTCTTAATTACTATATTTAGACACTATAATGGTGATCCATTCGACATTCCTTAATTAATCTATTAACGCGTAGACACACATTATAAAAAAAACGTTTTTGTAATCAAATATCTTTCCAACAAGTATTTTTGTAATCAAATATCATTCCAACAAGTAGATTTGTAGTTGATCCCGTCCAATTCCAATTCATCACAAATTATCAGCTTATTAACTCCAATTATTATTGTACTCGTACATCCTCTTCATGTTCAATAACGCCATGTTAGTTACAACCATACCCATACGACCATACTTTATCCCTACCATCAGTGGCGGACCCAGAAAGTTTGAAGAGGGGGTTCACTTTTAAAAAAAACCGTTTCATATGATTTTTTGTGGAAAAAAATACACGCATTTACCCTTCGCTGTACCTAAATTTATTCAACGCAATACTTCTAGCATATACTCCCTAAACTAAAAAGATGAAAATAATTGTATTACCCCCCAACTCCCCTATTGCAACCATAGAAATTATTCAATTTTTTCAATTATCATCGATTTTCTCTTACTTTAACTATATAACCCATTTAATTTATCAAATTTATACAACAAATTTGATTGAAGAACATGTATAAAAATGTTAATTATCACTAATTACTGAAATTAGTTTTTTTTTGTAACTATGAACTACTCCCTCCATTTTTAAATATAGGTAATTTTTGTTTAAAAAGATAAGTCTTTAACTTTCAATTATATATCAAAAAGTCTAATTTATTTAAAAAGTTATTTCATTAGATTCGTCTTGAAAATTACTTTAATAAGAGTTTACATTTGATTTGTTTACTCGTAATTTTTAAGAAATATTTAACAGAGAAGACGAGAAGTACGCTTCTCAAAATGACTACCTATAATAAAAAATGGTGGGAGTAGTAATTATAATTAAATTAACAAGTAATTGACGTTAACATAACAAAACTCAAAAATTAACATATCTAACTATGAGATTAAGATTCTAAATTGATACTCCAATATTTGAGAAAATTTTGAAGAAGAAAAATGGGCAGAATAAATTGAAAAAGAAAGAAAGATGGAAATTAATGTGCGGATACAATAAAAATAGTGAAGATGAAAGGGCAAAATAAATGGAAAAAAGAACAACAATTAATGCATATAGGGAGATTTAAACTCCAGCCGACTCTCCCAAAGATACACTCCTTTGCCAACAAGCAATAGCACCATCAGTTACTCACTATGCATACAATTTGTACAAGTATCATAACTGCATTTTTTTTAAAAAAAAAATTGAAAACCCAAGGGTGCGCACCTGGGGTGCTGTGCGCACCCCTGGGTCCGCCCCTGCCTACCACAATCAATAGTGGAGATATTGACATATAAAAACCTCGTGCTTCTCGTGTGAAAAGACAAGTTAACACGTACCACATGCGAAAAGGTCAGGAAATGGAATTAATTAGTATGTAATAGACTAGATTAAGTTCCCCTGTGAAAGATATATCCGTTACAAATCGATGACGGATTAAATAATATCACTTGATTAGAAAAGACATGGCTTGCAAGTATTATATATAAGTTCGTCTTTATCTACCCAAACGATTATTATTTAGCTCGTCACATATTTGTGAATTTCCTCATCACAGTACATGCCAGCAATTTAATTAAGGACGAAGTACCAGAATAATTGACCTAATATAGTACTAGTGTAGTTGGCACAGCTTCATCATCTTATACGGAGTATTTATTAATTTATCCAAAATTCCAGACTGTTATCAGGGGCGGACCCAGGGGTGCGCACAGCACCCCAGGTGCGCACCCTTGGGTTTTCAATTTTTTTTTTTAAAAAAAATGCAGTTATGATACTTGTACAAATTGTATGCATAGTAAGTAACTGATGGTGCTATTGCTTGTTGGCAAAGGAGTGTATCTTTGGGAGTCATTATTATAGGTTAATTTACTTGTTAATTACTACTCCCACCATTTTTTATTATAGGTAGTCATTTTGAGAAGCGTACTTCTCGTCTTCTCTGTTAAATATTTCTTAAAAATTACGAGTAAACAAATCAAATGTAAACTCTTATTAAAGTAATTTTCAAGACGAATCTAATGAAATAACTTTTTAAATAAATTAGACTTTTTGATATATAATTGAAAGTTAAACACTTATCTTTTTAAACAAAAATTACCTATATTTAAAAATGAAGGGAGTAGTTCATAGTTACAAAAAAAAACTAATTTCAGTAATTAGTGATAATTAACATTTTTATACATGTTCTTCAATCAAATTTGTTGTATAAATTTGATAAATTAAATGGGTTATATAGTTAAAGTAAGAGAAAATCGATGATAATTGAAAAAATTGAATAATTTCTATGGTTGCAATAGGGGAGTTGGGGGGTAATACAATTATTTTCATCTTTTTAGTTTAGGGAGTATATGCTAGAAGTATTGCGTTGAATAAATTTAGGTACAGCGAAGGGTAAATGCGTGTATTTTTTTCCACAAAAAATCATATGAAACGGTTTTTTTTAAAAGTGAACCCCCTCTTCAAACTTTCTGGGTCCGCCACTGACTGTTATGATGACATGGGAGCAACTAACGGTGCATTATATTTGTCGTCATGCTGGACTCAATCATTTTTTAGTTGGTTAACCTTTGAGTTTCATAAATTATTCAACTTTACTTAGTTTGTTTGATTTCTTGTATTTGGAGTTTAACCCCTACCACGCACTCTTCTGGGTCGGGTTAAAAATTACCTCCTTCCCACTTTAATATTATATTCCTCACAAATAAATAAAAATGGAAAGATCTTAATGATACGGAGAAAGTACTTCGTAAATATGAAGTAAGCATTTTTTATAAATGAATGAAACTAAAGCAATGGCGGTTTTACAGGGGTTGATGGGGGTGAGGCCCATTTTTCAAAAAAAATTAAGAAAATAAAATAAAAATAAGTCTTCAAATGTTCTGAACTTCAAATTCTTGATTCTTTCCATCTTTGACTCAAGTCTTCAACCCATGATAAAATTATCAATTGACCTTCACGATCGATTCGACCCTTCTTCTCCTCAACTCAAGATCTGATTAATTGATTATCAGAAGATCCCTGATTCAATTGAATCAACAAAGGTATGTTCTTTATCAGTTTAACTCTTAATTTCAAGATCCCTCATTCTAATTATTAGAATTAGGAACTAGGATAACATATTAAATATTAAATTTTTAGTTGAATTTCTGGAGTTTGGGACTTTTGGTTGCTTATTTGTATTTCTTTTGGATGAATCCATGTGTTATTGTGAGAAATTGAGATTGAATAATATGAAGATGGTAAAGATTAGAGAATTAATGGAGGTGAGTATTGAATTCTTGGTCAATAGAGCCGTAGAGATACCGAGATAGAGGTGTTCAGTTCTTTGTTTTTTTGGTAATTGATACGAGTATTGAGTAGTGAGAAAGTGAGTTGTATGTCAGTATGGGACGTTAAATCATTAATTGAATAATTGGGGAATGGGAGTGGGAGACAGTGCACAACAATGACATAGTTCAATTTGAAAAAAAAAGTTACAGTCCCTTTTTATTAATTGAGTCATGTAATTTGTATTCGTCTGTTTCTTTGATATCTTCCACATTTTATTTTTCAACCATTTCTTTGATTTCTTTCACTTTTATTTTTTCTATCACACTTCTCTCTTACCTAGGTGGCCAACTTACTCTACTCTCCCTACTTTTACTTATTTTATTATTTTTCTTAAGAAATGTGTCACTTTAAGAAATGTGTCACTTTTAAGGTGGAAGAAATCATAGAAACGGAGGGAGTACAATGTATGGTCACATTTAGAGATGGGAATGGACCGGATCTGGACCGGGTCCACTAGGATCCGGACCCGGACCCGTCAAAAGTACCCTAGATCCGGACCCGACCCGGACTCGGCCGGGTCCAAAATTTTAAGACCCGGATCCAGACCCGTCGGGTCTGGGTCTACCCGCGGGTCTCACTATTTTATTTTATTTTGTCCTACATTCCTCATTTCTTCCAAATTTCAGATTTCGCCGGTATTTTTTATCACGTACAAAATTATCTACGATATATATTGTACTAAGAAATTAAACACTCTTACAAACTCATTCATAAAGGTTTTAGGAAACTTACATAAATGTCCGACAACAAACTAAATTCACCACCACAAGTCCACAAGTTATAACTACAAGTTGACAGATCTGAAAAGGTGGTGAGTCTGGTGTCTGGTGAGCTATGAACTTTGAAAGGGTGACGGGATCTAGGGTTTGAAACCTTGAATGAACATTGAAATGACGAGGAAAGAAGTGAGAGAGTGAGTTATTTTAGTAATTTATTTGTTTGTTGGCTTCTGCAGTTCTGCGTATGTATGTTGGTACATTTTTGTTTTGTTTTTTTTTTTTTTTTTTAATTAAAGTGTCGGGTTCGGGTCCAGTATTTCAAGCCCGGACTCGGACCTGGTTTTTAAAAATAAGATCCAGACTCGACCCGGATCCGCAGGATCTGAAAAAATGAGACCCAGACCCGACCCATATGGGTCCGACCTGCCGGGTCTGGACCGGGTCCTAGACCCGTTGCCATCCCTAGTCACATTGGTTAGTTTTTTTTTTTTTTTAAATTATTTTTTAAACTGATTAGAACTGAACTAAACTAAACTGGTGAGACTAATCTGAATTGAACTGATTTGAACCGAAGCATTGACCTGATTGTAACTGAATTGATATGAAGTATTGAACTGATTTGAACTTAATTGCTGATATATTTTTTATGTTTTAAATTTTATATCACCCCATCCCGGATTCGCCACTGAACTAAAATGAGTTGAGCTGCTATGTAATTTGTTAAGTAGAAAGCATAAATGACAATGATGACGAGTTGACGACAATGGTAACGACGATATTAATAACAACAAGAGCAGTAGTAACAATAATACAATATATACTACGCTTTCTGTCTCGGTCATTTGTTGTCTTTGATTAAAATACTCCTCACAAATAATATAAAAGGAAAACAAATGATCAAGACGGAGGGAGTACTTAATTGATGAACTAAACACTCGATTACATAATAATGCTGGTATGTATCATATCTAGAAACAACGAAACTAGAGAATGATGGAGCAAGTGCGGGCAAAACCATAGAACATATTCCCATTAATTATGATCAAGATTCAAGAATGAGATTAAACGGAGATGCATAGGTATGATTAAAGGAAGTATGTCGATAAGAAAGGATGAACGATGGATATACATGATTGTAGCTCTAGCTAGTTACGTTAGCTTGTACTCGGTATTAAAATTCTCAATGGATAAAAATAATATTGTGAGACTAAAAAAAGGGGACTACTCATTGTCGTCGGTGATTTACTTAAAATCGTCGGCAAATATGATCGTAAATGACCGAATCGCCCTCTGTTTAATTACTAACTAAACAAAATCTAAACTAACCTAACTAAATTATATTTAACCTAACTACTATTATATTATCACGATTTACTAACTAAATTAACGTAATTATTATTATTTAACCTACCACTATTTATCCTAAGGAAATTACAAAGTCCGAAAGTAGCACTATTATATTTAAATTTAACCGAATCATCATCGGAATAACATCGACACGCTTATATTTTGATTTTTCCAATAACGTTGACAATTGTCCGGAATGTCGAACATGGTTAACAATTTCCCTTTTGATTTGAATTTGCCGTATACCGAAAACAATTCGGAAGACGACGTCATTGACGAGGTTAGTTTTAATTTCCCTTGTTATGTACGCGGTGTAATTTCATTGGTTATCACGGAAAAAGAAAAGACAGTCGTGATAAGACTTTTCGGTATAGGCGTGAAAGATAGTCCGTGAATAGCCTATAGGCGTTGCATTTTTATAGTCTTCCCAGCGGAAATTTAAAAGTCTACGTCCAGGCCTAAACTTCGAGTCTTAAAGTCTACGCCCAGGCCTAGACTTCGAGTCTTAAAGTCTACGCCCAGGCCTAGACTTCGAGTCTTAAAGTCTACGCCCAGGCGTAGACTTCGAGTCTTAAAGTCTATGCCCACGCGTAGATTTCGAGTCTTAAAGTGTATGCCCAGGCGTAGACTTCGAATTTTAAAGTTTATGCCCAGGCGTAGTCTTCGTGTTTCAACGTCTATGCTATTACCTACTTCAATTGACGGAAAATTGTTGTGGATGCTTGATGCTCGATTGTCTTATGTGAACTCCATTGATTTTAATAGTAACATGATTTCTGGGGTATTCCAATTGAGATTTCTAATTGTGGGAATCTGGAGTGTTTGGAATTGACTTCAAATAACTTGACTAGTGTGATTCCTGAGAATTTGGGGAATCTTCAAAAGTTGAGTTTTCTGATTGATCGTTTTTGTTTTGATCGGATAGAGATGTAGTAACTTGTTTTGATATTTTTGTTTTTGTTTTGTTTCGTTTTGTTGGGTTGATCGTTTTTATTTTAAAGTAATTTTTGTTTTGTTTAGTTAAGGAAGGAAAAGGGAGTAAAGGGTAAAATAGGTAAATTATGTAAAATTGTCGACGATTTTAAGTAAATCGCCGACGACGAGAAGCGAAAGTGTAAAAAAACTACGAGATTTTGTACTCAATCCTTGGTGCATGAGGTAATCCTCTTTCCACTAACACAATAACACAACTCGAGTTTTTCCCGCCTATTTTGCATGGGCTATTGGTTGGGCTTGATTGGATCATTTAATTGCTAAGGCGGTTGAGATAATCCATATATCAATCTACACTATCAATCTAACGTGATCCATTTAGTATAGTTGCGATACTAATATGCCATACAATTATGCCATATATGAATATCAATCTACATTATTTATGCCATATATATATATATATATATATATATATATATATATATATATATAAAGTAATATATGCCATATTTTAGATTTTTTTCGAGCGATCTCATTGGTCCGTTTCATCAAAGTTCAAATTAGAAAAGTATCATAAATAATTTAAAAAATCAATTAGAGAATCTTTTGATTATTACAATATATATTTAATCAATTATATTAATGTGATGTTTTATAATTCTTAGTTAAAAACCTTTAGAATTCATTTTTTAAAAATATTATCATAAAATAAATTATAAAAATGAAATAATTAGATTCGTGGTAAAAAATGCTTTCATTAGAGTATAAATTTCATATTATTTGTTTCACATCATGTGATGAATTTATTACATATAACAGTTTTAAAATTATCTCACATCGACAAATTATAATATGATGATGAAATTCTATATTGTAAATAAAGAGTAATAATAATTAATAAGTTCTTCGATATCTACCAAAAGTCTTTTGAATCTCAAAAAGAGTTAGTAAGACTATAAACCTTAAGTAATTATTCTACATCGAAAAATTATGATGAGGTAATGAATTTTTATATTATAAAGAAGAGTTATCATTCGCTTTTAAATAAATATCGACCAAGAAACACATTTAAATTATCCCACATCGAAAAATTATGACGGGGCGATGTAATTCTATACAGTATTATAAATAATACTCCCTCCGAGTTCCTATTATTGTTTCACTTTTCTTTTTGGGCTGAGTTTGAATTTTGTCCCACTTTTCTTTTTAGGTTATCAATATGTGGTTCCACAATCCTTCTGCCATTTCTCTCTTCCTCCTTCTTTTTTCAACCACTCATTTCCCTTTCTTATTTTTCACCCAAAAATCTTTTGGGACAATAATAGGGACTCGGAGGGAGTAGTAATAATTCAATTTTAAATATCGACCAAAAAACTTTGAAGTCTTAAAAAGCTTTTAATATATAAGAGCACAAACTTAAAATCATTTCACATTGAAAAATTATGATGAGCTGATGAAATTCTATATTATAATCAAGAGTAATGATGTATTTTTTTTAGTTTTAAAAAGAGTTTTTAAGACCATAACCTTAAGTAATTATTTCACCTCGAAAAATTATGACGAGGTGATGGAAGACTATAAACTTAAATAACTATCCCACATCGAAAAATTATAAGTTGATGAATTTTATATTATTAATAAGACTAATCAGTCGTTCTTAAATATTAATCAAAAAAATTTTAAGTTTTTAAAAGTCTCTTAATAAGACTACAAAGTTAACTAAAAATAATCTCACATCGAAAAATTATAATAAGATGATGAAACTTTATATTATAAATAAGAGTAATCATGTGCTCTTAGATATTAACCAAAAATCTTCTGAGTCTTAAAAATATATAAAGGCTATAAACTTAAGTAAAACTATCTCACATTTGAAAAATTATAGAATTTCATCAAACAAAAATCTTTTGAGTCTTAAAAAAGTTCTTAAGATTATAAACTTAAGTAAAAAATTATAATAAGGTGATAAAATTCTATATTGTAAATAAAACAATTAAAAATTCTTCGTTATACATCAACCAACTTAAGTAAAAAAACTATAATAAGGTGATGAAATTCTATATTATAAATAAGACATAATAATTCTTCCTTAGACATCAACCAATTTAAGTAATTCGCTCATATCGAAAAATTATGATGAGATTATTAATTTCTACTAAATAAGAGTAATCATTGTTTTTAAATATCAATCAATAATATTTTGAGTTTAAAAATGTCTTAATAAAACTACGAACTTAAAATTATCCCACATTAAAACAATTAAAATAAGGTACGGTGATGATTCTATGTTAATCAATCAAAAAACTTTTGAGTCTTACAAAACCTATTTCTTTTTTTTCTTTTTTTTTTCAAGTGTTACAAAAATCTCTTAATAAGACTACAAATGTAAAATTATTTTCACATCGAAAAATTATAATAAAGGTGATGAAATTTTATATTATAAATAAGAGTAATCATGTATTCCTTTGAGTTTTAAAATAAGCTCTTAAGACTATAAACTTGGCCAAAATTAAGTTTGATTACCAATATAGCTTTTAAAAAGACTACAAACCTAAAATTATTCCACATCGAAAAAAATTAAAATAAGGCGATGATTCTATATTATAAATGAGAGTAATCATGCATTTTTCTGGGTCTTAAAAGCAGATCTTAAAACTATAAATCTTGAATAAATTATCCTATATCGAAAAATTAAGATGAGTCAATAGAATCTTATATTATAAATAAGATTATTTTTTCGTTCTTAGATATCAATCAAAAAATTCATTCGTTCTTAGATATCAATCAAAAAAACTTTTGAGTCTTAAAAAGTCTCTTAATAAGACTACAAACTTAAGTAAAAATAATCTCACATCGAAAAATTATAATAAGGTGATGAAACTTTATATTATAAATAAGAGCAATAATGTATTCTTTTTAGTTCTAAAATGAGCTCTTAAGACTATAAACTCAGCTGAAATTATGTTTGATTACTAATATCATGTAATTATCTTATTTTTTGTAATGACATAGATTGATTAAGTTTGTGGACATGACATAGGTCCACCCCGACGCGGCCACGCGCGGGTTTGGGTAGACGAATGAATCTGCATATGAGAATGGATCGAATTGAAATTTAGGTCTATGTGGAGTCGCCACCGAATTTTGTGGTTATTTGGAACCATTCGAGCCCACTCTATGTCGTAGTGGGCCGTATACAAAATACGGCCCATTTCCGATGTCAGAGTTTATTGGGCTCGTCCCTTTGCATTTGATACCGATACCGACATTATCGGATATCGTGTATTGAATGACTCTCGTGCGCCAACGGTTTCGGGCATCCGGAAAACGAGGTTCTGAGTAAGGGGTGAGGGTACGTATTGGGAAGCCCACGAAGGACACCCAACCCCGCCCGCACATTAGCGGCCTCTACTAAGAATTCGAATGACTTACAATACGCGCGTTAGTAAAACGGGAAAATGATATGCAAAGATTTATTTTCCCTAAACATGTGAATGGAATTGAAACGGGTTTCTAAGTCAATTTAATGCAATTAATTCTACGTCAAAGTGGAATTTTAGCATGTGGGTTCATTTAGTATAATAAACGAACAATAATTAAATTGACAAGAGAAATAACAAACGCGTTAGTAACGATGTAATAATATAACGAATAATAACGGTTTGTGCAAATATAAGATGAGATGAAAAGATGCAAATATGAGATGCATGTTTTGAAAAGGTAGTAATACACATGATTGACTAAACACGTGTTGACATGAATCATAAATTACTACCGAGTTTTGAAAATAGAATAATGTACGATTTATTGTGTTAATCGTTACGGGTCACTCGATCGAGTGGTCGATGGACTCGATCGAGTGGACTTGTAAAAGACGACTCTGTTTTGCGCTACAGACCGTACTCGGCCGAGTTATTGACCAACTCGGTCGAGTACATGGCCACTCGACCGAGTCACTGTGAGACTCGATCGAGTAGGCGTCGTAAGAGGCATTCTGATTGGATTTTAGGGTGTCACTCGATCGAGTGACTAAGGCACTCGGTCGAGTGGCACCTGTACGAACTTGGTTCGTTTGCAATTTAATTGTTGATTTTAAAATTGCTTTTGATTTTTGATAATTCGACGGTTTTACCGAATCGGACATAAATATTGCACAATTTATGTTCGACTTGGTTTTTTATAAATAGCGAATTTTGTTGAACCGAATATAAATATTGTTGAATTTATACCCGATTCTAATTTTGAATACTCGTTGTATCCCATATTCGATTATTTGAATCGATGTGGAATATTAAAGTGAAATAGAAAAAAAAAGATAAATTGATTTTAGTCGCTTTAAATTAATTATCGTGATATGAACAAATCACGTTAATTAATTCATATGACTTGATTGTTAGATTCGATATCCAATTATGGAATTAGTATCGAATCTAAAATCGACGCTTTATTCGAATAAAAACTTGATTCCCTCGACTTCTCCGACATCGAAATAAATCCCTAGGGATTGTGATGTCGGATCCGTGTCAACGGGTTTCAACCCTTATTAAAATTGATTTTAAAGAAATTGATGGACGCAAGATTAATGATGATGATGACGAGAGATAATAACGAATTTTTGTTTAAGTTAATTTATCTCAATAATCAAATAGTCGGGGTATCGGGATAAGCGACCGACGACGCGTGTGCAGTACACTTGTATATGCGGTTTTCCTTATCCCGATATCTTTCTTATTCGACACAAATCGATAAATATTTTAATGCTTTGATATTAGTAGTATTATCGATATTATGGTGCAATGAATAAAATAATAAAAAAACGAAAAAAAGAGGATGAGAGGGAGATGAAGACGACGTGAAGAAGAGAAGAAGAACAGAGAGGGTTTTGACACCCTCAAGCTACATGTTCTTGTCTCGGCGCGGACTCGTAACCGTGACTTTAACACAAGAGTCTTCGAGGTTTATGGAGGTTGAGTTGTGGTGGCTCGGGATTGATTCCTAAAACTAGGTTTAGGGTTTTTGCTAGTGTAGAATTGCAAGGGTTTGATTAGGGTTTGTAAAAGACGTAGTATGTGTGTGTAGGGTTGCTCTAGAGTTTCTTGAGGTTGCAAAAAGATTTGAAAAGTTGTGTAATTGTGTTGCATGGGGGTTGTTTATATAGGCATGGCTAGGGCACCGGTTTAGGGTTACTCGACCGAGTAAAGAGCTAACTCGGTCGAGTGGCCCGTGAAGCCTGCAGCCGGGCTCAAAACAAGCCCACTCGATCGAGTGGGTGGGTCACTCGATCGAGTGGCTCAGTCGGGTTGCACGGGTCCATTGTTTTGGACCTTGACTTTGGGTGTTTGATGGGTTTTGTGATTGACTTGGACTTTTGATGGTTGTATGGCTATTTTTGTGTCTCTCGGAAACGACTTTGACCGAGGTTGACCCAATCGCAAAAAGTCGGTTTTATTTTCGGTGTCGGTTTTGGCCCAAATTAGTCTTGTTTGACTCGGAATGATCCACTGGGCCTGGATTTGAGGTCCGTTTGGTGAGATTTGTACTCCGTAAGTGTGTTAGCCAACGATTAATGGATTTGAGCCCGTATCCGAGCGCATAGAAATACGTTAGCGTCCGATCATCATCGGGTGTTTTTTGGAAACTGCCATAGACATCTGGCGGTCAAAATGCGGGTGTCTACAAAGTTTCTTATTTAACGAATGTGCATCATTAATGTAATTAAGCCAACTAACCCGTGCATCGCACGGGCTTAATCTAGTTATGTCATAAATTCCGAATTCTATTAAGGTTTTACATCAATCTAATCTAACCAATCTTAATATTATGTCAATCGTGATCCATATAATTATGCTATATATCAATCTACATGCAATTTTCCATATTATTTTACAAACAATAATAATATTAACGAGTATCTTTGACTGTATAATTTTGTATATTCCAATAATTCTTTGCATACATTAAAATCCATTTTGTATACATTAAAATTTCAAGATGGGACTAAAATTCCAAGGTAGACTAAAATTCCGATGCATTAAAATCCAAGATAGACTAAAATCCGAATAAATCTCTGCATACATTAAAATTCATCCCTTTATTTTATTTTATTATTAACTAAGAGAATAACAACTTACTAAAAAGTTCCCTCCAAAATGCATCATGCGTAATATAGAAATAAATATTGATACTTCATGTAATAAATAGAACAAATCAATTAAATTTCAGACAAAAAAGTCAAAATAATTTGAACAAACTTATATAAGAAAATCGTCAAATTAAAACCAAATATAAACACTTCATTTTTCTAAAAATTAATTTTTGCTTTTTGAGGTTAATGTCTCTTCAATTTTTAAAAACACATAGAATTAGTGTAATTTTTTTTTTTAAAATGTACTATTAAACAATTTAAGATTATATTACTCAAATGAATAGGCAATTCTTATTATTAATTCATATACTATGTTTTAAGTAGAAAATTGATTCTTTGAAAGTATGAGAATAACATTAGTAAAAAATATATATAATATCTTTATTAAAAAATATAAATTTATCTGATTGCATAACTATTTCTAATTACTCTCTTAAATGTAAATTACAAAGTTGTGTAATGTAAAACTTAATATGTAAATTTTAAAATATCTATAAAATAAATTTGCATATGTACCGTGCATATGCATGAGGTCTATACTAGTTGTAAAACAAATAAATAAAGTAGCTAAAACATAAATGTGAGAAGCAGGGCCGGCTCATATGGGGTTCGATCCGGTTCAAGGAACCGGGGCCCAAGCAAATGAGGGCCTCAATATGTATTTTGTGTATTGTTCATACAACTTTGATCAGAAGTAGTCCCTCCATTACTTAATATAAGTAGTTTTAGAAAAATGTATACTTATTAAGAAAGTGCTTTAATTGGATATCAAGCTGCTTTGAAAATTGGAAAAACCTCTCTCATAAAACTACTTATATTATGTGATGGAGGGAATATTAATGTGATGCAGTGGATAAGATACATGTCATTGACATAGAGATTGTGAGTTCAAATTTTCTTAGTGCCAATTTTTTATTTAAGTTGGGAATTTTATACTCCCTCCGGACACTATTTTTTGCCCAATTCATTAAAATACTCCTCACAAATAATGAGGTAATGGGGTAAAAAATAGTGTCCGGAGGGAGTACTACTATACTATACTAAGGCCCCCGTATTGAAGTTGGAACAGGGCCTCCAAATTTAATGGGCCGGCCCTGGTGACAAGGCTGACACGCCAAGGATTTGTAGCTTGTCGATGGAGTTTTCTTATACATATGTCCAAGGACGTTAGCACATTAGACACCTGATCTTCTCGGGAGACCAATCATAAACTGACCTAAAAATGATAGAAAAATTAACACCCTCTCATCCAAACAAATCTTTACCACAACTTTTAAAAAATTGAGCAAGAATTAAGAGTATTGTCGATAATAAAATGATTTTATGAGTCCACTTAAAAAAGCAATCAAATTAATGATTTGAGAATTATAGAAGAAGTCTTTGACCACAAAAAAGCAATGATGCGAAAAAATTACCAATAATTAATCGTTAGTATAAACTAATTACCTCATCAAATTAATATCAAAACAATGTCGATTTGAATATAAAAAACATTGATTTCAGTAAAAAAAAATAATCTGTTAATTTACTAGTACAAGCTAATTATATTTTCAAGTTAATAAAAAAAAAATCATCTATTCTATACATATTGAAAAGAAAATTTTACCAAAAAATACCCCTTATCAATAATAACTCTCTTATGAATAGTGTTTTCCTTTTTTATTTTTTTATTTTTTTTTCCTTCCCTTTCTGATTTTGCTTATTTCCTCAACCTCTAACAATTTCCTTATCCCAAATTCTCATATTCAATCAATCGTAGTTATATACTTATCCGAATTTAACAGCTACGGAGTAGTATTTAAAATCATATCCAAATAAGTTATCTATCAGATGCGATATCATCCTATGCTCCATATATCGTATCTTTTATCGTTTATATTTTTTAATTTTATTTGTCATATGGTCGAAACTTTAAAAAGTTGGCATTGCATTTCTCAAAGGTATCTCTAAATAGGGACATCTACACAATCCAATATAGACGCGTTGGTCTTGGCTAAATGTTAATTAATCCACTCGATTCCGAGATTGAACAATTCATTTGCGCGATAAATGGACATAGATTTATTAAAAACTTGTCGGCAACATTTAGTCAATCGAAATAAGTTTTTACTTGATATGGATCGAAACAATATCTACACATAAATTACCGCGCGCGGAAAAACGATTAGTTCACTAAGAAAAATCCGTTACAAAATAATTACATCTTTAAATTCAAAAGATTTTTTTGCTTCCTTTAAAAACATCGATATCACTATAAGGGGGAATAGAGTTAGGTCTTATTTGGTAAACAGCGTAATGATATTGGCAGAAGCGGATTTGACTAGGAGAATCAATTGATAGTTTTGACTGACTGATTTAATTAGTAGAATTTTTTAAGTAGTATTTTGTAATTAGCTGTTTTAGATTAGTGGATTGTTTAGATGCTTTGTAAAATGACAAAAAAGTAATCTGCTAGCAGCATATTGCAAAATGGTATATTCGATCCCAAAATGCTATTACAATCCGTCATTAACAAACATTAATATTGACATATTTTTTTGGTCAAACCCGCTATTTCCTCTCACTATGCTAATTTTTGGCGGATCCGCGACTAACCAAACAGGGTCTTAGCCATGGAACAATCGCACCCTAACCCTGGTCCGGACATGGAACATTACTAAATCTTTTTTTCTTTTAGTGATATCGATGTTTCTTTTATTAATTTAATGATGGTAATTAATTTAAAACTATTAATTAATAATTAATGAAATTTTAGTCAAATTAGAATGAACTAGAGTGCCTTGTCTTTTCCGTATTACTAATAGTCTAATATCTATGGTGTTAAACGTAAGTGTATGTAAGTTGAAGAGAGTAACGCAAAAATGATGACAGGAAGAATGGGGAGCCTGAAAGTCCCAGAAGTTGTACCCCCTCCCACCCAGGATTGTGAGAGACTCAAGAAAGCCTTCCACGGTTCTTTCTCTCATTTATTATTTGCTTGTATTTTGATAAATAATATTGTATGCGTTAAGAATGAATGAATGTTGCATATAATGTTAGTATTCTATATTTTAATAGTAATTCGATTCGATAGCTAAGGTTTGATCTAAGTTTGGAACAATGCAATGCAGGATTGGGAACGGATGAAGAAGCAGTGATAAGGGTGTTGGGTCACAGAAATGAAAGTCAACGGAAGCAGATCAGGGAGACTTATCAACACCTTTACAAAAAGTCCCTTCTTCATGATCTCCACTCTGAACTCTCGGGTCACTTTCTTGTACGTTATCCCCTCCCATCCATCTTTTTAATGTACTACGTATCAGACTTAATTTAAATCTTTCGTTGTTGTCGTACTTAATCGTGATGAATTGGCCTGGGTTCCTGGGTGGTGTTATGTATGGCAGCATGCAATGACCCTGTGGACATATGACCCCTCAGAGAGGGATGCAAGACTCATCAACGACGCTTTGAAGAAGAAGGGATCGTCATTTTTCGGTGGTAATAAGAAAGGTGTCAAAGACTAGCAAGTCATTGTTGAGATTGCTTCTGCATTCCCTCTCAACCATCTCATTGCTGTCAGACAAGCCTACTCTTCTCTCTTTGATTGCTCTATTGAAGAGGATATCTCTTCCCACATTCCCCTGCCTTTCAGAAAGGTAGGTATTTCTCCCCATCATATCACTTTATCTATTCAAACCATTATAAAGCATTGAATCAGAAAGACTACTAATGATGACAACCTCGCTCGTTTAATAGGAGGCAAACGATTTTATAAATTAAACGTTTGTGCATAACACCACCAGAGTCGTGTCACACATTCCAGTAAACTGGGAAACAAATCTGGTTCCCTTGGATATGCATATTCATTTGATGGTTGACTATATCATCTAAATTTCTTACAACATAAGACATGATTACATGAACACAATCATCATGCGCATCTCAGGCCCTTGTTGTCTTTGTCTTTAGAATTTGCTTTAATCCTGAAAATAATGTGAATATTTGTGTTAATAAAATAATGGTTTTGGTTTCGATCTGAAAATCCGTTTTTATATCCAGTCTTGTTACACAATGCCGACAATATGTCCAAAAATAAATGGTTACAATTTACAAATCACAATACAACTTCAGGCAGCAGTAGATTGTTCAGGCCGCTGTGGATTTTAAATAACTTTATACGACTACAATTTGCTACGCAGAATATGACTTTTCTCCAGACAGTTGAGTGGAGAATGTTTGAAACCAGAATTCACCGGTTCGAACCAACTTGATCCCATTTTTTTGGTGTGATATCCACCGCTACCTCAGCTCGCTACTAAAATGAAATCTTGTGTATGCTGCTGACACTTGTTATTTGCAATGTAGCTTCTGGTAAGTTTGGTAAGCTCTTACAGATATGATAAGGAAGTGGTAGACATGATTGTCGCGAAAATGGAAGCTTTCCAATTTCGAGAAGCCATCGAAGGGAAGCAGTTAGACCATGATTATGTCATGTGGATCTGGGGCACCAGAAACTTTTTTCAGCTTAGAGCAACCTTTGATTCCTATAAGCAACACTTTTCCAGTTCCTTTGATGAGGCAAGTTTTCTGTCAAACGTAGCTTTACTGTTGTGCAGCAATAATAAAACATGTACTAACATACTACGCGCTTGGACAGGATATTCTAAAATGTGGAAATGGAGATTTCAACACTTTACTGAATGTTGCGGTTCTCTGCATGAACTGTCCCGAGAAGCACTTCGCTAAGGTGAATATAACAAACTATTTCCTCCACTTCTGTTATATCTTCCACATTAGTTTTGGGGAGAAAATTAAGACGAGTGGAATATGTGGATGAAAATGAAAGTAGGAAAAGAAAGTGTAATAAGAACCACAAAAGATGTATTAAAAAAGAAAGTGAAAGATAATAAAGAAGTTACCAACAATAAGAAATATGGAAGATTATGGAGAAGTGGAGGGAGTACCTTCTATGTTCTAACGTGGGTGTAACAGTACATTACAGATTTCACCTTCTTGAATCATGGTACAAAAGCGAATATAGTGAATTCCTTAGAATGGACTCTAATAAACGTGTGAGAACACACAACAACCACGTGCATAAGAAATCAACGATAGACTTTCATCTATCGTTGGAATTGGCACTGATGAAGATTCACTTTCGAGAGCGATTGTGACACAAGCTGAAATAGACATGGCAAAGGTTAAGGTCGAGTATGCCAATATGTACAAAACTAGTGTTGAAGAAGATGTTAAGGGTGATACATCAGGGGATTATGAGTCTTTCCTTCTCGCTTTGCTGGGCACTAAACAAGTGTGGGTTGGGTGACGTAACTGTTTAGCATGCATTCTGTACTATTTATCTCTTGTTTCATACAGTACTTTTGAGTTTCCTACTCATCCCAACAAATAATGTGTATTTGTATTGTTTGGGGAAATTTATGGGTTGTACGATCTTGAACAAAGCAAACAAAATCTCATGTTTTTTTACAGTGGTTTGTGTTGTAATTTGATTTTTCAATTTGGGGCATATGAACACCGGCTTTCTGTGTTGTTACTGACTTACTATAGGAGGAAACAACATAATATATCTTCAAACATGTTGTACCTCAAACTCATTTGGTTGTTTAGACCTAGCAGGCCGAATCGGCAAGGACTTATTCAGTTTGTTATAAGTTTGTTAGGCTGCTACTTGGTTTGTTCGGATGTATAGTATACCTCATACATCATATAACTCGATACACAATTCACAATAAAAATGGGATCACTGAGTATGAGCATGAAGAATCATGATAACACCATTAGAGCAGAACAAAGAGAGATCTTAGTTTCAAAGAATCTTCATCAATGCAACCATCTTCGAGTTTTAGGGCAGTTTTCTTTAAATTATCAATCATTCGACGACAATTTTTCAGATAAAAGTAGCAACTCAAGAAGATTAGAAAATCTCACGAAAGAAAGAAGTATAAAATGACCCCAAAACCAAACACATCATTATACAATTTCATCAAATTCTTCTTTACATATAGAAAGGTACACATATGGACAAGAATTTTCTCGGTACTTGGAAGAAATAAGTATAGACAGAAAAGAGAATGAGGAGGTGCATGGATCAAACATAGAAAATTATTTGTTACCGATAACCATCTCTGCGATCTTGTTCTTCAGCTTCCTTGTTGGCTGCTTGAACAGACTTGTACCAAAGGAAAGCCCGCACCAAGAAATTAGATATACCAAGTTATATACGAAGCTAATAAACTACTCGTTTGAAAGGACCTCCTACATTTTCATAGCCTCCTTGGCTAATTCATGTGCCAGAGAGTCAAGGAAGCAGGGGACATAACCAAAGGAGATACAAATAAATAAAAGCATTTGAATATACAAACATCATTGAAGATTATCTTCAAAAGGTTGCTCCTTCGAGAAGCGTAAAAAAAATACTAAGTTGCTTGAAGGCATGATATAGGATACGATTGAGTAACCTTACAGACCCTTAGAAACTGGTCGTGATTTTATGTGATGGTTGCAGATTTAATATAATGATCCGTAACTTGACAGAAATAATAAGGAAAAAATGAAATTACCCCTGAAACAAATCCACAACAGCTACCAGCCCAAAATGATCCCATTTAGCATGGAAGTGACTCTAAATAATACTTACACTCAATTTGTAACCCCATTACAAATAACTCAAAATTGAGCTTAACCGAAGTGACCCAAAATAACCTAAAGCCTCTAAATAAGCCAAGCCTGTAATGACATGACCCGTTTGATCAGCCTTAGTTGATGAGAACTCATGGCGGTACTGTCTGCATTAGATAAGGAAATGTTGAAAAAAGAGTGAAGATGAAAAAACATACTTTAGTTGGTATTCCAGTAAAAGCAAAGAATTCGAGTATAGGAGCATAGAAGATGCTATCTGTGCTCAACACTCCAAAAACAGGTTTTTGATTTGCATACTCAAAGATGGAACCTATGTGCAAATACAAAGAAAGTTTAGACCACCTCAAAGTAAAGAACTGGTGTCTGTTCGTGTTACGAGACTGTTTGATATGTGTATTCGTCATTTAATTATAGGGTTATTGAATCGATCTCACGTGTTAAACCATCTCATATAATCCGTATTGTGTTTTTTGCCATTACATTAAGTTGGCTTACCGCAGCAATAGCAGTGACTGCTGAGGCAAGCAAATAAACAAAGAACGGGAGCTCAAAACCCTCCTTGAAATCAATATTAATGGGGTTTTTTTCATCTCGAGCCCAAGGAGGTGGCTCATCTGATTCGGGTTGAGCCCAACAAGGGACGTTTTCCTCAGATTCACTTGACTTTGCAGACCGTTTAGTTGCGTCTTGCCTATGAAACATAAAGGGGCTGCTGGCTTGGTTCCTTGTTGCTCCTAGATAGTATGCAGTACTTTGAGACAATCTCGGGTGATGTATGGGTCCACAGTTCAAATTTAATACACATAGGCAAGAAGAAAGTGCATCAACCATATCTTATAAAATTCTTGTACCTGTAGCAACAGGCAAAGCAGAATGAAACAAGCAAATTAGACAAGGTGAAGCATGATACTAAATACTACTCCGTATTACGATAGACACAGTAGGTTATGTAGTATGAATCCGCTACTAGTTTTCCTGTGTTGCGGCTACACCTGGCAAAACACGATCCGACTCACCTGAGATTGGACCCTATTTGAAATATGGTAGTGGCCGAAACAGACCTGGTCAATCCGATACATGATCATGTCTTATATTCCGAATTCGTTATCAGCCGAGTGGGTTAAACTATATAAAAAAATACACTGCCCAAATCCTAGTCGAATTGGAAAGATAATTAGACGAAATGCGCGACCCAAATTTGAAAGAAATATAACCGAAAATGAATGGAAGTTATTCGTTATTTAGTGGGAATGAATAGGCGGGAATGTGTGTGGGAAGTTATGACAAATATGGAATGTGAAGCAGATAAATGGAGTCGGCTGGAGAGTGGAGTAAGGCCGGGCAGAGGTGTTTGGCAGAAATTAGATGATTAAAATCAAGAATGGAGGGTGAAAATAATAATACCTGGAGAATGGAAATAATAATCAGAAGAAAATGGCGATGAATGATGATTTGCATAACAACAAATAGGATTCAGACTTGCTGTTGGCTTCACTCACTTCTTATTCGTTTTGTACTTGTGGTGAATGTTAGACTTAGATTACATAGATAATAGTGTAATTGTCTCACGGGTTTGTGAACATTTTTTGAAAATAATAGAAAGTTAGAAATAAAGTGTAATACCCGTGAAAATTTACGAAGTTGAAGCATTTTTTTTTTATGAAAAGGGCAAATCATAACCCATATGAGGGTAAACGGAAAGACGATATTGACTTAAAATAACGTAAACGAAATAAATATTGACTCATATGATTATTACAGTGTGTTCAATATCGAAGTCAAATAACTAACGTGAATATGTAGGTAAATAACAATCTCGGAGAGTGTATGTGTGTACATGACATAGGTCCACCCCGACGCGGCCACGCGCGGGTTTGGGGAGGCGAATGAATCTCCATATGAGATGGTCAAATTGAAATTTAAATCGAGGTAGGAGTCGCCACCGAACTTTGTGGGAGTTCGGGCCCGTTCGAACCTACTCTATATCGTAGTGGGCCGTATACAAAATACGGCCCATTTCCGATGTCAGAGCTTATTGGGTTCGTCCCTTTGCATTATGATACCGATACCGACATTATCGGATATCGTGTATTGAATGACTCTCGTTGCCAATGGATTCGGACGTCCGGAAACCACGGTTCCGAGTAAGGGGTGAGGGTACGTGTTGGGAAGTTCACTAAGAACACTTAACCCCGCCCGCACTTAGCGGCCTTTACTAAGATATCGTTCGTTTTTGGTGTACACGCGTTAGTTCGACGATTGAATGATATGCAAACATTATTTTCCCTAAGCATGTGAGAAAAATAAATGGGTTGCTAAGTCGTTTAATGCATCTTAAACTAATAACGTCAAAGTTATTTTAGCATGTGAAGTTTGTTTTAGTCTAATAAAACAATAGAAATAAATCGCTACAAACACGAGAAAACAAGTTAGTAACGATTGAATAAATCGAATAAAGATGTAAATACGATAATATGCATGATTTTGAAAAGGGTTTATGACACGTGATGGATTAACACGTGTTGACTGAAGTCGAAGAAGTATTTATCGAAATCTGAAAATATGTCGCGAAAGTCGCTGTTTTATGTAAGAAACGATGCTCCAAAAATAATAATAAAAAAGACAAAACTGTGTCGCTCTTCCCGAGGGTCGCGCGACTCGCCTGGGGCGCCGGCGGGTCGCGTGATAGGCTGCCTCGGGATTGATTTTTTGAAAAATCGATAGTTTTATTAAACCGCGTACGAATATTGCATAATTCGTACTCGATTAATTTAGCGATATTCGTTATATCCGATATTCGATTATGAAATCGATATCGGATATTCGGAATAATTTTAGAAAAGATGAAAAGAAAAGGTTTTGAGAAAATCATTTTGTAGAATTAAAAGAAACGATGTTAAAAAAAGTAGTGAAAACACGAAAAAAAGGCCGTGGCTTTCGGGCCCCCCGCGCGAGTCGCCTGGGAGGGGCGCGACTCGCGTGGGCTGCTGTCCCGGCTTGTTTATTTTCGAAAATCGTTAATTTTGATAAATCGCGTATAAATATGGATTAACTTATACTCGATTTATATTTTCGATATTCGTCGTATTCGATATTCGATTATGAAATCGATATCGAATAGTTAGAATGATTTTTCTAGAAAAAGTTTTATGAAAATATTTTTGAAATATCGTTTATTAGAAATAATAAAAAAAAACGCGACAACGACCCATAATTAAAAGAGGACCGACGACCCGACACAAAAAAGGAAAAAAAGGACGAGAAAGTGGAAGAGAAAAAGAGAGAATCGGGTTTGATTTACACCTGTAGACACCCGCATTTTGACTGCCAGGTGTCTATGGCAGTTTTCAAAATACACCCGATGATGATCGGACGCTAACGTGTTTCTATGCGCTCGGATACGGGCTCAAATCCATTAATCGTTGGCTAACACACTTACGGAGTACAAATCTCACCAAACGGACCTCAAATCCAGGCCCAGTGGATCATTCCGAGTCAAACAAGACTAATTTGGGCCGAAACCGACACCGAAAATAAAATCAACTTTTTGCGATTGGGTCAACCCCGGTCAAAGTCGTTTCCGAGAGACACAAAAACAGCCATACAAGGACTTTTGATGGTTGTATGATACAACCATCAAAAGTCCAAGTCAAACACAAAACCCATCAAAAACTCAAAGTCAAGGTCCAAAACAATGGACCCGTGCAACCCGACTAGGCCACTCGATCGAGTGACCCACCCACTCGATCGAGTGGGCTTGTTTCAAGCCCGACGGCAGGCTTCACGGGCCACTCGACCGAGTTAGCCCCATACTCGGTCGAGTAACCCTAAACCGGTGCCATAGCCATGCCTATATAAGCAACCCCCATGCAACACCATTACACAAACTTTTGACAACCCTACAAAACCCTAGAGCAACCTTACACACACACACACGCATACTACATCTTTTGCAAACCCTAATCAAATCCTAATCAAACCCTAGCAATCTTACACTAGCAAAAACCCGAAACCTAGTTTTAGGAATCAATCCCGAGCCACCACAACTTAATCTACATAAAACCTCGAAGACTCTTGTGTTAAAGCCACGGTTACGAGTCCGCGCCGAGACAAGAACATGTAGGTTGAGGGTGTCAAAACCCTCTCTTTTCTCCTTCTCTTCTTCACGTCGTCTTCATCTCCCTCTCATCCTCTTTTTTTCGTTTTTTTTTTATTATTTTATTTATTGCACCATAATATCGATAATACTACTAATATCAAAGCATTAAAACATTTATCGATTTGTGTCGAATAAGAAGGATACCGGGATAAGGAAAACTGCATATACAAGTGTACTGCACACGCGTCGTCGGTCGCTTATCCCGGTACCCCGACTATTTGATTATTGAAATAAATTAACTTAAACAACAATTCGTTATTATTTCTCGTCATCATCATCATTAATCTTGCATTCATCAATTTTTAAAATCAATTTTAATAAGGGTCGAAACCCGTTGACACGGATCCGACATCACAATCCCTAGGGATTTATTTCGATGTCGGAGAAGTCGAGGGAATCAAGTTCTTTTTATTCAAGTAAAGCGTCGATCTTAGATTCGATACCAATTCCATAATTGGATATTGAATCTAACGATCAAGTCACATAAATTAATTAACGTGATTTGTTCATATCACGATAATTAATTTAAGACGACTAAAATTAGTCTTTTTTATTTTCACTCTAATATTCCATATCGATTCAAATAATCGAATATGGGATACAACGAGTATTTAAATTTAGAATCGGGTATAAATTCAACAATATTTATATTCGGTTCAACAAAATTCACAATTTATAAAAAAACCAAGTCGAACATAAATTGTGCAATATTTATGTCCGATTCGGTAAAACCGTCGAATTATCAAAAATCAAAAGCAATTTCAAAATCAACAATTAGATTGCAAACGAACTAAGTTCGTACAGGTGCCACTCGACCGAGTGGCTTAGTCACTCGATCGAGTGACATCACAAAATCGAGTCAGAATGCTTATTTCGACCCCCACTCGGTCGAGTCTCACAGTGACTCGATCGAGTGGCCATGTACTCGACCGAGTTGGTCAATAACTCGGCCGAGTATGGTCCATAACGCGAAACAGAATCGCTTTTTACAGGTCTACTCGATCGAGTCCATCGACCACTCGACCGAGTAGCCTCATCACGACCAAAACAACGAGTCGTACATTCTTCTATTTTCAAACTCGATAGTATTTTACGACTGATGAACGCAGTTCATATGCATATTTATTCTTACTTTATCCTCCATTTTTTACCGATTTCACATGCCTTAAGAATAATTTAGTAGCCTTTTATCCGTAGTTTGTTATGCCGGGTATATGGTTTATGTTTTGGCAGGAAACATAGCAAAAGACGGAGTTAAGAACTACAAATGAAGAAAACACGAAGAACAAGGCAGTAAGGGGGACAACGAAGGCCGAACCGGTCGGTATGAAACCGAACCGGTCGGTTTGTTAATGTACCGAGCGGTTTGATTTCGAACCGATCGGTTCGTTTTCGTACCGCTCGGTTCGTTTGTGTACCGAGCGGTTCGCGACTCGTCCAAGTGACTTTCCTAAATTTTCTGAAGAATCCGTACTCTACCTTAATTAGAATCCTACGGGATTATTTTATTAAATTATATTCTATTTCCTAATTAGACCCTTTGTAATAAGTATAAATACCCTTCTTAGGGCTAGGTTAAGGGCACCTTTTATTCATTCAAAAACTCTAGTTTAGTTTTATTATTAGCATCGGAACTTAGCAAGCTTGTAGCGGTACTTTTTAGCTTTCAATTATTATTCAATCTTTCAGTTCTTAATAATCGGTATTTTTCCCTTTTCCCTTATTTTCATATTGATTTCGATTATGCTTAATTCTTTTGTTGTTCCATCTTTCGTCATGAGTAGCTAATTTATTCATCTAGGGTTGAAGGGGATCTATGTTAATTGAATTGGGGATGTTAGTTTAATTAATTACTTGATTGATCATTCATATGTTATTACCTTACTACTTGTTTTGTATTGTCGTTCCATTAGTTTGAGACGTTGAACTAGTTGAATGTCTAGGAACCCGAACCTAAGATCGAAAGCCTGGTAAGGGTAGACTTACAAGTAAGTGGGTAGGATAATCTGGTAAGTTGCGAGAGCCCGTCAGAATCTATCCTAAGGTTGACATAAGATCCGAAAGGTCGTGTCTTTGCCCTGAATAACTGTGATTGATTAATTGAATAATTAATTAACTTTACCCAATTTAATTACATAGTGAACCGTAAGACCCTAGATCCCTTTAATATTAATAGAACCTCTTACTTTACATTACTGCAATAGTTTAGAAAATCAAACACAAAACACCGGAATTAGAATAGTTTAGAGTTGATTATAAATCATTTGCAATATTCATCCATCTCTCTGTGGTTCGACCCTTGCTTGCCACTAGCTATTTGTTAGTCGTTAGTTAGGTTTATTTTGATTAAGGTGATACGACTTTATCCTTATCAATTTTGGCGCCGTTGCTGGGGAGACGGTTTTGTTTTATAGCTTTTTATTTGTCTTAGATTCTAAATTATTTCTCTTCGTCTCAGGGAATCCACAAATTCCTTGAGACAGTCTCTCACTTCTTTATTGTAGTTTCTTGCTTATGCCCAGGTGTTCCCGTTCAGAATTATATCCGTTTGATCCTGAACCAGAGAAGACCCTCTGTAAGCGACGAAATTTCTTTAAGGAAATCGCAGAAACATCGGATCTTTCAATTTTGGAAGATCTACACCAGGAGTTCATCGCGGAATATCAGTCCTTAGAAGAGGACACTCCCGCTCTCGATACTTCACCACCTCTCCGTCTACTACCACCCCCGCCAGTCAAGATGCCTAAACTCGCCAGTCACTCCGAGCCAGAGCAGCATGCCCTTCCAAAGTTGGTCAAACGCCCAACTGCTACTAATGGCGTCTTTGAGATCCGGCCCGCTTTCATTACCTTGGTCGAGAAGAATCAGTTTGGAGGCGATGCTAGGGAAGATCCCGCTAAACATATGAGAATTTTTACTGACTATTGCTCTACTATTCCCCTTCCTGTAGGAGTTACACAGGAGCAAGTCATGGAGATGCTTTTTATGTTCTCTCTACGTGATGTGGCCAGGGAATGGATCACTGATCTCGACAAAGTCTCAGCTGGAATCAATGACTGGAATTCTCTTGCATTGGCTTTCTACAAACATTATTATCCGCCCCAGAAGACGAATATGCTACGAAGTCAGATCACAAATTTTCGTCAAACACCTCATGAGAATATTCATGAGGCATGGGAAAGGTTCAAGAAACTAGTCAAAGAATGTCCTCATCATGGGTTTGAAGAATGGTTCCTTTGCAATCAGTTCTATAATGGCTTATACGACGATTGTCGTAATACTCTTGATTCGGCTTGCAACGGGAGGTTCCAGTCTAATGTTGATTATGATAAGGCGTGGCAGACTATTGAGGATATGGCATCCCACCATGCACGATGGGGAAATCCACGCGGTAATACCCGAGGTAATGGTAACGATACTGACTCTGCAATCGCTAATCAATTAGCTGTTTTGACTAAGCGATTCGATTCCTATGAGGCATCTAATTCAGATAAAGGAATGCATCGAGTGCATGCTATGACCCAGGAAATAGTTTGTGATGATTGTGGCGTACCTGGACATCATGCTCACGAATGCATGGGAACACAAGAACAAGTCAATGCTTATCAATCGTTCCAACGGAATCAGAATTTGCCTTACATGAATCAACCTGGCTATAACCGTGCTCTATTATCTTATGCAAGTCAGAATGTGTTGAATCCTACAACACCTCCACCCTGCAATCCACCATATGTGCCTCCTCACGGTCGAATGCAGGGAAATCAACAGAATCCAAGACCTCAAGGCCAAAACATAATTCAGAACAATCAACAGTAGTTTCCACCACTTCCCTCTGCATTAGAGGCTCAAGCACACCAACACTCTGTTGAAATAGCCGAGCTAAGGAACATGATGATGAACATGATGACCCAATTTCAGACAGGTCATAAGATGCTCGAGAAACAAGTTACTCAGTTAGCTAATCTCAAGCTACACGTCAGCCAGGAACTTTGCCGCCTCAAGGAAATCCACCTCAAGGTAATGAACATATCAATGCTATTACCCTAAGGAGTGGAACAGCCTACGATGGTCCGAAGATGCCGGAACCGGAAGACGAGGTTGGGAAGGAAATACTGGATGAAGTCGAGAAAGAAGCAGGAGACGACAAGCAAACCGGTCGGGATGAAGACGAACCGACCGGTACAAATTCGAACCGATCGGTTCGAAATCATACCGAACGGGATAAAGACGAACCGACCGGTTCGTCCATCGGAGCAGCCCAATTCTTCCACAGCCAAACACGTGAAGCTCTCATTCCCAGGTCGTCAACGCAACAGCAAGATCGACGGTCAATTCAGTAAGTTTATGGACGTTGCGAAGAATCTTCAGGTAACCGTTCCATTTACTGAGTTAATTACACAAGTACCTGCGTACGCTAAATTTATGAAAGACATACTTACTAGGAAGCGCTCTTTTAATGAGGTTGAAACGATTGCTTTTACGGGAGAGTGCAGTGCACTCCTTCAAAATAAATCACCTCCAAAACTTAAGGATCCTGGTAGTTTTTCTATCCCATGCACTATAGGTACTCATGTTGTAGATAATGCATTGTGTGACCTTGGGGCTAGTGTTAGTGTTATGCCTTATTCTATTTGTGAGAAGTTAGATATGGGAGGTTTGAAGTGTACTAGTATCACACTTCAAATGGCTGATCGATCAGTCCGTAGACCTTTAGGTGTCTTAGAAGACGTCCCGGTTAAGGTAGGGAAGTTCTTTTTTCCTGTCGACTTTGTTGTCTTAGACATCGCTGAGGATACACACATCCCTATCATTCTAGGTCGTCCATTCCTTCACACCGCGGGCGCGATTATTGATGTCAAAAACGGTAGTCTGACACTTGAGGTCGGGGAAGATAAAGTCACATTTAATTTAAATAAAGCTTTAAAAGCCCCTATAACTGATGAGTCATGCTATTGTTTGGATACCTTGGATTCGGTCGATGATATTATTGAGTCTACTTTACTCGGATCCTTGACAAAGGATCCCTTGGAGTTACTAATGTGTGAATCGAGTTATACAGGTGATGGAGGAATTTGGAAAGCTGAGGTGGATGAGATAGAAGCACTGTTATATGCAGAAGATCCAAAGGAAGCTGAGACGGTCAAAACCGTCAACCTTGATTTGTCTTATTCTTGTTCGGTCGAGGTACAGAAACCTGAACTTAAACCATTACCCACGAATCTCAGGTATGCTTTTCTCGATGAGGGTGAGCTAAACCCGGTTATAGTAAGTAATTCTTTGACTGAGTCTCATTTGACTGATTTATTAACTATTTTGAGAAAACATAAGAAGGCATTGGGGTATAGTTTAAGTGACTTAAAAGGTATTTCTCCTGATTTTTGCATGCATCGCATTCATCTTGAAGACGGTTATAGACCGTCTATCCAGGGTCAGCGTCGACTGAACCCGAATATGCAGGAAGTTGTCAAAACTGAAGTTATGAAACTTCTAGATGCCGGTATTATATATGCTATATCCGACTCAAGGTGGGCCAGTCCGGTTCAAGTGGTGCCTAAAAAAGGAGGTACCACGGTAGTAAAGAATGATAGGAATGAACTAATTCCTACTAGAATTGTTACAGGATGGCGCATGTGCATTGATTATAGGAAACTAAATGTCGCCACTAAAAAAGACCATTACCCACTTCCATTCATTGATCAAATGTTAGAGAGATTAGCTCGTCATAAGTATTTTTGTTATCTAGATGGCTACTCAGGTTTTTTTCAGATCCCCATTCATCCCGAGGACCAAGAAAAAACCACCTTTACTTGTCCTTATGGTACCTTCGCTTATCGTAGGATGCCCTTCGGATTATGTAACGCCCCGGCCACTTTTCAGAGATGCATGATTAGTATTTTTTCTAATTTTATTGAATCAATTATGGAAGTATTTATGGACGATTTCAGTGTATATGGTTCTGACTTTGATTCCTGCTTGCTGGATTTGTCTAAAGTTTTAGGTCGCTGTGAGGAAGTTGACTTGGTTCTTAATTGGGAAAAGTGTCACTTTATGGTCAACGAGGGAGTAGTGCTTGGTCATTTAGTTTCTGATAAGGGCATTCAAGTAGACCGAGCAACATAATAAGGCTCGTCGGAAAGTGGCTTAGGCACGGGAGCGTCGAGACGATGTGGATGAGTTTAGGGTGGTGTGTTTGGACGTGTAGGCTTGCGGGTTCGGCCGGCTTCTCGGGGACGGATTCGTCGGGTTGTTTCGTCGGTATTTTGGATGTATGTCGTAGATGAGTGTATCGGAATAATTGATGAGAATAGTGGATCGATCTATTTGATATATCTCCTCCATAATGTGTGACCGGAGGGTCCTATTTATAGGTGAGGTCCTTGATAGGAGCTAGGAGAGGTATTCTTGCTTAGGTGACAAGAAACACCGGTTTGAATAGGAAACGACGTAGGAGTTTGAAGGGAACGAGAGTCCCGTTTCTTGGTGAGAAAGCCAAGTATCTCGGCTGGAATGGGCTGTTTTGGCCGAGTGTTTGACACTCGGTCGGTAAATTGATTTTCTTTTCGGATAGAATTCATACTTGAGATCGAATTCTATCCTTGAATGGATTTGTTTAATATTTTCGAGGCTGATATTTTGTAGTATCTGAGCCTAACCGAACTGATGAGGTATCACGGCTGGTCCGTGTATCTTGGGAAAAAATATCTTTGACCGGGTTTGACCCGGTCGCTAAAAGACGGTTTTGCCCCTGGTGCCGGATTTGACCCAAATTAGTCTTATTTGACTCGAAACGACCCATTGGGCCTGATTTTGAGGTTGGTTTTGTAAGATTTGTACTCCGTAATAAGCCCAAGACAAATGTCCACGATTTCGAGCCTGTTTTCGAGTATACTAAAGCACGTTTGCGTCCGATCATCATCGGGTGTTTGGCGGGAACTACTATAGACACCTGGCGGTCAAAATGTGGGTGTCTACAGTATGATAAATATAGATGTCTTAAGTATAACGACATATGACGTCGAAATGAGTACGTGTATAGTATGTCGTATGTTTTTGACACAATTCATACAAAAAAAGAATAAGGCCTATAATATACATTATGGCCTCTAAAACGCAAATATTTTGGGGCGGAACCCGCCCGAGCCATGACCTGAGCCGAAATTAGGTGATTAAAAAATATTAGATAATATTTTAGACTAAAAGTTCACAAAGTAGTACGGAGTAAAAAATATTCCCTTCTCTTCTCTATAATCTTTGGTAACTTTTCTATTATTTTTTCATTTTTCTTTTTAGTATATCTTTTGTGGTTCTTATTATTTGTGACCTCACTTTCTTTTTCCATTTTCATTTTCATCCACATTCCACCCTTATTAATTTTCTACTCAAAACTAATGCGGATCATATAAAAGAAGGGGAGAGAGTATTTATAACTCCCTCTGATTTTATATGATTGCTCAATTTCCCTAATATATGTGAGGAGTGTTATATTGAAACAGGGCAAACATATAAAATCGGAGGGAGTATTTATTTTCAAAATTTCTTTGATAATAATATTATTGTAAACAAAAAAATAGTAGTATGTTTTAAATCATATTTTTATCACATGATCGATTATTATAATGATAAAAATGTTAATAAATCGAGTCAAAGTTTGTTATGCGTAAAAATTTCTATATATCGGTATTCTAGTATAAATGCAATATTAAATAAAAGGAAAATAAATGATTAAGAATTGAAATCATGAATGAAATTGTATTTACATTTTAAAAAAAGTAAAGACAATTAATATTTTTCAAATGCGTTACTAACGCGTATGAAGCAGTGTCCGCCGGTTCCGGACGGGTGTACCTTTCCTATGATGTCAATCCCCCAGGTGGAGAAGGGCCAAGGTGTTGGATGTTGGCGAATATTTGGCAGTTGTGACAGTGGCGGACATGACGCCGACAATCTGCCTCTAGGGTAATCCAGTAATAGCCTATTCTCATTATAGGTGTGCGCTCATGTGGGGTTCGCATTCCCCGTCATGTACTTCTTCCATGACTTTCTCGGATTGAGTTTTGTTTATGCATCTAAGGAGTATTCCTTGTGGGGTTCGTTTGTATAGTAGTCCTTGGTTTAGGACGTAGTGGGTGGCTTGTATTCGTAAGGCTCTTTTGTTCTTTGTGTTTGTGTTGGGTGGGTATGATCCATTGGTTTTGAAGTCTAGGATCGCTTTGTACCAGGGTTTTTCGGTGGTGTTGTGAGGTTGTGGATGTAGGCGGGTTATTCACTCCTTTCTACGCAGATAGGCATTGAGAAAAGGTTGTTAGACATATTTATTAGTGAGGCTAGCTTGGATAGGGCGTCAGCGAATTGGTTTTCCTCATGGGGTATGTGTATGAAGTTGATCTCGGTAAATTCCCCGGATATTATTTTTATTTCGGTTTGGTACGGGGCTAGGCTCTCGCTATAGGTCTTCTAGGTGCCTGTGGCTTGGTTAACTATTAGGGATGAATCTCCGTGGACTCTAAGGTTTTTGACTCCTAGAGTTACGGCGGCTTTTAGTCCTATTAGGCAGGCTTCGTATTCGGCTGCGTTGTTGGTAACTGGGAAGTCTAGTTTGACTGATATGGGTGTGTGGTCACCTATTGGTTGTTGGCTGTGTGCGGTGTTCCTCATGTTGTGTTTTTGGTTAGGGAGTCAGTTGTGGGTTGAACTTAGGGTAATTGTTCCTGATCTCTTTTTAAGGTGAAGTTAAAGTGGGCCGTTTGTTGTAGCCCTTGCACTTCGATCAATTGTTATTGATAAATGACATAGCATCGAGTTTCAAGCAAGAAAGCGCATTATTAAAAAAATCAAGCAATTGTCGAGGCGTATTTGTAAAAAAAGTTTTTATTTTATTGATATAGTAATAAACGGGCTAGATGCCCGAGATGATGTTTGGTGGGGAGGTGGAGGACAAGTCCCCTCGCACCTCCCGAACTTGATGCGTAAAAGGAAAATATTTATTATTAGGGAAATTCCCATCTGTACCCTCTAAGTTTTTACTTTTCCCAGTTGTACCCCTGCGTATTAGAATTTACCAATTGTACCCCTAAACTCAATTAATTAGTCCCAAGCGTGACTAAACTAGAACTAGCCGTCAATTATGCCGTTAATTGTCGACTTGGATGAAATGACGTGAAATTTATCGTTGTTTTTTAAATTTCTTTTCCCTCCAAAGTGTTACTTTCCTTCTCCCTTCAAATTTTCCCTCCGATTCTCAATATTTTCCCTCCCAATTTTCTTTTCCTATTTATTATATTCTTATCTTCACTCTCTTAATTTTCTCTCTTATTTTGCATCATGTCTTGAAGCTATTATTAGTGATGAATTTCCGGTATTGAAGATGCAAATGAAAGAATTGGTGTCAAATATGAAGGGTTCGAAGTACTTTTATGTTGCATTGCTCATATTTGTTGTAGTACTTGTTTTGATAAAATTATAATAGGAAAAACATGATTGAAATGTAATGAGAAAAACATGCTTGAGGAAGTAACTGAATTTGGTTGCATAACCAAAAACTTATTTCATATCTCGTACTTAAAGTTCTTACAAAAGTAAATTATTGTTCCCGCACGGTAACTACTTTCCGGAAACTGACCATAACACTTACGATAATTACAGTAGGGTTAATGATTACATAGCATTCATCGCAATAAATAATCTATAGTAATAGGAGCAAATCTGTAGCAGAAGTTACTCCGTAAACAGTAAGGGCGACAATTAAATAGCGGCACTGGCAGCAGTAATAAATTGTAGCAACACCAATCTGTTTAACATGATTAACTGACAGCAGTAACAGCTAATAGGTTGGGGTACAACTGGGAAAAGTGAAAACTTAGAGGGTACAACTGGGAAAAGGGAAAAATTAGAGGGTACAAATGAGAAAGATTAATTCCATGTCATTTCATCCAAGTTGGCATTTAACGGCATAATTGACGACTAATCCTAGTTTAGTCACGCTTGGGACTAACTAATCGAGTTTCGGGGTACAGTTGGTAATTGCTAATACATAGGGGTACAACTGGGAAAAGTGAAAACTTTGAGGGTACAAGTGAGAATTTCCATTATTATTATTTTAAGTCTAGGCCCTAAGATGAACTAGACTTTGACTTGGAGGCGGATTTACGCGTCCCTAGAAGAACCTTCCTTGGTTGGGCTCTCAGCATTCATGCGGGTCACCCTCTTGATGGGCTTGGTATCGAGAACTAGTTCTCCTCCGAAGACACCCTACGGGGACGTAGACTCTCTTGTCGATTAGGTCTTGCACTTCATGCTTTAGCTCAGTGCACATTTGGGTCTCATGTCCCCGACCATGATGGTATAGGCAATAAGCATTTGGATTCCAAGCCGTCCCGTCTTTTCTATGGGCGGGTCTGGAGTAGGTCCTATTGGCCATAACAACCAGGTCTCCTGTAACTTCCTTAGGGCTTCAGCATAGGACTCTCCTAACTCGGTGAATTGCCTAAAGGGTCGACGAAGGGTCGTGGATTCGGTGGTATGGGCGAGCCTGACATACTCGACATACGGGTCTCCACTGAGTACCAACTCTCGCCCTATTGGTCTCTCATGGCGTTTTCTCTCGGGTCCTTCCAGAGTCTCGAGACGATGCCTGACATCATCGATGGAGGAAGAGATTGATGACACTAGCCCTAGGACGCCATGGACTACGTTCATCAGGGCATTAAGTTGGTCGATGCTATTTTCGTTACCGTTTGACGCCATTTCTGAGTCTGCGGAACGGAATAGGAAGATGAGGCTGAATCCACCAGACGACCTGGAGACTCGAGGAATGCTCTTGATCGAGCGATGCGGAAGCGAGACCCTTGATTTGCGCGTGTTTGCGGTCATCGGATTAGGCACTCGGGTGCTTCGACTCTTGGTGTATTTGGCGAAGCGCCTAATGAACTTATGCCTATGGAACGAGACGATTTGATACAAGTCTCGGGGGTGAGATTTAAAGGAGAGGACTTCTCAAGACGAGACGACCCAAAAAGTAAGACCTCGAATAGAGGCGACCCTAGTAACTAACACAGACAGTTAATCACACGGTTGTACGACGTAAGGAATTGATCTCGATCTCGGCTCGGAATCAAAGGGTTTTGATGCTTTTGAAAATGGATGGGTTTTAAAAATAAACCTCTTTTGAAAGTGAGATTTTTTTTGGTAAAGGGTAAGTACATTAAAATAACGCGTCTCTAAGGACGTCAAACATTTACAACGGGTAGTAGCTTAGTAGCTACACAATCACGTAACCATATGAAAATCACATTAGTATAATTTTTCTAGCCAAACCCGATCTCTAGGCTTAAGCGTACCCATAATATGATTCAAAACTCGAGTCTTTATCTCCTTTTTGAGCATATAGCAGCAATACTCAGGTGTTGCCAACATCCCTTCTTGCCAAGCCCGATTTCGTTGGTTCCAAATGTAGTAAATAGCCGCGTTAATGATGCAATTGATCACACCCTGTTTAAACTTGGAATATCTCATCTTCTTCCTCCAGGTGAGCACATCGCAGATCGGCATTTGAACAACAGTCCATACCTGCAGCTCATTCGCAAACCGTCTACTGTAATCGCAGGAAAAGAAGAGGTGCTGCAGCGACTCACCATTTTGCCCACAAATACAGCAACTATCATCATCTACAATCCCCCATTTCCTCAATTTGTCTTTAGTGTTAAGGCTCTTATGGTTATACATCCAAGCAATGAAGGCATGTTTGGGTACCGTCCAATGATTCCAAGTAAGGTGAAACTAGTCAACTTTCGGTCCTGCTGGAATCAACCACGCATAGCCCTTAGCTATGGTATAATTTCTGTCCGAATCAGTACTCCATTCTCCTTGAGTGTATGCGTTTTTGAATAAATCTTTAGTCTTACAATTTTTTCTCCATACCCAACTAGCATCTCGAGTAGGAACGTAGGAAATCCAGTCTTTGCCGAAAGTGAGAGTTCATAAAATTGATGTTACGATGGTGTAGTGACGTCGTTTGTGACGTGAAAAGTGTTATTGCTACGTGCCCGTCGAGGATTCGACGATAGCAAGAGTGTAAATGGTGGTTTTACAAAAGAAGCGCGACCCTAAGGGAACCGGTTTTGAAAATAACGACGTCGTGCTTTTATCGAGATTACTATTAGTTACTTAGTTCGATATTTGCGGTGTAGACAGTGTTCGTGGGAGAACGTGGTGTCTGTGATGGTGCTTTGAAGGTGCGATTAAATCCTTATTACAGAATTTAGGTGGTGAAAGTGTTTTTAGAAAACTTTTAAAATAGTCGACCCTTATTTATCGATTCCATTAACTGGCGTTTCGACGGTGGTGGTGGTGGTGTGTTGTAAAAAAACAATTTGAGGGTATAACCGTTTTGGTCACCTTGACTTCATTAATTGAAGTTTTGGTTGTGTTAACGGTATGTGCGAAAAATATTTTGAAAAAAAATAAGATGTAACCGTATAAGGTACCTTGATCCCATTAGTTGGGAGTTCGGTGACACTAATGGTCCTCGTTGTTATTTGGAAAAACAACGAATTTTACTTTGGCCATGGTGATGGCGCTGACAAGAAAGGTCTTTTGAGAATGTGGGATGTAAAATTTGTCATGATGACGGTGCTAAAATGTTTTTTTTTTTGAAAATGATTTTAGCTCGACCGGAGTGTCAGCGCTTAAAAAGTAGTTTTGAAAAGAAGACGTTCTTTTTTCGAAAACGGAGTTGGGTACGGTTGAATATGTTGTCGTGGTTGAATCCATATTTTAGTGTTTTATTTGGGTTGTTCAAACACGCTACACATAGGGATGACAACGGATCCGGGATCCGATCCGGATCCGCAAGATCCGGTCCGCACGGATCGGATATAGATCCTAAATTTTGAGATCCGTTGGATATGGATCCGGATCCGCTATTTTTAAACGGATCTGGATCTTAATAAATAATCCGGATCCAAATCCGCAAATCCGTTTTATTAAAAAATTAACAATAATAAAAAACTTAGAACTTTAATTTGTGTTTTTTTGGTTATTTCTAAAACTTTTTTCTTTTACTTTATTAATCTTTGATTATGAATCTTTATATTCGATTTTATTTGTAAAATTATGAAAATTAATATGGTCGCAAATACGTATTAATTAAAAAATTTGTAGAATTTAAGTAAGAAATTGGATCCGCGGATCCGATTCGGCGGATCTGGATCTGGATCTGCATTTTTGGGATCCGTCGGATCCGGATCCGCTGTTAGGGGTGCGGATCCGGTCCGTTGCCATCCCTAGCTACACATAACTAGGAATGCGTACACTAATGCAGGATGCAGACACGGGTAGGTTAGGGTAGGCTACCACCCACGAATAGTCTTTGCTTAGGTGACGACAGGTCACCTGGGGAGGTGAGTGTCATACCGTCCGCTCAGAACCACCTGTTTGGTACATTCACGGAGTACGCGACTACCTTGGATGGTCGAAGCGTCAACCGAGGGTCTCTCCGCGTGTTCGTAAGGATCTTACCGCGAAGAGGTCGATTGGTCCTAATATCGGTTAGGGTGGGCTTTTAGGGCCAAAACCTGTAGTGACCACAACAAGGAACTAGGAAATGAGCTTCACCGACCTCATTCGAGTTACACCACCGCTGGAAAGTTGTTTCCAAATCCCCAGCGGAGTCGCCAAACTGTGGACGTCCGTCCGCACCGCCTGGCGCCCCGCGCGGGACTGATCCGATTTCATCGCGGCGGCTACCCACGCGGCCCCCACCTGATCGAGGGCCGGTCCGATCTCGCGTACGGGGCGAAGTTTTGGACCTCGATTCGAACTTGTACTAGACGGATGCGGGCACCCGTGTTTCCGTTGGAATCGATCGAGTTGTGGTTGTAAATGTTTAATGGCTAATATGTTTGGTAAGGCGACCATTTTAGTGAACCGAATTCGTTGCCGATTTGTGTAGTCGCCATCAAGTCAATTATGGAGATTCAGAAATCGTTAAAGTCAACTTTGATCCTTAGCCAACTCAAACTTGAGTGGCACGGGACCTAAAGATAAAGACTTGTACCCTTAAGCACTCCATGCCTGGAATGACTGTCATTGCCAATGGTTTCGGACATCCGGAAACCGTCAATTCGAAGTAAGGGGTGAGGGTACGTATTGGGAAGCCAACGTCCGCTAGACATCGACACCCAATCCCGCTCGCACGTAGCGGCCTCTACTAATCAATCGATGGGCTGATAACTTTGTTCCTTTGTTGTGGCGGAAGTACTGTAATATCCATTGTTTTAACCCTATATCTTTGTTGTGTCGGTTGTTTAAGGACAAGCTTATTATCGTCAGAGTAGGTGTGTTTACATTCTTTGCATGCGATTTCACGTGACAAACATGCCATGCAAAGATGCACATAGGAGAGTAGAGAGTACTAATTATTATATGTATTAGCAGATCAATTTTAACGTGATAATACGGATATTAGTCGTTCTCGTGGTATACCTTACCTGGTATTCTGCTTAAGATGCGTCGGTTCGGTATTAACAAGGATGCATCGAACCGTGTATGGTAAGCACCGGGATTAATACGGAACCCGACCATCGCTTTGTTCAGTTTTAGCTTGTTTACGTTTTGAATCTCGTATTAGGTAATTTAGCATGCGATTATAAGGTCATAAAAGCAATAAATCATGCGAAATGTAAGTAAATCACATAGTGAGGACTTGCACCCTCGGAGTATACTCTTGATGGGAGGATTTTGTCGTCAATCCTACCAAACAAGTAAAACCAATTATTCCTATCTGGGTAGATAGGGCAAGTCGGGTCAAATCCAAAGGGACGGGGTGTCGAACTAAGGTGTGCTACGGTCTAAGACTAGGTTCAAGGCTAACTAAACTAGGCGATGGCTAAGGTAGACTAAAGACTAAGCTAAACAAGTAACTAATAACAAATGGAAGCAAATAAATCCACAAGAAGAAAACTAGGGCTAGGTCGGGTTCATGAATGCCAAAGAGACCAAAAGGGGAAAACGGGGTTACTAGCATGCTTTCGTAACCTAGGTTCCGATCGAGCTCTCGCTACTTAAACGGCCTAGGGGTCTCCTCACCACACTCTCGCTACTAATGGGAGAACCAAACCTATCAACCACACAAGAACATGCAAGAGAACAAGCAAGAAAAACAAGGAATGATCATCTCAAGTCTCACAAGCATTTCATCAAACATGTGGAGTTCAAGGCAAATGGGAATCAACAAAAACAACAACTAGTACCACCCATCTCACCCTAATCATCCCTAATCACACTCAATCCCCCTACTAACCCTAAGGGATAACTACTCAAACATAATCAAACTAAAACTAACACAAACAAACCAAAACAAGAATCAAAACATTCATAATGGAGAACAACTATGAACAACAAACAAGATATAAAGATGAAAAATTGAATAACAATAATGATTAAGAGAAAAGAAATGAGAAAGATTATACCAACTAAAAAGGAATGAAAAGATGAACACTTGCATAGAAGAAGACCCAAAACATCCACCAATGTTGTCAAGATTGGTAGAATCTCCAAGAATTCCAATATTACAAGAGTAATCTAACTAGATTAAACTAAGATTAAGGAGTAATTAAAGAGGGATTAAGCTAATATACATTAATCTAAGCTAATCTAACCTAAAAGTATTCTAGGGTTTCATGGGTTTCTCTAACAATACAAGAGAAGGGTATTTATAGGGTTACAAGAGTAGAGGAATGAAAGGAAGCGAAACAGCCCCGATCTGGGCCCTTCCCGGCCGGGAAGGTGATGATCTCGACCGGGATGGGGTGGTCCCGACCGGGATGACTTTCAGAAGCGTCTGTTTGCTTTCCTGCTTCTTCCCGGTTGTGATGGATGCAATCCCGACCGGGATGGGTCGTGTAGGCTTCAAATAAGATCCCATAAGTCTCTCCTTGCTCTTCTTAGGCTTCTTATCGATTCTCGGTGCTCGGGAATGGGTCCCATGGGCTCGAGAATGGGTTCCAAGGGGCTCAGGATCGAGTGTAAGCTATCGAGTGATCGTTGCTTCTCTTTGTTGGCTCCAAATGTGTCGGAAATGAGTAGGAATCGTTCCAATTCTCCAATATTGGCCTTAGGAACTTAAAACAAGCTAGAAGAAGCGTAAGTAGCCTCGAAAACCACTCCAAAGAGCGATTCCACAAGAGAAACCGGGAATAAACACAAGGAATAAGCACTACAAAACACACTTATCAACTCCCTCACACTTAACCCTTACTCGCCCTCGAGTAAGCACGAACTAACTAATAACTAAAAGAAACTAGACTTCTAACCAAGCGGGTATTAGCGCACCCTACGCTCTTTCAACTCACGCGAGAGAACTTAGAGGAAAAGTGCTCTCTGCAAGGCAAGTGAGGTCTTGCGACAAAATTGTGGATACAACCGAACACGAAAACAAACAAACAAGCAAGCAAGCAAACAAACAAACAATCGGTTGCATCCAAAAAGAAATAAATACCGCTTCCCTCGACAAAGCGGTGAAAGAAGCACCGGTTAAGGACTCAAGGCAAGTGACAACGCTCCCAAGCTAATAACACAAATCGATATGAACAAAACCCTAATAGTATGACAACAAAGCAATAAAAACGTTGATAACTTACCTAGGTCCTCCTAACCTTCTAAGAACGTACTACGGGACGATAGGCGGGATGGAAAAAGGATGAACCACGGAGTTAGTCGACACTGTAGGTAAGTGAAACCCCGCCCCCTTTAGCGATGAGCCAAGAGGGTCGTCCCATGCTCAAAAATCGCCTCACTAGTCCAAGTAAAAAGGTGGATATGGTTGCAAAATGAGGGAAGACCGACCATTACCGCTATCATTCTTCCTAGGGACTCAGTCCTTTGGTAGGCTCTTCACGGTAACTATCGGTAAAAGGTTTATTTTTGAGGGGTGAAAATTCTTTTTGTGAGATGATTTTCTTTGGCATTTTTCTTTTGCATTTTGCTTTTGAGTTGCTATGTGTGGACATGACATAGGTCCACCGCGACGCGGCCACGCGCGGGTTTGGGGAGGCGAATGAATCTCCATATGAGAATGGATCGAATGGAAATTTAAATCGAAGTGAAGTCGCCACCGAAATTTGTGGGAGTTCGGACCCGTTCGAACCCACTCTAAGTCGTAGTGGGCCGTATAAAAAATACGACCCATTTCCGATGTCAGAGTTTATTGGGCTCGCCCCTTTGCATTACGATACCGATACCGTCACTACCGGTTATCGTGTATTGAATGACTCTCGTGCGCCAACGGTTTCGGGCATCCGGAAACTGAGGTTCTGAGTAAGGGGTGAGGGTACGTGTTGGGAATCCCACAAAGAACACCCAACCCCGCCCGCACATTAGCGGCCTCTACTAAGATATCGAATGATTTTTGAATACGCGCGTTAGTTGAACGGTAAAAAATGCTTATGCAAACATTGTTTTCCCTAAGCATGTGAGGAATTGAAAGGGTTTCTATGTCGATTTAATGCAACTAAAATTAACGTCAAAGTTGTATTTTAGCATGCGGGTTCATTTCGTACAATAAAATAAACAACCAAAATCGACAAGAGAGCAAACGGTTAGTAACGGTATAACGGTATTAACGGTTTACACAAATATTGAATGATGCAAATGAGATGATGCATAGTTTTTTGAAAAACGGAGTTTTCACGTGATTAATTAGACACGTGTCGACTTAAGTCGTGAAAAGATATTAACGAGACTCGAATGGATTGTAGGACTCATGGTTTGACGTGATAAAGGGGCCACTCGACCGAGTCATTGAGGGACTCGACCGAGTGGGCCTGTGAAAAGGCTTCTGTCCGGATTTCGAGGTGTCACTCGACCGAGTTATAAGGGAACTCGACCGAGTGCATGGCCACTCGATCGAGTCATTGCAAGACTCGACCGAGTGGTCATTACGATAGCATTCTATCTCGTTTTTGGGGTGCCACTCGACCGAGTGGGCTAGGCACTCGGTCGAGTGCCCCCTGTACGAACTAGGGTTCGCTTGCAATTTTGTTAATGATCTTGAAATTGCTTTCGATTTTCGATAATTCGATGAGTTTGTTGAGTCGGGCATAAATATTGTGGAATTTATGCTCGAAACTTAACTTCGATACTCGTCATATCCCATATTCGATTAGTGAATCGATATGGAATATTAGAGTAAAAAATAAAAAGAAATCGCTTTAAGTCGTTTTAAATTAACTATCACGATATAAATAGATTTCCTCCGCGTTTAATAATGTCGTAATTCTAATGAATTGTATGACAATTATTTTAGCATCAACGAAAACCGTATTAGTTAATTTAATTTACTAAATCATTAGATTCAACGTCCAATTACGGAATTGGTATTGAATCTAATAGATCGACACTTGAATTAAAGACCTTGATTCCCTCGGCTTCCCGACATCGTAATAAATCCATACGGATTGTGTGATGTCGGATCCGCGTCAACGGGTTTCGACCCTTATGAAAAAGTATGTTTTGAAAATAATTTATAGGAAATCGATGAAGTACGCGATTAATGATAACAATGCGGATAAAATAAGAATTATTGTTTAAGTTGACTTGTTTCAATAATCAAGTGATCGGGGTGTCGGGATAGGCGACCGTCAACGCTGTGTGCAATACACTTGTATATTCGGGTTTTCTTATTCCGACATCCCTCACACTCGACACAGATTCACAAGTATTTTAGTGTCTTAATATTAGCGATATTAACGATATTATGACGCGAACAAAATAAAAAAAACGACGATAATGACGATGAATGACGCGAGGAAGACGAGAAAGGAGAAGAAAAGGGGTTTTTGCACCCTCAACCTACATGTTTCTTATGCTCGGACGGGACTCGTAGTGGCGGCTAGCACGGGAGTATCGAGTATGTAGGCTAAGTTGTGGTGGTTTAGGGTTTGAATTAGGGTTTGAATGTAGTATTGATTAGGGTTTGATTAGGGTTTGAGTTTGATGTTGATTAGGGTTGAATTTGATGTTGATTAGGGTTGTCAAAAGTGTGTGAAAAGTTGTGCATGGAGGTGTATATATAGGCATTGCCCATGTACCCCGTCTAAGGTTACTCGACCGAGTAGCCCCTTGACTCGGTCGAGTGGCTCAAGCGCCTGCAGCCGGGCTTCGAGTGGAGCTGACACTCGATCGAGTGGGTCAGCTGGGTCGAGTGGTCCGAGCTTTGGACCTTGGATTGGATATTTTGTGGGTTTTGCTTTTGAGTTGGACGTTTTGATGTTTGTGTGGCTGTTTTTTGTGTGTCTCGGAAATGACTTTGACCGGGGTCGACCCAATCGCTAAAAGTCGGTTTTATTTCCGGTGTCGGTTTTGACCCAAATTAGTCTTGTTTGACTGGAAACGACCCACTGGGCCAGAATTTGAGGTCATTTTTGTGAGATTTGTACTCCGTAAGTGCATTAGCCAGCAACTAATGGTTTCGAGCCCATATCCGAGCGCGTAGAAACATGTTAGTGTCCGATCATCATCGGGTGCTTTTTGGAAACTACCATAGACACCTGGCAGTCAAAATGCTCTAGCTACTTTCAAGAGCTTCCAAGTCGGAGATAAGAAGCGATCATCTTCATTATGCTCGGGGTTCTCGTGATCTTCCGGGTCTTTCAAACCAACATAGCAATGACTCTTATGACCATCCGGTAGGTATAGTGGTCTAAAGTCATGCTTGGCGTTATGATTTGGGAGATCACACCCTAAGGATGTTGCTTCTTCTACGGGGTCAAGAGTAGCACACTTTTCCGCCGCCCGACAAGGATCCACTTCATCAACCGTCTCACAAGACAAGGGACTTGAAATCAATAAGTGCGATAAAGGAGGAGAAGGCATCAAGTTTTCTTCATTGGAGGCTTTAGGGGAGACCTCATCGTCATTCTTACTAGAATTCTCACCATGAAGAAACTCAAGGCCTTCGACGGTTTGGTCTAGCATAGCATCTCCAAATCCCCTAATTGGCTCCTCCAATTTCTCATTCAAGGCAAGTTCTAAGGCATCTACCTCTTTCTCCCAAGTATTACCTTCCTTTTCACTCACCTTGTCAAGTTGGTCCAGAGGAGTCTTCTCTTGGCTTGGCTTTGGATTGTCAAGATCTGGTTCATCACGAAGAAAATCATACAAATCCAATTTAATAGCCAATACATTGGCTACCCAAGAGTTACCTTGATAATCATGTTCAATTTCCTCCTCATTGTCGACCCTTGAAGCTTCAACTTCCTCCATTATTCCCATAGCTCCACCATCCAAGCAACTCTCAACAATGATCTCTTGATTGACCCTCTCTTCTTCATTCGTGGCTTCATAATCGGGTTGATTTCCTTGTGGAGACAACCAATCTTCTTGCCCAAATGAACCGTCCTCAACAAGTTGTGGAGCTCGAGTGGCCGACATCGTGATACGAGCCATGAGTGCATTGATTCGAGCATCTTGCACCTCTTTTTGGGCCTTGAACTCCTCTTTGTCCCTTTGCATTTGAATCATCATCTCTTGTTGATTCCTTTGCAATTGAATCATCATCTCTTGTTGACTTTTTTGCATTTGAATCATCATTTAACAAAGCTCAAAGTTGGGGATTTTTGGTTGTGTGTTATGTGAGGGTATTTGGTAGTTGTTAGGATTTTGGAATGATCCTTGACAACTTTCATGGTAGCCATATGAAGGGGGTTCATAAGATTGGTGATGAGATTGATATGGTTGGTGAAATTGTGGGTCTTGGTAATTTACCCCATGGTTGTCCCATGACAATTGATGGTAGCTTGGATGCGCCATTTCCATAACGTTGCCGTGATACATTGGATGAACTAGAAGCACTTGAGCAAACGTTAGTAGCCTAGTGCTTTTGAGGCACTAGGATGAGAGAAATAATCACACAATGAAAGGACGGAGGTACACAAGGAGAAGAAAACACAAAAATCAAGAACAAAGTCTAAAACTAAGCACACAAAAGTCTAAACTACGCCGTCCCCGGCAACGGCGCCAAATTGATGGGAGGATTTTGCCGTCAATCCTACCAAACAAGTAAAACCAACTATTCCTAACTGGGTAGATAGGGCAAGTCGGGTCGAATCCACAGGGACGGGGTGTCCGACTAAGGTGTGCTACGGTCTAAGACTAGGTTCAAGGCTAACTAAACTAGGCGATGGCTAAGGTAGACTAAAGACTAAGCTAAACAAGTAACTAATGACAAATGGAAGCAAATAAATCAACAAGAAGGAAACTAGGGCTAGGTCGGGTTCATGGATGCCAAAGAGACCAAAAGGGGAAAAACGGGGTTACTAGCATGCTTTCGTAACCTAGGTTCCGATCGGGCTCTCGCTACTTAAACGGCCTAGGGGTCTCCTCACCACGCTCTCACTACTAATGGGAGAACCAAACCTATTAACCACACAAGAACATGCAAGAGAACAAGCAAGAAAAACAAGGAATGATCATCTCAAGTCTCACAAGCATTTCATCAAACATGTGGAGTGCAAGGCAAATGGGAATCAACAAAAACAACACCTAGTACCACCCATCTCACCCTAATCATCCCTAATCACACCCAATCCCCCAACTAACCCTAGGGGATAACTATTCAAACATAATCAAACTAAAACTAACACAAACAAGAGAAACCAAAACAAGAATCAAAACATTCATAATGGAGAACAAGTATGAACAACAAACAAGATATAAAGATGAAAACTTGAATAACAATAATGATTAAGAGAAAAGAGATGAGAAAGATTATACCAACTAAAAAGGAATGAAAAGATGAACACTTGCATAGAAGAAGACCCAAAACATCCACCAATGTTGTCAAGATTGGTAGAATCTCCAAGAATTCCAATATTACAAGAGTAATCTAATTAGAATAAACTAAGATTAAGGAGTAATTAAAGAGGGATTAAGCTAATATACATTAATCTAAGCTAAACTAACCTAAAAGTATTCTAGGGTTTCATGGGTTTCTCTAACAATACAAGAGACGGGTATTTATAGGGTTACAAGAGTAGAGGAATGAAAGGAAGCGAAACAGCCCCGATCTGGGCCCTTCCCGGCCGGGAAGGTGATGATCCCGACCGGGATGGGGTGGTCCCGACCGGGATGACTTTCATAAGCGTCTGTTTGATTTCCTGCTTCTTCCCGGTCGTGATGGATGCAATCCCGACCGGGATGGGTCGTGTAGGCTTCAAATAAGATCCCATAAGTCTCTCCTTGCTCTTCTTAGGCTTCTTATCGATTCTCGGTGCTCGGGAATGGGTCCCATGGGCTCGAGAATGGGTCCCAAGGGGCTTGGGATCGAGTGTAAGCTGTCGAGTGATCGTTGCTTCTCTTTGTTGGCTCCAAATGTGTCGGAAACGAGTAGGAATCGTTCCATTTCTCCAATATTGGCCTTAGGAACTTAAAACAAGCTAGAAGAAGCGTAAGTAGCCTCGAAAACCACTCCAAAGAGCGATTCCACAAGAGAAACCGGGAATAAACACAAGGAATAAGCACTACAAAACACACTTATCAACTCCCTCACACTTAACCCTTACTCGTCCTCGAGTAAGCACGAACTAACTAATAACTAAAAGAAACTAGACTTCTAACCGAGCGGGTATTAGCGCACCCTACGCTCTTTCAACTCACGCGAGAGAACTTAGAGGAAAAGTGCTCTCTGCAAGGCAAGCGAGGTCTTGCGACAAAATTGTGGATACAACCGAACACGAAAACAAACAAACAAGCAAGCAAGCAAACAAACAAACAATCGGTTGCATCCAAAAAGAAATAAATACCGCTTCCCTCGACAAAGCGGTGAAAGAAGCACCGGTTAAGGACTCAAGGCAAGTGACAACGCTCCCAAGCTAATAACACAAATCGATATGAACAAAACCCTAATAGTATGACAACAAAGCAATAAAAACGTTGATAACTTACCTAGGTCCTCCTAACCTTCTAAGAACGTAGTACGGGACGATAGGCGGGATGGAAAAAGGATGAACCACGGAGTTAGTCGACACTGTAGGTAAGTGAAACCCCGCCCCCTTTAGCGATGAGCCAAGAGGGTCGTCCCATGCTCAAAAATCGCCTCACTAGTCCAAGTAAAAAGGTGGATATGGTTGCAAAATGAGGGAAGACCGACCATTACCGCTATCATTCTTCCTAGGGACTTAGTCCTTTGGTAGGCTCTTCACGATAACTATCGGTAAAAGGTTTATTTTTGAGGGGTGAGAATTCTTTTTGTGAGATGATTTTCTTTGGCATTTTTCTTTTGCATTTTGCTTTTGAGTTGCTATGTGTGGACATGACATAGGTCCACCGCGATGCGGCCACGCGCGGGTTTGGGGAGGCGAATGAATCTCCATATGAGAATGGATCGAATGGAAATTTAAATCGAAGTGAAGTCGCCACCGAACTTTGTGGGAGTTCGGACCCGTTCGAACCCACTCTTAGTCGTAGTGGGCCGTATAAAAAATACGACCCATTTCCGATGTCAGAGTTTATTGGGCTCGCCCCTTTGCATTACGATACCGATACCGTCACTACCGGTTATCGTGTATTGAATGACTCTCGTGCGCCAACGGTTTCGGGCATCCGGAAACTGAGGTTCTGAGTAAGGGGTGAGGGTACGTGTTGGGAATCCCACAAAGGACACCCAACCCCGCCCGCACATTAGTGGCCTCTACTAAGATATCGAATGATTTTTGAATACGCGCGTTAGTTGAACGGTAAAAAATGCTTATGCAAACATTGTTTTCCCTAAGCATGTGAGGAATTGAAAGGGTTTCTATGTCGATTTAATGCAACTAAAATTAACGTCAAAGTTGTATTTTAGCATGCGGGTTCATTTCGTACAATAAAATAAACAACCAAAATCGACAAGAGAGCAAACGGTTAGTAACGGTATAACGGTATTAACGGTTTACACAAATATTGAATGATGCAAATGAGATGATGCATAGTTTTTTGAAAAATGGAGTTTTCACGTGATTAATTAGACACGTGTCGACTTAAGTCGTGAAAAGATATTAACGAGACTCGAATGGATTGTAGGACTCACGGTTTGACGTGATAAAGGGGCCACTCGACCGAGTCATTGAGGGACTCGATCGAGTGGGCCTGTGAAAAGGCTTCTGTCCGGATTTCGAGGTGTCACTCGACCGAGTTATAAGGGAACTCGACCGAGTGCATGGCCACTCGATCGAGTCATTGCAAGACTCGACCGAGTGGTCATTACGATAGCATTCTATCTCGTTTTTGGGGTGCCACTCGACCGAGTGGGCTAGGCACTCGGTCGAGTGCCCCCTGTACGAACTAGGGTTCGCTTGCAATTTTGTTAATGATCTTGAAATTGCTTTCGATTTTCGATAATTCGATGAGTTTGTTGAGTCGGGCATAAATATTGTGGAATTTATGCTCGAAACTTAACTTCGATACTCGTCATATCCCATATTCGATTAGTGAATCGATATGGAATATTAGAGTAAAAAATAAAAAGAAATCGCTTTAAGTCGTTTTAAATTAACTATCACGATATAAATAGATTTCCTCCGCGTTTAATAATGTCGTAATTCTAACGAATTGTATGACAATTATTTTAGCATCAACGGAAACCGTATTAGTTAATTTAATTTACTAAATCATTAGATTCAACGTCCAATTACGGAATTGGTATTGAATCTAATAGATCGACACTTGAATTAAAGACCTTGATTCCCTCGGCTTCCCGACATCGTAATAAATCCATAAGGATTGTGTGATGTCGGATCCGCGTCAACGGGTTTCGACCCTTATGAAAAAGTATGTTTTGAAAATAATTTATAGGAAATCGATGAAGTACGCGATTAATGATAACAATGCGGATAAAATAAGAATTATTGTTTAAGTTGACTTGTTTCAATAATCAAGTGATCGGGGTGTCGAGATAAGCGACCGTCAACGCTGTGTGCAATACACTTGTATATTCGGGTTTTCTTATTCCGACATCCCTCACACTCGACACAGATTCACAAGTATTTTAGTGTCTTAATATTAGCGATATTAACGATATTATGACGCGAACAAAATAAAAAAAACGACGATAATGACGATGAATGACGCGAGGAAGACGAGAAAGGAGAAGAAAAGGGGTTTTTGCACCCTCAACCTACATGTTTCTTATGCTCGGACGGGACTCGTAGTGGCGGCTAGCACGGGAGTATCGAGTATGTAGGCTAAGTTGTGGTGGTTTAGGGTTTGAATTAGGGTTTGAATGTAGTATTGATTAGGGTTTGATTAGGGTTTGAGTTTGATGTTGATTAGGGTTGAATTTGATGTTGATTAGGGTTGTCAAAAGTGTGTGAAAAGTTGTGCATGGAGGTGTATATATAGGCATTACCCATGTACCCCGTCTAAGGTTACTCGACCGAGTAGCCCCTTGACTCGGTCGAGTGGCTCAAGCGCCTGCAGCCGGGCTTCGAGTGGAGCTGACACTCGATCGAGTGGGTCAGCTGGGTCGAGTGGTCCGAGCTTTGGACCTTGAATTGGATATTTTGTGGGTTTTGCTTTTGAGTTGGACGTTTTGATGTTTGTGTGGCTGTTTTTTGTGTGTCTCGGAAATGACTTTGACCGGGGTCGACCCAATCGCTAAAAGTCGGTTTTATTTCCGGTGTCGGTTTTGACCCAAATTAGTCTTGTTTGACTGGAAACGACCCACTGGGCCAGAATTTGAGGTCAGTTTTGTGAGATTTGTACTCCGTAAGTGCATTAGCCAGCAACTAATGGTTTCGAGCCCATATCCGAGCGCGTAGAAACACGTTAGTGTCCGATCATCATCGGGTGCTTTTTGGAAACTACCATAGACACCTGGCAGTCAAAATGCTCTAGCTACTTTCAAGAGCTTCCAAGTCGGAGATAAGAAGCGATCATCTTCATTATGCTCGGGGTTCTCGTGATCTTCCGGGTCTTTCAAACCAACATAGCAATGACTCTTATGACCATCCGGTAGGTATAGTGGTCTAAAGTCATGCTTGGCGTTATGATTTGGGAGATCACACCCTAAGGATGTTGCTTCTTCTACGGGGTCAAGAGTAGCACACTTTTCCGCCGCCCGACAAGGATCCACTTCATCAACCGTCTCACAAGACAAGGGACTTGAAATCAATAAGTGCGATAAAGGAGGAGAAGGCATCAAGTTTTCTTCATTGGAGGCTTTAGGGGAGACCTCATCGTCATTCTTACTAGAATTCCCACCATGAAGAAACTCAAGGCCTTCGACGGTTTGGTCTAGCATAGCATCTCCAAATCCCCTAATTGGCTCCTCCAATTTCTCATTCAAGGCAAGTTCTAAGGCATCTACCTCTTTCTCCCAAGTATTACCTTCCTTTTCACTCACCTTGTCAAGTTGGTCCAGAGGAGTCTTCTCTTGGCTTGGCTTTGGATTGTCAAGATCTGGTTCATCACGAAGAAAATCATACAAATCCAATTTAATAGCCAATACATTGGCTACCCAAGAGTTACCTTGATAATCATGTTCAATTTCCTCCTCATTGTCGACCCTTGAAGCTTCAACTTCCTCCATTATTCCCATAGCTCCACCATCCAAGCAACTCTCAACAATGATCTCTTGATTGACCCTCTCTTCTTCATTCGTGGCTTCATAATCGGGTTGATTTCCTTGTGGAGACAACCAATCTTCTTGCCCAAATGAACCGTCCTCAACAAGTTGTGGAGCTCGAGTGGCCGACATCGTGATACGAGCCATGAGTGCATTGATTCGAGCATCTTGCACCTCTTTTTGGGCCTTGAACTCCTCTTTGTCCCTTTGCATTTGAATCATCATCTCTTGTTGATTCCTTTGCAATTGAATCATCATCTCTTGTTGACTTTTTTGCATTTGAATCATCATTTAACAAAGCTCAAAGTTGGGGATTTTTGGTTGTGTGTTATGTGAGGGTATTTGGTAGTTGTTAGGATTTTGGAATGATCCTTGACAACTTTCATGGTAGCCATATGAAGGGGGTTCATAAGATTGGTGATGAGATTGATATGGTTGGTGAAATTGTGGGTCTTGGTAATTTACCCCATGGTTGTCCCATGACAATTGATGGTAGCTTGGATGCGCCATTTCCATAACGTTGCCGTGATACATTGGATGAACTAGAAGCACTTGAGCAAACGTTAGTAGCCTAGTGCTTTTGAGGCACTAGGATGAGAGAAATAATCACACAATGAAAGGACGGAGGTACACAAGGAGAAGAAAACACAAAAATCAAGAACAAAGTCTAAAACTAAGCACACAAAAGTCTAAACTACGCCGTCCCCGGCAACGGCGCCAAATTGATGGGAGGATTTTGCCGTCAATCCTACCAAACAAGTAAAACCAACTTTTCCTAACTGGGTAGATAGGGCAAGTCGGGTCGAATCCACAGGGACGGGGTGTCCGACTAAGGTGTGCTACGGTCTAAGACTAGGTTCAAGGCTAACTAAACTAGGCGATGGCTAAGGTAGACTAAAGACTAAGCTAAACAAGTAACTAATGACAAATGGAAGCAAATAAATCAACAAGAAGGAAACTAGGGCTAGGTCGGGTTCATGGATGCCAAAGAGACCAAAAGGGGAAAAACGGGGTTACTAGCATGCTTTCGTAACCTAGGTTCCGATCGGGCTCTCGCTACTTAAACGGCCTAGGGGTCTCCTCACCACGCTCTCACTACTAATGGGAGAACCAAACCTATCAACCACACAAGAACATGCAAGAGAACAAGCAAGAAAAACAAGGAATGATCATCTCAAGTCTCACAAGCATTTCATCAAACATGTGGAGTGCAAGGCAAATGGGAATCAACAAAAACAACACCTAGTACCACCCATCTCACCCTAATCATCCCTAATCACACCCAATCCCCCTACTAACCCTAGGGGATAACTATTCAAACATAATCAAACTAAAACTAACACAAACAAGAGAAACCAAAACAAGAATCAAAACATTCATAATGGAGAACAAGTATGAACAACAAACAAGATATAAAGATGAAAACTTGAATAACAATAATGATTAATAGAAAAGAGATGAGAAAGATTATACCAACTAAAAAGGAATGAAAAGATGAACACTTGCATAGAAGATGATGGTAGGGATTGCCGCGGGTCCTAACCGTCAATATTAAACCGACTATTCCTAGTGGGTAGCCAGGGCAAGTAGGGTCGATATCCACGGGGACGGTAGAGTAAGGTCTAGACTAGGTCCACTAAAAACTAGGCTAAGTCACACAAACGAACACAAAGGGAGCGATAAACGATAAACTATGACGGAGGAGAAATGTGACTAAGCTAACGATTGAACTAACAAATAAACTAAAGTAAACGATGACTAACTAATACGATTAACACAAATATGGAAAGAAGTGGGGTAGGTCGGGTTCATAGGAGTAGAAGGGTAATTGGGGTGATCAAGGGTATAGGTGTTTCTTAGTTGTTAGGGTCGGTCCGGGCTCTCGCAACTTAAACCGATGCCAAGGTGGGTCCGGGCTCTCGCAACTTAGACCCTAGTCCGCGCTCTCGCGACTAAACTATTCTCGACATTTTCACAAAATAAGCAATCAATGAGAAGATGTACACAAGTATGGGAAGCATGGCCACTACAACTCACACAAGCATAACAACAAACACATAGAGTGCCTACAATGTGACTAACAACAAAGATGTAACCTTTTCCCCTTAATCCACCCTAACCATCCATAATCTACCCCTAATCCCCCTACTAACCCCACAAGTGATCTACTCACTCATTATCAATGAAAAACTAATAATAATAAGAGAAAACAACTTGAACATCCAAACATCCATAATGAACAATAACAATAACAATAAACAAAATATAAAGATTCAAACTTGATTAACAAACTAAGAACAAGAGTAAATAAGAGAAGAAGATTATACCAACAAACAATGGATGAAGAAAAGATGAAAACTTGTATTAATGAGAAACCCAAATACAATCCCAAGGTTGTCAATCTTGGAACAATCTTCAAGAATCCCTTAATCCAAGAACTAATTACTCTAGATTAACTAAGGATTAACTAAGATTAAAGAGAGATTAACTAATAAGGATTAAATAAGGATTAACTAAGATTACCCTAATATGGGTACAAGAATGAAGGAGAAGAAAGAAAAAGAGTCGTGCAACAGCATCACGGTCCCGACCGGGACGGATCATCCCGATCGGGACGGCCCTGTCATCCCGACCGGGACGGGATGGTCCCGACCGGGATGGGCTCACAACAGCCCTCTTAATGTAGCACCCCATCCCGAACGGGATGAGGCCATCCCGAACGGGATGGGTCTTGTATGCCTTCCTTAAACATTCTTTGGTCCTTCCTTGCCTCTCATGGGCTTCCCACCGATTCTCGGGACTCGGGATCGGGTCTCGGAGGCTCCGGATTGGGTCCCAAGGTCTCGGGGTCGATTCCAAGGTCTCGAGTCATCGTTCCTTTATCTCGTTGGCTCCAAAATGTGTATGTATTGAGTCGGAATCGCTCCAACTCTTCCAATTCGGCCTCGGGAACCTCAAACGAACTAAAGGAAGCATAAGAAGCCCATGAATCGCTCCAAAGGAGCGATTCCACAAGGAAAATGGGACCAAAACACAACAAATAGGCACTACAAACTACACTTATCAACTCCCCCACACTTAACCCTTACTCGCCCTCGAGTAAGCACACACTAACTACTAAACTAGCCGAATGGGTATTAGCGCACCCTACGCCCCTTCAACTCACGCGAGTGCACTTAGAGGAAAAGTGCACCCCGCAAGGCAAGTTGGGTCTTGCGACAAAACTGTGGATGCAACCGGACACAAAACACATAAACAAACAAACACACAAACAAACACATAGACGGTTTCACCCAAAACAAAAGAAATACCGCTTCCCTCTAAAAGCGGTGAAAGAAGCACCGGTTTAAGACTCGAGGTAAGTGACAACGTTCTCAAGCTAGCAATACAAATCAAGGTGAACTAAACCCTAATAGTATGACGATCAAGCAATAAAAACGTTGGTAACTTACCTAGGTCCTCCTAACTTTCTAAAAACGTACTACGGGACGATCGACGGAGTGGAAAGTGAAGAACCACGGTGTTAGTCGACACTGTAGGTAAGTGAGACCCCGCCCCCTTTAGCGTGAGCCGAGAGGGTCGTCCCGTGTCCAAAACCGCCTAACTAGTCCAAGTAAAAAAAAGGTGGAAAACATGCAAAATGAGGGAAGACCGACTAATGCCGCTATCATCCTTCCTCGGGACTCGGTCCTTTGGTAGGCTCTTCACGGCAAAAGTCGGAAAAAGGCTTATTTTTGTGAGGATTTTTTTTTTTTTTGTGAGACGGGTTTTCTTTTGGCATTTTCTTTCTTTTCGACGTTTTTGCTTTGTTTGTTGCCATGCCATTTCTTTTTCTTCTTTTCTATTTTCTTTTTGGCTTTTGTGCCTTTTCTTTTTTTCTTCATTTCCTTTCTTTCTTTCATTTTTTTCTTTCTTTTTCTTTTCTTTGCCCTTTTTGGCAAGATTTGGCTTTGTTGGCAATTTCAATGTATAACAAGAAGGAGAGAATCAACAATTTGCATTTTATTTGGTGGGTATGTGCGAGAGGTAGGTAAATGGGTAAGTCGGGAGCGTCCTTCCCTTCAAACCCACAAAAAGTGGAGAACTTGGACTAATCGAACGATCCTAAACACGGTCACATAAGGGACGAGACTCGGTAACCAAGGCCTTTTCACACCGTGGGTGGTCATAATGGTTAAAATGCAAATCCCGCAGTAAATCCCTAGTAAGCCAGGTAGACTCAAGGTAAAGGACCAACGAAATCATTGATTTAGGGTCATTCTACTAGATTAAAGTCCAAGACTCGATTTACACTACTAGGAAGGGAAAGTAGACACTCACACACTAGACACTAAACCGGGTTTTCGAAAACGGTTTACACACAACACAACACAACACAAAATTAAAGACATGACGAAAACGAGAGGAAAAGAAACAAAGGCAACAAAAACAAAACATAACAAAACAAAAATATAACAAACACCACCCCGACAATCCATACAAGTCACCAAATCCGCCACAAGAATGTACAAGCTCCACCCGAGCATACCTCAACACAACCTTCTCCAAACATCACAAGGAATAAAGTGGGAAAGAGGATTAGAAGATGTTACCGGATGTCTTTAGAGCTTTCCAAAGTCATCGACGATTAAAGCAACCTATAAGGACAAAGGGAGGCAAAACACGCACACAAACAAATATACGACACAAAGACACAAAATGAAAACACAAAAGAGAAAATCTTTTTTATTTTTTGTGAAATGTTTTCAAATTTTTAGGATTTTTAAAGGTTTTTTTTAATAAAAAAGGGAAAATAAAACAAACTACGATAGAATATCGCTCTCCCACACTTAAATCGAGCAATGTCCCCATATGCTCAATCGTAGTGTGCGGAGAGACAAAAGAAAAGAAAATAAACTACGAAAATAAAGCTAAAATTAAAAACAAAGTAGAGAAAAAGGTAGAAGGTGTCCGGCCGGGGTGTAGTCAAGTCACCATGGCCCGAGACGTGAAAAAGATATGGAAGGGGGAAGAAAAAAAAAATAAAAAAAAATAAAAAGAAAGAAATGAAAGGAAATAGGAGGGGAGGGCTAGGGGTAATCAAGTCACCTAGCCCGGATTCCGTCCAAATCCGACTAACTCCTAACAAGGGGTGAAAATCTTGTAAATGGACTAATCGATTGACTCGCGACGTAATCACGTCGTCGGGAGTCGGGAGCAACCAAACTATGGCCTCGAAGGCCCCTAGATACCGAGACTCAAGGGAAGGGGGCAAACGATGAAAAAGAAGCGATAAAAAGACGGAAAAGTAAGGATAGTTACCCAAACCGAGCGGCTAGTAACTCACTTGCTCCATCGTCTCGTTGATCATTAGAGGGTCGTCGCTTGCTTTCTCGGTTGCCATCTCGCTTCACACTTGAAGGGAACTCATGGTATAGGTAGTAATGGTAGGGGGGTGGGATTTGATGTGAGATTCGGTGTAAAGCGGATAAGAAAAGGAGTGAGGGCATGACAATGAAGTACATAGGGCATATGGTAAGGCTAGGGTAGCTAGGGAGGTTGGGAGGGGGCATAAAATGGTTGGGTGGACTCGATTTGCGAAGAAGAATCACAAAAAGGGAGCAGAGGGCCATCCCGGTCGGGAAGGTTGATCCCGATCGGGTTACCTCACCCGTCCCGGTCGGGACGCCTTCATCCCGGTCGGGACGGACTCACAGTAAGTTTAAAATGCGGCACACCCATCCCGGTCGGGATGGCATCCTTCCCGGTCGGGATGCCTCACCCTTCCCGGTCGGGACGCCTCATCCCGGCCGGGATGGGTCTTCTTCGACCTCCACGATCCCAAAAACTTGTTCCAAGCTTCAAAAACCCAATCATCTAGCTCACAACCCAAGGTAAACCATAGCCAATCCTCTCTAGGAGCGTTCTCACTTCACCTAACAAACAATACTCAAACACACATCAAATTCTCTCCCTCACAACGCTCATCAATCAATCCGAATAACAAGACTTCACAAAAATCCAACAAATTACAAGAAAGAGATATATACAATGAGACGGTTCTTCTGGAACTCCGTCAAACCAAGGTGGTGCTTTCCTTAATCTTTTTCATCAACCAAAACTAGTTCCATCTCCATCAAGGGCACGTAAGAACAAGTCGAAGGCCCTAGAGAACTCTTCAATCAAGCGTGTCATATAACCGACCATATCCCAAGGCTCCTCATGGCCTTGCCTTGACGTTCCCGGGGCATTCCGCTCTTCCAAGTTCAACGACTTGAACTTGTACTTTTGGTCCTTCGGGATATACCCAAACGTCCAACGATCTTCCCGTGGCCCCAAGGGAGGCTCATCTTCTTTCTTATCATTGCACTTCAACTTGTCATCAAGCCCATGATTTGGGCACTCATCTTCCTCCAAATCGGAGTCATCGTCCTCAATTACATAGGAGTACTTCTTCAAGCTTTGTCCCGATCTTTCCCCTAGATCGATGTCTTCCGTGGCATGGATCATATTACACGTCTCGGTCATAGGCGAAGTGTTGCCTTGGAGGTCGAACACTATCTCCTCGTCGCCTAGTTGAAAATTAATCCTACCCTTCTTCACATCGATCACGGCACCGACGGTGTGTAGAAATGGGCGTCCAAGGATGATGGGAGTGTTATCATCCTCCGGCATGTCGACCACAATGAAGTCAACCGGAATGAAGAACTTCCCTATTTGTACCGGCACATCCTCTAACATTCCGTCGGTTAAGAGACTTATCGGCCATTTGGAGTGTAATGGACGTACATTTCAACTCCGTCATCCCTAATCGCTCACAAATGGTGTAAGGAATAATGCTCACACTCGCACCCAAATCACACATAGCTCTCTCGATCTTGTAATTGCCAATGGTGCGTGGGATAGAGAAACTACCAGGGTCCTTCAACTTCGGAAGCGTGGAACCTTGAATAAGCTCGCTCACCACCCTAGTGAACGCTACCGTCTCTTCCTTGTCGATGGACCTCTTCCTAGCCAAGATTTCTTTCATGAATTTACCATATGCTGGGATTTGGGTAAGTAACTCGGTAAACGGGACACTAATATCCAATCTCTTCACAATGCTAAGGAACTTGTTGTATTGAGTGTCCACCTTAGTCTTCATTTGCCTTGATGGGAAAGACAACTTGATTTGGTACTTGCTTTGCTCAATAGGGGTGGATTCCTCAAATGACACCTTCCTTTTGCCTTTGTCTTTTTCTTGAAGTGGGGGAGGGTTGTCTTCTTGGGGTTTTTCAATTTCCCAAAGAGCTTGCTCCTCCATTGGATTGTCCAAGCTTGATTCTTCTTGATTTGGAGACACAACTTCCTTCATCGCTTCTTGCTCACTAGGAAACACGGGAGGATTATAGGTGGCACCGCTCCTTAGGGTGATGGCATTGACATGCTCATAATTTGGAGTTTCACCTTGAGGAGGCAATTGCCCTCTTTGCCTTGAAGAACTTCCCGATGCAAGTTGTGACACTTGATTCTCAATCATCTTCATGTGAGTTTTCATTTCCTTGTTATCCCTTAGAATTTGAGCAATGATTCCTTGTTGTGACATTTGTGCCTCCAATTGACTCTTTTCCATTTCTTGAGTATTCCTTTGCATATCCATCATTTGCTTTTGTATGTCGAAATTCCGTGGTGGGGATGATGGATTATGCGGAGTATCGGTGAGGGCTAATGGAGTGCCATAGTCGTGAATAGGAGTCCGGCTCCTAGGCTTGCTTTGTTGATTGCCTTGTGTTGATTGTTATTGTTGATGGTTCCCTTGGAACTCATGAGAATTGCCTTGATTGTGGTTTTGTTGTCCTTGAAAGTTTCGGTTTCCTTGGAAATTTTGGTTCCCTTGGAAACCACCATGATTGAAGTTCCCTTGTTGGAACCCTTGCTTGTTGTTGAAGTTACCTTGGTTATTTTGCTTGAAATTGTTGAAGGGTCTTTGGTTACCCACATAACCTTGGTAACTTTCATTGTTGTCCCGTAAGGGAGGTGGAACATAGGGATGTTGTTGTTGTTGATGTTGAAGTGCTTGTTGTTGAGGGACTTGATTGGAAGCTTGGTATTGATTAGAGAAGGAGGCACCTTGCTTGAACGCCGGGAAGGCGTTCACTTGCTCAATACTCCCTCTACAATTGATGGGGTCATGACCAACGATTCCACAAGTGTCGCACATCCCAAAGTAAGGTGTAGGAGGTGCGAACCCCAACACATTCACTTGTTGAATCGGTTGATGGTGAGAGGAACTAGTGCCTTGGACTTGGTTGAGGTGGCTTTGGAGCTTCTTGTCAATAGTCTCCATGTTTGTTTTCAATTGAGCTCCAAGGTCAATGCTTAACTTAGTGATAGCATCGACCTCATGTATGCCTCCTCGATGTGCCTTCCTAGGCCTAGAGTATTGCGAATTGTGCACCGCCATCTCTTCGATTCTCGCCCATGTTTGGTCGTCATCGACCTCGGTAAACCTACCATTGGAGCCCATATTAAGAATGGCTCTCGAGTCCTCATAAAGACCATTCCAAAATTGTTGCACCAAGAACCATTGTGAGAGTCCATGATGAGGGCACGATCTTACCAAAGACTTAAACCGCTCCCAAGCTTCATATAGGCTCTCTTCATCCCTTTGTTGGAACCCGGTGATGGAGGCCCTAAGCAAATTCGTCTTTTCCGGAGGGTAAAACTTTTGGTAGAAAGCCAAGGCAAGCTTTTTCCAAGTATCGATCCCCATGGTTGCCCTATCGAGACTCTTGATCCATTGCTTCGCTCTTCCAATAAGAGAAAACGGGAAGAGTACCCAACGAATTTGATCTTGAGTAACCCCGGTTTGAGATATAGCGTCACAATAATCGGAGAAAGTCTCCATATGTTGGTGCGGGTCTTCGGTGGGCAAACCACTAAATGGGCTCCTCTCCACAAGTTGGATAAATTGAGTCTTTGCCACAAAATTCCCGGTATAGGCTTCCGGTAATGCACTCGGTCCCGGCAAGACATCTTCCGTAAAAGTGGAGTGAGAGGAAAACTTAGGCATTCTTGGATGTAAGGGAGAAGATGGTGGTGTAGAGAGTGTTGATGTAGATGAAGAGGGGGAACTAGGAGAAGAATCACCGAAGGGGTTGATGAAGGTCCCTCCGGCCGTCTCTCGAGGTGAAATGTTCAAGTCGGCTCCTTGGGCTTGCCCTTGCTGAGTATTGCTTGCACTCGGTTGAGAGATCCTAACCCGATTAATCGTCCATTGGCGAAAGGCTCGAAAGAGTCTCTCCGGCTCTGGATTAAAGAGATAGAAGTCGCCTCCCCTCCTAGGCATACACTACACACTAGAACAAACGTAAGAACACCTAGTGCTTTATGGGCACTAGGCAACGACAATAGCAAACACAACTAGAGACAAAGATAAAAAGAAGAAATAAAACTAAGAAAAGAAGAAAAATCTAGAGAATATTCACAAAAGAAGATGGGAGAACACAAAGAAGGGTAACTAAGTCTAGAAATAAGCAAACTAAGTCTAAACAATGCACCGTCCCCGGCAACGGCGCCAAATTGGCGGTAGGGATTGCCGTGGGTCCTAACCGTCAATATTAAACCGACTATTCCTAGTGGGTAGCTAGGGCAAGTAGGGTCGATATCCACGAGGACGGTAGAGTAAGGTCTAGACTAGGTCCACTAAAAACTAGGCTAAGTCACACAAACGAACACAAAGGGAGCGATAAACGATAAACTATGATGGAGGAGAAATGTGACTAAGCTAACGATTGAACTAACAAATAAACTAAAGTAAACGATGACTAACTAATACGATTAACACAAATATGGAAAGAAGTGGGGTAGGTCGGGTTCATAGGAGTAGAAGGGTAATTGGGGTGATCAAGGGTATAGGTGTTTCTTAGTTGTTAGGGTCGGTCCGGGCTCTCGCAACTTAAACCGATGCCAAGGTGGGTCCGGGCTCTCGCAACTTAGACCCTAGTCCGCGCTCTTGCGACTAAACTATTCTCGACATTTCCACAAAATAAGCAATCAATGAGAAGATGTACACAAGTATGGGAAGCATGGCCACTACAACTCACACAAGAATAACAACAAACACATAGAGTGCCTACAATGTGACTAACAACAAAGATGTAACCTTTTCCCCTTAATCCTCCCTAACCATCCATAATCTACCCCTAATCCCCCTACTAACCCCACAAGTGATCTACTCACTCATTATCAATGAAAAACTAATAATAATAAGAGAAAACAACTTGAACATCCAAACATCCATAATGAACAATAACAATAACAATAAACAAAATATAAAGATTCAAACTTGATTAACAAACTAAGAACAAGAGTAAATAAGAGAAGAAGATTATACCAACAAACAATGGATGAAGAAAAGATGAAAACTTGTATTAATGAGAAACCCAAATACAATCCCAAGGTTGTCAATCTTGGAACAATCTTCAAGAATCCCTTAATCCAAGAACTAATTACTCTAGATTAACTAAGGATTAACTAAGATTAAAGAGAGATTAAGATTAATGAGTGAGAGTAAATCTAGGGTTTTAGAGGCTTAAACTATTCTAGGGTAAGATAAGATGTCTTAAAATTACAAGAAGGGAGTATATATATGGGTACAAGAATGAAGGAGAAGAAAGAAAAAGAGTCGTGCAGCAGCATCACGGTCCCGACCGGGATGGATCATCCCGATCGGGACGGCCCTGTCATCCCGACCGGGACGGGATGGTCCCGACCGGGATGGGCTCACAGCAGCCCTCTTAATGTAGCACCCCATCCCGAACGGGATGAGGCCATCCCGAACGGGATGGGTCTTGTATGCCTTCCTTAAACATTCTTTGGTCCTTCCTTGCCTCTCATGGGCTTCCCACCGATTCTCGGGACTCGGGATCGGGTCTCGGAGGCTCGGGATTGGGTCCCAAGGTCTCGGGGTCGATTCCAAGGTCTCGGGGTCGATTCCAAGGTCTCGAGTCATCGTTCCTTTATCTCGTTGGCTCCAAAATGTGTATGTATTGAGTCGGAATCGCTCCAACTCTTCCAATTCGGCCTCGGGAACCTGAAACGAACTAAAGGAAGCATAAGAAGCCCATGAATCGCTCCAAAGGAGCGATTCTACAAGGAAAATGGGACCAAAACACAACAAATAGGCACTACAAACTACACTTATCAGAAGAAGACCCAAAACATCCACCAATGTTGTCAAGATTGGTAGATTCTCCAAGAATTCCAATATTACAAGAGTAATCTAATTAGATTAAACTAAGATTAAGGAGTAATTAAAGAGGGATTAAGCTAATATACATTAATCTAACCTAATCTAACCTAAAAGTATTCTAGGGTTTCATGGGTTTCTCTAACAATACAAGAGAGGGGTATTTATAGGGTTACAAGAGTAGAGGAATGAAAGGAAGCGAAACAGCCCTGATCTGGGCCCTTCCCGGCCGGGAAGGTGATGATCCCGACCGGGATGGGGTGGTCCCGACCGGGATGACTTTCAGAAGCGTCTGTTTTCTTTCCTGCTTCTTCCCGGTCGTGATGGATGCAATCCCGACCGGGATGGGTCATGTAGGCTTCAAATAAGATTCCATAAGTCCCTCCTTGCTCTTCTTAGGCTTCTTATCGATTCTCGGTGCTCGGGAATGGGTCCCATGGGCTCAGGAATGGGTCCCAAGGGCTCGGGATCGAGTCTAAGCTACCGAGTGATCGTCGCTTCTCTTCGTTGGCTCCAAATGTGTCGGAAACGAGTAGGAATCGTTACATTTCTCCAATATTGGCCTTAGGAACCTAAAACAAGTTAGAAGAAGCGTAAGTAGCCTCGAAAACCACTCCAAAGAGCGATTCCACAAGAGAAACCATGACTAAACACAAGGAATAAGCACTACAAAACACACTTATCAACGCTAAACAGAACACGATGCGTAGATCGTTGAGAATGGATCTCGGAATTACTCAGGTCTATTTAGGGTATTTTAGTGCTTATGGTTGAAGTTGGGATGTTACGAATGTTTTAGTACGTGCCATGGACCTAGTGTCCACGTTTGACATTATCGTAGTGCATAATAAAAGTACAGAAATGTAAAGTTTTGTTTAGATGACAACCTAGTGACGGTTCGACTTCAGGGTGGATCCTCCTAGCTTGTCTTGTAGTGATTTCGGCAGAGTTCCGTTATCACTGCTGGTTCTGCGGCTAATCCGGCAGAGCTCCGCTGCTAGACTCGGGGTTAGCTAGTCGAACAGAAGCACCTCGGGATAGAGTGGAGTGCTCGAAGGTGAGGAGTAGCGTCGATTTGCTTATTGAGACTACGATCGAGTGGATCGTACTTGGGGATCGGACTGCGAGCCCAAGTTAGAGAAGAAGATAGGGAGAGCGAGTTGTGTAGAAGTAGGCACGAACTCGTGAATGTGTGTCGAATGAATGAGGTGAGGGGGGTATTTATAGTTGCTCGCGTAGTTCAAATCGCCCTATGAGACGCCTGAGTCCAGGCGCACCAGAACTCAGGCGCCTGGGGTCGTGCGCACGAAATGTAGGACGCATGGTGTGAGGCACCTGAGATTTTGAAGATCCAATTTTGAAACTTTCCGAAATGGAGAAGATGCGTGATATATTGTGTCTTTACTACAAGGGAAATGTAGTTTAGCTACTAATTTAGCAGCTGCCTCAAATTTAGTTGTTAAATATATAAATTAGCTACTACTTTTGAGACATAAATATATTTAGTCTCAATTTTAGAAATTAAAATATAGTGGTAGCTAATTACATCGCTATTATGGAGACTAAATAAAGTCAATAGCAAATTTGGTATCTAATTTGAGTTTTTAGATACGGAAAAACGTCAGTAGCTAGAGTCGTCTCTATATATGTCGACACAAAATTACGTATAATGTATTTAGTTTTTTTATCTAGGAGACCAAAGTAAATTCGTAAATAACTGTAGTAGTTATTATAGAGACGAAACCAAGTGAGTAACAATTTTAGTATCTAATTTAAATTCTTAGTTACGGAAATAAATTGGTAGCTAAATTTAGTTATCGTTGTTGTTACCACATATTTTTTATTTTTCGTATTTATATAATATATTTATATTATTATTTTCTCATTATTTGAGTATTAAAAAAGTACCTTACAATCCACATTTTAATGATTAATTTTATCTTTATATATACATTCATTGCCCAAATAAACATAGATATTCAAGTGCCTCAATGGTTTGAATGTTAGCCAAGTATGAGAAGGTTATGGGTTCGATTCCTCTTGCGAACATTCACCATCAATCTCTACACAAGTGTCGGTGGTGCGGTGCATGGATGTACATGTGCATGGTTTAGTGAGCTAGGGTGTGGCTCTATGTGTAGTGCGGTGGGCTAGCTAGGGGTAGGGGTGGGCTAGCTAGGGGTAGGGACATGTAGCGGGGTACGACATCTATGCCAAAAATTCGAGAAGGTCCTTTAAAATTTTGTGCCATTTTAGATACTAAAAAAGTACGTCGCTAATTTTGCTACAACTGAATCGATCGCTAATATACCTACTAGAAATTTTGTCTCTATTATTGTCTCAAAATTTGCTACCACGCTTTCGTCGCTAAATTGGTAGCTAATTCTGGTCGCTAATCCAGTATCTAAATTAGCGACAAGGCGTTTAGCTACTAATGAAATTTAGTCGCAAATTTCGTCTCTAAGCCAATTAGCTACGGAATATTGAGGATTTGCTACCAAGCTTGGGGATTAAGCATCCTCCCTAACCCTAGCGCGTCATTGCACCGGGTGGGCTTCGGGTGTGCATCCCAAGGTTTGCTTGGCCCGACGCGTTGACTCGTGTTTGACTTTGCATATTTCGGGACCGATTCGGAGGCCCGATGTCGAAATTGACTCTAATTAGTGTCGACGCGACCGTAATGACACGACTAAGGCTGCCTTGATGTTAAATTAATTTTTCCGAGTAATTATTTGATTCTTTCTATAGAAAAACTATCTAAAACATCGTAATCTCGCGTCGCATTACAGTCCGATCGTCATCGGGTGTTTGTCGAGCACTCCTTCAGCCACCAGGTCCAAATCTGGGTGTCTAAAAAATTTACCTAAACCATTTAGTATCAATTGTTTAGGATAGAATAATTAGTATTATTCTAGTTGAATGAATATAGTTAATTGTTAAGGATCTATTAATATTTTGTAATCCTGGGATCGATACTGAAAATATTAATGAGAGAATAATGGACGTAGGTCTCGGAGTGTGAGACTGAACCATTTCAAAAAGTTCGTCGTGTCGATTTTATTACCGGTCGTATTATGAACCCCCACAACCGACTTAGATTAACTTAGGAAAGAAAAAAAATCGGTGAACCCATTTGAGTTCTTCAGATACTCCTCCCATTATTTTTTCGGAATTACTTTTTCATAATTGCTTGTTACTCTAAATTTTCCAAAATTTTCCAAAATTACCCTTTTTCCTTTTTTCGTTGATTTCTTCCTAAGCTAAACCAGTTTTCTCATCAAAAAGTGATCATCGTCAATTCTAAAATCGATTCCGTCAATTATTTGCGAACTCAATAAGGATCATAATTCATTAATCAATATTTTTTTAATTGAATAATTAGGGTTAATTTTGAATTAGAGTTAATTGAGTTTAGGGTTAAGAGGTGGCGTCGGAAGTGGTCGCAGGGGTGGCAAGGGCGCCTGGCCTAGGTGGAGGGAGGACGGCAGGGCAGGAGAGTGGCGTCGGTGTGGCCGGAGGTGGAGGGATGGGGTGGTCCTGTACGTTTTTTTGGTTTTGGTTTTCTTTTTTTTTTTAATAAAAAAAATGAATTGTACGTATTTTCTTGTTTGAATTGTATTATTTTTTTAGTTAGATTTATATTATAATTATCGAATTATATTTGTCTTTTTCATTTGATTATAATTTAAATTTTTTATAATTTTTTTATTGTAGTACTCGTATAAGTTTATTCCCGTATAGTTTTATTGTAATAATAACATTAATCATATTTTTAAAAAACGGAAAAAAGGGAGAAAAAAGGGGAAGAAAAGCGAAAAAAAAGGTGAAAAAAAATGGTGATTGGAATGGTGGCTGGTGTGGTGGGCCAAAGTGGACGTCGGTGTAGTGAGGTGGTGGAAAGAAGATGAAGTTGGGGAGTTTTGAGAATTTTTTTCTTTCTCTCAAAAAGCTCTCTAAAAAATAAATGTGGAGGGGAAATGAGAGGGGTAAGATTGTAAATTTTAGGTATGATTGAATAACACGCAATTATGAAAAATTACCACCCTATTTTTTTTCCTTTCACTCCATTTGAATAAAATGGATTGGGTATATAATTATGGGCAAGGTTAACCCCAAATTTCCCGATATTTTGGATCATATGCAACATTTTAAATGTATGTCATTCTATGACTACATCGATCTTAAACGTAAATACTACGGTGTCTTTATATATTTACCAAACTTTATATGTCGTTATACTTACGATGTCTTCTACATTTACCATATACTATCCAAATAGTCGTTTATCTATGTACTTACGTGGGTTCTTTGACTTCGATATTGAACACACTATAATAGTCATATGCGTCAATATTCACTTCTTTTACGTTATTCTCAAGCAATATCGTCTTTCCGTTCCTCCTCATATGGATTACGATTTGCCTTTTTGATGCAAAAAACAGTAGTTATTGTGTACAACCGTTGTACCATGCGACAATAGTAAACATTTGCAATTTATGATAAAAAGTGACAATTTTAGGTTAGTTATTAGTTACCACTTTCAGATAAATAGTTACCACTTTTTCATATTAAAAAGTGATCACTATTTAACTTACAGTGGTCACCAAATAACATAAAGTGGTAACGTTTTACCATAAATTAGGTTTGTCGCACGGTACAACGGTTGTATACTATAATTTGTATGCAAAAAAATGTTTCAACTCCGTGAATTTTCACGGGTACTACACTAGTAAGTGTATTATTATGGGGAGGATGTTGAATAAACAAAATGTATGAGTGTGTGGACATGACGTAGGTCTACCCCGACGCGGCCACGCGCGGGTTTGGGTAGGCGAATGAATCTCGTGGTAAGATTGATCTCGGGTCGAAATTTAAGTCGAAGTTGGAGTCGCCACCGAATTTTATGGGAATTCGGACCCATTCGAGCCCACTCTATGTCGTCGTGGACCGTACACAAAGTACGGCCCATTTCGATTTCAGAGCTTATGGGGCTCGTCCCTTTGCATTGCGATACCGATACCGTCTTTACCGGTTATCGTGTATAGAATGACTCTCGTGCGCCAACGGTTTCGGACATCCGGAAACCGCGGTTCTGAGTAAGGGGTGAGGGTACGTTTTGGGAAGCCCACTAAGGACACCCAACCCCGCCCGCACTTAGCGCCTCTACTAAGACATCGTTCGTGTTCGTGTACGCGCGCTAGTAAATTGATTAAATGATATGAAAACAACGTTTTCGGCTAAGCATGCGAGTTATGGAAACTACGTCATTTTAATGCATCTTGATTCACGTCAAAGTGATTTAGCATGTGATGTTCATTTAAATAAATAAATGACAAACATCGAAAATAGAAAACACGTAAATAAATTAGAAATTACACGGGCGGAATACAACCCAGAATTCACAATACAACGAGCGATAAAATAATAATTGGAATTAAAAGCGGCAAATACTAACTAGAAACGGACCCGTATATAATAAATATAAACTAGACCGTAAATTGAGTAAATGGACGAACTTCGATTAAATACACATTATATTGTGTATTAAACGGAGGACGGAGATATGGGTTCTAGACGTGGTGCTAGCCCGATCCCGAATCTCGATGCCTTGTCCCGACTTATCATATCGAAACATTGGTGTCTAGATTAGTTATGCATCGGATACAACTAAGGAGTCGTCGACACAAAACTACCCATGAAAGACCTTGATCAAAGTCGTGAAAGTGAAATAAAATGCATGAGTTTTGAAAAAAAGATCATGTGATTAACTTTGCACGCGACGACTAAGTCGTAAAAAAAAAAGACGAGGCTCGAATGATGCTTGAAGCTCTCGATTTATTTGAACAAAGGGACCCACTCAATCGAGTCATGGCAAGGACTCGATCGAATGAACCTTTGAAGGGCCTACTGCCCGTTTTTTGTAGTGCTACTCGATCGAGTAGCCTGTGGCACTCGATCGAGTGCCCATGTATGAGCTACTGCTCACTTCGAAAGTATGACGGTTTCGTTTTATTTATTCAAAAATCGATGGTTGGCCGAGTTGTGTAAAAATATCGCGTGATTTAAACTCAACTAGGTTTTCGGTACTATAATCGCGTACTATACGATTATAGGACCGTCATCGGAATTTTATGAAAAGATGTTATTATTGGATCGAAAAATCTGATTAGTGACGAAATTGTCTCTCTCCGCGTCACGACATCGATACTAATCCTTACGGACTATGTGATGTCGGTTTTCGCGTCAATGGGTTCTGTACTAATCTCCGAAATGGAATCGGACGCGTTCAACTACGTACAACCACGATCGCGTTACGCCCTTGAGTGCTTGGGGCGGCGCTCCTCGAAAGGGTGTCACCTCCGTCGCGGCTCGTAAAGGGATTAAACGGACTTGTAGCGGTTGTCGTAGTCAAACGTGTTCGAATCCGAAAGTTTTACTACTATGTATATATAGACGGTATTAAAGTGACAATAAAAATGAATGAAAATAAAATGCAGTAAAAAAAAGTTAGTGTTAGTATAATAATAATAATAATAATAATAATAATAATAATAGTAATAGTAATAGTACATAATATATATATATATATATATATATATATATATATATATATATATATATATATATATATATATATATATATATATATATATATAGAGGAAGGATCAAGTGAGTCCCCTTTTCTTTTTTGAGTCCGTGAGTCCTATTCTTAGCCATTGATCTAAACAAGATGAATGGTTGAGATTGCATATGCTAATTAAGGTAGCAACTACCAAACTTTGGAAAAAAATAAAAAAATCTTCTTCCTCCCTAAATTAGTGCCAACTGCAACCTTCTCTCTCATCTCATTTATTTTTTTTGCATTCAAACGCCCGCTTAAGAAAACCCTTCATCTTCATCTTTTCTCTCATCTCGCTCAATTTTTTCGCTCAACTCAAGCACAACCTTACACTCAAACGCTCAACTCAAACTCAATCGCTCAACTTCAACTTCAACTTTTGCGCTCAACTCAGGCATACCCGAGCACTCAATCCTTCAACTCGCACTCAATCCTTCAACTCAATTCAATCGCTCGCTCAACTCTAGGATTCTCGAGCACTCGCTCAACTGAACTCTGTCGCTCAACTCAATTCAATCGCTGTCCTCAACTCGAGCGAGGTTATTATTTTACTGAAGATCTAGGTTTTGTTTACATCTGTGTTATATTTCATTACCTCTTTCGCTAATTATTGATTCATTAATTTTGCTGCGTCTGTGCCATATAATTAATTTTTTTCACTGAAGACTGTTTTGCTATCTGGGTTTTCATCTGTTTCGTGTAATTGAATTCAACTACAGACGAACATATATCGAATGTTACTTTAATGCACATACGCTGTTACTGTAATAAACTTGATGTGTTACTGTAAGGGGTGATTCGTTACTGTGTTTGATGTACGGTGTTATTTCAAAGACAACCATGTGTTACTGTAATGCATAAGAGGTGTTACTTTAACTCTCATCTTCGTGATACTTTGAATCCTTGTAAACCCTCAATTGTGTACATTTGTTACTCTAATCTGCTTCTTATGTTACTCCACACTTCTATTGGCAGACAGGAACACTGTGCGATCGCAATTGTTGGAAAACGTAGCCAAGTATGAGAACACTAGACAAAAAATCATCGACGGTCCCAAGAGCAAGCCAACAAAGGGCCGAAAAAAATAGCGTGTTTACTGAATCATGTCATCTCTTTTGTAACTACGATTTAATGGTCTCTATTCTTTAGTTACCTGTCTAATTACATTGGTATTTTGACTATCACCAATACATTGAAGCTGTGAAACTCTGTTACAATGACCAGCTGCACCTGTTACTCTAATTCACTGTTGGTGTTACTATGGGGATTATTGAAATTAACACAATTTTCTTTGGTCTCACATTCTGTGTGTTACACCGAAGCACTGTGTGTGTTACTTTGATGAACAAATTATGTTACTTTAAGTGATTAATGCCGTTAGTACAATGATATTGCAATCACCAATATTGGTACTCTTTCAATGAATGAACAACACTGCTGTCCTCAGTTACTACAATGCATTTTTTTTCTGTTACTGTAACAAATTAATAGTGTTACTTCAACGCACATGAGATGTTACTCTAACCAAAAACACATTTATTAAATAAATATAGTGTTAATTGAAAAAATGTGTACAACATTAGTTTTTCGTGTAAACCAGGAAAAAAGAAAAAATTCTTGTAATGTCAAAGAACACGAGTATTATCAAAACACTTGTTCATCCTCGTCTTCCTCTCTGTCTTCTTCAGTACGGAGTGAAAACCTCACCCACATCTCTGCACCATTCCTGTGCATTCGGCTCTTTACCAATGTTTCCTGCCAAAAATTAAGAAATGTCAGGCCCATGGGCATAAGTGTTACTGTAACTCCTAAGTTGCGTTACTTTAACTCTAAAAAGATGTTACTCCAACGTCAGCGCCAAAAGCTCTTTTTTAGTGTTACATTTTTGTGTTACTCTAATTAAAATTAGGTATTACTGTAATTCATTACTTGTGTTACTTCAATGCCATGTATGCTTCAACATAAAGCAAAACAATAATATCGGTGAAACAATAATATCAATGAACCATAATATTAATCCATAATTAATCAAACGAATTAAATTCCACATTTTCCAGTGTTGTCTTGTGCGTTCGCATCTCTGGCGCAACTACCTGCACAAAATCAAACGGCGTTACATCAATGCAAATAATGTGTTACTGTAATTCATAAGTTGTGTTACCCTATCGTGTACAATACGTTACTCTAGCATATAAAAAAAACCCTTTTCCTGAACGTTCAGTTGTGTTACTGTGATTGCAATGAAGTGTTACTTTAACTCAGAAGACATGTTACTTCAACGACGAATCTGCGTTAACTGAAATCAAAAAAATAGAATCAATGGATATCAGGGAAAATATTAATAAAAAGCATAAAGACCTGTAATCTATAAAGATCGAGATATCAAAATACCATTGATACGAAACTGTGATATCAAAACGCAATGACATCAAAACAACGCAAATTGATACGAACTGTGATACGGAATGACAATTGAAGCACTATAAACATGAAGATCGACGTAAAAAAAAACGCAATTCGACGCGATAAAACAATGATATGAAAACGCAAATTGAAAGCGCCATCTGACTATTGAAATCCATGAAGAAAAAAACGAATAAAAACGTGAATGAAAAACTGAAACTCACCATTGTTATACTTGATTAGTTGCATATCAACCGTTGAAGACGATGATGCGGTCATTGAATCCATGGTAGCAGAATTTCAAGTTCAAAATCGATGAATGAGCGTGAATGAATTTGAGTTTTTTTTTTTTTTAGTTGTGAATGAACGTGAATGAAAATTGTGATGATGAACGTGAATGATAGGAAGTTATTGTTTCCTAAATTCTTGTGAGTTATTTTAGGAACGTAAATCTTCCTCTTTTTTTTTTTTAATGCTACGCATCTTGTCCATCCATCCTCATCTCATCCAACGGATGAGATGAGGACTCATGGACTCATATATAGAGAAGGACTCATAAGAGCCTTACTCTATATATATATATATATATATATATATATATATATATAAACGGTAAAAAGAAGAATGGAGAAAGATATGTCGGGATTTGAATTACACCCTCAACCTACATGCTTAAATGGCCTCGGAAACGAACTCGTAATAGCGACGGGAGCCCGGGAGTGTTGAGATATGTAAGTAGAGTTATGGTGTATGTCTTTGACGAGTTTTGATCTCGAATTAGATTGTATGTGTGTGTGTGTGTGTATGTGTATGAGTGCCTAGAACTCAAGAGTGATGAAGGTTTGAAGGTTGAAGATGTGTAGGATGATGGATGTTGTGTGAAATGTGTAGGGTTGAATGGGTGAAAAAGATGTAGTGTAAAATGTAAGGGTTTTTGAAGTAGTAATGGCTGAAAAAAAGTTGTGTTTATGTTGTAGGGTGACGGGGTATTTATAGAACAAATACCCCGGTTCAGGGTCACTCGATCAAGTGGCACGGGTGCACTCAATCAAGTGCATGGTTCAAGCCCGGTTTGGCCGGTTCATGGCCTTACTCGACCGAGTGGATGTGAACCACTCGATCGAGTGGATCGGGAAGGAGGGAGTGTAAATAGGGCATGATTTGTTGACTATTTTGAATTGATCTTGGTTGTTGGACAAGCTTCTAGAAGCGAACTTGGCTGTTTTTTGTGTCAGATTCGTCTTTGACCGGGTTTTGACCCGGTTGCCAAAAGACGGTTTTATTTCCGGTGTCGATTTTGGCCCAAATTAGTCTCATTTCATTGAAAATGACCCACTGGGCCTGGATTTGAGGTCGGTTTTGAGAGATTTGTACTTCGCTAAATGCCCACGTCGGATACTATTGGTTCCGAGTCCGTATTCGAGCGTATTAAGTCACGTCCACGTCCGATCATCATCTGGTCTTTTGTCGGGAACTTCCATAGACACTAGCAGGCAAAATGCGGGTGTCTACAGAGCCTCCACTCTGACTGAGGCTTGGACAAGGCGAAAGTTAGAGTAGCTACCAGGCCAATCGAGGATTACGACCTGGCAGCCTTCCGGTCGAGTCGTTTATAGTCCATTAGACTCGCGTGAAGGGCTCGCCAGCCTTAAGAAAAGGGTGATACCTGTCCTGATGATGATAGCTCCGTGGGGAGTCGAACTTACCTTTGAAGTCCTTGGTGTACCAGTATGTCGACACATCATATCTTGGATGTAGCATTCCAGGAGAAACACTGACTCACGCTGGGGAGTAAAGGAGCTGCGCGAGACTTGCTTCTAAAGTCTTGGGTGTACCCGTATGCCGACACATCATATCTTGGATGTAGCATTCCAGGAGAAACACCGCCTTTGATGTTCCGTTGGGAAGCACTAGCTGGCACCTGAAATATTAGATACATAGGCAGAAAAACCAGGCATAGCAGGATAGCATATAGGAAATGCAGTTAGCATCTATAGACTGGCTTGCGCTAAGGAAATGATTTTTGCTTTATTTTGAAATCGAAGTCCTGAAAGCAACTCAGGTGCTAGGAGATAGGTTTTCAAAATTGAAAGATGTAGAAAAGAAATTTGCGGTTTAAACAGACCGAAATTTGACCTTGTCGAAAAGGATTGACAGACACGACTCCGGATGTGATAGGACCAGTTGACAGACCACGACTTGGACTCCCGAGGGGTTGGATCGTGACTCGGTAGGGGGTGGGCCACCTAAGACGACAAGACTCTTAAGTTGCTCTATTCCATAGCTTAGGCAAGTGGTAACACGGTCAAACATCAAAATGGAAAAGATAAGTTGCAGTCTGTAATGAGACTGTTTCTGCAGGACTTACCAGTAGCAATGCTGTAGACTAATGCTCTTTTGAATTTTTGGTTTGGGATATATTCCCAAAGTAGGTGTTGTTTTGAGTCCTTGACAGATTCTCGTCTTCGACTAAGCCGAGTACTGGGACACACTATAGAAAGGAGGCTATTTTTTGAAGAATCTTGATTATGTGAGTGGATGGAGGGCTTCTGCCTAAGAGAAGCCCCCAGGACGACAAAGCTAGCTGTTGAGAACATGACAGTGTCGTGACCGGAATGATGGTGCTTTTTAAATTTGTGTTAGTGTGGGTGGTTGTGCCCTTGTTGAAAGGCTGCCTACGTATTCACGTGTAGTGAAATCAAACCAAGCTGTAGTTCAGTGAATTGGAAGATGTATTATGGTGCCTAGTTTATTAGGGCCTTCTGTGTAACTAGCCATAACGATGGTGTAGGCTAGGTGCATTCCCAGTGATGCCTTGATCAAAGGGCTAGAACAGTTAGGATGTTTATCCCGTGACTATGAGCATTCTCCGAGGTATCCCCCAGAGGTGGTGTGAACTATTTGGGCATGTTCTATGCCGACCACAGGTTGAGTTCCCGTGTTTGGGGCTGGTAACTGGTTTGGATGTTTTTGGAAATGTGGAGCTAGGTTGTAAGTGGCTTTGATGTTTTGACATCCGGAGCTCGATTTTGTGGAGCTAAGGCTTCGAGGGTAAGGTATGGTAATGTGGTAGGAAAGGGGGAAGTCGAGTAAAAATGACTCGAACTTCGATCGGGGTAGGTTTGATAATGCGGGATCTGGTTTCCATGTCTGGCCCTAATGATTAGGGTGTATCCTATGGAGCTTGAATCCTTAAAATCCCAGGCTGTCTCTTAGCCTAGGTCTCGGGAAGGTCTTGAGGGTTGAAATGTACGAAGGCTAAGTGTGGTGTTAGCTGACCCGCTTAACCGTTTCTCCCCTATTTGATGGTATAGGTATCGATAATTTTTGAATTGAGCGTACCCCGGTCAAGGGACTTTCACTTGAGTTGGCCGTTGACCACGGTCATGGGTATTTGAAGTTTTTTCATTGGGTGACCTCTTAGCCCTGGTCGTGAGATTCTTCATTTGAGTTGACCGTGCCCCGGTCAAGGGATTGATCGTATCTAGTCGAGGGATGTTGATCATGTCCAGCTATTTTGTTTTGGCCTTTTGCTTTTTTCCTTGGACTACTGATTTTTTTGTCCAGCTTTTTTCTCTTTTTTTTGGTGGTCAGACTAACGCCTAAGGTAGGGATCGGTCAGTCTTATTGGAGGGGTGTTTATTGTGGGAAATGGGCTTGCCTCCCGTCTTGAACCCAAACTAGGAGACTACCTAGATTTGTCATAGGATTCGATACCGCTCCTGGTAAGGGTAGTTATGTGGGTTCCTATGCCAGACATGGAACAGGTAAAGGAAAACACGGGTCTCAATTCCTGCAGTCATTATAGATGTGCCTATAATAGTCACGTGCATGTGCTCACAGTGTATGATGGTGTTCATCATGTTCTCGGAAACACATTGTAACACCCCGTTATTTTCCGAGTCAATTATAAGGCGTTACTGGTCTATTTTATTTAAATCGGGCTATTAAGTTGGGAAAATTATTTTCAATGTCTTTATAAATTAAAGTACTTTGGGTTGTCTTATAATAATCGGTTTTGATTTTCTTAAAGTGGAACATTATTTTATAAACCGACTTAGTATCGGGTTAAATTTGAGTCAAAAAGAAAAGAAAAAAAAAGGGGAAACCTAATACTATATAAACCTCACCGTGGCTCTCTATTCCCAATTCCCCTTAAAATAACTCTTTATTTCCTTCCTTCCCTACACTGCCGCATAACCTTCCCGGTTCTCGATACTCCGTCTTCCTTTGTTTCTTGCTTCCGGTTTTCACCATTCAAATCACCGTTCGATTGATTCTTTCCCTCTTTCGATATCACACTAATTGTAAGTCTTCCACTTGCCCATAAGGGTGTTGCCTAGTGGTTAAACTTGTGGTCATCGGCCCAAGGGTCTCAGGTTCAAGCCCCTGCAAGCGCGAACTTGTGGGAGTTGTATGGCTTGAGACTATGCCTCTAGACTTCGAGCCTGTCGCCCACGGGCGGTTTACCTTGGTGTGCGTGGTTTGCAGGCTATGTGTACACCCGAGGGTTTACCCAGAGCGCACCAAAAAATGTAGCGGCTGCGGGTTCCCTCGTTCATAAAAAAAAAAAAAAAAAGTCTTCCACTTTGACTCATTTCAATTTATTAAATCTTGTTTTGTGAAATTTTATAAACCGATTTAACTTTTAAATATCATGGGTCAGAGTTGAGAAACGTTGTCTCAAACAATTTGTTTGTAGGTGTTGATATCGGGTTATTCAGATTGTATTATTTATGCTCGTGGGTTAGTAATTAGTAAGTTGGATGTTTTGAGTGAGACGTGGTCTTAGGAAGAGAAGAGAAATGCAGGTGTTTGTTTTCTTTGTGATGATGCTGCGATGATGCAAGAGATGTAATTAAATGGCAGTAGTATATTCTATGGCATATAAGTGAGCGTGTACGTCGTTAATTTAGTAGAGTTGATTGCCGGATGAATTCTCTACCATGTGGGTCTAATTTATTTAACGAGGTATCCAACTTTTGGACAAGTAATTTGGATCGAGTGATATTTTAAATTAGCTTCGGGGTTTCGTTGTCAATTGACATTATCGAGTGAGTGAATAGTTAGTGTTTTGAGGTTGAGTGATTTCGATAGTGTAGATGGGTATTATATAGGTTAGATCGTTTTAATGTTAATGAGTTATTGAATTATATTTATATTATTATTGTAGCTTGTGGGTTCGAGGAGAAAGAGTTTTTGGACTAATAATAGCTGAGTTTTGTCCGTCTTGAGAGGTAATGACGTTTTACCCTTTTCACTTTTAAGTAAAGAGCATGTTCGGATCAAAATATATTTTTATAACGGTTTTGTAAATTATTTCGTCGATCGTTAATATTTTTATAATACTCGTAATGTTTGGATATTGAACTTTGTGACACGACTCACATATTGGTACTCTTTTGGTAAAAATATTAGTAACTTATAACAGACTCTGGGAGTTCTGTTGGTCTAGACGGTTTTAAAGTGCGTCTAAGACGTTCCTGGGACTTTGTCCCGAAACTATTTTTGAGTGAGGATTATCCGGCCCTCACTCGCTAGGGAGTTAGACTTTCTCCTTTGGCAGTTTCATCCTACTGACTGTCCAAATGTGAGAGGTGGGCACTATTATGAGTCTAGCTAAGCACATGTGGTTACCTCTAGACCGTGCAAGGGTAGGACCTTGGCACACAGGTTGCGAGAAATATATATATTGGTTGGTTTGATTTTGACTATTATTTTTATGGTATTCTGGTATTTAAACGATGGTTTTACTTCTGATCTCAGTTTGTTATTATTATTATTATTATTATTATTATTATTATTATTATTATTATTATTATTATTATTATTATTATTATTATTATTATTTCACGAATTATTACATTATTATACTTTTACTCAGCTTTGCTGACGTCCTTCTATTTTGGGTCGTTCCTCCGCTGGAACCTGTACCTATTTGTGTTTTTTTGGGTACAGCTGATAGGTACACGTGATTTGCTGCATGGGTACATTCTGGTATCGGGTTATGCTGAGCGAGGAAGGATTTTTATAATTTAACTTTGACTACAAACTATTTACATTATTATTGGATTTATCGGTTTGTTACTCTTTTAAACCGTTTTGGATTTTTTAAGACTTAAAGACTTCCGCTGCAACGTTTTCAATTTAATTAGCTATCTGATTCCTATTTTATTTATTTATTATTTATCTTTTTCCTTGCACTTGGCTCCGTAAGCTAAGTGTGGAGTAACAGCTTTGAGTTTTCCGTTTTTGGTTTATTATTTTGGCTGCGCAAATTTAGGGCTGTTAGACACATAAGGGAAGCATATATGAAAAATTGAAAAAGCTGATTTTATTGGATTGAAAAAAAGAGGACAGAATACAGTTGACTCTGACTCTGACTTTGAAATTGAATAGAACTTCCTAGACTCGGACTCAGACTCGGACTCAAATCTGGACTCTTGGATGAGGTTGTTAGTAGTCTGCGGCTTATAAGGACTCAAGTGGATGTCCGGTATAGCCTTCGGTAGAAGCTTCACCCAGATCTTCGTTATGTCGAAGATCGTCTTCAATCCTAGTGCCTATTTCGGTAAGCACGACAAAGTTTGAAATGCCGGCATACCTTAGATGGACGCGGTAGGAGGGTAGGAGGTTGTTGATGAACGCCTCCACTAGTGTCTTCTCACTGGGCTTGTCTACCAGCTTAACACTCTCAGCCCGCCAACGTTGAAGGTATTTGGTAAAACCCTCTGTTGGATCTTGGGCCATGACGTCTAAAGTCCGCATGGTAGTCTGAAGTTCAGTATTATCAGAATAGTTTTGAGCGAACTTGGTAGCCTTTGACCCCCTTGATTGCCATAAACGCCTTGAAAGCTCGGAGGTGTAGTAATGGATCCTCCGTCCCTTCGAATATGGGTAACCCTTCTAGATTGAGATCTGTTGGTAGTTTCTCACTAATGGGTGTATAGTCTCGGGAGTTTTCAATACGAATGTTATTCCCTTGAAGAGTGTGGAACTGTTGTTCGAGCTCACACACCGTGTTGATCAGTTTGACAAATGGCCCAGTACTTACCGACCCAGAATCGAGGTCTCGCCGTTCAATGACAGTTAAACGAGCATTCAGGGCCTCTTGGTCGGCTCTTATGAACCCTAGTTGGGTTTCAAACATGGTCTGCTTATTAATCATTGTTTCTAGCAAAGCCTTCAGTTTATCAATGGTGTTTTCCATGTCCCTATTCCCGGTTGTGGATGCCATACTCTGCGAGAATACCTACGTAATCAGAAATGTTGCTTGGGAACTCGAATACACCAAGGCATAGGAAATAGCGCGGGAGGAGAGACAACTCTGGTTTGACTCGGGTTAGACTCTCCTAAGACAAATATGTAGGGTACGATTCTCGGAGTGACTGTGATTAATCGCTCTGTCGGAGAATAGCCCCCAAGTAAGACCAAGGACTCTTATAGGACTCAGATGGTGTGGCATCTAAGTGACTCAAAAGTGGGGTACGTGAGACAACACGTGTAAGACATGACTCTTAGAGCAACCGTGATTGATCGCTCTGCTGAAGGGTAGCCCCCCGAGTGAGATTGAAGGTTTTGCTAAGACTCGAGTGTCGGACGAGTGACCCTTAGATGTAAGGATCACGAACCTTTTGCTACAGGGTTATGCCTTGTAAAAGGTTGACTCGGCCTTAATGAAGGCAGACGGGGTAAGGGAAGAAACTTGCGATGTAAGATCGGCAGAGTTTCGACGCTAGAGACCCTCGACTTGACTTGAATAAGGATGACCCTGTGATTAGGGTAGACCCGTAAATTAAAGGACTCTTGAATTGGGGTAACTCGACTAACGGATTGAAAGATGGGCGAAATTTCCTTAGGAAAGGTCGTGGGGACCGTCCTGTTAAAGGGAAAGATCGCGTGGGACTTTCTAGTTAGGACTCGAGTGTTTAGACGAACCTTCCATTTACGAGTGTATGACTCGTGTTGGTTGGTTGTGCCTTTAGGATAAGGCGGACTAGGACGGGGAAGAAACCCGTGATGTAGGATCAACGGAGTTTCGATGCTATAGACCTTCGACAAATTATGAAAAGACCCGACACACGGATTACGGTAGGTCATATAATCAGGAAGGTTTTTGAAAAATGATTGAATTTTGAAAATTGAGAGGATGGTCCTAAAATTGGTAGTGGGCCAATAGGACCGGGTATTTTGAAATGTTAGAATGGTTGCGAGTAAATTCGCATTTTGAAAAATTGGGAGACGGTCCCGTCTTTTGAAATTGGCAGCATGCCGACAGGGCCAATTTTTTTTTGAAAAGTTGAATTTTTGGAATTTTGAAAATTTGAATATCGAAAATAAATTTTCCGAAAATTTGAAAATCGAGAATAAGATCCCGAAGATTTGAAAATCGAAAACGACATCTTGAAGATTTGGAAATCGAAATTGAATTTTGAAAATTCGAAAATCGCGAATAGCATCACGAAAATTTGAAAATTAAAATTGAATTTTGAAAACTCGAAAATCGAAAGATGCGTTTTTGAGTCAGCTAAAAATAGGCTAAAAATAGGAAGCATGCCGGCTAAAAATAGGCTATTTTGAGTCAAATCGTAAGTCTAAAATTTGGCAGCATTCCGAGTTTTTAAAATTGGATATTTTTGAAAGATGCATTTTTGAAATGACGGTTTTTTTGAAGAATGACACGGAAACCAGGTAGCACGTAGTCAAGCAAGCATTATGACGACATCATGTATGCTTTAAACTAAGTCTCGGTCGGTCAAAATCGGGTCTATACCAACAACGACGGCTTTCTCGTAAATCAGGACAGACTTCCTAAGCCGAATTGGTCTTAGAACATGCCGCGAAACCCATACGAGTTCGGCCGTAGAAGTCTTTAAAGCACCCATTTAGGAATGCACCGCGGTATAGTGGGATGTCGGTTACAAATAACCAGCCCGGGCAAAAATGGGTTATGCATGAATCATAAAACTAATGCGCGTTGTTGTGTGCCAAATTTGGACCGTTTTTCCTCCCATTTAGACCCGTTTTTCCTCTGTTTTGTGAGATTTGAGTGCGATTATCGCCATATTTTGCGTAATTCTCATATTAGTGTCTCTCTTTTGCATTTTACGTGTTTTTGGTAGTTTTCTGTCTATTTTGATAGGATTTTCGACCGAAAACGTGTTTGAGCTTCTACGAGCAAGAGAGAGATACGGTCCAAGAGCAAAGCACACAACTGAAAGTTCAAGTAATCCAAGTGATCAACGAAGAAAAAGACCGGAAAAGAGTCGATGGACCACCGGCTGAAGTTTCGCCTGGTGAGTCATCTCCGGGCGAAGTTTCGCCCGACGACATTTCCTTTCATACCCGAAGATTTTCACGGCGACTTGACCGGGCGACTTGACCGGGCGACTTGACCGGGCGAAATTTCGCCCACCGGGTGAAATTTCGCCCGATGGTGAAGACGGGTCGAAAACGCAAAAAAACGAAGAAAATCTCACCGGGTGAAATTTCACCCGGTGGGATTATTACGTCAAGCCGCGGGGCGAAATTCCACCCCATGAAGATGCAAAGGGTGATGGTCTAGCAAAATGAAGAGAAATCGGATTTGGGCCTTGAAGTTTGTGCAACCCATTAAGCAACTCTATATATATCCCTCCTAGGGTTTTGAGGCAAAGTGAGCCTTAAGTGTGCCTCTTAGGAGTAGGATAGAAAAATCTCTAGTAGTGATAGTAGTTTGTAGTAAAAACTCTCTTAGAAAATTCTCTACAAACAATTATAGATCTATTTAATATCAATATAATTACTCCATTATTAAATAGTAAAGTTACAATCTTTATTGAAGAATTGGGTTTATTATTGAAGATTCAAGGGTTTTACAAGGGTTTATGTGACAAAACCCTTGCTTTATTTCTTGAAAATTCTTATTTCTCTTATTGAAGATTGAAAATTTATGCATGGATTAGTGACAAATTCTTGTGTATTTCTCTCAAGATTCAATCTTTATTATTATTAATCTTCTTCTTCCTCTTTAGATCTCTCCATTGTTGGTAAAATTCTCTCCTCTCCCTCTTCTCCATTAGTATATTTATTAGTGTAGTTTTTATGCATGCTTTAATTATTTTTTTCTTAATGAATGCTTTGTTGTTAACCACCATGATTAGTGAGTAGATCTCTTTGTTAGGGGGCTAGGGGAGGAGGAATAATTAATAAAGATTTCATCTTTTGTGAGATTATTGCATTTGAGGGTGATATTGTCTTTATGGGATTGTTGTGTTATGTTTGACTTAGCTTGATCACCTAGGTTGACTTAACTCACCCGGACCAATATGGGGAAACTCGGGGTTTGGGTAATTCCGTCTAGAGACCGTAGTTTATTCGTCGCGAAAGCGGACTTAGACTTGGTTGGTAGGAAAACCGAAAGGTGGAACCTCCCTTATGCATCTTGTGATAATTCTTGCATTATTAGAATCTCGTCTTTATTTCCGATTCCCCGACTCTCCCTAACGCCTTTCCCATCAATAGTTTCCCACCTTAATCATATAAGCTCATTTAGTAAATCTAGCTCAACTCAACCAAACCCCCCTTCTCGACTCAATTGCTCCTAGAGTTTGACTTGAACGACTACCCCTCGACCGTGCCCGTGGATCAATCCCTGACTTACCGCTACTACGTAGTAGTAGTATTCCGGGGTTATAAATATTGTTTGACCGCGTTGGATAGACGACAATCCCGCGCGCATCAAAATGGCGCCGTTGCCGGGGACGGTGATCAGTTAGTTGAGTTTTTGTCATTGTATTTGAGTAATTGTTTTCTTCTCCTTTTACCCTAGTACCGCTCGGTGCTAGGAGTCTCATCTTTGAATTGAGTTGTGTTTAGGAATAATCATATTTGGCATTGCTTATTCCATACCGGTGCAAGCAAGACGATATTGTTATTTCAGAATTCAAATCAACCAAAGTGAACCCTAATCCATATCTTACACCAACTTTTCACCCATCCACCATTCTCAAAACTCTCACAAAATTCCCTTTCTCTCTTGTCCTTCTTCAAAAATCACCTCTACAAACAAACATGCCTACTTTAAGATCTCACTCCCAACCCACCCATGAACAAACTTTTTCTCCCGTCGCATATGGAACCATACCCGATAACTTTGAGCTAAAGACTTCTTCAATTGCCATAGTCCAACAAGACACTTATCATGGACTTCCACAAGAAGATGCTCTAGAACACATAGCGACATTTAAAGAGAAGCTAATTGGAATGAAATTGAATGGACTTACTTCATGCCAATTCCATAGACTCTTGTTTCCCAAAACCCTTCGTGATGATGCTAGGAGATGGCTACAAAGCCACAACGATGATACCTTCCAAACTTGGAATCAATTAGCCAATGCATTTCTAGAAAAATACTATCCTCCTTCCAAAACCAATCATTGTCGAATGGAGATTCAAACTTTCCGACAAGGCGAAAATGAAAGTATAAGCGAGGCTTGGGATCAATTCCAGACTTTACAAATGAAGTGCCCGCATCACGGTATCCCTCATTGGCTTATGCTCCAGACGTTTTTCTATTCTTTAACCACCGATGCTAGGGACATTCTTAATGCGACCGCAAAGGGCGACTTCTTCCTACTCAACGAGAATGAATCCCATGAACTTCTTGACAAGATAGCCAAGAGTGATGTGTATGCTAAGGAATTGCAAGAGGGTGAATCTAGTGGAGATCCGGAATCATTGAATGACATAGAGACCTCACTTGAAGTACAACGCGCTCAACTTTTTGAGAGATTTGAAGCTATGGTTGTTAGGGACACCTTCCAACCCGAAACGAGGTCTCCACCAAGAGAAGTCTCTCCACCAAGAGAAGTCTCTCCACCAAGAGAAATCTCTCCAGCAAGAGAAGTCTCTCCACCAAGAAGAGTCTCTCCACCGAGAAGAATCACCCCACTAAGAAGAACTACACCGCCTAGGCGAACATCTATCTCGCTTCCCAAGCCGTATAGGGTAGATATCCCTTGTGATCATTGTGGAGAATACAACCACGACTCCAACCTTTGTGTGAAAAAGGAGAGCATTCATCAAGCAAACACTCAAGAGACATATGAAAAGCCTCAAACGAGCAATCCTAATTTGGGGACGGATTTCGTTCCACGCCGACTCAAGGATCACATCCTTTTCCAAGAGCCCCCAATCAAAGGGTTTATCCTAATTCATATGAACCTCATTATCAACCAAGGCCTCCTCACACAAACCAATTCAATCAAGGCCATTCTCATCATCAAGGACCACCGAGACCAAACTATGGTCCTCCCTTTGGAACTCATCCTCCATTTAATCAAGGTCCTCCATTTGGAACTCATCCTAGATTCATTCAAGGACCTCCCTTTGGAACTCATCCTCCATTTAATCAAGGTCCTCCTTTTGGAGCTTATCCACCACCTAATCAAGGCCCTCCAAGGAACTTCCAAGGTAATTCTCAACCTTTTCATGACATTCAAGAAACTATCAAGTTCTTGTTGAGAGAGAATGCGTCAAACCGAACTAGACTTGAAGCTTTAGAGGCACGAGCCATGTCGCGAGCTCGAGCACCTCAAGAGCTGACCGATTCTTTCAATCAAGCATCCGTGAATGTCATTAAGGTAATGAGCAAAAAGGAACCGGTGAAAACCTTAGACTCACAAGCTCTTACATCTCATCCCCCAATCAATGAATTCGATAAGAATGTGGTCAAGGATGTAACCGAAAAACCGAGAAGAGATCCATCAAAGTACCTTGTAGGAGACCTTGCATTTGTTCTTGAGCAAATCCCAATAGAGGACACAAATCTAGTCTCGAGGATCGAAGTGCCCCCCTTGAATGACAAGCCACCAATCTCATTCTATGGTCAAGCTATGGAGTATATAACTTTCACCGATTTGATAGAGAATTTGGAAACTAGTCCCTCCATGCCAACTCCGAACGAGTATATAAGGGATATAATTTTGAATTCTACCATAAGGAAGGAAACTCCACTACCACCTAGTGTCACTCCAAAAGTTACCATACCTACTAAGCTTGGTGACCCCGGTAGTTTCTGCATACCATGTTCGATCGAGGATGTTGAGATACATCGAGCATTATGTGACCTCGGGGCGGATATTTGCCTTATGCCATTAATCATTGCTCAGACAATCAATATTCCAAGGACGGTAAACTTTCCGGTTAACGTTCAAATGGCCGACGGTACTACGAAAGCGCCAATTGGGTTAGCAGGAAATCTTATGGTTATGGTAGGTCCCCTATACATACCTACTGATTTCGTGGTCCTTGACATGCCCATTGAAGAACGAAATCCTATCTTACTAGGGCGACCTTTCCTAGCAACCGGTGGGGTGGTTATCGACGTGAAAAAAGGGAAATTATCTTTTAATGTTGGTAATAGCACCGTTCAATTTGTATTACCCGATTTCTTGCCGAATATCCCTTTTGCAAAGGAATTATGGGACCATATGGTGGAAATACAAGCCGATGACGAATTTCTAGGCCAAGATAATTATCGAACTTCCGATACACCGACATTTGACTATGCCACCGAGGAACCATCCGAAGAAGATGTCCACTATAATGATAGTGATGACGATGGTGTTTTTCTTATACTTGGACAAGCCCCCGAAGAAGAAGTTTTAAATGAATGGGGTATGCTACCGGAAGTAGCTCGCCTCATGGGTTTGCCAAGGCCAAGAAGAGAACATATGGTTGGTGGCGTTATTATGAAGGACAAGGAGCAAGGTACTCCGGGTTGCTTTTCAAGCAACCCTGATTAAACTCAAAACACTTAATTCGGTTTGGTGGTGTCCATAATAACCACCGTTGTAAATATTTGTATATTCTTTTCCTTTTTCTTTTCTTTCTGGACAATAGATTTTAGATTTTTCCTTTTGGGAGTTTGTTTTCTCTTTGGTACTTGCAGGAATCATGAAGATTTTTCTCGGGAATTTTTGGAATCGCGCTTTAAACGATTATAAACAAATTGGATTGAGAAGATGAGTTGTATTTTTGAAGAAGCTAAGGATGTTTGGACCGAGTCATAGAAAAATTTTCGTAGCAAGAAGCTTATTCGGAGTGAAGGATCTCGCCGGGCAACGTTTTGCCCGGTGGAATTGTGGCCCGAGGTCCGTCGGGTGAAACTTCACCCGATGGCAACTTGCTCGAACATAAGGAATTGACGGAAAATCCGTCGGGCAAAACTTCACCCGGTGGAATCTCACCGGGCGAAATTTCGCCCTGCGGTAAAAATATTTTGCGACTTGGAATTTGACGGAAATATGACCGGGCGAAATTTCGCCCGGTGGAGTCTGACCGGGTGAAATTTCGCCCGGTGGTGAAGTTGCGCGGAAATGCCTAAAACCGACCTGAAGTCCGTCGGGCGAAATTTCGCCCGATGGTGACTCACCAGGCGAAACCTCACCCCGCGTCTTATACCCAGCCAAACCCATCCTTCCCATCTTCATTATACATTTTTTCCTATCTCTCTCCTTAATCAAAACCCCAAAAACCCCAAAAACCCAAACAAACCCCAAATCCTCCACCTTAAACCATCTCTAATCCCTTCATTCCTCCATTAAAATTCAATCAAATTATATATTCTTCATCCCCATCACATTCCTAACACTTCCTTGGAGTTTGTTTTGAGAAATCGTTCAAGTTCCGACAAACCCCAAATCGAGATCGTCAACACATAATTATCAAATTTCAAGCATCAAGGATGAAAAGAGTGAAACAAATGGCAAGAAAAAGGATTTCATCAATTCTTAATCGTAGTTCGGGGTCAACATCATCCTCAAGGTCCGAGGAGCAACCAGCCGAGGCTCGGGACGAATCTGTCCCGATGCCTGTTCAAACGCAAGGAGCCGTACCGAGCGAGCAACCTGTTCCGCTCGAGGTATGTTACCCGAAAATCCGTTGTAATTTCCGTGAACCTTTATCTGGTTTATATATCGTTAAAAAAGCTCATGTTGATAAATGTAAAAAAATTTGGGTCTGTCGTCTCGAGCCAACTCGTTGGGCGGCTCGAGATGTACTTGAGCGTATGGGCATAGAACCGCAGGTACGAGCAATGTGCCGAAGTCTTGGTCTCATCAATTTTTATGCCTCTAAGGAGGAAACTTTTCAGAAATTGACGTGCGAGTTTTTCGCAACTTTCGAGTTAAGTGGTGACGATAATACCACTGTCTCTTTTCAGTTGCGAGAGACTTCGTACGTCCTCAACTTGAGAGACTTCGGTGCACTGCTTGGGTTACCTTCTTCAGTCCTTGGAAAGCCTAGGGCAGGTCAGACTCGGGACGATAAATTCGCCCGAGATTGATTTTGGTTTAAAATAGCCCGCCAGAGGCCTTTCAAGGGAGGAAAAATGCGTTCTTTCTCGATCCGAAACCCCATCCTCCGGTATGTGGCGCGCATCATAGCTAACTCATTCTTGTCGAGCTATGATACGCATCACAACTGTAGCGCTACAGCTGTTCAGCTCTTAGAGGATGCAGTTTCGGAGAGAGGCCCATCGATCGATATGTTAGAGGCCTTAGCTACTCATTTCGCTCAGATTGCGAAGGGCGGCCGCAAGAGACTTTCCTGCGGCGGTGTTGTAACGACGTTAGCTAGAGCCTTGAAAGTCAATTTTAGCGATTTAAGACCGATTGATGGAGCATGAATTTTTATAGATGAAGTTTATTGTCCTTTTCTTGTGTGGCCCCAGAAAGTGGATTATAACAGTTTGTTTCTGTATAAGATTACTGAGCTGCGCGCCATTGCAATGCCTAACCCCGATTGGGTAAGGCTAGATATTGAAGAGAACTTCGGCATGCCGAAGAGGTCCGGGGAATACGTTCGGGATAACACCCGAGGTAAGTTTCGTATAGTTCAATACCCCGAGGGACCCTTAGACTTTGGCGACGATGATATAGAGGTCGTAGATGTGTCGGAGGAGGAACCAGAGGTTAGAACCTCTCGGGACGAGGGTTATAGGAGTTTACCGTCATCATCACATGCACCCTCTTCCTCCCGCCAACCCGAACCCCAGACCTCACAATTTTTCACCCCAAATTTCTCAGACTTTGAACCATACCGACACTCCACGTTCACCCAGTCTACCCCTGGTTTTCAAGAGGACGTCAACATGAGTCCTCCGCGACACTCCTCGTTCTTTGGATCAGAGGACTTTTACAACCAATGGGGGGAAGTCTATAACCGAACACGTCAGACTTGGGAGAACTCGACATCCTCACTAAACCTGGCCCAAGATGCCTACAATTTGGCCCGAGATGCGCGCGATACTGCGCATGGCTCGTACGCGTACTCTAGGGATGGTTTTGAGTACGCACGGACCAGTTTTGAGATGGCTAAGGACGCCGCTAGGGATGCCCAAGCGGCGAGGTTGGCGGCAGAGGAGAACCAAAGGATGTTGCAACAGCAACAGCACTACTTTAATAGATTTTTCGGTATGCCTCCGCCCGGGTCTTACTACCCACCACCACCTCGTCCCCCTGGTCCTATGTGAGTGGTCGAGTATTGTTAGTGTCAGTGTGGGGGTGTCAGTTGTCATTGTCAGTCGCCAGTAGTCTGTTCTCTTGTCTCAGTTATCGTAATCTTTGTCAGTCCTTGCAGCGCCAATTTTTGGCATTTGAAATTATGTTGTTGATTGATTTATAATGATTATTTTGTTGATTTGAGGAATTGTAAGCCCCTCCGTGATCCTACTTGGATCGTTACACACATGAGGTTTATTGTAGGTGCCTTAGAGAAGAAGGACCTGATTATTGCTCCCAGTCTTCGGTGACTTGATCGCACCAAGACCATTTGAAAAATCCAAAATTCTCTTTTTCTTTTAATTTTCCCGATTCGTGCAGAATCCGGGCGAGGTGATGTGATTACACCTACGTCCTTTTTCTACCCTTATCGATTTTTGTTATTTTTTTCTTTCTTTTTCATCTCTCATTTCTTTTCTTTTTATTCCCTTAATTTTTCAAAAATACAAAAACATTTGAAAAACTTTGAAAAATCCAAAAACATTTGAAAAATCTTCAAAAATACAAAAACATTTGAAAAATCCAAAAACATTCGAAAAACCATCAAAAATACAAAAACATTCGAAAAATCTTGAAAAATCTAAAAACATTTGAAAAATCATAAAAATTCAAAAAGATTTTCCGTTCTTTTCTCTTTTTCTTTTTTTCGATTCTTCTCCTATTCGTGCATTGGGGACAATGCACAGTTTTAGTGTGGGGGAGTGATCTACTATCCTTTTATCCATTTTCTTTTTCATTTTTCTTTAAAAACCAAAAATCCAAAAAAATTTCATTTTTTTTTCTCTTTTTAGTTTTCTCTTCTTTTATTTTCGTTTTTGTGTTACTTGTATTGTCTTGCATTCTCCATCTTGTAAGTACACCGCCAACCATTTAGCATGGATACGTAAGGTAGCGAAAATGAAATGAAGACCGCGCGGTAATATTTTCTACCTTCGTTTTATCCCTTTCTCTTATGCATGGAGTTTGGGCATATATGCTATTTGGAGGTTCACTTGGTGAACATTTTGGAATTGGTGGTTGTGGATTGTGTTGACTTAATGGAGTATGGAGTGCTTGGCTATACTTGTGAATTTGTGTTGTTTTCGTATTTTTGTCTCTTTTTGTGTTCTTTTTATTTCTGTGTATAGCTTGTCTAGGTAAAGTTTTCGAAAACCCGATTTTGAGATTAGGCCGAGTGTTTATTACTCACTTGTTAGTGACCCTTTTTGATTTTTGGACATAATTCTAGTAGAATGACCTTGAACCAATTTTTGCATTGGATTTTTACCATGAGTCCATCTCTTCTACTAGGAGTCTACATCGGGATTTGCATTTGACCACCTTGATAACCCATGGAGTGATAAGGCCTTGGTTACCGTTCTCCGTTCTCTTAGGTGACCTTACTTGAGAAGCCACCTTTAGTCCAAAATTTTAATCCTTTTATGGGTTCGAAGGGGGTGCACACCCGACTAGCCTATTTCTCTACCATTCACCCATTTCCACAAATAAGTTTGCACGAAAATGCTTTACCTTGTTCCTCAAATGAAACATCTAGCCAAAAATGGGCTTTTCAAAGAAAGAAAAAGGGAAAAATGAAGAAGAAAGGGCATCGAAAAATCAATGTAAAAAAAAAATCCCTCGATCGAAATAATGGGGAAAGAAAAACCGAAAAAGAAAATCAAAATCTCAAAAATCGTTCCCAAACCCAAATAATTCCTTGGTTGTCTTATTGCCGTGAAATGCCTACTAGAGGACCGAGTCCCGAGGAAGGAAAATAGCGGTAATTTGGCAATCCTTACCATTTTGCAAACACTTATCCATCCTTTTTGGTCTAATTGGCTTTCTCGAGTTTGGAACGACCCTCTAAGCTTAGCTTAGGAGACGGCATAACACTTACCTACAGTGCTTACTAACTCCATGGTTCTCACTTATCCACTCCATCTATCGTCCCGTTGTAGACATCTTTAGTGGAATTAGAAGGACCTTGGTAAATTTTCAATGTTTTTATTGTTTGATTGTCATCCTATTAGGATCTTGTTCATGTCAATTTGTGTTACTAGCTTGGTAGTGTTCTCGCTTATCTTAAGCTCGAATCGGTGCTTTCTCTGCCGTTTCGATGAGGGATTCGGTGATTTATTTTCTCTTTGGTTGCAACTATCTTTTTGTGTGTGTCTTTTTTGTTTTGTGTTTGTGTGTGTGTTAGTCGCAATCCCAATTTTGAGCAAGACCCAACTTGCCTTGCATGGAGGTACTCTACCTCATGGGTATCTCGATGTGAGTTGAAGGGACGGAGCGGGCCCGTTAATTGTCTCGTATCGGCTTAGCATAGTCTAGCTTAGTAGTAGTAGCTAGTTTGTTTTTGGGTCATTGCTCGAGGACGAGCAACGGTTTAGTGTGGGGGAATTGTTGTGTGCCAAATTTGGATTTCAAAGAAGCAACAACAAATATGGATTTCAATGAGCTCACACAAGCTCCAAATGGTTCAAGTTCAAGCCCCTTAGCCCCTCCTTCAAGTCTAGTAGTGTGCCTTCTTCAAGTGTTAAACTAGCTCTTGTGAACACCTACTTGGACTGAATAAAAGAGCTGAAACACACATTGCTCTATTCTGATTTCCAAGTTCAAATAACAAGCAATTGGAGTTATTGCTTTCATACATGAATAAGACTCATTCACACCTCCAACCAGCCAAAGCACACCAAGAGAAAAGCACCAGATTTGGAGTATAACTAGAGGATGAATTCAGTCATTATAGTTCAATGTATTTACTTTGTTTTTATCACTTAGTAGTTTGTATCCTTTAATGAGGCTTGACTATTCTGGTTGGAGCCTCATTTGGGACGTGTTGCTTGGCTATAAATAGCCAAACACTTGATGAATAAAGCATTCAACTTTCATCAAACAAATCTGAGATAAGCTTTGCTTTTTCTTTCCGTCTTTGTAGTTCACAAGACAAAGTATTAGAGTTAGTCGCGTCACAAGCTCTATACTCGCTATTTCAATCGAGTGTTTGAATTAGCACCCGCTTTGTTGAGGTATAGGTCTATCTCACTTAGCACACTATCCTTGGCTACGTTCTATCATCCCTTACGACAACTTTTCCATTCTGATTTCTTTACTTTATTTCATTCATTTCGATCTACTATCAATCACCAAATCACTTGTTCAAAGTTCATTCCAAATCACATGAGTTGAAGGGACGGAGCGGGCCCGTTAATTGCCTCGTATCAGCTTAGCATAGTCTAGCTTAGTAGTAGTAGCTAGTTTGTTTTTGGGTCATTGCTCGAGGACGAGCAACGCTTTAGTGTGGGGGAATTGTTGTGTGCCAAATTTGGACCGTTTTTCCTCCCATTTAGACCCGTTTTTCCTCTGTTTTGTGAGATTTGAGTGCGATTATCGCCATATTTTGCGTAATTCTCACATTAGTGTCTCTCTTTTGCATTTTACGTGTTTTTGGTAGTTTTCTGTCTATTTTGATAGGATTTTCGACCGAAAACGTGTTTGAGCTTCTACGAGCAAGAGAGAGATACGGTCCAAGAGCAAAGCACACAACTGAAAGTTCAAGTAATCCAAGTGATCAACGAAGAAAAAGACCGGAAAAGAGTCGATGGACCACCGGCTGAAGTTTCGCCTGGTGAGTCATCTCCGGGCGAAGTTTCGCCCGACGACATTTCCTTTCATCCCCGAAGATTTTCACGGCGACTTGACCGGGCGAAATTTCGCCCACCGGGTGAAATTTCGCCCGATGGTGAAGACGGGTCGAAAACGCAAAAAAACGAAGAAAATCTCACCGGGTGACATTTCACCCGGTGGGATTATTACGTCAAGCCGCGGGGCGAAATTCCACCCCATAAAGATGCAAAGGGTGATGGTCTAGCAAAATGAAGAGAAATCGGATTTGGGCCTTGAAGTTTGTGCAACCCATTAAGCAACTCTATATATATCCTTCCTAGGGTTTTTGAGCCAAAGTGAGCCTTAAGTGTGGCTCTTAGGAGTAGGATAGAAAAATCTCTAGTAGTGATAGTAGTTTGTAGTAAAAACTCTCTTAGAAAATTCTCTACAAACAATTATAGATCTACTTAATATCAATATAATTACTCCATTATTAATAGTAAAGTTACAATCTTTATTGAAGAATTGGGTTTATTATTGAAGATTCAAGAGTTTTACAAGGGTTTATGTGACAAAACCCTTGCTTTATTTCTTGAAGATTCTTATTTCTCTTATTGAAGATTATAGATTTATGCATGGATTAGTGACAAATTCTTGTGTATTTCTCTCAAGATTCAATCTTTATTATTATTAATCTTCTTCTTCCTCTTTAGATCTCTCCATTGTTGGTAAAATTCTCTCCTCTCCCTCTTCTCCATTAGTATATTTATTAGTGTAGTTTTTATGCATGCTTTAATTATTTTTTTCTTAATGAATGCTTTGTTGTTAACCACCATGATTAGTGAGTAGATCTCTTTGTTAGGGGGCTAGGATAGGAGGAATAATAGATAAAGATTTCATCTTTTGTGAGATTATTGCATTTGAGGGTGATATTATCTTTATGGGATTGTTGTGTTATGTTTGACTTAGCTTGATCACCTAGGTTGACTTAACTCACCCGGACCAATATGGGGAAACTCGGGGTTTAGGTAATTCCGTCTAGAGACCGTAGTTTATTCGTCGCGAAAGCGGGCTTAGACTTGGTTGGTAGGGAAACCGAAAGGTGGAACCTCCCTTATACATCTTGTGATAATTCTTGCATTATTAGAATCTCGTCTTTATTTCCGATTCCCCGACTCTCCCTAACGCCTTTCCCATCAATTGTTTCCCACCTTAATCATATAAGCTCATTTAGTAAATCTAGCTCAACTCAACCAAACCCCCCTTCTCGACTCAATTGCTCCTAGACTTTGACTTGAACGACTACCCCTCGACCGTCCCTGTGGATCGATCCCTGACTCACCGCTACTACGTAGCAGTAGTATTCCGGGGTTATAAATATTGTTTGACCGCGTTGGATAGACGACAATCCCGCGCGCATCACGCGTACATTAATATTCGAACGCTTTCTTTTCGAGTCTCACCCTAGAAACCCCGATGACTAGTGGTACATCAGGTATCCCCAGCGGAGTCCCCAAATTGTGGACATGACGTATGTCCACCCTGTCGCGGCCACGCGCGGGTTTGGGTAGGCGAATGAATCTCGTGGTAAGATTGATCTCAGGTCGAAATTTAAGTCGAAGTTGGAGTCGCCACCGAATTTTATGGGAATTCGGACCCATTCGAGCCCATTCTATGTCGTCGTGGACCGTACACAAAGTACGACCCATTTCGATTTCAGATCTTATGGGGCTCGTCCCTTTGCATTGCGATACCGATACCGTCTCTACCGGTTATCGTGTATAGAATGACTCTCGTGCGCCAACGGTTTCGGACATCCGGAAACCGAGGTTCTAAGTAAGGGGCGAGGGTACGTGTTGGGAAGCCCACTAAGGACACCCAACCCCGCCCGCACTTAGCGGCCTTTACTAAGACATCGTTCGTGTTCGTGTACGCGCGCTAGTAAATTGATTAAATGATATGCAAACAACGTTTTCGGCTAAGCATGCGAGTTATGTGAACTACGTCATTTTAATGCATCTTGATTCACGTCAAAGTGATTTAGCATGTGATGTTCATTTAAATAAATAAATGGCAAACATCGAAAATAGAAAAATCGTAAATAAATTACAAATTACACGGGCGGAATACAACCCGGAATTCACAATACAACGAGCGATAAAATAATAATCGGAATTATATCCAGCAAATACTAACTCGAAACGGACCCGTATATAATAAATATAAACTAGACCGTAAGTTGAGTAAATGGACGAACTTCGATTAAATACACATTATATTGTGTATTAAACGGAGGACGGAGATATGGGACCTAGACGTGGTGCTAGCCCGATCCCGAATCTCGATGCCTTGTCCCGACTTATCATATCGAAACATTGGTGTCTAGATTAGTTATGCATCGGATACGACTAAGGAGTCGTCGACACAAAACTAACCATGAAAGACCTTGATCAAAGCCGTGAAAGTGAAATAAAATGCATGAGTTTTGAAAAAGAAGATCACGTGATTAACTTTGCACGCGACGACTAATTCGTAAAAAAAACGAGGCTCGAATGATGCTTGAAGCTCTCGGTTTATTTGAACAAAGGGACCCACTCGATCGAGTCATGGCAAGGACTCGATCGAGTGAACCTTTGAAGGGCCTACTGCCCGTTTTTTGTAGTGCTACTCGATCGAGTAGCCTCTGGCACTCGATCGAGTACCCATGTATGAGCTACTGCTCACTTCGAAAGTATGACGGTTTCGTTTTATTTATTCAAAAATCGATGGTTGGCCGAGTTGTGTAAAAATATCGCGTGATTTAAACTCAACTCGGTTTTCAGTACTATAATCGCGTACTATACGATTATAGGACCGTCATCGGAATTTTATGAAAAGATGTTATTATTGGATCGAAAAATTTGATTAGTGACGAAATTGTCTCCCTCCGCGTCAAGACGTCGATACTACTCCTTACGGATTATGTGATGTCGGTTTTCGCGTCAATGGGTTCCGTACTAATCTCGAAAATGGAAACAGACGCGTTCAACTACGTACGACCACGATCGCGTTACGCCCTTGAGTGCTTGGGGCGGCGCTCCTCGAAAGGGTGCCACCTCCGTCGCGGCTCGTAAAGGGATTAAACGGACTTGTAGCGGTTGTCGTAGTCAAACGTGTTCGAATCCGAAAGTTTTACTACTATGTATATATAGACGGTATTAAAGTGACAATAAAAATGAATGAAAATAAAATGCAATAAAAATAGTTAGTGTTAGTATATTAATAATAATAATAATAATAATAATAGTAATAATTAATATATATATATATATATATATATATATATATATATATATATATATATATATATATATATATATATATATATATATATATATATATATATCTAAATCTAAAGATAGGTTCAAATAAGGTCCACAATTTTTTAAAGTCTATATTGAAGTTACAGATGACATACGCTAAAGTTGCATTTGTATATATATCAATTTTGAACAAATGCAACTTTAGCGTATGTCATCTGTAACTTCAATATAGACTTAAAAAAATTGTGGACCTTATTTGAACATATATATATATATATATATATATATATATATATATATATATATATATATATATATATATATATATATATATAAGGTAAAAAGAAGAATGGAGAAAGAGATGTTGGGATTTGAATTACACCTTCAACCTACATGCTTAAATGGCCTCGGAAACGAACTCGTAATAGCGACGGGAGCGCGGGAGTGTCGAGATATGTAAGTAGAGTTATGGTGTATGTCTTTGACGAGTTTTGATCTCGAATTAGATTGTATGTGTGTGTGTATGTGTATGAGTGCCTAGACTCAAGGGTGATGAAGGTTTGAAGGTTGAAGATGTGCAGGATGATGGATATATGTTGTTTGAAATGTATAGGGTTGAATGGGTGAAAAAGATGTAGTGTAAAATGTGACGGTTTTTGAAGTAGTAATGGTTGAATAAAAGTTGTGTTTATGTTGTGGGGTGACGAGGTATTTATAGAACAAATACCCCGGTTCAGGATCACTCGATCGAGTGGCGCGGGTGCACTCGATCGAGAGCCCGATTGAAGCCCGGTTTGGCCGGTTCATGGCCTTACTCGACCGAGTGGATGTGAACCACTCGATCGATTGGATCGGGAAGGAGGGAGTGTAAATAGGGCATGATTTGTTGACTATTTTGAATTGATCTTGGTTGTTGGACAAGCTTCTAGAAGCGAACTTGGCTGTTTTTTGTGTCGGATTCGTCTTTGATCGGGTTTTGACCCCGTTGCCAAAAGACGGTTTTATTTTCGGTGTCGGTTTTGGCCCAAATTAGTCTCATTATATTGAAAACGACCCACTAGGCCTGGATTTGTGGTCGGTATTGAGAGATTGGTACTCCGCTAAATGCCCACGTCGGATACTATTGATTCTGAGTCCGTATTCGAGCGTATTAAGTCACGTTCACGTCCGATCATCATCGGGTGTTTTGTCGGGAACTGCCATAGGCACTAGCAGGCAAAATGCGGGTGTCTACAGAGTGTATTATTAGGGGGACAATGTTGAATAAACAAAATATATAATGACAACCTTACCTTATTATTACACTAGTACATCAATGTTTGACCTTCCTTGCATACAAAAAAAAATGTTTGAACTTCCTTCTACACCCGTCACATACAAATTATGGAATCTACAATTATTAATTTTTTACTCCTTTTAGTATAATAATTATATTTTTTTACTTAAAAATTGGTAAATAAAAAAACAAGGTAGCGTAAACTTTTTTATTCGCTTTCTTATCCTAACCGACTCAGCCGTGACGGAAAAAACACAAGGCATAAAAGAAAAGAACTGAACTGAAAATGTCTAAATATAAGTCGAAAAGAACAGGGCTTTATCCTAACTCGAATCCCGTAACGGAAAAGAAAAATGAAGGCGTCGTATTTTTTTTAATCCGTTTTCTTATTCTAACCCTACTCACCCGTAAAGGAAAAAAAGGCAAAAAAAGGAATGAGATGGGTGCAAAAAGATGGGTTTAGTAAGGGTTAAATTGTAATAGTATAATTAGGGAATAGATGATATAATTTTCCTTCCAAATCTTGCAAACTTTAGTCTAATTTCATTTTGTTCTGAAATGGAGAAAATCAATCTCTCAATTTCCCTCCCTCCCTATTTTGTACTCCCTCCGCTCAAGTCGAACCTTCTCATTTCCTGTTTTGACACTATTCGCAATCAAGTATAACTTTCGATATTCACAAAAATCTATTAGAAAAAATATATTCATGTGGATTTTGTTTGATTCGTCTTCAAAAGTACATTATTAATATCCAATTTCCATAATTTTTAATAATATGTTAGGAAAGATATTAACAACACGAAATACGTGTTGACAAACAAAAAAAAACAAGAGAGAAGGTTCGACTTGAACGGAACCTTCTTGAACGGAGGGAGTAACAAAACAAAGGATACTGAATCTCTCTCCCTCTCCCTCCATTTCCCTCTATTCAAACGGACCCTAACCCAAGAATATCTAGTGTAGCGGCATGACACCTCGAATAATATTGAAGGTGTGGACATGACATAGGTCCACTCCGACGCGGCCACGCGCGGGTTTGGGGAGGCGAATGAATCTCCATATGAGAATGGATCGAATTGAAATTTAAATCGAAGTGGAATCGCCACCGAACTTTGTGGGAGTTCGGGCCCGTTCGAACCCACTCTATGTCATAATGGGCCGTATACAAAATACGGTCCATTTCCGATGTCAGAGTTCATTGGGTTCGTCCCTTTGCATTTGATACCGATACCGACATTATCGGATATCGTGTATTGAATGACTCTCGTGCGCCTACGGTTTCGGGCATCCGGAAACCGAGGTTCTGAGTAAGGGGTGAGGGTACGTGTTGGGAAGCCCACTAAGGACACCCAACCCCGCCGGCACTTAGCGGCCTCTACTAGGATACCGTATGACTTTCTAATACGCGTGCTAGTAGTTCGGTTAAATGATATGCAAACGTTGTTTTCCCTAAGCATGTGAGAAATTGAACGGGTTTCTAGGTCGATTTAATGCAACTAATTCTAACGTCAAAGTTAAATTTAGCATGTGGGTTCATTTTAGTACAATAAAATAAACAAGATAAATCGATAAGAAAAATAACAAACTTGTTAGTAACGGTATGCGAATAACATAATATCGAACGATATCGAATAATGTAAACGGGACGATGCATGGTTTTGAAAAAGTAGTGTTCCACGTGATAGATTAGACACGTGTTGACCTAAGTCGTAAAAACATTATCGAGACTAGAAAGGCGATGTGGGACTCACGGTATTTGTCGTGATAAGGCCACTCGACCGAGTCATATGAGGACTCGACCGAGTGGTCCTCGGAAGAAGGCTTCTTTCCCGTATTTTAGACCCTACTCGATCGAGTTATTGACGAACTCGACTGAGTACTCTGCCACTCGATCGAGTCATTGTGTGACTCGGCCGATTGGAGGTCGAAAAAGCATTTTGTCTCGGTTTTTGGGGTGCCACTCGACCGAGTGGGCTAGGCACTCGGTCGAGTGCCCCCCTGTACGAACTAAAGTTCGTTTGCATTTTTATTATCGATTTTGAAATTACTTTTGATTTTGCTAATTCGATGATCCTGCCGAATCGGGCATAAATATTGTACTCCCTCCGTATCTATATGTTTGTCCACTATTTTTAATATATGGGTGGAGTATTATATTGAAAGTGGAACATATAGATACGGAGGTAGTATAATTTATGCTCGATTCAGATTTTTGATAAATCGTTGATTGTGTTGAATCGGGAATAAATATTGCATAATTTATGCTCGATTCGTGTGTATGATACTCGTCGTATCCAACGTGCGATTATTGAATCGACATCAGATACTAGATCGAGATAAAAAAAAGAATTGTTATAAGTCGTTCTAAATTAACCAAAACGATATAAATTCCCTCCGCGTTTATAGTGTCGTATTAATTCTTGCGAATTGTTTGACATCAATTTTAGCATCAACGAGAGCCGTGTTAGTTTAATTTAATGACTAAACTGCTTAGATTCGACATCCAACTATTGAGTTGGTATCGAATCTAGTAGATTGACACTTCTTAATTACGACGGACTCGACTTGATTCCCTCGGCTTCCCGACATCGTAATAAATCCCTAGGGATTATGTGATGCCGGATCCGCGTCAACAGGTTTCGATCCTTAATTAAAAAAATAATTGTTTTGAAGAAAGTTTTAGAATTGACGAAATATGCGATTAATGATGATGCGAAAAATAGGAAAATTATGGTTGACAATAACTCGTCTCAACAATCCAACGATCGGGGTGTCGGGATAAGCGACCGGCAACGCTAGGTGCAATACCCTTGTATATTCGGTTTTTCTTATCTCGTCATCACTCACGCTCAACACGAATTGACGAGGACTTTAGTATTCTATACTAGTAATTATTAGCGATATTAGAATGATGATGTCAATAATAAAAAAAATGGGACAATGACGACGACATGGACGACGCGCGAAGAAGAAGATAAGGGAAAGAAAGGGGTTTTTTGCAACCTCAACCTACATGTTCTTGTCTCGGACGGGACTCGTTAGTTGCGGCTTGCACGTGAGTATCGAGATGTAAGTGGAGTTATGGTGATTAGGGTTTGGATCCTAGATGCTAGGGTTAGGGTTTGAGATAGGATTAGTGTAAACTAAGGATGAATTAGGGTTGCTAAAAAGGATGTAAGATGTGTGTGCATTGGGGTGCTTATATAGGCATTGGCCATGCACCCCGTCTAGGGTTACTCGATCGAGTAGCCCCTTGACTCGGTCGAGGGGCCCAATCAACTGCAGTCGGGCTTGTTACAAGGCCCACTCGATCGAGTGGAGCTGGCACTCGATCGAGTGGGTCAGCTGGAGCGAGAGGTCCGGGCTTCTTGGACCTCGAGTTGGGTACTTGATGGGTTTTGTATTTGGGCCAGATTTTTGATGTTTATGTGGTTGTTTTTATATGTTTCGGAAACGGCTTTGACCGGGGTTTGACCCAATCGCTAAAAGTCGATTTTATTTCCGGTGTCGGTTTTGACCCAAATTAGTCTTGTTTGATTGGAAACGACCCACTAGGCCTGAATTTGAGGTCGGTTTTGTGAGATTTTTACTCCGTGAATGCGTAAGCCAACAACTAATGGTTTTGAGCCCATATCCGAGCGCGTGGAAACACGTTTGCGTCCGATCATCATCGGGTGTTTTTTGGAAACTGCTATGGACACCTAGCAGTCAAAATGTGGGTGTCTACAGAGCCCCCACTCTGACTGAGGCTTGGACAGGGCGAGAGTCAGAGTAGCTACCAAGCCGATTAAGACCTGGTAGACTTCCGATCGGGTCGTTTATACTCCATTAGACTTGCGTGAAGGGCTCGCCAGCCATAAGATAGAAGTCATACCTGAGCTGATGATAATACCTCCGTGGGGAATTTGGACTTGTCGCGTAAGTCCTGGGTGCGCCTGTATGTGGGCTCGTCCCGTGAAAAATGCCGCCTTGGGCTTTCTGCTGGGGGGATATGTGAATTGTGCGGTCTTGAATTGTACCTGTATAAGTTACATATAAAATTTTGCATGCAACATGTAGGTGAAACGAATATGACTCGCGCTGGGGACAATGATTTTTTTGAATTTTTGAATTTTGAAATTTTTTGAAATTTTGAATTTTTTGAAAATTTTGACCCCTAAGAATTTTAGGAAAGTTCGGGACAACTAAAATCCGTGCTAGTATTGAGACTAGGCTTGTATGTTTAAGCCTTGTTTGATTTAGGAAACTTTTGTGGGAACAAGATATGGAAAGAGGGTTGTAGGCCTTGATGTTATATATACCCCTCCCTTGCTTCAATTTTATTCACAACTTCTTCACAATTCATCCCTTTTCAAAAAGAAAGTATCTTTATTTCTTTTAAGAATTTTAACCATGGGAATCGATCGATTGACCGTGATGCTGCAAGAATGGTCCCGACGCTTTAGAGACACGGATAGGGTGGCTCTCAATCAGACGGGTATTACTCAGTTGTATCCATTCCGTCAGATGCAAGTTGATCGCTACTTCCTTGATGCTTGCTTGTCTTACTGAGACGACACATATCATGTCTTCGCCTTTCCCCAGAGAGAAGTTTGTCCCTTACCCGAGGAGATTGCTGCTGTGGGAGGATGGAACCCGATACTTCGTCCTGCCGTCCCGTATTCGGTTTATGACCCGAGGAAGAAGCTTCGAGAATTTTTAAGGCTTTCTCACAACGAAGTGTCTCGCATGATGGAGGATGGCGATATTTCCTTGATCGACTTGGCCGAGAAATTTATGAACCCGCATGATGTCCGGGTGAGACCAATTCACAGCCGTAGGGCCTTTTCTTTATCCATGCTTCACGTTTATGCTTTTGAAGGGCATATGAACTTATTGTCATGCATGGGTAACTCCCGCCTCTTGACCGTGGTTGATCTGATGGAGACGAAGCACAGTCCGGCTTGGCTTATTACGGGTGAAATTATCCAAGGCCTAGACAACCGTAAGAGGGATTCGTCGGTCCGTCTAACCGAAGCACGCGTTTATTGCAGGTATATTACCTCGAATTTTCCGGATTTGTCTTCATTTCTCGATTTTGCGAAAAATTTTCTTTACTGCAGTGGGCACTCGATCGAGTGCCCTCGTAGAAAGCCCCCTGTTTGTGTTTAGAGGTACCACTCGATCGAGTGACCCCTAGGCCCTCGATCGAGTGCCCTTAGGCGGACGTCCGCTTCTTTTCAGGAACTTATATTTTGCTTCCTTTTTTCAAATTTGGTTATACGAGAGGTTATCAGTGATAGATCCTCCCCTTGACGCGAGCAACTATTGTCATAATCAGGTGATGACAAGGAGGCGGGCTATCGATTTTTCTCGCCAGATTACTCAGAAGTATTGGGACGAGGTGTTGTCTTTTCACAGCGGCCCATTAATTCGATGGGTAGTGCCATGGTGGCCCATTTATGTTTGGACAGGCTTGGACCCGAGGGACAAGGCTCGCTATCAGGTAATATTGTCTTTCAGGCAGACAGTTCATCTCTACCCGGACCGCATACTAAGGCAGTATGGTTGGACCCAAAGAATCCCAGAAGTTGAAGCAGTTGTGAGTGAATCTACCCAACTGACGGATGTAATGTGCGACACTTGGATGCAAAGATGGTACACCCGGCATACTTGGCCCATTCCCAAATCTCTTCGTTCAATCTGGGTTTCAGATTCTTATGTGAAGTGGACCAAAGCTGATTCTGCGAAGGCCCGAGCTGCCTTGAAGGTTGATGAAGCTTTCGACCTGCTACGAAAGGAAGGAAGCTAAAGACAATAGGGGCTCTTTTGTCGAAGGCGACACACCGGCCACTCTAGTTCGCCTTATGTCTGGTCAAAAAAAGAAGCCCAAGACTCAAGGTGAACGGTCTAATGCTAGGGGTGCTCGGGGGAAAGTGAGCCCCCAGACCGACTTAGAAAGGAGACTTGGCCCAAGATTGGCAGTTCAGAACCGACTTGGCCCACGAGATAGACTACCTGAGCATGTGCGGGCTCGACTTGGACCAAAGACAATAGCAGAAGACCCGCTGTCAAAGAAACGGGCCGGGTTCGAGCTAAGGAGGTTCCCTTCGTGATTCGGGAACGCTCGCCCCCCACCACCCCCCCCCCCCCCCCGGCGACCTCGGGCTCCACGCGACCCAAAGGACAAAGGGAAGGGCAAGATGCACGAATATTAGTCTCCTTTGTTTTATTATTTAAATAATATTACTATTTTTGCAGTGTGATTTTTTTGTGTATGCCGTTTTTGGCATTTTTTTTTTGTAATTCCCGAGTTTATCGAGATTTTAATAAAAGACATATTATTGAATACCGCTCCCGTCTTTTCTTTATTGTAGTGGTTGTACCCTTTTGAGGGGTTGCCTACGTATCCACGATTAGCGGAATCAAACCAAACGTAGTTCCAAAATATGATTTTTGCAATTTTCGAAATACATCAAGACTATTAGTTCGAGATGTGCGACAGTAGAATAGTTAATTCTAACTTATTGACTTGCTTATAATTTTTTGAAAATTTATAAAAGACAAATTTTTATAAATTTTTACAAATGACATTGAGATAAGGTTTATGGGTAGTAGCGCTTCAACTGGTCCAAGTTGGTCGGGTTGACGAACTCGTTTCCGTCCAGGTCTGTCAGCATCACCGCTCCTCCTGATAGGACCTTCTTTACTAAATATGGCCTAGCCCAACTAGGTTTGAATTTTCCTCTTGGGTCAACCGGTAGTAAGGCACGAACCGATTTTAGGACCAAATCTCCTTCTTTGATGTTTCTGGGCCTAACTCTTTTGTTGAAGGCCCGTTGGATCCTCTTTTGATATATCTGATATTGTTGAGGGCCCTGGATCGCCGTTCATCTAGAAGGACTAGCGAATCGTATCGGGCATGGATCCAATCTGCTTCCGACACTTGGCTCTCGAGTAAAATCCTGAGGGATGGCACTTCTAGCTCGACCGGTTGGACCGCCTCCATTCCATATGTCAGATAATATGGAGTTGCTCCGGTCGCGGTGCGAATTGACGTCCGATACCCCCATAGGGCAAAAAGTATTTTGTCGGGCCAGTCCCGATAATTCTCAGCCATCTTTTTAAGTATGGTGACAATTGTTTTATTAGCCGCTTCTACCGCTCCATTTGTTTGGGGTCGGTAAGGTGAAGATATATGCCTCTGAATTTTGTATTTTGCTAGCAACGCAGCGGTTTCAGCTTGAAAGTGGGTCCCGTGATCACTGATAAACTCGTGTGGGATCCCGTATCGGCATATGATCTTATTCTGGATAAATTTGGCCACATGCTTGGCGTTCAAGACACGATATGACTAGGCTTCGACCCATTTGGTGAAATAGTGGATGGCCACAAGAATGAAGCAATGACCTCCCGTCCCAGAAGGATGCACCTTTCCAATTATGTCAATGCCCCACGTCGAAAATGGCCACGGGGACGTCATGGTGTATAGCAGAGATGACGGCATATGTTTTACATTGGCAAAGATCTGTCAGTTATGACAGTGTTTGACATATAAATGACCGTCCGTTTACATGGTGTTCCAATAATATCTGAGTGTAGACACCCGCATTTTGACTGCCAGGTGTCTATGGCAGTTTCCAAAAAACACCCAATGATGATCGAACGTTAACGTGTTTCTATGCGCTCGGATACGGGCTCAAATCCATTAATCGCTGGCTAACACACTTACAGAGTACAAATCTCACCAAATAGACCTCAAATCCAGGCCCAGTGGATCATTCCGAGTCAAACAAGACTAATTTGGGCCAAAACCAACACCGAAAATAAAACCGACCTTTTGCGATTAGGTCAACCCCGGTCAAAGTCGTTTCCGAGACACACAAAACAGCCATACAATCCTCAAAAGTCCAAGTCAAACACAAAACCCATCAAACACCCAAAGTCAAGGTCCAAAACAATGGACCCGTGCAACCCGACTGGACCACTCGATCGATTGGGCTTGTTTTGAGCCCGGCTGCAGGCTTCACGGGCCACTCGACCGAGTTAACCCTCTACTCGGTCGAGTAACCCTAAACCGGGTGCCCTAGCCTTGCCTATATAAGCAACCCCATGCACATCTTCTACACAACTTTTTACACACCTCTTACAAACCCTAACTTTTACAAACCCTAGAGCAACCCTACACACACACATACTACGTCTTTTACAAACCCTAGCAATTCTACACTAGCAAGAACCCTAAATCTAGTTTTAGGAATCAATCCCGAGCCACCACAACTCAACCTTCATCCACCTCGAAGACTCTTGTTTTAAAGCCACGGTTACGAGTCCGTTCCGAGACAAGAACATGTAGGTTGAGGGTGTCAAAACCCTCTCTTTTCTTCTTCTCTTCCTCACGTCGTCTTCATCTTCTTCTCATCCTCTTTTTTTCGTTTTTGTTTCGTTCGTTGCATCATAATATCGATAATATTATTAATAAAAAACATTAAAATACTTATTGATTTGTGACGAATGTGAGTGATTGAGGGATAAGGAAAACCGCATATACGAGTGTACTGCACACGCGTCGTCGGTCGCTTATCCCATCACCCCGATCGTTTGATTATTGAAATAAGTTAACTTAAACAATAATTTGTCTTTTTATTCATCATCGATTTTGCATTCATCAATTTTTAAAATCAATTTTAATAAGGGTCGAAACCCGTTGACACGGATCCGACATCACAATCCCTAAGGATTTATTTCGATGTCGGAGAAGTCGAGGGAATCAAGTCTTTTTTTATTCAAGTAAAGCGTCGATCTTAGATTCGATACCAATTCCATAATTGGATATCGAATCTAATAACGATCAAGTCACATAAATTAATTAACGTGATTTTTTCATATCACGATAATTAATTTAAGACGACTAAAATTAATCTTTTTTTTCTATTTCACTCTAATATTCCATATCGATTCAAATAATCGAATATGGGATACAACGAGTATTTAAATCTAGAATCGGGTATAAATCCAACAGTATTTATATTCGGTTCAACAAAATTCGCGATTTATAAAAAACCAAGTCGAACATAAATTGTGCAATATTTATGTCCGATTCGGTAAAACCGTCGAATTGTCAAAAATTAAAAGCAATTTCAAAATCAATAATTAAATTGCAAACGAACCAGGTTCGTACAGATGCCACTCGACCGAGTGCCTCAGTCACTCGATCGAGTGACATCACAAAATCGAGTCAGAATGCTTATTTCGACCCCCACTCGGTCGAGTCTCATAGTGACTCGATCGAGTGGCCATGTACTCGACCGAGTTGGTCAATAACTCTGCCGAGTACAGTTTGTAGCGCAAAACAGAATCATCTTTTACGGGTCTACTCGATCGAGTCCATCGACCACTCGATCGAGTGACCTCACAACGACTAATACAACGAGTCGTACATTCTTCTTTCAAAACTCGGTAGTAACTTATGATTTATGTCAACACGTGTAATTAATCACGTGTATCACTACCTTTTCAAACCATGCATCTCATATTTGCATCTTTTCATCTCATCTCATATTTGCACAAACCGTTATTATTCGTTATATTATTACATCGTTACTAACGCGTTTGTTATTTCTTTTGTCAATTTAATTATTGTTCGTTTATTGTACTAAATGAACCCACATGCTAAAATTCCACTTTGACGTAGAATTAATTGCATTAAATTGACGTAGAAACCCACTTTTCAATTTCATTCACATGGCTAGGAAAAACAACGTTTGCATAAGCATCTTTCCCGTTTTACTAGCACGCGTATTAGAAAGTCACTCGAGTTCTTAGTAGAGGCCGCTAATGTGCGGGCGGGGTTGGGTGTCCTTTGTGGGCTTCCCAACACGTACCCTCACCCCTTACTCAGAACCTCGGTTTCCGGATGGCCGAAACTGTTGGCGCACGAGAGTCATTCAATGCACGATATCCGATAACATCGGTATCGGTATCAAATGCAATGGGACGAGCCCAATAAACTCTTACATCGGAAATGGGCAGTATTTTGTATACGGCCCACTACGACATAGAGTGGGCTCGAACGGTTCCGAATAACCACAAAATTCGGTGGTGACTCCACTTCGACCTAAATTTCAATTCGATCCATTCTCATATGGAGATTCATTCGCCTACCCAAACCCGCGCGTGGCCGCGTCGGGGTGGACCTATGTCATGTCCACAATTTGGCGACTCCGCTGGGGATTAACTGATGCGTGACTTACCATCGGCATCCTCAGGGTCAGACTCGAATAGAAATCGTTTGACAAATACAATACGCGTTTTAGTTCTACGGTTCATGCATAACCCATATTTTCTCGGGCCGGTACTCGCGACCGACGTCCCACTATACCGTTGATGTACTCCAATATGGATATGTCAAAAGGTGTCCATAGTCGATTCGAGTGAGTTTCGCGGCATGTTCTAAGATCAACTCGACTTAGGAAGTTCGTCCCGATCAACGTCTAGACTATGTACACTGGTATAGACCCCCTATAGACCGACCGAGACTTAGTATAGAGCATACATGGCGTCGTTATAATGCCTGTGTGACTACGTGCTACTTGGTTTCCGAGTCGTTTTCAAAAAACCGTCAACTTTTCAAAATTGCATCCTTTTCAAACTATTCGATTTCAAAACCCGGGACACATACCGAATTTAGGAGTTATGATTTTACTCAAAATAGCCTATTTTCTAGCCGGTATGCTGCCCAAATCAAAACTCGAACTTACAAAACCCGTGGCCCAATGACTTTTCGTCCTCTTTTTTGGAAATTTGGGCCATTCACCGAGTCCACTCGGTCCTTTTTCAAAAATCATCAATTTTCAAAACCTTCCACTTCTAGGACTTCCCGTATTTAGCAGTGTCGGGTCGAGTCTTAAGTTGTCAAGGTCTTTAGCGTCGAAACTCCGTCGATCTTACATCACGAGTTTCTTCCCTATCCCAATCCGCCTTATTAGACTAAGGCAAGGCCCACCTACGTAGGACATACTCCTACAAAGGAAGGCTCGTCTACACACTCGAGTCTAAAAGTTTGGGGATGTCTCACGTGGACCTTCCTTCGGACGGGACTCGGCCCACATAGCCAAATCCTAAGGAAGGCCCACCTTTCACAAGTCACCCGTCTAGGTGTCTTTTCCGAGTCAACCTTTTACAAGGTATAGCCCTATAACAAAAGGTTCACGGTCTTTACGTCTAAGGGTCACTCGTCCCACACTCGAGTCTTAACAAAATTATCGATCCCACTTGGGGGCTACCCCTTAACATGGCAATCAATCACGGTTCCCCTAAGGGTCATGTCTTACACGTGTCTCACGTACTCCACTTTCGAGTCACTTAGGTGTTACACCATCTAAGTCCTTAGTCTCACTTGGGGGCTATTCTCCGACGGAGTGATTAATCACAGTCATTCTGAGAATTACACCCTACACACTCGTCTTAGGAGGGTCTAACCCAGGTCAAACATGGTCGCCCTATTTTCGGACTCACCCTTCTGCAGCTCGAGTCTAATTTGCGGTCGTTACCACGTCTAGGTCGACATTCAAGTATCCCGAGCCGAGAGTCTTTGTCGACTCGTCACCCCGGGCCGTGTCTAGTTTGACTCTCTCTCTTGCGCAAAGCCGAGTTTAGGCGAGTTCTAACACCCGTCGTTTCTTCCGATCAGGGACCCTATGAACGAGACACTACCAAACCACAACAAATCTCACGCCGTCAAGAAAGGGGATATCCAGGGGAATATGCTTATGCTATCTTGCTCCATTAATAACATCTTCTCGAAAATCGATACTGCCCTAGATAACCTAAGTTCCAGGGTAACCACCATCGAAGAAGACCTTGTAAGAACCCGATCTCGTCTAACACAGCTAGAGCGGGCAAGGCAGCCGATCACCCAACTGAGCCCTTTGAAGGGTGAACACTCTTACGAAACTGTCCAATACCCTCAAGATGGCAAGGCCGAGAGAGGTAACCCTCAAGTCACCTCTCCAAAAATAGAGAACCAGTCAAAGGAAAGGACATTTACCCACTTGGATATGTCCTACACCGTCGCTTTCCAGAGGTTGGTTCCGAGGGGCCTAGTGCTACCTATGGGCCCAACAGCCGACCCACCTGTGGAGAAACGTTCCAAAGCATGGAACGCCGAGCATTACTGCAAATTCCACAGGGGGAGGGGACACGATACAGAACAATGCTGGAAGCTGAAACACCTCATTCAAGACTTCCTCGATGCCGGGAAGACTCCCGTTTTGGAAACACTGTCACTTGCAAAGCCCCTCGTGGACTACACAGGGCCCGATGACCGAAGCATCCAATCTACCTCTCATGCACCCAAGAGTCCGGATTTGATTTAAGTCCGAGTCTGAGTCTGAGTCTAGGATGTTCTATTCCAAAGTCAAAGTCAAAGACAGAGTCAGAGTCAGTTGTATTCTGTCCTCTTTTTCAAAATTCAATAAAATCAGCTTTCAATATTCTTTCTCATATATACTTTCCTTATGTGTTTCCGAGAACATGATGAACACCGTCATACACTGTGAGCACACGCACGTGACTATTATAGGCACATATATAATGACTGCAGGAAACCGAGCCCGTGTTTTCTTTTTACCTATTCCGTGTCTGGTATAGAAAAGCCACATAACTACCCCTAGCAGGAGCGGTATCGAATCCTATGACAAATCTAGGTAATCTCCTAGTTTGGGTTCAAGACGGGAGGCAAGCCCATTTCCCACAATAAAACACCCCTCCAACAAGACTAACCAATCCCTACCTTAGGTGTTAGTCTGACCGGCAAAAAAAAACGAAAGAACACTGGACAAAAAAAATCAAAAGTCAAAAAAAAGAAAAAAAAAGAAAGGGCCAAAGCAAAAAGAAGGCCATCAAAAAAAGAAAACTGGACACAAAAAAAAAATCGAAAGTCCATGAAAAAAAAAGCAAAAGGCCAAAACAAAAAAAGCAGGCCATCATCAAAAAAAATTCAGAATACCCATGACCGTGGTTAACGGTCAATTCCAGTGAAAGCCCCATGACCAGGGTACGGTCAAAATTATCAATACCCATGACCGTGGTCAACGGTCAACTCAAGTGAAAATCCTTTGACCATGGTACGGTCAAATTCAAAATTATCCATGCCATCCAATAGTGGAGTAACAATCAAGCTGGTCAGTTAACACAACACTCAGCCTTCCCTCATTACAACCCTTAAGACCTTCCCGAGACCCAGGCCAGAGACAGCCCGGAATTCTGAGGATTCAAGCTCCATAGGATACCTCAACAATTAGGGCCAGACATCGAAACCAGATCCCACATTATCAAACCGGCTCTCGAAGCCTTAGCTCCACAGAACCGAGCTCCAGATTACGAGTCATCAAGGCCATCCACATACATCAAATCCTGAGAACCGGCTCTCGAAGCCTTAGCTCCATAGAACCGAGCTCCAGATTTCGAGTCATCAAGGCCATTTACTTCCTAGCACCACATTCCCAAATACATCAAATCCCGAGTACAAAACTCATTAAAATCCCGAGAACAAAACTCGTTAAAATTCCCCGAGAACAGAACTCGTTAAAAATCTCGAGAACAAAACTCGTTAAAATCCCGAGAACAAAACTCGTTAAAATCCCATCCAAACCAGTTACCAACCCCGAACACGGGAACTCAACTTGCAGTCGGCATAGAACATGCCCAAATAGTTCACACCACCTCTGGGGGCTACCCCGGAGAACGCTCACAGTCACAGGATTAATATCCTAACCATTCAAACCCTTTGATCAAGACATCACTGGGAATGCACCTAGCCTACACCGTCATTATGGCTAGTTACACACGAAGTCCTATTAAGAATAGGCACCATAATACATCTGCCGACACTGAACTACGGCATGGTTTGATTTCACCGCACGTGAATACGTAGGCAGCCTTTCAACAGAGGCACAACCACCCACATTGACACACATTCAAAAAGCGCCATTATTCCGGTCACGACACCATCATGTTCTCAGCAGCTAGCCTTGTTGTCCCGGGGGCTTCTCCTAGGCAGAAGTTCTCCATCCACTCACAAAATCCAGATAAATCAAAAAAAATCTGGCCTCCTTTCTGTAGGGTGTCCTAGTACTCGGCTTAGTCGAAGACAAGAATCTGTCAGCACTCGAGGCAATACCCCTTTGGAAATGTACCCAAAAATCAGAAATCCGGAAGGACACCGGACTAAAACAGTCTCATTACAGGCTACTGCAAACCCTCTATAGCATATCTATCCCATTTTGATGTGCGACCGTGTTGCCACTCGTCTAGGCTACGGGATAGCGCGACTTAAGAGTCTTGTTAGGCGGCCCACACCCCTACCGAGTCGCGGTCCAACCCTTAGAGAGTCCAGTCCGTGTCGGTCAACTCGTCCTGTCGCATCCAGAGTCCAGCCTGTCGGTAGGCCTCTCTCTTCAAATTCCACTTTGAAATTTGCAAAATTTAGCCATTTGAAAAAAAAACTTTTTCGACAAGGTCAGATTTCAGTCTATTTAAACTGCGAAATTTCTTTTATATCCCTTTCCATTTTGAAAACCTAGCTCGTGATTGCTTTCAGGATTTCAAATTCAAAAATTCAAGAATCATTTTCCCCAGCACGAGTCATTTTACTATCTACGTGTTGCATGCATTTTTATGTAACTTATACAGGTATTACTCAAGCAAAGACATGCAAGTCATCAAATCTCCCCAGCAGCATTTTCCGAGATAGCACGGGATGAGCCAACACACAGGCACACCCAGGGCTTACGCGACAAGCCCAAATTCCCCACGGAGTACAATCATCAAGCTCAGGTATGATTTCTGTCTTGTGGCTGGCGAGCCCTTCACACGAGTCTAACGGACTATAAACGACCCGACCGGAAGTCTACCAGGTCTTAACAGGCTTGGTAGCTACTCTGACTTTCGCCTTGTCCAAGCCTCAGTCAGAGTGGGGGCTCTGTAGATACCCGCATTTTGACTGCCAGGTGTCTATGGCAGTTTCCAAAAAATACCCAATGATGATCGGACGTTAACGTGTTTCTATGCGCTCGGATACGGGCTCAAATCCATTAATCGCTGGCTAACACACTTACAGAGTACAAATCTCACCAAACAGACCTCAAATCCAGGCCCAGTGGATCATTCCTAGTCAAACAAGACTAATTTGGGCCAAAACCGACACCGGAAATAAAACCGACCTTTTACGATTGGGTCAACCCCGGTCAAAGTCGTTTCCGAGACACACAAAACAGCCATACCATCCTCAAAAGTCCAAGTCAAACACAAAACCCATCAAACACCCAAAGTCAAGGTCCAAAACAATGGACCCGTGCAACCCGACTGGGCCAGTCAATCGAGTGACCCACCCACACGATCGATTGGGCTTGTTTTGAGCCCGGCTGCAGGCTTCACGGGCCACTCGACCGAGTTAACCCTCTACTCGGTCGAGTAACCCTAAACCGGGTGCCCTAGCCTTGCCTATATAAGCAACCCCATGCACATCTTCTACACAATTTTTTACACACCTCTTACAAACCCTAACTTTTACAAACCCTAGAGCAACCCTACACACACATACTACGTCTTTTACAAACCCTAATCAAACCCTAGCAATTCTACACTAGCAAGAACCCTAAACCTAGTTTTAGGAATCAATCCCGAGCCACCACAACTCAACCTTCATCCACCTCGAAGACTCTTGTGTTAAAGCCACGGTTACGATTCCGTTCCGAGAAAAGAACATGTAGGTTGAGGGTGTCAAAACCCTCTCTTTTCTTCTTCTCTTCCTCACGTCGTCTTCTTCTTCTTCTCATACTCTTTTTTTCGTTTTTGTTTCGTTCGTTGCATAATAATATCGATAATATTATTACTAAAAAAACATTAAAATACTTATTGATTTGTGTCGAATGTGAGTGATGGAGGGATAAGGAAAACCGCATATACAAGTGTACTGCACACGCGTCGTCGGTCGCTTATCCCATCACCCCGATCGTTTGATTATTGAAATAAGTTAACTTAAACAATAATTTGTCTTTTTATTCATCATCGATTTTGCATTCATCAATTTTTAAAATCAATTTTAATAAGGGTCGAAACCCGTTGACACAGATCCGACATCACAATCCCTAAGGATTTATTTCGATGTCGGAGAAGTCGAGGGAATCAAGTCCTTTTTTATTCAAGTAAAGCGTTGATCTTAGATTCGATACCAATTCCATAATTGGATATCGAATCTAACGATCAAGTCACATAAATTAATTAACGTAATTTGTTCATATCACGATAATTAATTTAAGACGACTAAAATTAATCTTTTTTTTCTATTTCACTCTAATATTCCATATCGATTCAAATAATCGAATATGGGATACAACGAGTATTTAAATCTAGAATCGGGTATAAATCCAACAATATTTATATTCGGTTCAACAAAATTCGCGATTTATAAAAAACCAAGTCGAACATAAATTGTGCAATATTTATGTCCGATTCGGTAAAACCGTCGAATTATCAAAAATCAAAAGCAATTTCAAAATCAATAATTAAATTGCAAACGAACCAGGTTCGTACAGATGCCACTCGACCGAGTGCCTCAGTCACTCGATCGAGTGACATCACAAAATCGAGTCAGAATGCTTATTTCGACCCCCACTCGGTCGAGTCTCATAGTGACTCGATAGAGTGGCCATGTACTCGACCGAGTTGGTCAATAACTCGGCCGAGTACAGTTTGTAGCGCAAAACAGAATCATCTTTTACGGGTCTACTCGATCGAGTCCATCGACCACTCGATCGAGTGACCTCACAACGACTAATACAACGAGTCGTACATTCTTCTTTCAAAACTCGGTAGTAACTTATGATTTATGTCAACACGTGTAATTAATCACGTGTATCACTACCTTTTCAAACCATGCATCTCATATTTGCATCTTTTCATCTCATCTCATATTTGCACAAACCGTTATTATTCGTTATATTATTACATCGTTACTAACGCGTTTGTTATTTCTTTTGTCAATTTAATTATTGTTCGTTTATTGTACTAAATGAACCCACATGCTAAATTCCACTTTGACGTAGAATTAATTGCATTAAATTGACGTAGAAACCCACTTTTCAATTTCATTCACATGCCTAGGAAAAACAATGTTTGCATAAGCATCTTTCCCGTTTTACTAGCACGCGTATTAGAAAGTCACTCGAATTCTTAGTAGAGGCCGCTAATGTGCGGGCGGGGTTGGGTGTCCTTTGTGGGCTTCCCAACACGTACCCTCACCCCTTACTCAGAACCTCGGTTTCCGGATGCCCGAAACCGTTGGCGCACGAGAGTCATTCAATGCACGATATCCGATAACGTCGGTATCAGTATCAAATGCAAAGGGACGAGCCCAATAAACTCTGACATCGGAAATGGGCAGTATTTTGTATACGGCCCACTACGACATAGAGTGGGCTCGAACGGTTCCGAATAACCACAAAATTCGGTGGTGACTCCACTTCGACCTAAATTTCAATTCGATCCATTCTCATATGGAGATTCATTCGCCTACCCAAACCCGCGCGTGGCCGCGTCGGGGTGGACCTATGTCATGTCCACAATTTGGCGACTCCGCTGGGGATTAACTGATGCATGACTTACCAACGGCATCCTCAGGGTGAGACTCGAATAGAAATCGTTTGACAAATACAATACGCGTTTTAGTTCTACGGTTCATGCATAACCCATATTTTCTCGGGCCGGTACTCGCGACCGACGTCCCACTATACCGTTGATGTACTCCAATATGGATATGTCAAAAGGTGTCCATAGTCGATTCGAGTGGGTTTCGCGGCATGTTCTAAGATCAACTCGACTTAGGAAGTTCGTCCCGATCAACGTCTAGACTATGTACACTGGTATAGACCCCCTATAGACCGACCGAGACTTAGTATAGAGCATACATGGCGTCGTTATAATGCTTGTGTGACTACGTGCTACTTGGTTTCCGAGTCGTTTTCAAAAACCGTCAACTTTTCAAAATTGCATCCTTTTCAAACTATTCGATTTCAAAACCCGGGACACATACCGAATTTAGGAGTTATGATTTTACTCAAAATAGCCTATTTTCTAGCCGGTATGCTGCCTAAATCAAAACTCGAACTTTCAAAACCCGTGGCCCAATGACTTTTCGTCCTCTTTTTTGGAAATTTGGGCCATTCACCGAGTCCACTCGGTCCTTTTTCAAAAATCATCAATTTTCAAAACCTTCCACTTCTAGGACTTCCCGTATTTAGCAGTTTCGGGTCGAGTCTTAAGTTGTCAAGGTCTTTAGCGTCGAAACTCCGTCGATCTTACATCACGAGTTTCTTCCCTATCCCAGTCCGCCTTATTAGACTAAGGCAAGGCCCACCTACGTAGGACATACTCCTACAAAGGAAGGCCCGTCTACACACTCGAGTCTAAAAGTTTGGGGATGTCTCACGTGGACCTTCCTTCGGACGGGACTCGGCCCACATAGCCAAATCCTAAGGAAGGCCCACCTTTCACAAGTCACCCGTCTAGGTGTCTTTTCCGAGTCAACCTTTTACAAGGTATAGCCCTATAACAAAAGGTTCACGGTCCTTACGTCTAAGGGTCACTCGTCCCACACTCGAGTCTTAACAAAATTATCGATCCCACTTGGGGGCTACCCCTTAACATGGCAATCAATCACGGTTCCCCTAAGGGTCATGTCTTACACGTGTCTCCCGTACTCCACTTTCGAGTCACTTAGGTGTTACATCATCTAAGTCCTTAGTCTCACTTGGGGGCTATTCTCCGACGAAGTGATTAATCACAGTCATTCTGAGAATTGCACCCTACACACTCGTCTTAGGAGGGTCTAACCCAAGTCAAACATGGTCGCCCTATTTTCGAACTCACCCTTCTGCAGCTCGAGTCTAATTTGCAGTCGTTACCTCGTCTAGGTCAACATTCAAGTATCCCGAGCCGAGAGTCTTTGTCGACTCGTCACCCCGGGCCGTGTCTAGTTTGACTCTCTCTCTTGCGCAAAGCCGAGTTTAGGCGAGTTCTAACACCCGTCATTTCTTCCGATCAGGGACCCTATGAACGAGACACTACCAAACCACAACAAATCCCACGCCGTCAAGAAAGGGGATATCCAGGGGAATATGCTTATGCTATCTTGCTCCATTAACAACATCTTCTCGAAAATCGATACTGCCCTAGATAACCTAAGTTCCAGGGTAACCACCATCGAAGAAGACCTTGTAAGAACCCAATCTCGTCTAACACAGCTAGAGCGGGCAAGGCAGCCGATCACCCAACTGAGCCCTTTGAAGGGTGAACACTCTTACGAAACTGTCCAATACCCTCAAGATGGCAAGGCCGAGAGAGGTAACTCTCAAGTTACCTCTCCAAAAATAGAGAACCAGTCAAAGGAAAGGACATTTACCCACTTGGATATGTCCTACACCGTCGCTTTCCAGAGGTTGGTTCCGAGGGGCCTAGTGCTACCTATGGGCCCAACAGCCGACCCACCTGTGGAGAAACGTTCCAAAGCATGGAACGCCGAGCATTACTGCAAATTCCACAAGGGGAGGGGACACGGTACAGAACAATGCTGGAAGCTGAAACACCTCATTCAAGACTTCCTCGATGCCGGGAAGACTCCCGTTTTGGAAACACTGTCACTTGCAAAGCCCCTCGTGGACTACACAGGGCCCGATGACCGAAGCATCCAATCTACCTCTCATGCACCCAAGAGTCCGGATTTGATTTAAGTCCGAGTCTGAGTCTGAGTCTAGGATGTTCTATTCCAAAGTCAAAGTCAAAGACAGAGTCAGAGTCAGTTGTATTCTGTCCTCTTTTTCAAAATTCAATAAAATCAGCTTTCAATATTCTTTCTCATATATACTTTCCTTATGTGTTTCCGAGAACATGATGAACACCATCATACACTGTGAGCGCACGCACGTGACTATTATAGGCACATCTATAATGACTGCAGGAAATCGAGCCCGTGTTTTCTTTTACCTATTCCGTGTCTGGTATAGAAAAGCCACATAACTACTCCTAGCAGGAGCGGTATCGAATCCTATGACAAATCTAGGTAATCTCCTAGTTTGGGTTCAAGACGGGAGGCAAGCCCATTTCCCACAATAAAACACCCCTCCAACAAGAATAACCAATCCCTACCTTAGGTGTTAGTCTGACCGGCAAAAAAAAATGAAAGAACACTGGACAAAAAAATCAAAAGTCAAAAAAAAGAAAAAAAAGAAAGGCCAAAGCAAAAAGAAGGCCATCAAAAAAAGAAAACTGGACACAATAAAAAAATCGAAAGTCCATGAAAAAAAAAAAAGCAAAAGGCCAAAACAAAAAAAGCAGGCCATCATCAAAAAATTCAGAATACCCATGACCGTGGTTAACGGTCAATTCCAGTGAAAGCCCCACGACCAGGGTACGGTCAAAATTATCAATACCCATGACCGTGGTCAACGGTCAACTCAAGTGAAAATCCTTTGACCATGGTACGGTCAAATTCAAAATTATCCATGTCATCCAATAGTGGAGTAACAATCAAGCTGGTCAGTTAACACAACACTCAGCCTTCCCACATTACAACCCTTAAGACCTTCCCGAGACCCAGGACAGAGACAGCCCGGAATTCTGAGGATTCAAGCTCCATAGGATACCCCTAACAATTAGGGCCAGACATCGAAACCAGATCCCACATTATCAAACCGGCTCTCGAAGCCTTAGCTCCACAGAACCGAGCTCCAGATTTTGAGTCATCAAGGCCATCCACATACATCAAATCCTGAGAACCGGCTCTCGAAGCCTTAGCTCCACAGAACCGAGCTCCAGATTTCGAGTCATCAAGGCCATTTACTTCCTAGCACCACATTCCCAAATACATCAAATCCCGAGAACAAAACTCGTTAAAATCCCGAGAACAAAACTCGTTAAAATTCCCCGAGAACAGAACTCGTTAAAAATCCCGAGAACAAAACTTGTTAAAATCCCGAGAACAAAACTCGTTAAAATCCCATCCAAACCAGTTACCAACCCCGAACACGGGAACTCAACTTGCAGTCGGCATAGAACATGCCCAAATAGTTCACACCACCTCTGGGGGTTACCCCGGAGAACGATCACAGTCACAGGATTAATATCCTAACCATTCAAACCCTTTGATCAAGACATCACTGGGAATGCACCTAGCCTACACCGTCATTATGGCTAGTTACACACGAAATCCTATTAAGAATAGGCACCATAATACATCTTCCGACACTGAACTACGGCATGGTTTGATTTCACCGCACGTGAATACGTAGGCAGCCTTTCAACAGAGGCACAACCACCCACATTGACACACATTCAAAAAGCGCCATTATTCCGGTCACGACACCATCATGTTCTCAGCAGCTAGCCTTGTTGTCCCAGGGGCTTCTCCTAGGCAGAAGTTCTCCATCCACTCACAAAATCCAGATAAATCCAAAAAAATCTGGCCTCCTTTCTGTAGGGTGTCCTAGTACTCGGCTTAGTCGAAGACAAGAATCTGTCAGCACTCGAGGCAATACCCCTTTGGAAATGTACCCAAAAATCAGAAATCCGGATGGACACCAGACTAAAACAGTCTCATTACAGGCTACTGCAATCCCCCCATAGCATATCTATCCCATTTCGTTGTGCGACCGTGTTGCCACTCGCCTAGGCTACGGGATAGCGCGACTTAAGAGTCTTGTTAGGCGGCCCACACCCCTACCGAGTCGCGGTCCAACCCTTAGAGAGTCCAGTCCGTGTCGATCAACTCGTCCTGTCGCATCCAGAGTCGAGCCTGTCGGTAGGCCTCTCTCTTCAAATTCCACTTTGAAATTTGCAAAATTTAGCCATTTGAAAAAAAAATCTTTTTCGACAAGGTCAGATTTCAGTCTATTTAAACTGGGAAATTTCTTTTATATCCCTTTCCATTTTGAAAACCTAGCTCGTGATTGCTTTCAGGATTTCAAATTCAAAAATTCAAGAATCATTTTCCCCAGCACGAATCATTTTACTACCTACGTGTTGCATGCATTTTTATGTAACTTATACAGATATGACTTAAGCAAAGACATGCAAGTCATCAAATCTCCGCAGCATTTTCCGAGATAGCACGGGATGAGCCAACACACAGGCACACCCAGGGCTTACGCGACAAGCCCAAATTCCCCACGGAGTACAATCATCAAGCTCAGATATGATTTCTGTCTTGTGGCTGGCGAGCCCTTCACGCGAGTCTAACGGACTATAAACGACCCGACCGGAAGTCTACCAGGTCTTAACAGGCTTGGTAGCTACTCTGACTTTCGCCTTGTCCAAGCCTCAGTCAGAGTGGGGGCTCTGTAGATACCCGCATTTTGACTGCCAAGTGTCTTTGGCAGTTTCCAAAAAACACCCAATGATGATCGGACGTTAACGTGTTTCTATGCGCTCGGATACGGGCTCAAATCCATTAATCGCTGGCTAACACACTTACAGAGTACAAATCTCACCAAACAGACTTCAAATCCAGGCCCAGTGGATCATTCTGAGTCAAACAAGACTAATTTGGGCCAAAACCGACACCGGAATAAAACCGACCTTTTGCGATTGGGTCAACCCTGGTCAAAGTCGTTTCCGAGACACACAAAACAGCCATACAATCCTCAAAAGCTCAAGTCAAACACAAAACCCATTAAACACCCAAAGTCAAGGTCCAAAACAATGGACCAGTGGAACCCGACTGGGCCACTCGATCGAGTGACCCACCCACTCGATCGAGTGGGCTTGTTTTGAGCCCGGCTGCATGCTTCACGGGCCACTCGACCGAGTTAACCCTCTACTCGGTCGAGTAACCCTAAATCGGGTGCCCTAGCTTTGCCTATATAAGCAACCCCATTCACATCTTCTACACAACTTTTTACACACCTCTTACAAACCCTAACTTTTACAAACCCTAGAGCAACCCTACACACACACATACTACGTCTTTTACAAACCCTAGCAATTCTACACTAGCAAGAACCCTAAACCTAGTTTTAGGAATCAATCCCGAGCCACCACAACTCAACCTGCATCCACCTCGAAGACTCTTGTGTTAAAGCCACGGTTACGAGTCCGTTCCGAGACAAGAACATGTAGGTTGAGGGTGTCAAAACCCTCTCTTTTCTTCTTCTCTTCCTCACGTCGTCTTCATCTTCTTCTCATCCTCTTTTTTTCGTTTTTGTTTCGTTCGTTGCATCATAATATCGATAATATTATTAATAAAAAACATTAAAATACTTACTGATTTGTGTCGAATGTGAGTGATGGAGGGATAAGGAAAACCGCATATACAAGTGTACTGCACACGCGTCGTCGGTCGCTTATCCCATCACTCCGATCGTTTGATTATTGAAATAAGTTAACTTAAACAATAATTTATCTTTTTATTCATCATCGATTTTGCATTCATCAATTTTTAAAATCAATTTTAATAAGGGTCGAAACCCGTTGACACGGATCCGACATCACAATCCCTAAGGATTTATTTCGATGTCGGAGAAGTCGAGGGAATCAAGTCCTTTCTTATTCAAGTAAAGCGTCGATCTTAGATTCGATACCAATTCCATAATTGGATATCGAATCTAACGATCAAGTCACATAAATTAATTAACGTGATTTGTTCATATCACGATAATTAATTTAAGACGACTTAAATTAATCTTTTTTTTTCTATTTCACTCTAATATTCCATATCGATTCAAATAATCGAATATGGGATACAACGAGTATTTAAATCTAGAATCGGGTATAAATCCAACAATATTTATATTCGGTTCAACAAAATTCGCGATTTATAAAAAACCAAGTCGAACATAAATTGTGCAATATTTATGTCCGATTCGGTAAAACCGTCGAATTATCAAAAATCAAAAGCAATTTCAAAATCAATAATTAAATTGCAAACGAACCAGGTTCGTACAGATGCCACTCAACCGAGTGCCTCAGTCACTTGATCGAGTGACATCACAAAATCGAGTCAGAATGCTTATTTCGACCCCCACTCGGTCGAGTCTCATAGTGACTCGATCGAGTGGCCATGTACTCGAACGAGTTGGTCAATAACTCGGCCGAGTACGGTCTGTAGCGCAAAACAGAATCATCTTTTACGGGTCTACTCGATCGAGTCCATCGACCACTCGATCGAGTGACCTCACAACGACTAATACAACGAGTCGTACATTCTTCTTTCAAAACTCGGTAGTAACTTATGATTTATGTCAACACGTGTAATTAATCACGTGTATCACTACCTTTTCAAACCATGCATCTCATATTTGCATCTTTTCATCTCATCTCATATTTGCACAAACCGTTATTATTCGTTATATTATTACATCGTTACTAACGCGTTTGTTATTTCTTTTGTCAATTTAATTATTGTTCGTTTATTGTACTAAATGAACCCACATGCTAAAATTCCACTTTGACGTAGAATTAATTGCATTAAATTGACGTAGAAACCCACTTTTCAATTTCATTCACATGCCTAGGAAAAACAATGTATGCATAAGCATCTTTCCCGTTTTACTAGCACGCGTATTAGAAAGTCACTGGAGTTCTTAGTAGAGGCCGCTAATGTACGGGCGGGGTTGGGTGTCCTTTGTGGGCTTCCCAACACGTACCCTCACCCCTTACTCAGAACCTCGGTTTCCGGGTGCCCGAAACCGTTGGCGCACGAGAGTCATTCAATGCACGATATCCGATAATGTCGGTATCGGTATCAAATGCAAAGGGACGAGCCCAATATACTCTGACATCGGAAATGGGCCGTATTTTGTATACGGCCCACTACGACATAAAGTGGGCTCGAACGGTTCCGAATAACCACAAAATTCGGTGGCGACTCCACTTCGACCTAAATTTCAATTCGGCCCATTCTCATATGGAGATTCATTCGCCTACCCAAACCCGCGCGTGGCCGCGTCGGGGTGGACCTATGTCATGTCTACACCGAGCCTCATGATTTTCCGGGCTAACATATGGGCATTCATATGTGGGCCGTTTTCACCATCGTGTACCTTGGCCATGACCTTTTCGGCCTGTATTTTATCGATGCACAGGAGGAGAGCCCCCTGTGCCGTCTTTTTGTATAACTGCCCGTCGTCCGTACGAACAAATTGGGTCGTCAATCTTCGCAAGGCCTTCTTGGCCCGGTTTTCAGTTTCCGGGGGATACTCTCCCCTTGTCAAGTAGGTTAGAACGGCCTGATACCAAGGTTCTGGATCGGTTTTTTCGATATCCTGGATGGCGTGGATATAGGCCGGCTCGGGCCGTCTTTCAACGCAGATTGGCATGCTAGTTAGATGCTCCGGGATATTTAGCAGGGACGCAAATTTGGAAAGTGCATCTGCGAACTGATTTTCTTCCCGAGGTAGATAGATATATTCCACCTTCTGGAATTGTTTCTATAGAACCCGTACTCGTGCTTAGTAAACCACGAGATTGGCATTCCGAGTTTTTCATTTTTGGAGCGCTTGATTGATGACCAGTGATGAGTCACCGTGGACTCGGAGGTTTGTTACTCCTAATTCAGCGGCGGCTTGCAACCCGTGAATGCATGCTTCATACTCAGCTGCGTTATTAGTCACGTCAAAGTCCAGTTTAATGGATAACGGGGTATGTTCCCCTTGTGGCGAGATTAGCAGAATCCCGACTCTGAATCCTCGCAAATTGGACGCCCCATCAAAATACAAATCCCATGTTTCGGTGTCGGTATGGAATATGTCTTCGTCAGGAAAGGCCCAAGTATCGGTGTGTCCCTCTTCAGATATCGGACTATCGCGAGGAATTCTGCCACTACCCGGCCTTTGATGGCTTTTAGTGGTACAAATTTGAGGTCAAACTCTGCGAGCATCAAAGTCCATCTGGACATCCGGCCGTTAAGGATGGGCTTCTCGAACAAGTACTTGATAGGATCCATTTTGGATAGAACATGTATTTCGTGGCTAAGTATGTAGTGGCGGAGCTTTTTAGTTGCCCAAACCAGAGCTAGGCACATCTTTTCGAGCATTGTGTACTTGCATTCGTACTCCAGGAATTTCTTATTGATGTAGTAGATAGCCCGTTTTTCCGAATCGACTGTCTGGGCCAGCATAGCCCCCATGGCTATCTCAGTCGTTGTTAGGTATAACGACAAAGGCAGACCGGGTTGAGGTGGCATTAATACCGGCGGAGCAGACAGAATCTCCTTGATTTTATCAAAAGCCGTTTGACATTTATCATCCCATAGTACCCGTTCTCCTATCTTCAGTTTATTGAAAATGGGCTCGCGTACCATGGTTAACTTTGAAATGAATCGGCTGATGTATTGGACTTTCCCGAGGAACCCCCTTATTTCCTTTTTGGTTTTGGGTGGCTGCATCTCGGTGATGACCTTGATTTTAGCTGGGTCGACCTCGATGCCGCGTTGGCTAACGATATGGCCCTGTAATTTGCCCGACATTACCCCGAAACTGCATTTCTGAGGGTTCAGTCTCATATTGTATTTACGCAGCCTGATGAAGAATTTTCTTAGGGCCGCGATGTGCCCGTTTCGATCTTTGGACTTGACGATCATGTCGTCCACATAGACCTTCACTTCTTTGTGCATCATATCATGTAATAAAGTAGTGGCGGTCCGTTGATAAATGGCCCCGGCATTGATAAGCCCAAATGGCATAACAGTATAACAGTAAGTACCCCATGGTGTAATGAAGGAGGTCTTACTCATATCCTCTTCTGCCATTTTGATCTGATTGTATCCGGCATACCCGTCCATGAATGATAGAAGAGCATGATCGGCCGTGTTATCCACCAGTATATCGATGTGTGGTAACGGAAAAGCGTCTTTTGGGCTGGCCTTGTTAAGGTCCCGGAAGTCCACACATACCCGCACCTTGCCGTCCTTCTTGGGTACCGGCACGATGTTCGCGACCCAGTCTGGATATTCAGACACTTGTATAAAGCCCGCTTTGAATTGTTTGTCTACTTCCTCTTTGACTTTGAAAGACCATTCGGGCTTCATTCTTCGGAGCTTCCGTTTTACCGGCTTACACCCATCTTTGATGGGTATACGGTGCTCAGCTATTTCCCGGTCTATTCCCGACATGTCCTTGTAGGACCATGCGAAGACGTCTTTGAACTCTTGGAGGAGGTATGTGAATTGTTTCCTCTCCTCGGGATCTAAAGATAGGCCCAACTTAAGCATCTGGGGCTCTAAAGTGGTTCCCACGTTGATGGACTCGGTTTCTTCAATCACCGGATCTCGGGATTCCCTTTGTTCGAGCTGCTCGATCAGATGCGGAGGAAGGGGTACTTGTTCGTCGGGTTTCTCAATGTCATTGCATATAAAATTTTTGAAATTGGAAGAATTTTGGAAATAAGACAAGTCGTAAGCAGAACGGTTTTCGTTTTTATTATTAATGGTAAATTTTGAGAATAGCTCGAATTGAGCGGCCATCTGATCGTTGGTCAGTGGCGGGATAGGGAGTGCTCTTGGGACAGGCCCCGAGACTCCAGTGGCTAAGGGAAGAGGGGTTACAGATTGGACTCTAGCACCAGACCCTCTAGACTTGGACTCAGACTCCGACTCTGACTCTGACTCTGACTCGGACTCGGACTCGGTATACGGTATGTCTCCCTCGCCGGTGGTCAGCTTATAGACCCGACCCTAGCTGTCGGTCCATTTGATGGTCTTCCTCCAGGCTCTCTTCTCGTTATCTGCCCCAACTTCGGAGATCAGCTTCGTTGGATCGAACCGGTTGCTGCGGAGGATCAGGTTGACCAGATCATCCTTTGGGGTGGGGACGGCCTTGTCTTCCCCGAATAGGAGCCCTAGCACGGGCTCGGAGTTGTTCTCACCTTCCCTGGACTCGGTTTGAACAAGGGTGAATATATCATCGGGGATGAAATTGCATTCCCGAGCCGTTTTGGTCTTGGGATATGTGATAGTGGGTTTGTAAAGGCCCACTTGAATTGCCCCAAATACTGGAGTGACAAACTTGATTACATTTGCCCGATCCACATTTTCCGGGTTCATAGTATACCCCAAACCGAGTCGAGACCCCTCGTTGTTTAGGACCTTGATGATCTTCCCAGCCGGGAAATGTGGCCTCGAAGTGGCTCCCGGTAGGTAACCCAAGTTTTGTAGCATCGTGTTGATGCTAGTAGTGAAGTAGGGCCTGAAGAGATATTCCTCTTTAATCATTCCCACGAAGTCGAATCCCCGTGGTTCGGCCTGACTCGTGGCGTTGCAGCTAGCCACGGTCATGGGGGTTGCCTCCAGTGTGATGACATCGTCCTGGAGTGGTGATGCGCGTCGAATCGTCGCCTATCCAACGCGGTCAAACAATATTTATAAACTCCAACTAACTACTACGTAGTAGCGGTAAGTCGGGGATCGATCCACAGGGACGTGCTAGGTAAAATCGGTCGAGTCAAAGTCTAAGCGTGATTGGGTCGAGAAAGGGGGTTTTGAGTCGAGAGAGGTCGAGAGAGGTCAAGAGATTGTAGGCTAGGGTCAATAAGTAGGAAAGGTGTTGGGGAGAGTCGGGATTCGGAAATGGGGTCTAATAGTCTCGGGATCGAGTTTTTGTTACAACATTAAAAAGGAGAGTGCCACCTTTCGGTATCCTCACCCAACCTACCTAAACCCGCTTTTGCGACGAAAGGGTAAGTCTCAATTTAAGGTAATTTCTACCCCGGGTTTCCCCATATTGGTAGAAATGAGTCAAGGTCGGCCTAGTCGCGATTCTAAGTCAACAAAGACACAAAAACCTTAACATCGATAGTTAACAAGTAAACAACCCACCAACATCCCTTGAATAAAATAATCCAAATCCTCCTCTCTAATTCCCCAACAAAGAAATCTACTCACAATTCATCATGGAAATCATTTCAACATGCATATTAATTAGATCTAAACAAGATAATGATGAGGAAACAACATAAAAACTAAATTAGAGATTAGGGAGTGGAAGAGAATTATAGCAACTATGTAGATCTATAGGAAATAAGAGGATTGCGTAAGTAAAGATTGAATCTTTGATGAATAAAGTGAAGAACTTGTCATTAATCCTTCATTAAACCCAACAAATCTTCAAATAAAACTTGAATAATCTTCTTACAAACTTGAGATCTAGATAATTGTTGATGGAAATTATATAGATCTACTATTAATTACTATGTAAACTACTAGAATTTTGGAGGATTTCTACTAGAATACTACTAAACTACTACTAATGGATGGTGTAATAGGATGGTGGAGTGGTGTAATGTCTTCCCTTCTTAGCACAATGGAGAGGTGACTTGGGCAATAAACTAGGGTAACATATATATAGTAATCTCTTAATGGGTATTTAACCTAAAGCTCATAATCTAATCCTTGCCCATTAGTGAGACTTTGTCCTTTGAGATGCAACTTTGCCCAATGAGTCTTCATAGGGTGAGGTTTTGCCCCGCGGTTGACGACATTAGCACCACCGGGTGAAATTTCACCCGGTGAGATTTTCTTCTCGAATCGCCATTTTTGGCGCTTTTCTCCATTCGGGCGAAATTTCACCCGGTCATCTCATAGGGTGAAATTTTACCCTATGAACTTTTTGTCCAAAATGGCAATCTGGGGAGGAACACAGTCGGGCGAAATTTCGCCCGGTCAAATTCTCACCGGGTGAAATTCCGCCCTTTGACTTCATAGGGCCATAACTCTCTCGTTTGATCTCCGATTGGGGCGTGTGATATGTCGTTGGAAAGCTAAGAAGATAAGCTTTCACCTCCAACTGGAATCGCTTCGATCCGAGGTCTAGAACTCTAGATATATCCATTTGAAGTTCGACCTCTCCGGTGAGATGCACAATGGACTTGAAGTTTTTCCTTTTCGCTCAAGGTTTCACCTCTTGGGTTTGGACTTTGGATTTTAAGTTGTGTGCTTTGCTTTTCAGACGATCTCCCTCTCTCTCATGCTCATAGGAGCTCAGACACATTTTTGGTCGAAAATCCTATTAAAATAGACAGAAAACTACCAAAAACATGTAAAATGCAAAACAGAGACGCTTATGCGAGAATTACTCAAAATACGGCGATAATCGCACTTTATTCTCGCAAAACGAAGGAAAAACGGGTCTAAATGGGAGGAAAAACGGTCCAAATTTGGCACACAACAATTCCCCCACACTAAACCGTTGCTCGTCCTCGAGCAAAGACCCAAAAAGAAATTAGCTACTACTTACTAAGCTAGACTATGCTAAGCCGATACGAGGCAATTAACGGGCCTGCTCCGTCCCTTCAACTCACATCGGAATACCCATGAGGTAGAGTAATCCCATGCAAGGCAAGTTGGGTCTTGCTCAAAATGGTGGATGCGACTAAACACACAAAAACACATAACACGAAAGAATAGACGCATCCAAAGCAAAAATAAAACACCGAATCCCTCATCGAGACGGCGGGGAAAGACACCAAGTACTTACCTAAAGCAACAATAAACTTCCAAGATAAATCACCCACGTAAATAAGGACCAAAGCCTAATAGTATGACAATTAAGCAATATAAATGTTGATAACTTAGCTAGGTCCTCCTAATCTTCTAAAGGGGTACTACGGGGCGTATAACGGAATGGAAAAAGCAAACCATGGATTCGTTCGACACTGTAGGTAGGTGCAGTCCCGCTCTCTTCGGCTAAGCCAAGAGGGTCGTTCCAAACTCGAATTTCCTAAATTAGCCCAAACAAAAAGTGGAGTGTTTACGATTTTTGGGTGGATGGACTCATCACCGCTATCTTCCGACCTCGGGACTCGGTCCTCTAGTTGGCACTTCACGACAATGAATCGATCAAAGGGCTTTTTTTTTTTTTTCAAGGAGACGTTTTTGATGATACGATTTTTTTCATTTGAAGCTCCCTTTCTTTCTCCTTTGTTTTTCTTTTTCATGTTTTTGTCATGTTTTTGTGCCCCCCCTTTTTTTTTCTTGGTTTGGTTTGCCCATTTTGGCTTTTTGATGTGGTTCGAAACCAAGTTTTGAGGTTATTTTTGTGTAAACTTATTGTGGTGATGTATGGGTGAAAGGATAAATAGGTACCCGAGAACGGCGCCTTCCCCGGATAACCCACAAAAAGGCGAATAGAATTTGGACTAAAGGTGCAATGGTCATTCGAGCAAGGTCACCTATAAAACGGGATGCGGGAACCAAGGCCTAACTCCTCCATGGGTGGTCAAGGTGGTCAAATGCAAACCTCGAAGTAAACCTCTAGTAGAAAAGGTGGACTCAAAGCTAAAGGATCAACAAATTCATTGCCTAAGAGTCATTCTACTAGACTAAGGTCCAAAATCTACAATGGGTTATCTACAATGGGTTATCTACAATGGAATTTAAACTCTTGCAATGAGTTCGTGATCGGGTTTTCGAAAAATTTTAATCCTAGACACACTATACAAAAGCAAAAAAAAACAAAACAAAACACACGAAAATGAAAAAGCAAATAAAAGAAAACACAAGTAAAGTCATGTACTCCATACTCCATCAACATTCAAGCATAATCAACCACAACACCAAAATGCTCAACTTCGAGAGCCTCCAATAGCAACAACCTAACTCCTCTACAAAGTTAAAGAAGAAAGAAGGAAGGAAGTTACCAAGCGGGTGCTTTCATAATCTCTTCAATTCGCGCTATTAAGGTGGTGGTTACCTGTAAGAGTAGAGAACAAGACCATACACGGGACACGAAACATAACGAGAAACGAGAAAAGAAAAAGGGGAAAAGAAAAGGAAAATAAAAAGAAAATGTTTTTGGTTTTTCGAAATTTTTCAATTTTTATGGTTTTTTGAAAAGATTTTTGAAAAATAAAAGGATAGTAGATCCCTCCCCCACACTAAAACTGTGCATTGTCCTCAATGCACAAGTAGGGGAAAAGATCGAAAAAGATGGAAAAAAGAAAAATAAGAGAAAAGAAAAAAAATCTTTTTGAACTTTTATAATTTTCAAATGTTTTTGGATTTTTTAAAATTTTTGAAGAAAGAAAACAAAAGAAAAGAAAATGATAAAAGGGTGGCGGGCCTAGGTGCAATCACATCACCTAGACCATAGCCAAGTGGCTAAGAAAATGAGAATAAAAGAAAAGAAAAGAAATTAAAAGAAATGATGAAAAGTGGGCGTAGGTGTAGTCACATTACCTAGCCCGGATTAAGAAAAAAATGAGAAAATGATAAGAATTTGGATTTTCAAAAGGTCAATGACGTAATCACATCGCCTAATGATCGGGAGCAATACCAAGGCCGCTTTGGCCGCAACAATCGAACAGTGGGACAGCTTGCAAAGTTATGTTAGAGATAAATCAATCACAATGACAATAGGATAAAAGGAATAAGAACGGAATCAACCAAACGACATGCAATTATAGATGATTAAGGACTCACTGACCCAACCCACACACAAATACACGACACACACACACACACCACCGACTCCAGGAGAGGGTCTAGTCTGAGCGATCGTCCGACGCAAATGAAGCGTTGGGAGACCCATAGAAAAAGGGTATACCCTCGGAGGATGGCTCGGGAGAAAACTCCTCCGGACCGTCGCTAAGCGAGAGGGCAAAGTCGGATTCAATCTCACAAAGGTCATAGATCGTACGACCTTTGGGCAACTTATAGTGTGCATACTCCCAAACTCCCCTTCCTCCCGACTCAGTCTTGGTCAGTCGGAATTCACCAGGACCCAAAGGTAGGTCCCAATTTTTGTGAAGATGGATAGTGGTTCGGTGTGTGTTCGAAACTATTAAAGCTCTTCCATGGCTAATGTAGACGAGGCGCTGATGAGGTACATGAAAAATCCAAGTCGGAAAATAGGCCTCGTCAAGCCATATGGAATCGTCTAGTGGGGTGAGGTGGTCGGTCGAATAACCCAATTTGTTTGCAATTATGGTCACGAGACCTCCACAATCTAAGGAGGGGCGTTGGGTAACAATGATACGGTGGAAATGCAACGCCACGACAAGTGGTAGGTCTAAGGGGTTAGGGTTACCGAACAAAGAGTCACAGATCAATTGCAGGACACACACATTAAGAGTATAAATATTATCGGCCGAGGGTAGCAAGCAGTGGGAGAGCATCTCGCAAAAATAGCGAATTGCGGGGTTACGGATTTCGGAGGCAGAGGATAAATTAGCCTCGTAACCCCCTTTACAGCGTGATATGCGCTTCCAAAGATCTCTCCTAGATACACAGGCTTGTACGTTGCTCGAGGGTGCACTAAGTTCGGTACCCGATGAGGGTAGGCCTAGCACTAGTCCGAACTCGGAAATAGTTAAACGATGGGGTTTGCCGAATAGTCTAAATTTAATCGCTCTAGGTGTGGTCAGATTGTCGATGGCGAAAGTTCCTAGGAACTCGCAAGTAAGGTCCTTATAGGTGAAGGCTGCGAGGCTAAGGAGCTCGCTAGTTCCGGTTCTCAACGATAACTCTTTAATATCGTCTAATATTCCTAGATTGGTCATTGTGTGGGGACAAGGCCACCTAGTGCTCTGAAAGATCTTTTCAGAGAAGGTCCGAGACAAAGAAGTATTTAGACAAGGTAAATTCATAGGCTTAGAAGACTTACTAGAAGATGAACGTTTAGAAGGATTAGAAGTCGATGTCATACCTTGTTTACGCGCGGCTCGCCTTGCTCTTGTCTCCATGATAATGTGCTTGCAAGAATATCCTCAAAAAACTTGAACTTCACCTCTTCAAAGAACCCAAATATAAACACCTAAGACGGAGATGGAACTATGAATGGAGATTTAAATGTGGTTGGAGTGTATGGAAGGTGGTTTGATGTGTTTATGATGGATGAAAATGTGGAGTGAATTGGGGGATAAAAAGGGTGATATAAATAAGGGTGGTTGAGGAGGGAAAGTGAAAGTTTTAAAGTGGGTGGTAAAATTTGGTGTAAAAATTTTTGGAGGGAAAGTTATGTGTGGTAAATGTGAAGGAGGGAATTGAAATTGTAGTGAGGAAATATGTTATAGGTGATTGACGTTCAAGCTCATGCCGCCGGGTGAAATTTCACCCGGTCAAGCACCACCGGGTGAAATTTCACCCGGCGGTATTCCGTCATGAAAATCGATCTTGCCAACTTTTTTCCACCGGGTGAAATTTCACCCGGTGAAAATCTCACCGGGCAAAATTTCGCCCGGTGGTATCTTCACCAATTTCGGCAATTCTGGCAACTTTTCCGTAGGGCGAAGTTTTGCCCGATCGAGTCTAACCGGGCGAAGTTTCGCCCGGCGGTCTTCTTTGCTGCGTTTTTCCGCCTTGCCAATGCATGGCTCTTCAATAATCACCTAGAGATTCAAATATTGACTCGACTCACATTACATAATCAATATCTCCCACAAACATGCTTGTGGTCTTCAAATTACGCTCCATAACTTCTCCAAAAGCTTGATCTTCATCCAAATAATTGCTCCATGACGAAATCCAAGTTCATCCATTGTTCTCAAGCTAACAAAGCTAACAAATACGAATACACCACCAATCCTCCAACAAGATACAAGCAAGCATCATAATCCACAATCCCAAATGGAACAATCAAATAGAATCTCTTCCATACTTTGATCGCTTCCAAATTCTTCATCATCTATCCATGTTGGCTTCTTGTTGAAGATTCCAACATACAAAATCAAAACACAAAAAAAAAACGTATAACATGCACTAAAAAGCTTGGGTTGCCTCCCAAGAAGCGCGGTTTTGGCTAGGACCGCCAAACCTTAAAGTTTATTAGTCTTCAGAGTGTAATCTCCACCATACCCATCAAGGGCTCGGAGGAGTAAGTCAAAGGCTCTAGAAAAGTCTTCAGAAAGGCTCATGTAGCCGAGCCAAGCTATCATGAGAAGCTTCCAAGTCGGAAGCGAGAAACGATTATCAAAAGACCAATCATCATATTTCTTGTGGTCTCCCGGGTCTTTCCATCTCACAAGTCCAAGTGACCATTTCTTCCCAAAATTCCTTCTAGCTTTCCCAAGCTTCACAATCACGCCACTCAACATGAAAGGCGGTTTAGGATTTAATTCCCCATTGTACATCCCCATTTCTTCTTCAAGTTGCGGGCCCATATCCCTAAATCTCAAGACATCACTTGTCCTCATATCATCGTGAAGGAGAGATTCGGAACTTTTACCGACGGTTTTAATTTCTCCTAAACCAAAGTTTGGCTTACTAGCAAAGGACTCGTGATGCTCTTCAACATTCTCGCACAAGGGCAACTTGATTTCATCATCATTCCAAGACTTAGCAAGGCCTATAACATCATTCAACTCATCCCAGAGACTCGTATCCTCGACATTCTCGATTGCATTCTCCATGTGGCAGTTTTGGGTTTCGAGTTCCTTGTTGGGAGTAAAAGTGGTGATCTCTATCCTTGATGACAAAATGTTGCCATTCTCATCGATATCTTCAATGATCACTACTTCACCTTGAGTTGCTTTCTTGGATTGCATTGTGGGGTAAGGAGACTTGGTGTCGATAAGCTTTCCACCATTTTTCATTCCATCAATGATGGTTGATTTTTCTTGAATGGCCTTGGTGGAGGGCAAGGAGACTTCTACCTTCTCGATCATGTCCACAAATCGGCTACACTTGATATTACCTTTTTGAACTTTAGCTTGTTGCGGAAATGGTAAAGATGGAGGTGGAACATCGGATTCCTTCTCCTCAAGTGTCTTCTCAGGCTCTTGCCTTCTCGCTTCCCTTGAATTTGTTTGTTTGTCCTCGGCATTTGCAACTAACTCAAATTCTTCTCGAATTCCCCGGTTTTGTTTGGGAGAATCGAGGGTAGCTGCATGTGGTACTTCTTGTTGTTGCAAATTTGATGTTGTCTTGGTACTCAAGTGATTATGAGGGTTTTCAAGCTCTTTTCCTTCTCTTTGGATAACAACATGGGTTTGGCATGGTGGATCCCTTGGGTATTGAGGTTGAACGGGAAAGTCATGGGGTAGGTGCATGGGAGCGACTAAGGTTTTAGATGCTCGTTGAGATTTCAAGAGTTTGAGCCTTGCCTTGTCTTTCGCATTTTCATTCGTCAAATACTCTACTGTTCTTCGCAATTCATTTAATGAATTGTCCCATTGACCGTTTCCTTGACTTTGTTGAAAATAACCTTGGTTGCCAAAGAATTGAGAGGGTTCATTGTAGCTTTGAGAGTGCAATCCTTTATAACCTTTATTACCTTGGTAATTCGGGTTTCCTTGATACACTTCATTGACCAAAGTCTTTCTCATATCAATGGTCGAACCATACCCTTGACCACTACCTTGACCATGTTGATAATTACCTTGATTTCCATAAAAAGGAGAGGGTTGGTTATGTCTTTGAAAATCGAACCCTTGGTACCCTTGATTTGACCCTTGGTTACCTTGATAGTTGCATTGGTACCTTTGATTGAACCCTTGATTGTAATAATTAATTCCTTGATCATGGTAATCGTTTCCTGGATTTGCACTCTGATTATGGAAATTTCTTTGAACATGATAGTTTCTACCTTGGTGGTTGAAGTTTCCCTTTTGACAAGGAGGCATAAGTGGAGGCACTTTGACAGACCCTTGGTTGAAAATATTTGTTGATTGGAATTGAAGGGTCTTTGCTGTTGACTCGATTGATACATATCTCTTGATTGGATCCGATACATACCTTTTGGTGTACACTTTGCATTCATAGCCTCAAGTTTCTTGGTTAGCTCTTCCTTTTTCAATTGGGGTTTCAATTCATTATTCATAGGAGAATTTGCATCTCCCATCTTCTTAGTATCTCGAGGTTGGCCCCAAAGAGAATCGCATTTTGCCATTTTTCCAAAAGTGCTCTAGATGCATCGTCCCCAAGAGTGTAGAAATCTCCTCCGGCCGCCGAATTTATATTTTCTTTCCATCTCAAGGATAAGGCTTCGAAAAAAGTTAGAGTTGTTAACCACTTAGGAATGCCATGATGAGGGCACTTCCTAAGTAGATCGCGAAACCTATCCTACGCTTCACTCAAGCTTTCATGTTCTTCTTGACGGAAGGTTTGAATTTCAATTCGGTATTGATTGGTTTTCGATGGAGGGAAGTACTTCTCTAAGAAAGCATGTGCAAGGTCGGACCATGTTTGGAAGGTGTTGTTCGGATGTCTTTGTAACCATCTCTTGGCATCGTCCCTCAAATTCTTAGGAAAGAGGATGCGATGTAGTTGACATGAACTAAGACCGTTAAGCTTGGCTCCAGCTAGCTTTTCTTTGAAAGAGCATACATGTTCAAAAGCATCTTCTTGATAGAATCCATGGAAGGTATCTAATTGCACTTCATTGATCAAGGAATATTTAAGCTCAAAATTTTCGGCGATAATTCCGTAGAAAACGGGGGAAGAAAAATTCTCGTGAGTGAGTTGTGAATGTGAACCGAGAGTTGTCATGTTCACTTTTTGAAGGTTGTTTGGTGATGGAGGTGATTTGGGAGGTGAAAGGGTTAGAGAATTTTCTTGTGGAGATGGTGTTTCATGTAGATTGAAGGGTGGTTCTATGTTTGGATTGATGAGAGGAGTTGTGGAAGGTAGATTTCGTGGAGTGAAAAGTGTAAGTGATATGGATGTTGGTGATATGGATGGATTTGGAGGGGATGGAAGGATAGTATGTATGGTTGGTAGTGTGAGGTACGGATGTGGAATCACTCTAGTTGAGATATTTACCATGAATCTCAAGGCTTGAACTGCCATCTTTGGCACGGAATCGAACCAAAAAGTTGATAACCTGTTCCTGGCAAACACACTCAAATAAGAAGTGAGTCTCCTAGCACCAAGTGGCACTAGGATAGAGAGGAAACCATAACCAAACACAAATAGACTAAAAGTCAACCAATCAATCGCCGTCCCCGGCAATGGCGCCATTTTGATGCGCGTCGAATCGTCGCCTATCCAACGCGGTCAAACAATATTTATAAACTCCAACTAACTACTACGTAGTAGCGGTAAGTCGGGGATCGATCCACAGGGACGTGCTAGGTAAAATCGGTCGAGTCAAAGTCTAAGCGTGATTGGGTCGAGAAAGGGGGGTTTTGAGTCGAGAGAGGTCGAGAGAGGTCAAGAGATTGTAGGCTAGGGTCAATAAGTAGGAAAGGTGTTGGGGAGAGTCGTGATTCGGAAATGGGGTCTAATAGTCTCGGGATCGAGTTTTTGTTACAACATTAAAAAGGAGAGTGCCACCTTTCGGTATCCTCACCCAACCTACCTAAACCCGCTTTCGCGACGAAAGGGTAAGTCTCAATTTAAGGTAATTTCTACCCCGAGTTTCCCCATATTGGTAGAAATGAGTCAAGGTCGGCCTAGTCGCGATTCTAAGTCAACAAAGACACAAAAACCTTAACATCGATAATTAACAAGTAAACAACCCACCAACATCCCTTGAATAAAATAATCCAAATCCTCCTCCCTAATTCCCCAACAAAGAAATCTACTAACAATTCATCATGGAAATCATTTCAACATGCATATTAATTAGATCTAAACAAGATAATGATGAGGAAACAACATAAAAACTAAATTAGAGATTAGGGAGTGGAAGAGAATTATAGCAACTATGTAGATCTATAGGAAATAAGAGGATTGCGTAAGTAAAGATTGAATCTTTGATGAATAAAGTGAAGAACTTGTCATTAATCCTTCATTAAACCCAACAAATCTTCAAATAAAACTTGAATAATCTTCTTACAAACTTGAGATCTAGATAATTGTTGATGGAAATTATATAGATCTACTATTAATTACTATGTAAACTACTAGAATTTTGGAGGATTTCTACTAGAATACTACTAAACTACTACTAATGGATGGTGTAATAGGATGGTGGAGTGGTGTAATGTCTTCCCTCCTTAGCACAATGGAGAGGTGACTTGGGCAATAAACTAGGGTAACATATATATAGTAATCTCTTAATGGGTATTTAACCTAAAGCTCATAATCTAATCCTTTCCCATTAGTGAGACTTTGTCCTTTGAGATGCAACTTTGCCCAATGAGTCTTCATAGGGTCAAGTTTTGCCCCGCGGTTGACGACATTAGCACCACCGGGTGAAATTTCACCCCTTCTCGAATCGTCATTTTTGGCGCTTTTCTCCATTCGGGCGAAATTTCACCCGGTCATCTCATAGGGTGAAATTTCACCCTATGAACTTTTTGTCCAAAATGGCAATCTGGGGAGGAACACCGTCGGGCGAAATTTCGCCCGGTCAAATTCTCATCGGGTGAAATTTCGCCCTGTGACTTCAGAGGGCCATAACTCTCTCGTTTGATCTCCGATTGGGGCGTGTGATATGTCGTTGGAAAGCTAAGAAGATAAGCTTTCACCTCCAACTGGAATCGCTTCGATCCGAGGTCTATAACTCTAGATATATCCATTTGAAGTTCGACCTCTCCAGTGAAGATGCACAATGGACTTGAAGTTTTTCCTTTTCGCTCAAGGTTTCACCTCTTGGGTTTGGACTTTGGATTTTAAGTTGTATTCTTTGCTTTTCGGACGATCTCCCTCTCTGTCATGCTCATAGGAGCTCAGACACATTTTTGGTCGAAAATCCTATCAAAATAGACAGAAAACTACCAAAAACATGTAAAATGCAAAATAGAGACGCTTATGCGAGAATTACTCAAAATACGGCGATAATCGCACTTTATTCTCGCAAAACGAAGGAAAAACGGGTCTAAATGGGAGGAAAAACGGTCCAAATTTGGCACACAACAAGTGGCATCTTGACTTTTCTGTGGAGGGTGGAGGATACAGACTTGACTGCATGGATCCAAGGCCTTCCTAGTAGCAGGTTGAAGGACGAGGTGACATCAATCACCTGAATCTCCAATTCTTTCTTGATTGGGCCCGTTATTATTGTCAGCTTAACGGCCCCGGCAACCGGTTTTGGGCTTCCGTCGAAAGCCTGGATAGTCTGTGCCGTCGAGAGATAGTCGGCCTCGGTGATGCCGAGGGCCTTAGCGGTCCTTAGAGGTAGGACGTTCACGGCAGATCCATCATCGATTAGGGTCATCGGGAGGTATTTCCCTCGGCAAATGACCGTGATAAATAGGGCCAGGTTATGGGCGGCCCCAAACGGTGGTAGATCGGACTCAGAGAAGGTTATGAGTGGGCCTTCTTCTTTGGATTTGCCCTTGAGATAGGGCATGATAGTGGCTACCATTTCAGCTGGGGTAACCTGTGAGTCGACCTTGAATTCATCGAGAGCCTTGGTCAGTGCTTCCCGATGTGCTTGCGAGCTAACCAGAAGTTGTCATATGGTTAGATCAGCTCGAACCCTTTTCAATTTTTGGACCAGGGCCGTGTCGTTGCTTGGTTTTTCAAGGGTAGATTCCATCCTGGCAGGTTCAGTGACGGTTGTTGGAGCAGAGTGCCCGACTCTGGCGAGGTGGTTAGTGGCTAAGGCTTTGGACTTAGCTTTTCGAACCTCTTCACTGGTGATGGAGACAGCTTCCCCTTTGGCTAGGTAAACATCATCCTCATCATCGAACCATATCCCATTGATTTGTGGGATAAAAGGGGAAATGAGGTGAGAACAGTCGACTGCTTCTCCAGTGAATATAGCATGGGCATTGAACGGGTTTTCTTTGTTACTCGGCTTGTCTCCGGGCAACGGTATTATCTCATTCTCGATTAGATCTTGGATCAGATGCTTTAGCTTCCAGCACTTCTCCGTATCATGCCCATTACCTCGGTGATACTGGCAATAGGCTTGAGCATTGTAGCTTTTGGACCTCTTTTCCACTGGAACTTCTGGAGTCGGGCCTATTGGTTGGATAAGACCCTTCGAGGATAGTCTTTGTAAGGCATAAGTATAGGTAGTCCCTATATCCTTGAATACCCGGGTTGGAGTATTCTTTTTGGATGAGGTGTCAAGCAGATTAACCTCATCAAAGATGCTGCGAGTTGCAGCTGCAGGTGTGGGCTTGATCACAGATGAACTAGGCCCTTGATATCCCTTGGTAGAGGCCTTAGTCAGGCTCTCTAGCCTTAAGTCATCCTCGATCCTTGTGCCCATTTCAGTAAGGGCGGCAAAACTGGGGATGATGGCATACCGGAGATGGACCCGGTAGGATGGGAGAAGATTCTTGACAAAGGCCTCCACTAGCACCTTCTCGCTAGGCTTATCAACCAGCTTCACACTTTCGGCCCGCCATCTCTGAAGATATTTGGTGAACCCTTCTTTAGGCTCTTGGGCCATCACTTCCAGAGTACGCATTATAGTCTGGATCTCGGTATTATCAGCGTAATTCCGAGCAAATTTAGTAGCCACATCGTCCCAAGTCTTGTACTTCTTGGAATCGAGCCTGTAGTACCAGGCCTTGGGGTGCTTCTCGAGAGAGGAAGCAAACAAGTGCTTAAACATGGTGGATTTCACCCCTTTGACCGCCATGAATTCTTTGAAAGCCTGGATGTGGTGGACCGGGTCATCAGTACCCTCAAACATCGGAATTCCCGTGAGGTTGAGGTTGGCAGGTAGCTCGTCATTCAAAGGCGAATAGGAACGAGCATTTTCAGTGTGGATCGAGTTGTTTGTCGACAGGTGGACCTGTTCTTCAAGCTTGCGAACAGCGTCGATTAATTCGGCTATGGGCCCAGTGGGCTCAGATCCAGTGGGAGTACTTTTCTCCACGGCAGTCAGACGGGTGGCCAGAGTGGTTTGGTCAGTCCGGATGGCCGTCAGTTGCGTTTCCATCTTGGCCAGTGTGGCGGTCAGTTGATCCAGAGAATCTTGGATTTTGCGAGTTATGGGTGGCCTGTCTGTAAGAACACCGCGTAATCAGAAACTAGCCCAAATCCCGGAATAGAAAGCACATCCCGAACAAGACTGAAAAGAGAATCATGATCGTCTACGTTCGACGAATAATATTGTATACTTCTGAAATACCTTAACGATCACGACCGAGGACGTTTGGCAAATCATATTGTACACTCCCGAAATAGTGTAACAATCACGACCGACTACGTTTGGGAAATCATAATGGCGTCCGTCATATACGTATTTTATGTCCGTCAATTTTGACGTAGCGTGTGTTGGTCGAGTTTATCCAATAGGAAAATATCTCAAGGATCATCAATTTGTGTTTCCTTCATTTGTGCTTCTTTAGTTGTGCAATTAGATATTGGCCATTTGTTTGCAATGTACTACCATTTCAAGAAAATCTTAGCCATTGAATATAATATTGACCGATAGGAAAACATCTCAAGAATCACCAAGTTGTGTTTCCTTCATTTGTGCTTCTTTAGTTGTGCAATTAGATCATGGCCATTTGTTTACAGTGTACTACCATTTCAAGAAAATCTTAGCCATTGAATATAATATTGACCAATAGGAAAACATCTCAAGAATCACCAATTTGTGTTTACTTCATTTGTGATTCTTTAGTTGTGTTTTTAAAAGTTTCCCAAGGAAGCTTAGTACATCTTTTCATCTTCTCTTTTCAAAAAAAAAAATCTCTACAACATTTTCGACTATTTTTTTAGGTTTGAAATAGTTTATCGCATTATTTTTCCTTTTCCCATTAATTATTTTAAAAAATCTTTCTTCGATTGTTGTTTTGTAGATGGATTTCGACCCCATTAATCAGATTAGGAGGATGATAGTGTGAAAGCAGTCTTTGGTGGATGAGCTCCGTTCAAGGGAGTCTGGGTGGAAGATGGAGATGGAGACATTAATTCAACGGCTCCACCGCTGACGTGAATTAGGAATTACGAACTTCGACCAAACACTTGATGAAATTATACAGTCATTCCAAGAGGACATTGAGGAGATCTATGAGTTGAGGATGAACTTTGAGACTGATAAGTCATGATTTTACCTATTTTTGTCCCATGTATATGCACCTATTTAGTCGGTTTTATAATCCGATTTTCTATTATTGACCAGTTTTATGTTTATTTACCTTATTAATTAATCGAGTTTAGTTTAATTATTGTCAAATCCTATTATTTGTCGGGATTTTTGGTACTGCTTCGATTATTTGATGTTGTAGGTACTGGGAAGTATTGAGTTGACTAGAACTGAAACGAGTCAAGACGGGTCAAGCTTGAAGAGAAGAAGTCAAAGGTCAAATTGACCTTACCCCAACTCATATCCAAGTTACCTCCATCTCCAATCAATCAGCTTCTTCCCCCCAATTCAATATTTCAATTCTTCATCTATTCATCAATTAACACCTTCATTTTCCATCGCCACTATTCCTACTTTCCTTTGCCCAAATCAATTTAATCTTAAAATCAAACATCACCATCACCATCTCCATTTTTGTTCACCTACCATAGCTTCACCATGGTTCAACCACTAGAGTCGGAACCCCAGCCACCTGAGCCACCATCTCCGGCCAGCAGGCGCACCACCTCCGGCAGCCACAACCTCGCGCAGGACAACCCTCGCACGCCCCTGCTCCACCGTCAGCCGCCAACTCCTCTCCGACGATCCGCCAGCCGAGATTGACACCATCGTCGAGCCAGCCCCGGCGAAGCCAAACAGCAAACCCCGATTGTCCTTTCAAATGAATTGGATGTTCTAATTTGGAGGTCAAGCGACGAAAGAGCCCTTCTTTTTACTCTTTTGGTATTATTTAAGTAGGGGGTATTTTAGTCATTTCACTTATTAGAGGGAAGCAACCTTTTTTTGGCCTCTTCAATTAGATTTAAGATAATTATTTTAATTCCAATTAGTTAATTAGAGTTTTAATCTTTTGGATTCAAGACTTAATCTTTATGTATTAGTTTCTCATCCAATCAATTTCTCTCTCATTTGTGGTACAAGTCTCTTCTCTCTTTTTATTTGTGTTTTGGGTTTATGTTAATTAGTTTAAAGTTTTTATCTTTATTGTCTATTGTGTTTAGAAATATGATTTTAGGTTTATGTTTTATATTTGTCTTGAGTAATTACTAATTGTTTTGTTAGATTAGATTTGTTTAATTTTATTTCTTTAGCATGTGTTCTTTGTTTAGTTTAGTATTAGTATTTTCATTAGTATAATTATGTTTAGTGAGTAGTGTCTTTTCTAGGGGCTGATTGAACCCTGATATATCTAAATTGTGTGTATAAGTCGCAATACTCCAACTCTATGTATAGGTCGCAATACTCAACTTCACAGTACTCGGACTCTCAACATTATAGGTCGTAATACTCCAACTCTATGTACAACCACTACACTAGGTTAATATGAAAACGGTAGCGTAGTATAATTGTGATTATGTACTTTATAATTTCGACAACTTATTTGAATACATACAAAGAATAAAGTATTATCATTGCATCAACAACAGAAGAGCGAATCAACGTGAGTGAATTATAAGAAGTCATTATACAAAGTAGCCAAGTATGGATGAACAAGTAAAAGAAATAGCTAAGTATGGATGAACAACTAAAAGAATGAAAATAGCTAATTATGGATGAGTACATACAAGATTGTGAAGATAGTTAAGTATCGGTAATTAAGTAAAAAGAGTGTCAAAATATTAAAGTATGGATAAATAGGGAAATTAGTTTCAAAATTGTTAAGTATGGACGGAGTGAGAGAGTCTAAAAATAGTTAAGTACGATGAAAAGGTAGAAGAGTGTGAAAATAACAAAGTATGGAGGAGTAAGTTAGGAAAAAAAATATACGAAGTGCAAGCTCGAACACGCGACTACTGAACTTATCAACGATTGAACAACCAACCAATTTGCAAACTACTGATTATATTTGTTAACTGAAGAAGAAGTATTGTGTTATTTTCGTGATGAAAGTATGATTCTTACTTTTAAAATAAGATATGTTTGTTTTATAAAAAACAATTTATAAATACTAGAATAAGCGCATTGAAAAAAAATAACGTTGACGAGAAATAAAGAAAATAATTTTAAAAAAATCAAAAAAAATTCTCAAAAAATTAAATATCGTATGAACAACAAACAAGAATTTTTTTTAATAATTTTTTTTACAGTATACCGTATTTAACAATTAAAATCAACATTACTAAAGAAACAATACAATATTAAAAAACAAATTACATACCGTATAAATAAAATTAAGAAAAAAGGGTGCTGTATAAATTATTTAAAAGATAATAATTGATGAAACAATTAAATAAAAAACAAACACCGTATTTAAATACGTAAACCGTATAAAACGGTTATCTACAAAATAATTAAAGAAACAAAAAAAACCCGACAAAAATACGAACCGTATATGTACGAAAATCGTAAAAATACGCAAACCGTATAAAACAGTAACCTATAAAATAATTAAAGAAACAAAAAAAAATTATATACGGCAAAAATACGAACTAATAGTCATATACAATACAAATACAAACCGCAAAAAAACACCGTATATCAGATGTGAGGTATAAATACATACAAAATGTATTAGTGCTGAAAAGCAAAAAAAAGGTGGGAAATAAAAAAAGTTTGAGAAAAGTAAAAAGTAAAAAAAATAAAGAAGAAAGAAATTGGGGTGGGTGGGAAGTTAGGTAGAATCTTGCAAAGATTCCAAAAAGAGATTCCACTAAAAGGACACTTGAAAAGCTGGGAGTGGGGTATATGAAAAGACTCGTACACCTGGGGTAACTCTAGCACCTTTCTGCTACGACATTGAATGATTCTACCATCACGCATAGTGGCAAACAAGTGAATAAGGTATTGATATTCGAAAAAACAAAGCTCTGAATATTGAGTATTGAAATACGGAGTATTTAATTTAGAAACCCGACTTTTAAATATTGACAATTGGATATTGTCACTTTGAAACTTGGATATAGAATTTTGAAATAGGACACTGAAATCGGAATTTTAATTTGAAATATTGGATATAAATTACTCGTATTACAGTAAGATTTAATACTGAATTTTGAATTTTGCCAAAATGACCCCAAAGTTCTATTATTCATGAACTTCTGCAATAGTAACTGTAATCCCCTATAAATTCTAACGCAATACAGTGGCGGAAACACTATAGATTTGGGATTAAAATACACTGATGTTCTATATTTTACAAACAAAAAACGGTCGGTCACAAAGGTCACTTTTTACAAAAGGACTAAAAATAAAAATTCTCCAAATGGGTTTAACAATCCAAAAATTAATATAAATGAAATGCTACTCGCTAGCTCACACCAAATCCAGTAGCAAAAACCTGTCATGTTATAAACATAACAGCCACAATTCGGTGGGGAGTAACGACGACGTTCTCCCAGCCATATTACATGACATTAAAGCATAATTACTATTATATCAAAATAGTTCAAAATGAAAAACGTTTAAAACGATATAGTAAAATAATTCAAAACGACTGTCAACCTGCAAGTCAATATCAACCAATAGTAATAACGGCGTTATGGATATGAATCAGTGAAACAGAATAGACTTTCACTAGGAGAATCCAAAAAACTAGATTCGAGAACATAGTTCAAACAAATCAAACCTTGATCTCTAACTAGGCTACTCAACCATAATAGGACGGTGACTTATAATGCGAGGTCCTAGCTTAAGTAAATATGCACACCCCTCCTGGAACACCAAGTGTGCCCAGTTCAACCTGACGGCGTCTTACATGCGAGGTACGAGCTTAAGTTCAAAATGAACATACACTCCTGGACAAGAACATGCCCAGTTCAACAACCAATGCATCCCGCTCGGATACACTAGCCTTGTAGCTGATGGCAAAACGTATACTCTAGACTGTATTACTCTACCCGTACACTTCTCTTATTCCATAACTCCAAAACAAAACCATTATCGAAATTCAATAGGATTATAGTTTATTCTTCAAAAGAGAAGCCTTTATAAAAATAGAAATTTTCTTTAAATAATAACTTTCCAAAAGTAGGTATTATTATAAATAGAAATCAATTAAAGTAGGTGTTATATAAAATAGTTAATATTAGGCCTCGAGACGTAAACATTATATTTATTATATAAATGTATAATTCATGATTAAAAGTCAACTAAAGTCAAAATCATAATTATTTTTAAAAAGGTTGAAGTCTAAGTAATTAAAAGTATTTAAATAACAAATTGACAGATTTTCCAGATTTGCACTGTCTTACTGTAAAATTCGTAATTAAATCATTAAAAATCAAAACAACGTAAGATCAGTGGATTTGAAAACTTTAGAAACTTAGCTACAACTTTTATTTCTAGAGAAAACCCAAATTCCAAATAAAACATGGGTTTTTATTCGTATATTTAAAAACTGTCAAAATTAGACACCCGATAGTATTATTTTAATAAACACGTTTAAAAATTGATTTTAATTAAAATTCAATTGGAAACATTAACTGACAGAATCGCGGATTAGCTTGACACCTGTTCATAAACAATTTATTGTGACCAAACTACTCGGACATATTTTACGAAATTAAATAGACATAAATTAGACTTAAAATAAATAGTAGTCTCTTTTCAAAGTTTTCGTAAATAAAGTCTTTAAAATATATTATTAATTCACACAAAAAACGCTATCAGATTCTGAAACATGCTGTAACTTTATTAAAAACAATAAAACTTTCAATTTGATAATTCATACTTTAAAATCATGAAAACTATAAAATAAAATTATTAGGTGTATGTTTTAGTCTCGGCCTTATAATACTTTTTAATAATTAAAAGAAAGACTTATTCGCAAATCTCGTAAAAGCGATTTAAAATAACGAAAGATGTGAAGATTTAGGATTTTAAAGATTTTGTTATTAAAAACGAGACATAAATATATTGTCTAATAAAAATCTAATTTCTATACATGCAACTACAACAATAATATCACATAATACCGAGTAACGTGTCATTGTTACCTTAACCGAGATCCGAATCAATTAAATAATCGTCTTCGTTGGATTTAGCACGATAGCCTACGAAATAATTAAACATATGGTATTAAAACCACATTAAGTGAATAGAAAGGAGATCCGAATCAATTAAATAATCGTCTTCGTTGGATCATGCACGATAGCCTACGAAATAATTAAACATATGGTATTAAAACCACATTAAGTGAATAGAAAGGAGAAAAAGAGATGAAGAACGAATAAGAGTAATTAAATTATCCTCGAGATCGGAAAGAATTAGAGACGAATTAGGTTCGGATGAACAAAAAGGAGGGAGTTTAACTTAAAATAGAGGAGAAAAGAAAATTGTGTTGTGAATTAAATAGACTAGAATGAAAGAGATTATAAAGAGAAATTAGGAAGCTAAAAGATAGGAATAACTGAGTTACAAGAACTCTTAACCCAACTAGGAGATGAGATGGTTGAGATGGAAAGAACAAGCAACGAATTGATGTGATAAGTTTCCGATTAAAATAAATAGGATAAAATAATATGTAGTGTTGATAAAAGGTGTACAAAAATATTTCTCAAGTCGATAAAAGAAGGTTCGTAAAATAATATAAACGTTTATGAAGAAATCGGATTGAAAACGCATTAGAAAATAATTATTTATGAAATCGCGTAGTAAAATAATTAAACAACCATTCTTCGAAAATAAAATATTATTGAGCTAGAAACCATTATAAATATAATCGAGCATATTTCGAAAAATAAATAGTTCAAACTCGATTTTAAAACTATTGTTCATAGAAAATATGATTTCTCAAAAATAATTAAACGTACTTGCGATGAAAAGAATTAAATGGGTTTTTCGAATAAAAATAGAATAATTAAAATCCTTTTACGAAAATAAATAATTTTAGGCTCGATATTGAAAGAGACCTCGAACTGGGAAAAATGTAGTTGACGAAATATTACAGACTTACGATATAATCGTAACGGAACAGATAGGAAATTTGCGGGTGTTACAGTAACGACGTTAAATTGATTTTGAAAAGATGGTTTCACAAGTAGTAGGGTTTTGAAAACATGATTATAGCCGGCATATACCAATCTATGAAAGATAGAAGAACATGATCGACGATATTGTCAGATCTACGTGAAGCAAAGGAAACTCATAACATAAGCTAGCCGCCTTGTCGTGACCTCAAAATCGACGCATATAATTTCTACTCCACGTGTTATGAGAGCTAGTAGTGGATTCAAATCCGAATAGTCTCCAACATCTCTCAACTTTCAAGTGGAATCGAGAGCACTCGCAGTAACCACTTTTCAAACTCAATGTATCTTCCAATGAAGGGGCATAATAGCATATAAATATATGTGGTTCAACTTAAAACTTTGGTTGAGATCAGATAGTTCGGAAAAGCCTTCAAAAACTTGTAATAAAAAAAGCTTTTACAAACTCTGGTGAAACAAGACGAAAATAAACCAAGATATAACAATAATTTGAATCTATGATACAGTATTACTGAATTTTTGAGCTGAGAATTGATTGTGAGATCCATCAACACATGGAGTTTAGCAAAATCCATCTTCTATGTATCACATTATCTTTGGGATCCAATGATAGGCCAGGTACGTATGATTAGAGTATATTTATGTTATGCTCTATCAAGACCTTGTAATACTTCTCCTTCTCCCGTAAGATGGTGTTGATCTGAGTAGAAAAATGCATCAGGCGGCATTCGCAAGTTGTGCTTTAATTATCAGTTGTTGGTGGAGCTGGAGCTGGAGCAGCACCTTTTGGAATCCACTTATACGCTGTTGCCTTTGGTTTTGTTAGCCCTGGAGCCTGTGGTTTTACGCGAGGTACCCATTGAGATACCACCCTTTGTTGCGTAATTGTCTTGGCTGCAATATCTTGCCATTTGTTCCTTTTATTCGTGATCGGCTTAAGTGTACTTGAACTCGGAACAACAAGTTTTGGTTGTACTTCCACTTTCACATGCTGCATTTGGCTCTTGTCATCAACCACTATGAAGTTCTTTGGTAATACGTTGACGACCTCGCCTTCCTTATCTGTACTTTGTTTGTTATTCATATTAACACCCACTTCATTTCTCTTTGAAGTACTAATATTCGTGTTGGGTTGTGTTTCTGTGGCGTCTTTCTGATCCTTGTTATCTTTGGCTACAATATTATCTGATGCCTCCATGCCACCTGCTTCTATCTCCGAGTCATGTTTATGACTTGTACCATCTGCTAATATACTCTTCATCGGAGGTTTTACGCCAAAGTTTTCTGTTGAAGCTATTACACTATCATCCATTTCAGGTTTCGGAGTTGGAAAATGGTCACACTCATCAGGCACACTTGTGACAAGTTCATCTCTTGACGCGGATATGTCGTGACCTATAACAGCTTCGACCATAGTTTTTGTATCTTGAACTATTATTTCTGTCTCTTTTCTAATGTCACCAGCTTCTATATTCTTTGGTGCAATGATGTTAACTTCAATCTCTGAAGTTTTCTTGTCACTTTTATCGCCAACCAGCATTATGTATGGTGATGCCGTTATGCCTAGATCTGCTGTTGAAGCTTCCACATCTTCTTTTTGAAATTTTAGGTGTTGACTTTCATCAAGTATAACAGATGTTGCTCCGGAAACCTGGATGTCGTGGAATTTATCAGTCTGTACCTCAAATTGTGTTTCTAAAGCTTCAGTATCATTCCTAATATCAAGAACAATTATATTCTTTGATGAAGTGACATCATGTTTTATTTTTGGAATCTGCTTATCACTTTTATCGTCAACCAGTACAATGTCCCGTATGCCTAGTTCCTCTTTTATACTTGCCCCAGTGATCTCCGCTGTTGTTTTTGGAGCATTTATGTGATTACTTTCATCAACTACAGTGTTCTTCAACCCACTTTTATATACTTCTCCTGATGCCTGTATGTCATGGTCTTCATCATAATGTGTTTTAGATTGTGTTTCCAAAGCTTCATTGTGAATCTTAATATCACCGGCGACAATGTTTTTTGACGCTATGATATCAGATTGTCTTTCAACTTCTTCGTGATTATTGATATCACCCATCCCAGTATTGTTTGATGCACTGATGTGAAGTTTCCTTTCTGAAACCTTTTCTAGAGACTTATCATTCAGCTGTACAATGTCAATTAGCACTCTTATGTCTGATTCTGCTCCCTCAGCTTCACTGATATCCACTTTTGTTTTCGTAGATTCTATGTGATTAGTATCATCAACTACAACGTTCTGCAACATACTGGTAATATCATGGCCTTTGTCAGAATGTTTTTCCAAAACTTCTTTGTCATTCCTGTTATCAACACCAATAATATTCTTTGATGTACTGATGTCACTTTCAATTGCTGAACCTTGTTTATGATTATTATCATCGACTAATACGTTGTCCTTGTCCTTTGATGTAGATATGTCGGACTTTTCAACTTGAAGTGGTTCACTATCATACATTTCTCTTTCGAGAGCTTGTATGTGATTGCTTTCGTCAACTACAATGTTCTTAAAACCATTTGCAACAAATTCTGCTTCTGAAGTCGGTATATAATGGCCCCCATCAACTCCCTCCATAGGTTGTGTATCCGAAGCTTCGGTAACATACTGGTAATCACCAATTATAATATCCTCCAATGGACCGACGTCTAATTCTTTCTTTAAAACTTCTGAGTGATACATATCATCAATAAAGACAATATTTTTTGACGCAGGGTCTTTTTCCGAAACTTGTCCATGATTTGTGAGATCACTAGCAATATCTCTGGATGCAAATATATCGGTGCCTGCTCCTAAACCCCCTTTATTATTGCTTTCAGCTTTCTCTAATGGTAGTTGGAGTTGTGTCTCCTCAATATCTCTCTCATTAAAAGAGCTAATCTCAGTAACTAGAATGTCCTTAATGTGGGGTATTTTTTCTGAAGAATGTTTGGCGATTCCTTCATCAAAAGCAATGCCTTTTGAAACACCAAGGTCAGTAACTTTTTCACTCTCTAAATCCCATCTCGGAGATCCATTGTGCAGTGTGAAGTCTCTATTTGTACTACTTTTAACAGTGGCCTCTTGATGCATATTCATCTTGAAGCCTGCCTTTGTCTCGGGGCTCACAGACATAGGGGTGAAAATCTCTTCAGCCTCAAAAAACTCGTTCTCAGAATCACGATAGTCTTCCATACTTCCGAGATCCATGGTAATGTGTGGTGGAGGAGTTTCGTTTATGTCTCGAAACAGAAGCTGAAACGAAGAAAAGCATTTTCTTAAAAATCAGGATGATTCTTGCATGTTAATAAGTTAGGTTAATCAAGTGTCATGGTTGACGAGTCTGTTACTGAAACTCTTCGAATAAATTATAGTCCCTAACCTGTGTTACTCAAACATGCATGTCGAGGTGATTAAACCGTTACTCTGATAATAATATTCATGATTTGGGCCTAAAGTAAAGCGTATATGCTCTACTCCGTATATCATGTCAAATAGAGTGCGACAATGTATGTAGCAACTTACCTCTGCCATGAAGTCCTTTGGGAGCTGATGATTAGCAGTCCAAGGGACATCAATATCACCAGATTTTAATTCCAATATATTTGACTGAATAAATCCCGTGTGGAACATAACCTTAAATATCAGTTCTTCTGTTGCCAAATCGTCGAACAAATGGATGCACTCGAGGAATACGTCGCCTTGGACTTGGCAACAGAGTTGTAGTTTCACATTCATACATTCCTCCTGTGGTTCATATCACAGATTAGTAGAACAATTGATCATTATACACGACACGCAACAAAAAGGTTAGTATATATTCGTAAAAATTACCTTGGGGTATTGCCAAGCAGGTTCATCGGCCATTAATGTTGATAACAGAAGCCGAGGACCTCTATCGGCCTTTTCAGAAGGATCCTGGCCATAAACACGAACGACAGGCCTACAGCCTTTGCCACCATCAAACAAAGGAAGGTTGTGAAGCAAAAGATAATCCACAACAAAAGGCGTATCTGGAGGAGGCCAATCTACGGCCAAGTCTCTCCCAGTTATATATCGAAGATATCTGAGCTGAGAAGCGCGAGCATTGATGGGTGACAAAACTGAGAAAATCTGCTTAGGAGCCATCTTGTGGACCATTTCTAATGTCTTCTGTTCACCACTGTGTTGTTTCCTGTACAAGAGCAGGCCAGCTAGCATGAAAGCAAGAACTGGCCAACCTCCTTTCTCACAGTGCATCAAGATGACATTCTTCTGACCTTGTAACGATAACCAGCTCTCACTAGACCTTAAGATGTAGTGAATCATCTCCAATGGAAGTAATGGATAACCCTCATGATTTCGAGGGTAATCCACCACTGTCATATCATAATCAATCAAGATGTCGGATAGTAAGCTGATTTGATCTCCTTCTCTGAAGTTGAAAACCATGAATGATGCACCAGCGTGGAACCTCTGTAAACTTGACACTACTCCGCCTAGGTATGACTTGAATTCTTTTTCGTTCATGCTCGATGTTGTCAAGCATGAGTCGAAAACTGCAACATAACCATATCGAAAACATGCAGGGTTAGTCAAGATTACCATTTACCAAGGACGGCCACATTGTATGATGCTTAGCAACAGTGTATAAAATCAGTGTGATGTTTGTTTTATACTTCTATTTATATGACAAATGAGATTATGATGAGAAACTTATTACAATTTACAAAGTATATCCAATGTCCAAGGTAATAGGAATATTTTGTTGAATAATGAGATGGCGTCACCCGGTGGCGTCGAATTTGTGCGCTACCGAGGATATTTTAGTAATTTACTAGGATTATATTATTTTTTTTTTAAAAATATTATTTCAAAAGTAGTTAGTTGGCCAGGGTAGAATTGGTACTTCACAAAATAAGTTAAATTATATATATAATAATTATATAATTTTAAAAAAAATCAAAAGAGATACTCCCTCCACCCCACTGAGATTTTCCCACTTTCCTTAAAAGGAAACACCACTAAGATTTTCCCACTTCTAAAATTTCCTTATTCATCTAATTTACTCTATTTCTATTGGTTACTTTTTGTGATTTGACTTCTTAAACCCCACCAAACAATTTACCACCATTCATTATCGATTTCTTAATCAATGTGCCATATTGAAATGGGAACATCAATGTGGGGAGGAGGGAGTATGTTAGTTACTATTGAAGATCATAAAAAAAATTCGAGCCACACAAACCATTTTTTCATTTTCAATTTTATTTTAACGTTTCAATATCTCTCACTTTTTTTCCTAAGAAACTATTTTTTTTCATTTTCAATTTTATTTTAACGTTTCAATATCTCTCACTTTTTTTCCTAAAAAACTATTTTTTTTTTTTCATTTTCAATTTTATTTTAATGTTTCAATATTTCTCGGTTTTTTTTCCTAAAAGAAATATGTAGACAATATATAAATTGCTTACCCAAACAATTAAACATTGTCTATTTTAATAGTATAAACCAATATTTTTATCTTGTTTTATTGTTATTGATAACCCTGACTATTTTTTTGATGACGCGGAACTTGTTGTCGCTACCTTTGGTGCACTCTCGGGTGTACGCAATAGCAAATCTGATCTGACTAATTTTAATCGTGAATGTTAATTCTTTTATTTATTCATATTAAATTTTATTACAACAATCTATCCTTTACAATATCAATTATTTATATGTGTCTTGATCATCATCATAAGACGAAAGGGGCAGGGGAGAACCACCTGACAGCGCGTTTACCGAAGGCGTCTGGTATATATCATGAGTTTTAGTACGGGGGCGCACATACCAAAATTCAAAACTAAGTTGATTTTTTTCAATCTATAACATCGTATAAATTAAAGGTTATACTAATATTAAGAAAAAATAGGTCAAAATTTAAATAATCGAGGCGAAAAAATTTGTGTTCTCCCTACATCGAAATCCTGCATCCGTGCCTGAAAAATAATGATGAATCAGTAATACGTAAAGTAATGATGAAGAATCAATTAAAAGATACAGTAAAGATTATTTTATTTAAAATATTCTTAATTAAATAATTTATAATATAATAAATGGTAAATTACATCTATGCCCTTTTTAAATTTTACCCAAAATCAAAATAAAGATTCTCAAGATCTTATTTTTTTCATTATTTTATTCCGGTGGCGCCCTATCACTATCCTATTTTGTTTACATAAAAAGCGTAAAAAGACGTGTTCGAAACTATTTATGACTCATATGTTTCAATCTAACTCGACCCCTGACCCGTATTTGACCCAACCTGTATTACGACTCGACCTTTTTTACAGCTCTAATGTGTTTGTGAGCGATATTAATACGTCTGTGATCGACAACTCATCCGCGACCATTGAGTTTATCTATGTCAATTACTCTCTAACCATTTGACTTTCCGCATTGAATATATATTTGTATGCATGCGATTATCTTGCTTTATTTTTTGTCTAATCATCCGAACTTTAATACTCCCTCCATTTATTAATGTTCTACCCATTTTCCTTTTTGGGACTTTTTTTTATTATTCTTCTCATTTATATTCTTTCTATTTTAGTCTCTCACATCTTCATTTTTTAATACTTTCTACTATGACCCACTTGTATCAACTTCTTTCCCATTTCCATTCTTTATTCATTTTCTTTAAGAACCGTGTATAAAACAAATGGGTAGAACAATAAAAAATGGAGGGAGTATTTATTTGTCTCTTTATTACAAAGTAGATCCTGAAGAGACCGTTTCAAACTAACATAATGTGAAACATATAATGAAAATAAAATCCTCTATATACTAAGAGATGTGTCATCCTCTCATGAAACATTTTCCCTCCAAAATATCAAAACACAATTACTCCTATCTCATTAAGGAAACAAATACTTCTATATACTCCTATTTCATTAAGAAAACAAATAAATCACTAAAGTCCAATAATTATAATACTCCCTCCGGTTTTATATGTTTATCATGTTTCAATATAATACTCCTCACATATATTAGAAAATGGGGCAATCATATGAAATAGGAGGGAGTATCTCTTATTTCAATAAGTGTTGACGTAAGTCAATATAAAATATTTGATGATGAGAAAAACTATACGGAAAATCCAATACAAACCAATAAAATACTTTAAAATTTTGATTTTAATATATAATAAATAAAATAATTTATTTATCTAATATATTTGGAGTATTATCGTGTTATCTTCTAATTTGTTAATAAAATATCTAATTTAAATACTAATAATAATTTGTTATCTTCTAATTTAAATGTGATTACTCGATTACCTTGATTATCATTGGAATTTTTTTTTTTTCTTTTTCTCAAATCAAAATGTAAATAAAATTAAAAAAATGTGAAAAGTTAGTAGATTACCAATTATATATTTAGAAATACTGAGTAATCACTAAATATAAAATAATAAAGGGTTATTTTATAACAATAATACCAATTATGGGGTGCTTCTTATATTAATACAAACTATACGTAATCCAGTTTTAATATGAACTATCCTCTCATTAATTTCTCTTTATAACCAATGCCTTTTTTACCTGTAAAACCGGTAATTGTGACCTGCTAGGTTTTTTGGTGCGCCTCTTCTTCTTCTTCCCCTTTATATTCATCAAATTAAAAGTCACCCTCCATTATCAACCTTCAAAACCCTCATTGATACAATGAGATGTGGTTATTCATCTGGATCCTCCTCTAATTCGTATCCTTCAAATGTCAGATTTTTTTTTGCAAACGTGAGATGCTCTAATTTATTTACCACAATTTCAAAAAGTTTAAGAAAAGCAATGGCGAGAGGATATGTCGAGTTCAACAATGGCGAGAGAAGAGTACGTAGTAACGAGAGAGGAAGTGTACCGAGTATGGTGGGAGGGGGACTTTAATTCAAAAAGAAATTAAAAGGAAAAGGGAACCGGCTCATCAGGTAGCCGGTAACTTGTTCTAAAGAGAGATTAATGTGGGGATAGTTCATATTAAAATGGGATTACGTATAGTTGGTATTAATATAAGAAGCACCCCATAGTTGGTATTATTGTTATGAAATAACCCAATAATAAATATACCGCGCATTATTGCGCGGGATCTATACTAGTAGAATTAGTAATAAAACTATTTAGAGACCATTTCTTGGAAGTTTCGTGTATTATTATTGTAAGACAATTACTTTAATGTTACTTGTATCACTCTTTCTCCAATGTAAAAATAAAGTTACAAATTCTAAAAATAACACATAAATTAGACATTACATTTAAAATGTCTGATTTAATAAGTATACTACTGATTTAATATGTTGAAAATTTTGGCTTGAAAATTTAAATATAAATACAATTAATAAACTATCAAATTTAAGTAAACAAACCGATGACATAACAATATGTAATTATACAATTGTGAAACCAGTAAATTCAAAAGCATAGTTTGTTCAACTTATACTCTTAAACTCTTTTAAGATAATATGGAGTAACGTTTATGAGACTTAAAAATATTTTATTGATACCTATTGAACAATGATGACTCTTAATTATTAGGGGCCGTTTGGTTGAGTTATTCAGGAAAGGGTAAAAGAATAAACTTGATGATTCCTTTTGTTTGCGTTTGTTTACCCATTTCAATCATTCTCTTTTCCCCTCCCTAAACCTCTAACTCCTCTAACTCCTTACCTCCACCACGTCAAGGTAATCAATTCTCTTTCCCCACTAACCCTCGCCCTTCGGGTCATCACCATGCACATTGCTAGATTTATAACTCAGCATAAACCACCACCACCACCAAGGTCCACCCCACCACCACTATGACCATCACCACACTATCGGGTCGGGTCAAATACGGGTCAGATTCGGGTCAAAAATATTTTTTTACCCCTTAATTTACCAATTAAAAAATCATTTTAATTTTTTTTATCATATTGTAAAAATTATTATAATCATCGTATTTAGAATTAAAGAATTGTGAAAATTATACTCTCTCCGAGTTTCTATCATTGGCACGTATTCCTTTTTGGGCTTTGTTTAATTCTCTACCCACTTTTCATTTTAGGCCATAAATGTGTGGTTCACATCTACCCAGTCATTTCTCTCTCTTTCTCCTTTTTTGAGTCACTCATTTTCCCTTTCTTATTTTTCACCCAAAATCCAAAGGTGTCAATGTTAGGAACTCGGAGAGAGTATTATTTTATAACTATTTTATTATTAAAAGATATAAAAGTTACACAAAATTTATTTTTGTAATTTTAATATTAGAATTAATACGGAGTAATTTTTAAGTATTATTTCAGATATAATGTATAAATATTACAATATTTTTTTTATTGATTTTGACAATGGCAAACCATGGCCGCGAAAAACCTAACAGGCGATCTTATTGGCAATCAACATGAGGAAGAAATCGAGTAAATCCATACTTAAACCTATTGTTACCCTATTGTTTCTAAGAAGTCAGGATAGCAGTGGATTGAGTTTGATGATGATAGTAGTTCTGAAGGAGACACCATTGTTGAGAATACTCTTATGCACACGTTGAATAAGATACCTATTATTAACATGGCATGAAGACGTCATTGACACGGAACTGGATGGTGTCCCTACACCTCCTATTTTTGAGACGAAGAAAGGAGAAATCCCGCCCACTGCTCAGTAGGATGACCCGTAGATGACAAAAGGAGGAAAAAGGGTGGAAGAGGAGGAAGACCTGATCCGAATCACTAAGGATGATGTTGCTGATGAACTTGAATACTAGAAGCCCTTAGTATTCAAACCCTCGTTGAACAGTTATTGAAGGATATGTGCGACGAATTTGGAAGAACTGTGATGTTGATAAACTATCATTCCATCCTAACGACATCTTCATTGTTAGGTTCAAATCAATTGCCATGAAATAAGCATTACTCAATTTGGGACACACCATGTTTGACAATAAGCCTTTAATTGTCAAAGATTGGAACCCAGATGAAAAAATTACCAAAGAAGGCGTTCAATCTGTTCCTGTTTGGATTATGTTGACAGACCTCCCACTGAATTTTTAGAGTAAGGCTCTTCCTAGGCTAGTAGGACTTGTTTGGCGGTTTATTAAACTGGATTGAGCTACAACAGCCAAAACCCGCCTGGGTTATGTTAGGATTATGGTCGAGGTCGAACTAGGACAAGAATTGAGGGAGAAAATCAAGTTTAAAGATGGGGAAGGTAAGGTGATTGAGGTCCAAGTCGTATTTGAGTGGAACCAATACATTGCACCAAATGTTGTGGGTATGGTATTGAGCATACTCAATGTAAAAAGGAGGATAAGCAAGTAGCAGCAGCAAGGTCAAGAGTTCAAGCATGGCGTAAACCTGACAGGGGTATGGTGATATCAGCACCGAAGAGCATTCCTACCAAAGCACCTAATCACAAGCCAGGACAACAAACTGGACTAAATAAGGAGGTAAGAATGACCAAGGATTTATCGTTTTTACAATTGGTTAGTGGGGACTTGATAAGAAGAGAGAAGATTGTAACAAAAAAAAGAGAAGATTGTAGGGAAAGACCGACCTAATGATATTAATCCTAATGTTTAAGTCTCATAAGTTAGGATTTTGGAATGTACGAGACATGAATTACAAGACTAAGCAACATACAATAAGTGAATTCCTTAGAAAACAGGAAGTACAAGTCTTTGGATTGTTAGAAACTAAAATAAAACCTAGTAGTATGGGTAATATTAGCTCCTGCATAACGGATCATTGGTCTGTTAGTACCAACTCCTATTGTGCGGTTGGAGGTAGAATTTGGGCAATATGGAACACACTTAGGGTGGATGTACAAGTGCTGGATGTGAGATACCAGACTATTCATTTGAAGGTTCCAACAACTAACAGGCACTACCATGTTACGTTGGTTTATGTCTTTAATTTTGTGGAGGGTAGGGAGAGCTTGTAGCATAGGCTAAGGATGTATGAAGGGGGGTCTCAGGAGCGTAGGTGGTGGCTGGTGACTTTAACACAGTCATAAGTGCCATAGAACGTCTGGGTGAGAAGTGTACTGAGGTTGAAAGGCGCCCCTTTCAAGAGTGCATTGAGGATTGTCACTTAGATGATAGTCCTTTTGCGGGGGTCTTGGTTCACCTGGAGAAATAAGCAGAGGATTAAGAACATGGTCTTTAGTCGTCTTGATAGATGTCTAGCTGATAGGCAATGGTTGGAGGATTTTCCTGAAGGCTATGCGCATTTCCTCCTTGAAGGGACCTTTGATCATTTTTTGTGTATCATTCATACGGATAGGCAAACTAATTTGAAGAATAGATCTTTCAAATATCATAACATGTGGAGCTCCAATCCTCCCTTTCTAACCCTTGTTAAAAGTGGGTGGGAGGTGAATTTTAGAGGCACAAGAATGTACTAGTCAATAAATTAAAAGGTTTGAAGAAGAGCCTCAAACGATCGAATTCAGAAAAGTTCGAGGACATTGAATCAGATTGTCAGTAAGCAGAATTGAAACTTGCTGCTACTCAGATTGCTTTTCAGAATGATTTAGCTAATGAGGACCTGAAAGAGTAAGAATGGGTATTCCACCAAACTGTTGTGAGATTGCAGCAGGCCTGTATTAGAGCTTTTTTACTGCAGAAATCTAAGGTGAATTGGGCGCTGGCATGAGACCAAACTACTGCCTTGTTCCATTCTGCGCTCAAGGAAAAGGCGAGCTCAAAATCGTGTGCTTGTAATCAAGGATGTGAAAGGGGAGGAATGCAACTCTAATGACTCCGTACAACAAGCGTTTTTAGAGTTATTCTTCATTACTTGGTGAATCCTTACCTACAGAGCCAGTCCAATTGTCATTGGTCCAGAGGGCAAAGGTGTGTAATAAGGAGCATTGGAATTTGATGCTCAAGCCTGTTACGAGTCAAAAGATCAAAGGGGTGTTATTTAGCATCCCTAACATTAAGGCTCCGGGACCGGATGCTTATTCGAGTCAATTCTTCAAGTATTCTTGGGACATTGTTGGGGAATACGTAATGCTGGTGATGAAAGACTTCTTTGAATGAGAAAGAATGCTCAAGGAGGTGAACGCTACTACTTTGACTCTCATCCCTAAAGTAAAAAAACTTCAATCTGTTACCCAATTCAGACTCATAACTTGTTGTAACGTCATAAACAAATGCATTTCTAAGCTTCTAAGCAAATGCCTCAACTTAGCACTTCCTGATATCAATAGTCCCACTCAACAAGGTTTCATTAGAGGCCGAAATATTATTGAAAATGCCCTTATATGTCAAGACCTGGTGCAACTTTATAGTAGGAAGACTGTTTCTCCTTGTTGTCTGATGAAGATATACATTCAAAAAGGCTACGATAGTGTTGAATGGACCTTTGTAGAACAAACGATGGAGGCTCTCAACTTTCCTACCCAACTTATTGCTCTGATTATGGAATGTGTCAAGATGGTGAGATTTATGCTGAATATTAATAATGGGGATAGCTTTGGTTTTTTCCAAGGAAAAGGAGGCCTACGACAGGGGGATCCTATCTCCTCGATTTTGTTTACTATTTGCATGGAGTACTTGTCAAGAACTCTTGAGTATGCGACAACGATATACATGTTTAAATAGCACCCCAAATGTGATGCTTTGAAGCTCTCTCACCTAATGTTCGTGAATGATCTCTTGTTATTCTGCAAAGGCGAACAGGAATCTAATAAAATATTGATGCGTGCATTTGTCACCTTCACAAAGACGTCAGGTCTGACCATGAGTATTAGTAAGTCCCGCCTTTATTGTGTAGGGATCTGAAGAGGTTGCCGTGGCTATAGCAGGATGTGTTGTTGGGTCCTTTCGCTTTAGGTATTTAGGAATACCAATACAACCCACAAAACTGACAAAGAATGAGTGTGCCAAGTTGGTTGAAAGGATTACTAGTCGTATACGCAGCTTAGGTGCTAAGAAGATGTCTTATGCAAGGCGTTTGGCGCTAATTCAATCGCTCTCCCAGGTTCATGTTTATTTGGCCATGGTCTTCATTTTACTTAAGTAGATTCTTGCACGTATTGATGGTATTTTTCGAAACTTTTTTTGGGAGGGCAAAGATACATACCAGCGGGTTCCCTTAGTGACATGGGAAAAAATTTTCTACCCTAAGAAGAAAGAGGGTTTGGGTCTACGTCGATTAGTTAATTGAAATATGGTTGCTGTAGGCAAGCTTCTTTCATGAATCTATGAGCAAAAGGATAGATTGTGGGTGCAGTGGGTGCATAAATTCTACTTGAAAGGGTAGAACTGGAGTGATTAAACTAGGTGAATCGGTCTCATGGGGATGGAAGAAGGTTTGTGTTGTTAAGGAACTTCTTAAGGCTCAGTTTCAGGCTGGACAATGGCATGGAGGAGACAAGCAGTACTCAAATTCTGCAGGGTATGAGTTTTTGCGTGAAAAAGCTTCAGAGGTGAGTTGGGCTAATTTGGTCTGGTGTAATAAGGTGCTTCCTAAGCATCAGTTTACTACTTTGTAGAGGGTTAGGGATTCTATGAACACTAGGACTAAACTATATGGCCTTGGAATTTCTGCTACGGACTCCTGCTGTGTGTGTGAAGCTGTTGTAGACTATGGAGTATCTTTTCTACCAGTGCGAGTACAGTGCAAGGCTGGTTAGCTTGTTGTAGGGTTGGGTTGGGTTTACTCTCCTTGATTCGTTGCACGATGTAATTTGCCGGTACGGGGTGTGAAGAAAGAGGTGGGTTGGGCAGCCTGTGCTGCTGCAGTCTATAGTGTCTGGTGGCAAAAGAATCATGGGAGATTGGAGGGTGGCATCATGAGACCTTCTCATTTGTTTCAACGGATTAAATCGGATATGTATATTAGAATAAATGAATTGCTTAAAGGCCAAATGGCTCAACATGATAGAAATTGGCTTATGAACCTTTTATAGGCTTCTTTCTATCATCCTTGTACATCATACTTATTGATTGATATAATACTTCTTACACTTAACAAAAAAAAACTTGGAGAGCACCATGCGCTCGAAAAAAATCTCTTTTAATTATATACATTGATGATTGCTTGATTGATCGTGCATAGATAAAAGCTTAGATTTAAGAAATAGTAGGTACATACTACATAGTATACCAAAGGGTCCGTTTGGATAGAAGAAAATGGAGGTGATGGAAAGGGAGGGAGCATGTTCCTTTGTTTGGTTAGGAAAATGGGGGTGATAGAATTTGGAGGAGGAGAGCAAATTGATTCCTTCATTTTCCTCCTCAAAGGCAAATCATTTACCCACCTAAATAGACAAGATTTGTAGGGAAGCCTTCATATATATTCCATTTTCCTCCCCTCACCTCCCCTTACTTCCGTTTTCCTTCTCATTTTCTTATCCAAGCACAATCTGTTTGGATAGACGAAAATGAACGAAAATGGAGGGATTCATTATCATCTGTTTGCATACAATTTAGGGTAGGGCAGGAAATGGATGGGAGGGAAATTGAAGGATTGAATTTCTTCATTTTAGATCAAAATAAAATCTTGCCAAAGTTAACAAGATTTGGAAGGTAAAAGTTACTACCTCCCACTCTCATCCACTCCAAACTGTCCATTTGACTTTTTGCGGTCTACGAGGCGACACTTTGACCGTACTTTTCTCCATTTGTGTATTATATTTTTTTTTTGGTGAAATGTAAAAATTGTATTAAAGGGTAACAAATTTGTTAAAGGTTAGACCTTCCTTGCATCATCAATCTAATAATCCAATCCTTATCCTTACTAGAATCTATATTTTTACAAGATGCATTCAATTTTAATCTAAATTCCTCCTTTATCTGTTTTAGCACCGCACCCGGTCTCAAAACCGTTTGCTCCACCCTAGCCTTGTTCCTCTGGTTCCATATATGATATATAGCTGCATTAATCACTCCATTAATCAGCCCCCTTCTCAATTTGGAACCTCTTCTCGCTAATCTCCATGTCGTCGATCCATTTGTAGGTATATTCAACTTAGTCCAATCCTTAATCAATCCCAACACTCGGGAACTATACTCACAGCCGAATAAAAGGTGATCAAGAGTCTCGCTTTTTGTCGCGCACAAGCAGCAAGAATCCTCCTGAACGACTCCAATATTGAGCAGTTTCGACTTTGTGTTCATTACTCCGTGTTGAAACATCCAATTTATGAATTTATGCTTAGGAACCGTCCAGTCATTCCATACGAGATAGGTCCATGGTACCTTAGTAGCTGTCGTTCTCAGGCTCTCATATGTTTTGCCAATTGAGTATTCCTGCGTCGGATCTAAATTCCATATTTGAGATAAAGCTTTGATCTCATCTTTGACCTTACATATTTTCTTCCAAGTCCATGGTACATCAATGGGTGGGTTATAGGACTGCCAATCTCTTCCTTTCAAATAAATATGATTTACCCATTGCGTCCATAATTTCTCCGGGTTCCTGCGAACCCACCAAGCCAATTTACCTACAGCTGATTTATTCCATGTTTTATCATCCTTGATGCCTAATCCTCCTTCAACGATCGGTCTGCAAATTCTATCCCATGCAACCGGCGGTCTTCTCTTGTACTCCGTCCCGCCATCCCATAGAAAATTTCTGCAAAGGGATTCTATTTTCTTTATAACTGTAGTAGGAAGGATGAAAATCGACGCCCAATAGTTGTGTAGAGTCTTCAGGACGGCCTTAATCAAAACCAGCCTGCCAGTATAGGATAATTTTTTTGTTCCCAAAGCCCTGATTCTTTCCATGACTTTGTCTATAAGTGGCCTGCAATCATTAGCGTTGAGTTTGGTCGGCTTAATTGGGACTCCAAGATACCGGAAAGGTAAAACACCCTCCACGCACCCTGAAATATGCATTATATCTTCCTTCACATCAGCAGCCACTCCATTGAAGTAAACATTCGTCTTTCCCGGACTCATTTTCAAGCCCGACGCAGAGGAGAAAGTAGCAAACGTTCTTAGAAGAACCATAATAGAGTCGATATCTCCTTTGCTAAACATCAGAAGGTCATCTGCAAACATCAGGCTCGATAATTTCATGTCACCACATAAATGATGAAACTTGAACCTCATATTTTGAGTAGTGTGCTTGAGCAATCTAGTGAGGTATTCCATACAAATGGTAAATAAGAGCGGAGAAAGCGGGTCCCCTTGTTTAAGGCCTCGTTTACCCGGGAAAAAACCAAACGATTCACCATTGAGACTGAGAGTAAATGTAGCGGTAGTTACACATTCCATGATAAGGTTAGTGAAACCTGCTGGAAAATTAAGAGCTGTGAGCATTTGAGCTAGGAATTCCCACTCAATGGTGTCATACGCCTTCTGTAAATCGATCTTGAACATGCATCTAGGTGAGACCGACTTTCTTCCATAGAGTCTTATTAGGTCTTGGCAAATCAGGATGTTCTCCAAAATGCTCCTTCCTTGAATGAAACCGCCCTGAGTCGGAGAGATAATATCTGGTAGCACTGTTGCCAATCTATTACAGAGTAATTTCGAGATGACTTTGTAGATAATGTTACAGCAGGCTATAGGTCGGAACTGTACCACCGATTGGGGCTTCGCTACCTTTGGAATGAGAGTCAAAGAAGTGGTATTCAACTATTTCAGCATCTTTCCTGATGAAAAGAATTCTTGAACTGCTGCGCATACATCCCCTTCAATAATCCCCCAACTGGCTTTGTAAAATTGGCTTGAATATCCGTCTGGGCCCGGAGCCTTATCGTTAGGAATACTGAATATTGCCGCTTTGATTTCAGCATTGGAAATGGGTGTCATCAGTAGTGTCGCGTGATGCTCATTACATATCTGCCCTTCCTGAACTATGGGAATTGAAATAGGTGAAGTATGCTGATGAGGGCCTAATAACTCCTTATAGAATCTCAGGAAACTGAGTTGATTTCCCTCAGAGCTTGTATGTATTGTCCCTCCCGTATCAGCAATTTGACGCACCAGATTAAAGGATCGTCTAGCTCTTAAAATCCCATGAAAATAAGAAGTGTTTGCATCCCCATCCTTCATCCAATGAGCCTTGGCTTTTTGTCGGAGAAATATGTATAAATGCTGGTTTAACTTCTGAAATTGCTCATGTGCAGCATATTCCTCCTGCTGTAGCTGAATGTTCCCCGCATTCTGCTGTAACGCCTTCTGATATAACTCCAGTTTGGTCCTTGCAATGTCAGCCGTCCGCTCAATATCCGCAAAGTGGGATCTGTTCAATTCCTTGAGCGGTTTCTTCAACTCTTTCAGTTTATGCGCTAGTATATACATCTTCGTGCCATAAATATTTGAATTCCACTTCTGCGCAACCACCTCTTTGAACTGAGGATCCTCACACCACATATTTGCAAATTTGAAGGGTCTATTTCTGCAGACCTGCACATTATTGCTCTTAATGATACATGGTGTGTGATCAAACAGTCCCTCTGGCAAGAATTCAGCTTGTAAATTAGGGAAAGAACTCTCCCATTCATTATTAATAAGAACTCTGTCAAGTCTTGAATAGACTCTATCTTCCGGCTTTTGTTTATTGGACCAAGTGTAAAAAGCTCCTATTGCAGGACAATCCACAAGCTCACAATAGTTAATGCACTCTTGGGAAGGCATAGCTTCCGCCTGACTAAAAGTTCCGCCCAATCTCTCCTCTGGACACAAAACACAATTAAAATCTCCACAAATCGCCCATGCTCCTGACAGTCCATCAGCTAACCTCTTAAGATTTTGCCAAAGACTTTCACGCTCAGAAATCCCATTGAAAGCATATACCATCGTTAAATGAACTAACACATTCCTGGACAGCACACGAACATAAAAATGAACATACTGTGGATCATACTCCAAAATATTGACGACATACTCATTTGGATCCCAACCAATCCAAATCCGTCCTCCTGAATGAGTGTGAGTATTGGTGCTAATACTCCAATTATTGAACAGATTCATAGCTTGATGTTGATTACGAGACTTTATTTTAGTTTCTAGCAAAGCGAAAACTCCTACCTTATTTCTCAGAAGAAAATTATTTATGTCTCTTTGCTTCTGAGTCTTATTCATACCTCTCACATTCCAAAATCCAAAAATCATTGGCATTTGGGTGAGAGTTGTATCCTATTTACAACCTTCTCCTTTGTAGGTACCTGTATGAGGACATTCTTGAATGTTGAAATCTGAATATCCTTCCCGTTCACAGCAGTACCCCCTCCTTTATTGTCAGTCACCTTACTCATATTCAAATATGTATGAATCTCAAGGACCTTAGGAATAGGCTCCTTATTAGGCGCCCTCTCAATACTAGTTGTTGATATCGCAACACTGGCACTAGCATTAGAATCTTTGCTGACAATAACTGTAGTCTCAGATTGAGGTTCCTTTGGGCGAACCTGCTCTTTCTTCTTCCATATCAGCTGAGTACCCTTCACTGCATTCTTACCCTCATTAGCCTTCTTCCTGCATTCCTTCTCATTGTGTCCTAACTTTAAACAAGCCTTACATTTGACTGGTTTCCATTCAAACTCCACATTTATTTCAATGAGAATACCTTTTTCATCCATTACTCTGATCTTTTCATGCAAATTTTGATCCAGCTGCACCTCTATGAGCACCCTAGCAAAGCCCAACCTGGTCCTTTTTTCCGTGGCCTCATTCCGTTGGATGAATTTCCCAAATTTGCCTACTATCTTGGGAATACTAGCCCCCCACAGTTTTAGGGGTAGCTTATGTAACCGGATCCAAGTAGGTACTAAGTTGACATCCTCCTTTTCTAAGTCAATGTCGGGCATCCATTTCTTGATAATAACAGGCCTACTGTCAAACATATGTATGCCTGCCCCCAACACTGCCTCCTGCATCTCTTTTGTTTGAAACCTCACGACGAAGACTCCATTCGGCATAAAAGAGATTGTTTCAATTCTATGATGCTTCCAAATTCTTCTAATATACCCTTCAAAAACAGGCCATGGTGGATTCGCCCCTAAGACAAACCCAAACACAGCAAATTTCCAAAATTCTAATTCATCTTGCACATCTTCTGCCGTTATGTGCACAATGTCATGGTCATCATCCACAATTTCAACTATCTTTCTTCCATGTCTATCATACCAGTCTCCCATATCATCATCAGGATTCAACGTAATACTATCCTCACCAAACTGAGATTGGCTTACCCCCGTCAAGGTCTCCATACCACCTCCAATATCTTTCGGATCATATGGAGACACTCCAGCAATATTAACCATACTTCCGAATTTCGATGCGTTATCAATATCCGGTCCTTTCGTCTTTGTCTCTGTCGTTGCATTATCTTGCTTCTTACGTTCCTTACTACCCAAGGGTTTCCTATTAGTGATGTTACGTAAATCAGGGCAAGAATCCATAGCCAGGATGCACAGGCTTGCCGTCAACACGTACACCAACTCAGATCGCCATGGGAGAATGTAGGGTTTTTTTTGTGTATTATATTTTTTGTTGACTATTTACGTTATACTCCATCAAAATATTACTCACATATATTCAACTTATGGTAGGAATCCAAAGAATGAAGGGGGTAATAAATACAAATATGTTTGTATTATATTTAAATTATTTTTATTTGATTTTTTTTATTGTTGAGATCAAAATTTAGCAAGTTTGACTTAAAAAAATTGTATGGGTAGTTTGGAGTGGATGTGAGCGAGTATCATCTTTTCACTAATTATACAATTATAATTTTACCCTCAGACCCTTCTACTACACATCTTTTTTACACTCATTTCATTTCCTTAATTTTTTTTCCATTACGGATGAGTCGTGTTAGGGTAAGAAAGCGGGTAAAAAGTACGATGCCTTTTATTTCCCGTTACGGGTGAGTCGGGATGAGATAAAGCCCTTTTCTTTTAGACTTATATTCAGACACTTTCAGTAGCTCAAATGCATTCAATTCAGATATAATCAATTCAATTCTTTTATGTCTTGTGTTTTTTTATCCATCACGGGTGAGTCCGGTTAGGATAAGAAAGCGAATAAAAAAATTAGGTTTCCTTATTTATTTTTTTCCAATTTCTAAGTAAAAAAATATACAGTAATTATATTTAAGCGAGTCAAAAATCAATAATAGTAATCACATGGATTTTAGTTACCATAATTTGTATGTGACGGGTGTAGAAGGAAGCTCAAAACTTTGATATAATACTCATTACTCAAGGTAATAACATTGTCATTATATATTTTATTTATTCAACATCATCCTTCTCCCTTATAATAGACACTTATCATTCTTCCGCTTCCTCTCCCTCCCTTTCCTTCTCATTTTTGTTATCCAAACAACCTTCTCTCATTCTTCCTTGTCTCCTCTCTTATCCCCTTCCTTTCTCTCTCCTCAGGCCCGTCAGAAAGTAGGATCACCCTGTTCCCAACTCGCAAGAGGGCCTCCTTAAGTTTAAACTAAGTACGGAGTATAATGTTATTGACCATCAAATATTCCAATAGTGATGGTAGCCCAGTGGTAAGCTGCTGCAACCAAGCTAAGGGTTGACTTTTTTCTCCTCCTTTCCTAAGCCTATATTTATTAAATGTTTACTTGCATTTTTGTTACTCTGTGTTTTAATTTTTTCGGTCTTTAATGTGTTTTCCGCTTTCTCAAAGTATTTAAAACATGGAGTACATGACCTTTTACATAGTTATCTATTTTTGTTATAATTTATGAACGATTTATTAATTTAATTATAGTAGTCATTTTATAAAAACAAAAAAATCATTCTAACAAATATCATACCTATACAAGTATGAGATTTACGACCCATAGTAACTATTTTATAATAAAAAATACTTGATAGCTAATAATGCCCTATCTATGAATCATTACTCGTAAATTTTAAAGGACCTTCAAAAAAAATTCCACAAGCTCACCAAATATCATTTAATGACCATGTCTCCCTTCCAAATCCCTTCATCCAAAACTAATAAATTTGAACATGATATTAGATGATAATTAGTATATCGTAGTTAATATGATAGTAATTAGTATAGTCTCTTCATATACCGTCATTATGAGTCGGTAATTAGTATGGCGACCACATTCGTTGTACCTAGGTATTATCTCCGGTATTTATACCGGGCTTGTGGAATAAGATTGTCAACGCATTACGTATACTTACATGGTATCAGCCAAACCGATCCTCTAAAAATTTCTTCCGCTTGCTACAACATCGTGATTTAACCGCCGGCCGGAGATGGCTATCTTATTTTCCATCTCCGGCGGGTACTTCATGTCGTCAATATGTTTATGATAGAGGATACCGTAGTATTACGGTATCATGATATAGTTTAGGAAAGAATAGAAATATTACGGTATATTGTAATATATCAATATATCGTAATATCGATATTATAGAATAATTATATTAGCTGCCGATATTAGAATATTACGATCATATCATCGTAGTCCTATAAATATGGCGTCATTGTAATTGTTTGGAACAACGAATTCAATAACACAAAATAGTTTATTTTAGCAGTTTACCTTCATTCAAAAATATTTCATAATAACAATAATAATATAGTATGGGGAATTAAATAGTGATGGTGAGTGGTGACATGGTTTGCACTACTACCTTCATCCCTCATGCCGCTTCGCTGCTGGCTTACTAGTATTTAATTTCCTTTGGTCAATTATATAGTTCTAATAATTAAATAATAATATCTCCACATACCCTCCGTATATCGATTGTCATATTGTTTTGCCGTCGTCATGTTCTCCGTTGATCCTCGCCAATACCGCTTATACCCTTGTCGTTGTTTCGACAACCGCCGGACGTACTAAACCTCCACCCCATCCCATCATCGCCTTCTCCGTGTCCGTCTCAGATTCGCCCCAGCAACCACCCCTGCCCCACGGGCCGAGTGGTCCTGACTCTGCCGGCTACGACCCGCATGGCCAACCAACCAACACTGGATCGAAGAGCCCGGTCGGGTGTTTTATGTTTCGGTTTAGTCGTTTTTTTTCTTTTATTTTATACTATTGAGCTTTGCTCCAGTTTGTGGTGCTTTACGAGTTGTCACGCTCCCGTACACCGTTTTTTTTCTTTTTAATATATATTGTTGAGCGTTGCTCCAGTTTGTGGTTCTTTACGAGCTGCCAGGCTCCCGTACACCATTTTTTTATGAGCGTCACGACCTGCCGCTTCGGTCTCGTGTACCGTTAGCTTTGTTAGAGGTTTTTTTCTTTTGTTATCGGCATTCACGCAAGTTCGAGAAATACGTTCAAGGCACATAGTTGCGGTTCCAGCGCCAAAAGGTCGACTTGGTTCATCTTCAGTGACATCTACAATTATCTTTTGGTCCAGTCAAAACATCCGTAAACTACCGTTTTGAATGAGTGGGTGTATTAGACAATATTAATATATTGTAGTTAATAGTAGTAATTAGTAGAGTCCTTGACATTCCGTCATTAGTATATCATTTAATATATGTTATTCCCGAGACACATTATTCGATGTATCTCGTTGTAAGCCTTCAATATAAATATCGAGCTAGTTGAATAATATAGACAAACCATTACATAACTTACACATGAAGCTCACTATAATGATAATATGACTTTTTTCACTAGGGATAAAATAGTTGATTTTTTTTGTACTTCATATATTTGAACTTGAATAAATAAATAAATAAATAATAATATAATGAGAATAGGAAGTTTATTTAATTAGGGTAAAGTAAATAATTAATTATTTTTACTCACTATTCATTCTTTTGAGTAAATAATATAATTTTGCCGCAAGAATATCTCATAAATTTGTGATAATTATATACGGAGTACATCATTTTCTTATGAGAAATATGAATATGTGTTATAGAATAAAAGTGATAATTTTTTCTTTTTTTAAAAAAAAAACTTTATATTATAAGGACGATTACATTTTGAAGGTTAGTGTAATGTATTGTATGTCTTACAATATTTTTAAATAAGATCATCTAACAAGTTAGTATAATTTTGAACATCACAAGTTATATCTACGCCATAATCTTATCTTTTATCGAATATTTTTAGACTAATAATTAAGACGGACTTAGTATATTTGAACAATAGATGATAGGTTATTAAATTTAGTATAATACATGTGGTTAATTTGAACAAAGAAAAAGAGGGAAAAAAAATTAATCTTTATATTTTTTTTTTTACCCAAATTCTTGTATGTGACGGTTAAAATCTTCACAAGTAACGGCCAAATAGTTTAGATAGGATAAAAATTATGGTGGCAAGTGGGTAGCAAATGTTTTGTCATTATTCATAAAGTGGGTAATACTTGACTCGTTACAAACCTTGTGACGGATATTACCCGTCACAAGGAAGACTTAGATATTTTTTTTTATGATATCTAGTGAAATACAGTAACTTTCCAATAAAGAATCATCAAATAGCATGCGCAGCACGTAAGCCGGATGTGGCAAGCAAAAGTAAATACTATCACAGTATCACGTTGTGCATATGTAAGAGTATATTGGTTAAGATAAGGTAGTGTGGATGATAGAGAACAGATTTGAATCTACGACTAATGTATTCTTCGTTAAAAAAATTACTTAATATATTTCTTTCGTATCTATATGTTTGTCCACTTTATTTAATATATGGATAAAATATTATATTGAAAGTGGACGAATATATAAATAGGAGGGAGTATTATTTTATCCGTATTGCGTAGACCTACGAAGATGAATAGATGATCATGCAAAATTAGAGAAAAGGTCAAACTATAAAGGATGCATGGATGCGTACTACATACCATATATACATTCAGAGATCTCAAGAAGACGATCAGGAAGCCTCCTAGAGAATGTTCGCCGGAGGAATGACGACATGACCGACGGCGATTTTTCCTTGAGAGACGTACGTATCTGATAAAAAAAACAAATAACAACCAAACAAGATGATATATATGAGATATATGATGTACTACTTTGTTTTGTTATGTTCAGACGTACGAAATATATGAGTAACTTTTTTTTATGTATGCTTTCAGTTTTTATGTTGTTTTTGAGGGTTTAGTAAAAAGAAAAATGAGCAAATTGATAAGGGCTCAAAGAGACAAAGATGTATAATGAAGGATATAGGACGAGATGAAGGTAATAAACCTGATATTGTTGGTAGAGTTTGACTTTTGAATGTGTCAATGCAAACGAAAGAGGAGTGAGCACGACTTCTACCTTTTCCATGTAGTGGAGGACACAGCTATTCTATCTGCCTTTCTCTTGTTCAATTTATATTACTCGTATTTATTTGTTTATACTCACAAAACAATATTCAGATAAAAAAAAGTACAGTAATTGGTTACCAATCCAAAAAAATTAATTGAGAAAAAAGATTATTTGCTGTCATTTAGTGTCATTTATACATTTTTTTTTGTCTCATTTATTTGTTGTCTTTTTATATTCATTTTGAGCATAATTACTTTTTACCGTCGGCGCTTTATTTCTTATCATCGACATTAATTACGTAAAATGATGACTTTGCCTCTGCTATTTATTCTCGAAATAATATTACTTTTACATTTTATAGATTATCGGTTTATTAAAACTCGATAATAAAACCGTCTTTTTCGATTATCGTAATAAACCAAAACCGACTACCTATATAGTTAGTATATGGAACTACGTAAAATGACGAGTTCTCCCTTACAATTAATTCTCGAAATATTATCACATTTACATTTTACAGAGTATCGGTTTATCAGAACTCGATAATAAAACTGTTTTTTCGATTATCGTTACGCCTCTGGTTTTAAACAGTTAATTAGATTAATTAATGACTTCATACAATTTAATAAACATAATTAAAAAATACGAGTAATACGCAAATTAAATCCTAATTAATCTATGACAAGTCGACAATCAAGATCTATTATACAAATCGATGCAAATTTCAAAAAAAAAAATTGGTCAAAGAATTCAGTCGACTGACCGAGGGGTCGGTCGACTGAGTCAGTTTTTTTTTTTTTTTTTTTTTTTTTTTTTTTTTTTTATGATCGACCCACAAGTAGTTTTGAACCATTTGAAATATCAGTCTGTTGATGTTGGTGTAGTGGTTTAGTCATTTGCCTTATAATCAGTTGGTCATAAGATAAATGTGTAAATAGGGAGATTCGAAACCGAATCACTTGTATGAAATGTTGTCAATGTAACAAAGTTCACCGCCTTATACTTCATGTTGCATACCATTAGAAGATTTATATTATACTTAAACTATTTCTCAAAACTTTCAAGTATTATAGAGAAAATAATAGCGTAAAATATAGAGTAATTTATAAAGAAAATATTAACGTAAAGTGTGGAGTAATTTATAAACTTAAAAAATGTTAGAATTTTTTTTGTGCCCCCTAGGTGAAAAATCCTAGGTCCGCCATTGGACATACACAATGAAACGGAGATTCATAAGTCGACCTAAACCGATAAATCTATCCCGATCTAAGATATGAATCGATTTAATTGCGTAAATAAGAAAAAAGTTGCAAAAAAAAAATCGAAGAATACGTCCAATTGTAGCACGATCGATCGATTAACACCGCTTGTAGAAGTGTAAATCCCGTTCCTCAAGGTTCGTGAAATAAGAAACCCGATATTTTAGAAAACCGCTTCGTAATACTCGATTTGTAATTTTGTTTTTTCTAGAGAGATGAAACAGAAATGAATAATGAAATGCTTTTGAAGTTTCTATAATAAGTTATGGCCTTTTAATGAGGACGATTGTGTGGATTTATGTCAATTTTTTTAAACGGTTTTTAAAAAAACATTTCATTTTAGTCGAGTTTCAAAATAAAATACTAAACACGTTTTTTAAAATATGAAGCGAAAAAAACGACGTAATAAGTGTCAATTAAAATACGGTTTCTAAAAAAGTCGATTTGGTGGAGTCGGTTTCAAAATTAGAAATCGTAAATATTACCGATTTCGTGAATCGAAGACATTATAAACAAAAAATAAAAAATAAAATCTAATGTAGGGCAAAGTCATCATTTTACGTAATTAACGCCGACGGTAAGAAGTAAAACACCAACGGCAAAGAGTACCCCCTATTTTGAGAAGTATTTTAATTAAAGGATAACAAACAAACGAGACAGAGGGAGTACATAATTTCGTCCCCCAAAATGTTTAATTGTCTCGTTTATGTGTACTTAGTATGATATTAATGTTATATGTCGTTAAAATGTCAATACTACCGCTTTTGTGGGTTATTGTGTAGTGTAGATTCGGTGCGTTTCAGATGCATTTCATGCATTGGATACCTTTCCAAGCGGAAGTGACTTGATATTTGGATAATTTATGCATGACACAAAAATCGAGAAAGAAACAAAAGACGATCCAAATGAAGAGTTTGATACATGAAAGTTATACTCAAGAGAGGGGGGGGGGGGAATTGAGTATATAACGATTTATCTACTTTCTTTTACTATAAATAAATTCTATGTCGGCTGCGGGTATTTATACGAGCGATAAATAAAGATGACTCTGAACTTTTTGAAATGGTTCGGTCTCACACTCCGAAACCTACGTTCATTATTCTTTCATTAATATTTCAGCGTCGATCCCTAGGATTACAAAATATTAATCTCTACTCAATGACTACTAAGCCGCGGTACCCCACCCAATGGCTACGTAGCCGCGGTGCTAGAATAATACTAATTATTTTATCCTAAATCAATTTATACGAAAATGTTTAGTCACAAGATCTCATATGAGTTGTCTTCTTTGTGAGACGGATGTAGGAGCGTCGTTCTTCAACCGACAAGTACTTAAAACAATGTGACACAGTAATCAAATAAGAAGTGACTTTTCCGTGACGAATTCTAACTTTTAAAGAAATAAGTAAAAACATTTTTAGCTAGAAAATATTTTTGCCTTAGACTCTAAAACTCAACGGAAGAATTGCGTAAGTAATATGAAAGACCAAGTTGGCTTATATATTACTTCCAAACGTGCGCCTAGGTTACGAGTAGTAGGTGATGGTAAGGTTTCCGCCGCGTACCCCACCGTCAAGTAAAGTCCAACCAATCCTAACGGTAGCTAGGGTAAGTCGGGTCGTGTCCAAGGAGACGGTTATATGGTGTCTAGACTAGGTCTACCTAATAACAAGGCTAAGTCACAAACAAACACAAAGAAGACGATAATTGACAAACTATGATGGTTGAAGGTGATTAAAATGGACTAACAATGTACTATGTATGACATAAACTAATTGAAACAACTAAAGACTAATGAAACAAGTAAACTAGAGAAATGATGACTAAAGAGGTAGATAAATCAAATATGGGAAGGAGTAGGGTTAGGTCGGGTTCATAAATGTAGTAGAACGATTAGGAGGTCAAGGGTGTAGGTGTCACTTAATTACTAAGGTCGATTTGCGCTCTCGCGCCAAAGCCAAAGTCCGCACTCTCGTGTCAAAGACTAGACCCGAATACTCATGCTAGATGCTACTCAAAACACAAGGATTCAATCACAAATTAGTCACACAATGAGAGGAGGAAGACAAGTATGAGAAACATTGGTCACTACTACCCACACAAGCAATTCATCAAACACATAGAGTGCCCAATAAGTGACTAGCAACAAAGAATTCACTTTTACCCATAATCAAACCCTAATCACCCATAATCCACACTTAATCCCCCTACTAACCCCACAAAAAGTCTACTCACTCATAGTCCAACTAATACTAACATAAACAAGAGAAATCAACATAATAATCCAAACATCCATAATGAACAAACAAGAACAATAAACAATATATAAAGATTGAAACTTGATAAATAAACAAAGATTAAGAGAAAAGAGATTATACCAACTAACAAAGAGATAAAAAGATGAGAACTTGCATTAATAAGAAAACCCCAAATAATCTCAAAGGTTGTCAATCTTGGATGAGTCTTCAAGAATCTCCTTAATACAAGACTAATTAACTAGATTAATCTAAGATTAACAAGAGTTTAAAGAAAGATTAAGCTAATGAGAGGATGAACTAAATCTAGGGTTTAGAACAATGTATGGTAGTGTGTGATACTTAAACAATACAAGGGAGAAGTATTAATAAGGTTACAAGAATGAAGGAGAAGAAAAGAAGAGTCACACGGCTACAGCACCCCTTCTCGGTCGGGAAGGAATGGTCCCGGTCGGGATGGGCCATCCTTCCCGGTCGGGACGACGAAACAGCAGCCCTTCTAAACACGCACTCCTTCCCGGTCGGGAAGGACCTTGTAGGCCTCCAATATGAGCTCTAAGGTCCCTCCTTGCTTCTCATGGGATTCTCATCGATTCTCGGAGCTCGGAATCGAGTCTAAGGGGATCGAAAATGGGTCCCAAGGTCTCGGGATCGAATCCAAGGCACCGAGTGATCGTTCCTTCTCTTCGTTGTCTCCAAAAGTGTATGAAACGAGTCGGAATCGTTCCAATTCTCCATGAACGGTCTTGGGAACCTAAAACGAACTAGAGGAAGCATGAGTAGCCCAGAAACCGCTCCAAAGAGCGATTTCACAAGGGAAAACGGGACCAAACACAACAAAATAGGCACTACAAACTACACTTATCAACTCCCCCACACTTAACCCTTACTCGCCCTCGAGTAAGCACCAACTAACTAAAAACTAAAAGAAACTAGACTAATAACCGAGTGGGTATTAGCGCACCCTACGCCATTTCAACTCACGCGAGTACACTTAGAGGAAAAGTGCACTCCGCAAGGCAAGTAAGGTCTTGCGACAAAACTGTGGATGCAACCGGACACAAAAACACACAAACAAACAAACATACACACAAACACACATACAAACCAACAAGTAATCGGTTGCACCCAAAAAGAAACAAATACCGCTTTCCTCAAACAAGCGGTGGAATAAGCACCGGTTTAGGACTCAAGGCAAGTGACAACATTCCCAAGCTAGTAATACAAATCGAAATGAACAAAACTCTAATAGTATGACAACAAAGCAATAAAAACGTTGGTAACTTACCTAGGTCCTCCTAACCTTCTAAGAACGTACTACGGGACGATCGGCGGGATGTAAAAAGGATGAACTACGGTGTTAGTCGACACTGTAGGTAAGTGAGACCCCGCCCCCTTTAGCGATGAGCCAAGATGGTCGTCCCATGTCCAAAACCGCTCAACTAGTCCAAGTAAAAAGGTGGTTATGATTGCAAAATGAGGGAAGACCGACCATTACCGCTATCATCCTTCCTAGGGACTCGGTCCTTTGGTAGGCTCTTCACGGTAATAGTCGGTAAAAAGCTTATTTTGAGAGGTGGGGATCTTTTTGTGAGGTGATTTTCTTTGGCATTTTCTTTCTTTTGCATTTTTGCTTTTTGTGTTGCTATGCCATTTCTTTTTCTTCTTTTGTATTTTCTTTTTGGCTTTTTGTGCCTTTTCTTTTTCTTCAATCTTTTCTTTCTTTCATTTTCTTTGTTTTTCTTTTCTTTGCCCTTTTGGCTAGATTTGAGTTGTAGGCATTTCTTTTTTTGCAACTAAGAAAGAGATTTTAACAATTTGCAACTTTATTTTGTGGATATGTGTAGGAGATAGGGGAATGGGTAAGTCGGGGGTCGCGATCCCTCTTCAAACCCAAAAAAAGGTGGAGAACTTGGACTAATCAAACAATTTCGAACACGGTCACCTAAGGGACGGGACTCGGCAACCAAGGCCTTTTCACACCGTGGGTGGTCATAATGGTCAAAATGCAAATCCTGCAGTAAATCCCTAGTAAGCTAGGTGGACTCAAGGTAAAGGACCAACGAAACTATTGATTTAGGGTCATTCTACTAGACTAAAGTCGAAGACTCGATCCATACTACTAGAAAGGGAAAGTAAACACTTGCACACTAGCCTGAAAACCGGGTTTTCGAAAACCTTTTTACACACTAGACACAACTACACATCACAAAACGAAGACACGGCAAAAACGAAAGAAAAAGAGACAAAGGCAACAGAACAGAACAAAACAAAACAAACATATAAAGAGAACAAACACCACCCCAAATTTCAAAATAAGCAACTAATCAACCACAAATCTTCACAAAACTCCACCCGAGCACACATCATCACAATTCTCCTCCAAACTTCACAAGAGGTAAAGAGGAAAAAGGGATAAAAGGCATTACCGGATGTCTTGAAAGCCTTCCAAAGTTAACGGTGATGAGGCGACCTATAAGGAAAAAGGGAGGCAAAACACGCACAACAAAACAAATATACGATACAACGACATAAAAGGAAAACACACAAAAGAAAATCTTTTTGATTTTTTGTGAAATTTTTAGGGATTTTTAAGATTTTTCGAAAAAACTAAGAAAATAAAACTAATCTAGACTACGATATCGCTCCCCCACACTTAAACCGAGCAATGTCCTCATGCTTGACCGTAGTGTATGGAGACACTAAAAAAGAAGAGAAACTACGAAAATAAAGCTAAAAATCAAAGAAAAGCGGAGAAAAGGGTATAATGTGTCCGGCCGGGGTGTAATCAAGTCACCATGGGCCGAGACGAGAAAAGATATGGATGGGGGAAGAAATAAAAAGAAGGAAATAAAAGGAAATGGGAGGGGAGGACTAGGTGTAATCAAGTCACCTAGCCCGGATTCCGCTCGAATCCGACTAAATCCAAACAAAAGAAAGTAAAATCAAAGAAAAAGTGAAAATTCTTGTAAATTTGGATTTTGAAATGATTCTCGATGTAGTCACATCATCGAGAGTCGGGAGCAATAACTACCAAGGCCCTGAGGGCCACCATGACACAATAGTGTATAAGGGGAAGGGAACGAACAAAGGAAGACAAGCAATAAAAGACGGAAAAGAAAGGATAGTTGCCGTACCAAGCGGTTAGCAACTCACTCGCTCCATCGTCTCATAGTTCGATATCGGCACATAGCTAGTCTTCATCATTGCTATTCCTCTTCATTCTTGATAAGCCCGCATGGTTGAAGCATAAAGGTATAAGGAGGTGGGATTTGATGTGAAAATCGGTGTGTAGTGAAGATAAGATGAGGTGAGAGTATGTATATGAAGTGTAGGGGTCATATGATATGTGCAAGGATAGGTAGGGAGGTGGGGCGGGGGTCTAAAGTGGTAGAGTAGTCTCACACGACAAAGAAGAGGCCAAAATAGGAGCAAGGCTCGTCCCGGTCGGGATGGATGGTCCCGGTCGGGATGACACACCCTTCCCGGTCGGGATGACTCAACAGAAAGCTCAATTTTTGGTACCCTCTTCCCGGTCGGGATGGCTCCTTCCCGGTCGGGATGGCTCCTCCTTCCCGGTAGGGATGCTCTCTTCTCGGCCGTGAAGAGTCTTCTAGCCCTTCATATCCCCAAAAGCTTGTCTAAAGCTTCAAAAACTGACTCCCTTGCTCAAATCCAAGCTTCTATCATCATCTACTCTCCTCGAAGCTTCATCTTCACTAAGACCTATCAAATAAACTCAAATAACATTCATCAAAATCCCTCCCTCACATCACTCATCAAAATAGCAAACTACAAGAATTTCACAAGACTAAAAAGAATTACAAGAAAGAGATATATACAAAAAGACGGTTCTTTTGGAACTCCGTCAAACCAAGGATGGTGCATTCTTCAATCATTTTTCAACAAAACTTGGCTAATTCCATCGCCATCAAGGGCACGAAGCAACAAATCGAAGGCTCTCGAGAAGTCTTCAATCAAACTAGTGGTATAACCATTCACACTCCAAGGTTCTTCACAACCTTGTCTCGACGTTCCCGGGGCATCCCGATCGACTAAGTTCAATGGCTTGAATTTGTACTTTCGATCCTTCGGTATATACCCAAACGTTCCTCTATCCTCATGTGGCCCCAAGGGAGGCTCATCTTTCTTCTTGCCTTGCAACTTGTCCTCAACATCATGATATGGGCATTCATCCGCCCCAAGCTCGGAATCATCATCTTCAATTCCATAGAAGTTGTTCTTCAAGCTTTCACCCGACTCATCCCCTAGATTGATGTCTTTCATGGCGTGGATCATATTACAAGACTCATCATTAGTAGGCGAGGTGTTACCTTGGAGGTCAAACACAAGCTTCTCGTCGCCTAGCTCAAATGTGATCCTACCATTCTTTACATCAATCATCGCACCGGCGGTATGGAGAAACAGGCGCCCAAGGATAATGGGAGTGATAGCATCTTCCAGCATGTCAAGTACAAGGAAATCGACCGGAATGAAGAACTTCCCGATTCTTATTGGCACGTCTTCCAACATTCTCAATGGTCGGTTGAGTGAACGATCGGCCATTTGGAGAGTAATAGAAGTACACTTGAGCTCTTTCATCCCAAGTCGCTCACAAATGGAATAGGGAATGATGCTTACACTCGCACCCAAATCACATAATGCTCTATCAATCTTCAAGTTGCCTATGGTGCACGGGATCGAGAAACTACCCGGATCCTTCAACTTGGGAAGCGTAGAACCTTGAATAAGCTCGCTCACCTCTCTTGTGAACGCTATGGCCTCTTCCTTGTCGACAGATCTCTTCCCAGCCAAGATTTCTTTCATGAATCTTCCATATGCCGGGATTTGGGTAAGTAGCTCGGTAAAAGGGACACTCACATCCAATTTCTTCACAATGTCTAGGAACTTGTCATATTGAACATCCACCTTGGTCCTCATTTGCCTTGTTGGGAAAGACAACTTGATATGCACCTTGTCTTGCTCATTAAGGTTGGACTTCTCAAATGACATTTTCCCTTTACCTTTGTCTTTTCGTTGAAGTGGGGGAAGCTTGTCTTCATGGGGTTTATCAATCTCCCACAAAACTTGCTCCTCCATTAGATTTCTCAAGCTTGCATTTTCTTGAGTTGGAGATGCAACTTCTTTCATTGCTTGTTGCTCACTAGGGAATAAGGGGGAGTCATAAGATGAACCATTCCTCAAGGTAATAGCATTCACATGCTCAAATTTCGCCGTTTCACCTTGAGGAGGTAGTTGCCCCTTTTGCCTTGAAGAGCTTCCCGAAGCAACTTAAACTATTTGGGTCTCGAGCATCTTCATATGAGCATCTCTTGCTATGTTCTCCCTTTGAAGATGAGCAAAGAATTCTTGTTGGTTTCTTAGCATCTCCATTTGGCTTCTTTGCATTCCTTGGTTACTCTTTTGCACATCCAACATAGATTTTTGCATGTCGAAATCTCGAGGTGGAGATTGTGGATTGTACGGAGTATCGGTGAGGGCTAAGGGAGTACCATAATCATGAATCAGAGACCGGCTCTTTGGCTTGCTTTCTTGTCGATTACCTTGGGATCCTTGTTGTTGTTGATGGTTCCCTTGGAACCCATGAGAGTTGCCTTGATTAAGGCCTTGAGTGTTGCCATGGTTGTAGTTTTGATGTCCTTGGTTGTGTTGGTTTCCTTGGAAACCACCTTGATTGAAGTTCCCTTGTTGGAACCCTTGATTGTTGATGAAGGTACCTTGGTTATGTTGTTTGTAGTTGTTGAATGGCCTTGGGTTGCCCACATAACCTTGGTAACCTTGGTTGTTGTCCCTTAAGGGAGGTGGCACATATGGACGGTGTTGTAGAGATTTTTGTTGGGAAGCTTGATGGGAAGCTTGGAACATATGAGGATAGGGGGCACCTTGCTTGAATGCTTGAAAGACGTTCACTTGCTCAATACTACCTCGACAATGTAGAGGCTCATGTCCAAATATCCCGCAAATCTCGCATATCCCATAATAAGATGTAGGAGATACAACTCTCAAAGCATTGACTTGTTGAATTGAATGTTGGTGGGAGGCACTTGCACTTTGACCTTGATCAAAATGGCTTTGGAGCTTCTTGTCAATAGATTCCATGTGGGTTTTTAATTGAGCTCCAAGATCAATGCTTAATTGTGTAATGGCATCGATCTCGTGCCTTCCTCCTCGATTCGCCTTTCTAGGCCTTGAGTATTGGGAGTTGTGCACCGCCATCTCCTCGATTCTCGACCATGTTTGGTCATCATCCCCCTCGGTAAACCTTCCATTCGATCCCATGTTGAGTATGGCCCTTGAGTCTTCATTAACCCGTTCCAAAACTGTTGAACTAGGAACCATTGTGATAGACCATGGTGAGGACAAGAGCGGATCAAGGCTTTGAATCTTTCCCACGATTCATAGAGGCTTTCTTCATCACGTTGTTGGAATCCCACGATAGAGGCTCTCAATAGATTTGTCTTCTCCGGGGGATAAAATTGTTGGTAGAAAGCTAAGGCTAGCTTCTTCCAAGTATCAATACCAAGAGTCGCCTTGTCTAACCCTTTGAACCATTGCTTAATTTTACCGATTAAAGAGAAAGGAAATAATACCCACCGGATTTGGTCTTGGGTTATTCCCGTTTTGTGAGGTAGCATCGCAATAATCCGAAAAGGTTTCCATGTGTTGATGGGGATCTTTGGTTGGTAACCCACTAAATTGACTTCTTTCGACCAATTGGATGAACGGTGTTTTTGCCACAAAATTGCCGGTATATGCGGCCGGTAAAGCGGTGGGACCGGGCAAAATGTCTTCCGTAAAGGTTGAGTGAGAAGAGAACTTAGGCATTGTTGGATTGGCGGGAGATGATGGTGTAGACGGTGTTGATGTAGAAGTAGAAGGGGAATTAGGTTGAGAGGAATGACTAGAAGTACCAAAGGGATTGATGAAATTCCCTTCGGCCGTTTCTCGAGATGTATCGTTCAAGTCGGATCCTTGAGCTTGTTCTTCAATGGTATTGCTAATACTCGGTTGAGAGGTTCTAACCCGATCAATCGTCCGTTGGCGAAAGGCTCTAAAGAGTCTCTCCGGCTCTGGATTGAAGAGAAAGAAATCGCCTCTCCTCCTAGGTATGCACTACACACTTGAACAAACGTGAGAACACCTAGTGCTTTATGGGCACTAGGCAAAGACAATAAACGAGCACGACGGAAGACAAAGAGAAAAGAAAGCTATAAAAATAAGAAAAACCTACAAAATATGCACAAGAGATAACAGAAGAGCACAAGAAGGGTAACTAAGTCTAGCTAATAAGCAAACTAAGTCTAAACATGCACCGTCTCCGGAAACGGCGCCAAATTGATGGTAAGGTTTCCGCCGCGTCCCCCATCGTCAAGTAAAGTCCAACCAATCCTAATGGTAGCTAGGGTAAGTCGGGTCGTGTCCACGGTGACGGTTATATGGTGTCTAGACTAGGTCTACCTAATAACAAGGCTAAGTCACAAACAAACACAAAGAAGACAATAATTGACAAACTATGATGGTTGAAGGTGATTAAAATGGACTAACAATGTACTATGTATGACATAAACTAATTGAAACAACTAAAGACTAATGAAACAAGTAAACTAGAGAAATGATGACTAAAGAGGTAGATAAATCAAATATGGGAAGGAGTAGGGTTAGGTCGGGTTCATAAATGTAGTAGAACGATTAGGAGGTCAAGGGTGTAGGTGTCACTTAATTACTAAGGTCGATTTGCGCTCTCGCGCCAAAGCCAAAGTCCGCACTCTCGTGTCAAAGACTAGACCCGAATACTCATGCTAGATGCTACTCAAAACACAAGGATTCAATCACAAATTAGTCACACAATGAGAGGAGGAAGACAAGTATGAGAAGCATTGGCCACTACTACCCACACAAGCAATTCATCAAACACATAGAGTGCCCAATAAGTGACTAGCAACAAAGAATTCACCTTTACCCACAATCAAACCCTAATCACCCATAATCCACACTTAATCCCCCTACTAACCCCACAAAAAGTCTACTCACTCATAGTCCAACTAATACTAACATAAACAAGAGAAATCAACATAATAATCCAAACATCCATAATGAACAAACAAGAACAATAAACAATATATAAAGATTGAAACTTGATAAATAAACAAAGATTAAGAGAAAAGAGATTATACCAACTAACAAAGAGATAAAAAGATGAGAACTTGCATTAATAAGAAAACCCCAAATAATCTCCAAGGTTGTCAATCTTGGATGAGTCTTCAAGAATCTCCTTAATACAAGACTAATTAACTAGATTAATCTAATATTAACAAGAGTTTAAAGAAAGATTAAGCTAATGAGAGGAGGAACTAAATCTAGGGTTTAGAACAATGTATGGTACTGTGTGATACTTAAACAATACAAGGGAGGAGTATTTATAAGGTTACAAGAATGAAGGAGAAGAAAAGAAGAGTCACACGGCTACAGCACCCCTTCCCGGTCGGAAAGGAATGGTCCCGGTCGGGATGGGCCATCCTTCCCGGTCGGGACGACGAAACAGCAGCCCTTCTAAACACGCACTCCTTCCCGGTCGGGAAGGACCTTGTAGGCCTCCAATATGAGCTCTAAGGTCCCTCCTTGCTTCTCATGGGCTTCTCATCGATTCTCAGAGCTCGGAATCGAGTCTAAGGGAATCGGAAATGGGGCCCAAGGTCTCGGGATCGAATCCAAGGCACCGAGTGATCGTTCCTTCTCTTCGTTGGCTCCAAAAGTGTATGAAACGAGTCGGAATCGTTCCAATTCTCCATGAACGGTCTTGGGAACCTAAAACGAACGAGAGGAAGCATGAGTAGCCCAGAAACCGCTCCAAAGAGCGATTTCACAAGGGAAAACGGGACCAAACACAACAAAATAGGCACTACAAACTACACTTATCAGTAGGATACTACCAAGATTAGGAAATTATATATTAAAGATATTATGAAAGATAAGCAAATAACATAAGACTCCTATCTTTGGTAAAGATACAAGATATCACGTGTCGTAGCTAGGAATTTCTTTCCTAAACACATTGTGATTCTTGTTCACCAAGTAACCTATATCAATATAACTAGATCTTATTTCCATAAATTAGTTTCATTTAAGAAAGAGTTTTGCCTTAAATAAAACACAATAAAAGATTTCCAAAACCTAATGGAATATTATTTCCATAAAACTTATAGAAGATATTTTAGAAAAATACTTTTAGGAAATACTTTCAAAGCAAATCTGGCATGCGACACAAAAAATCTTTTTGACATAATTTCTATCACGGAACTTCAGAGACTGTAACATTCAGAGTCAGACTGTAACATTCAGAGTCAGACTGTAACATCTAGTTTCAGACTGTAACAATACCAACTGCGACTGTAACACTTTCTTAAGTCTCTTCAAACTTGACTCTCTTAATCAACCTTGTTCGTAAACTCGATTCATGACGTCAAGTTAGTGAACTAGATCAATAGGGTCCTTGTTCATTCCGCCTTTTCCTTGTTCTTCCAACAATGAAGTGATTATAGCTCCGTGTTCGGTATCTTCTTCAACCATGAAGTGATTATAGCTCCATGCAGAGTATCTTCTTCTCCTTCTCCTCTTTTACAAGCTTTCACAAATTCTTCTATGATCCACAAAGCTTGTTTCTTTCCATGCGTACTTTATCACGATTGAGTCTTCTATCCATCTTGACGTACACTTGACTTCTTTTCTCTATCCGGTTTAACCTATATGACTTAGCATATGCGACTAGACAAACAAACCTGTTACGTGTCACTTGTAATCATCAAAACATAATACGAGATTACTATAAAGAGTATAAAACCAATCTCGAGCCTTCACCAAATAAATAAGTTGGTAAGCCAAAAAAATGTGAATTGAGAAGAATGAATGGTTGTTTGCACAAGTTTAAACTTCAAATGTTCATATCTTTTGTTGCACAACAAAAATTCGGGTGTGCGAAGCTGTCACATTCAGGATTACTCAATCGAGTACACCTTGGACTCGATTGTAGGGACGACGCTAAAGATGGCCAAAGTGGGCCATGGCCTAGGGTACAATATTAAAATTCTAGTTGAAAAAGTGTTACTCAATCGAGTAATGCTTTTTCAACTAGAATTCGTTTGGGCTTATTTTCTATCTTATTTAACCTAGTATTTAATTTGGATGAGATTGACTTACCTTTTCATTATTCAGTTTTAGATCTTTTTTTTGGGTAATATGTAATTGTATTATATCAAAACTTATAATATAAAGAACAAAGTTAGAGGAGAGCACCTAGCCAAGCCATGTCAGACGAATTCAGTTTGCCTGCTAGCACACCAACAAATCTAACAATTAAAGCATCTTTGATTTTCTTAAACAACACATGGGGCCTGCTGATACAACCCTCAATTCGGCCACGATTCCTTTCCCACCAAAGCCAATACACAGCAACAACAATGCCAGCAGACCACACCTCCTGTTGTAAACCCTTCACCTTGATTTGAACATTATGGTGCAATGTTGCTGTAACCTGCATCCCCATCCAATTCTGCAGTAAAAGCCTCACCTGACTACTGTAAGGACAAACAAAAAACAGGTGCTCCACCGTCTCAACACCCGTCTCACATAAGTAACACTTATCAGTGGTACTTATCCCCAAACCAACAAGTTTCATTCGAGTATTCAATGCATTCCTGCACGCCAACCACAATAAGAATTGGTGTTTAGGAATCCCAAACTTACTCCAAACCATATGTGCCCAAGCTACCTCAGGCACATTCCGGCGCAAAAGAGTATAACCTGTGGCAATAGAATAGCTCAAACCTCCCCCTTGCAAAGTCCCAAATTGGTAATGTGGTAACAGCATCTCCTTAACAGCACATATACTCTTCCAACCCCACGAAACTGATGCACCTGGCTTGTACTCATGCCACCCTCGACCTCAAAGGTAAAAACTATGCACCCACTTCACCCACAGCCGGTCTTGCTGATCATAAATCCACGACACTAGTTTACCTATCGCACCCTCGTTTCTTTGTTGCAGTTGACGCAATCCTAAACCTCCTTCCTTCTTAGGTAAGTACACCTTGTCTCAGTCCATTAAGGGGACTCGCTGATAAGCCTCCTGACCATCCCACAAATAATTTCTACACAGCCCATCAATACGGCCAAGCACACATTTAGGCAGAATGAAAATCATTGCCCAATACACATGAACCTGTGAGAGAACAGACTGAACTAAAGTCAATCTTCCCGCATACGAGAGCTTCTTGGCTCTTACGCTTCGGATTCTCAAGACGATCTTCTCAACCAACTTAGCACAGTCAGCCCTAGTCAATTTTGTAGTTTGAACTGGAACGCCCAAGTACTTGAATGGTAACTTTCCTTCAACGCACCTTGTAGTAGCTAACGCCTCAGCTTTCCTACCAGCAGGCATACCAGCACAAAATAAATGTGATTTCCCGATGCTCATAGTAAGACCAGATGACTTAGTGAAAGTAGCAAAGCCCTCATTAAAATATTCAGTGATCCCATATTGCCTTTACAGAACAACAGGAGGTCATCCGTAAACATGAGGTGGCTCAATTTCATAGACCACATTTAGGATGGTATTTAAACCCATAGTTCGAGGTTGCATAGTCAAGTGTACGACTCAAGTATTCTATACAGATAGTGAATAAAAGTGGAGAAATTGGGTCCCCTTGCCGCAAGCCTCGCTTAGCTTGGAAGAACCCAAAATTATCCCCATTCAGGCTCAACGAGAACCTAACCGTCCTCACACATTCCATGATCAAAGCAATGAACTGAGCAGGAAATTTAAGAGCATCCAACCTATGCTCTAAAAAAACCTATTCCACACTATCATACGCTTTCTGAATATCTATTTTCAACGAGCAGCGGGGCGACACAGCCTTCCTATTATATAGCCGAACTAAATCCTGACAAATTAGCACATTATGTCCATCGTTATGTGCATACACTACACTATGTTGCAATGCTTGATTAGTTTGAAAGTGCAGAATTCTACCAGTTATATGTTGGTCAGATTTATTGATAGACGTAAAGCTAACAGTAGCAGCATTATACAACAGCCAGATTCGGCCATTATAATAAGAGTAATTATGAACAACAGTCCAATTACTAAACCACCTTCTCCAAATCTTGGCAGCTTTATTTTCCTTAACCCTTGTCTCAATGATGGCAAGAACGTCCACCTTATTAGTCAGCAAAAAATTAAGAGTTCACTATGTTTGGTGGGGGTCATTAATGCCCCTAACATTCTAAGAAGACTATTTATTATTATTATTATTATTATTATTATTATTATTATTATTATTATTATTATTATTATTATTTAAACATGGAGGAATTTTATTGATGAATCAAAACAATCTTTACAAAAAAATTGGTGAGCAACCGAGATACTATCTGAGCCCCACCCCCTTAGTTATAGCGAAGCTAAGCCAAGCAAAAATAAAAGGAGCAGTGTGTGTCCCAACATCCTGAGATATCAAAAAAATTTGGATCCGCTTGAGCAGGCCAATGATATGTCTCTAGGTCTCCAAATGAAGAAAAAAAGAAAGGCAAGAACCCGTAGCCAAGCCCTGCACAGAGGCCCAATACTTGGCGCATTTACGCTGAGTAGCGTCGGCCACATCACGACCCGACATGAAGTCAGATAGCTCAGACTGAGTCAAAGGGGAAGAGCCAGTAAGATCCACACACACACATCACGACCCCTGTCTCAAGAATAATAAATTATACTATTAATTATCATAATTATATTTAAGTGCGTTGTTGAAGATCAATTTTGAATTTTGACTCTAAATTAATAAGTAACAGAAAAGAGTGCATTACAACCCGCCTGTGGTAAAAAATAGTTATAATGGTTGGTTTTTTTTACGAAACTTGAAAAACGTCTATATTATACGTGACATGTACTATGTAAACTATTTGAGATATGACGCGATGCAATAGTGAATGTACATACGGAGTACTTAATATGTGGTTGGTAAAAATATAATCGTAATAATTTGGGCCATGTTAAAACCGTGCATCTAAAAAATCTGTGTTAACGCAAATTGAAATGTCAAGGCCCAATCATCGTCGGGCTCCTTAACTAGTTATCTAAAAAATATTTTATTCTTTTGATGGAGCATATCTAAATAATCCCCCCCCCCCATCAATGGATATCTACCATTTGCTTATTCCCCATTTATTAAGAGAAGTGGGCCAATGTGTATACTTTACCAGCACACGTTCTCAGTCCTTATTTCATTCACCCATCGGCCACCACAACTCCATCCTTTCCATGACTGTGACCTAACTAGCCTCAGGCACTGTAGTTGACCACCAACGAACGTTGATTGGTCACCATCACCGCCCGCGTCGCCAAGTCTCTAACACTGACCACCACATCCTTACTTCTCCCCAACCTGGAAGGATGCGACATGGAAGGATTTTAGCGTGGCTGCTTTCTCAGATCTTGGAACCTACCTAGCTCGAGAGTTCTCTAAATTTAGAGCGGCATCATGTAACAACCCAGAATTTTTACGACTTAAATTAATAGATAATGCGGAAAATTATCTAAGTCATTTAATTATACAATATCAGAGTGTAAACAAATCCGGATCGCTACGGATCCTTACAATAAACGACTATTAATTACATAGTCTTGATTCACTTAGTACAGAATATAGATTGTATTTTTATACAAAACATGTTATTAAATCTCTCTCGCTCGATTCCCCAACGTCTTAGACCTGCAAAAAAAAACAGTGGATGCTGAGCGGGACAGCAACCAAGCCGTTCATCTAACATCACCTCATACACATAAAACAATCATGTGAATAACAAATGATATGCTTATAAAAATATTTAAAGGATATCACATAACAGATAATTTCCTTTATTTCGATTAACCAACATGTGAGGTGATGAAAATGATAAATTTTAGAAGATGGAACATTGGCAGCCATTTGATTTTAAATCATTTTTCAAGTGAACATATAAACACACGAGTCGTGGCTCCTAGTATCACCGCTACATCCTATTGGCTTGCATCTCACCAATAGAAGTAACTGTGTTACCGACTCGTAGACCGAACCGATCTCATGAGGTTTACATCTCACCCATAAGGCTCAATTGGGTCGAACTTCAATTATATTATATGTTTATTCAGACATATAGTTAGCTCGCAAGAACATCGAGAGGCACTCACTTAAGCCCTCGATCAAGTCAAGATCGACTCTACGGCTACTCCTGCTGAAATGGTAGCCACGGTCCTGCCCCACCTAAAGAGCAAAGCTAAAGAAGAAGGCCCATAATCACCTTCTCGGAAGCCTATATACCATCATTCGGGGCTACCCACAACATGGCCCTCTACATCACGGTAATCTTCCGTGGAAAGTACCTTCCGATGACCCTAATCGACGATGGGTCAGCAGTCAACGTCCTCCCCTTGAGGAGCGCCAAAGCCCTCAGCATTACCGAGGCTGACTATATTCCGACCACTCAAACTATCCAGGCTTTCGACGGAAGCCTAAGGTCAGTGGCTGGGGCCGTAAAGCTAACCATCATAACAGGCCCGATAGAAAAGGAACTGGAGTTTCAAGTAATCGATGAGACTTCTTCCTTTAACCTGCTCTTAGTGAGGCCATGGATCCACGCAGTCAAGGCGGAATCCTCCACCCTACACGAAAATCAAGCTACCTTTGCACGATAGTGTCATCACCTTAGAGGCAACCCCTATGACGGTTGCTAACTGCAACACCTCGGGCCGCACAGATCTCTGGGGGTTTGATTTCATAGGAAAGATCGAAGAAGTGTACCTTTTCCGACCCTATTTCACAACTAGCATTGACATGATGCTACAAAACCTAGGGTATCTACCAGGGGCTACTTCCCGACCCAATCTTTCAGCTGGGAAGATTATCGAGGTCCTCAAGAACGAAGATTCTCACTTCGGCCTTGGTTATGCTATAACTCCGGATAATGTCATCCGAGCAGGAATTGAAAGGGCCTGCAACCTCATTAAGGGTATCTACTTGAGCCCTTATAGCCCACGACTAACTGACTACTTTGTCACACCGGTATTCGGGGCTGTCCGGGTTAGTCTGTACCAACCCAATGCTATGCACCCTAGGGCCCACTTGGCCCAGGACTGTAACTACATTCCAGATGATGTCCTCGCGCTTGTCCAGTCGGAAAATCCCAACAGCACCGAACTCGTCCTGGGGCTACTTTTCGGGGAGGAAGTCGCGGCCCCGACTCCGAAAGAGGATCTAGTCAATTTGATTCTTCGCAGCCATAACTTTGATCCGACTAAGCTAATCTCGGATGTAGGATCCGAGACGGGAAAGAGAGCCTGGAGGAAGACTGTCAAATGGACTGACAGTCAAGGAAGGACTTACAAGCTTATCGCCGGAGAAGGAGAAATGCCTGAATCTGAGTCTGAGTTCGAGTCAGAGTCTGAAATCGAGTCTAGTGAGTCCGGTGCTAGAGTCACTCCTGTAACCACCCCTTTCCCTTTAGTTACTCCTGGTGTTCCGGGGTATGTCCCGAGCGCCTTGCCTATCCCGCCACTGACTAACGATCAGATGGCAGCTCTTTTCAAGCTATTTTCCAAGTTTACAATCAATAATAACAACGGTTCTGCTTACGACTTGTCTCATTTTCAAAATGCTTTCAATTTCAAAACTTTTTGTGCAATGACATTGAGAAACCCGACGAACAGGTACCCCTACCTCACATCTGATCGAGCAATTAGAGCAAAAGGAGTCCCAAAACCCGGTAATCGAAGAAACCGAGCCCATCAACGTGGGAACAACCTTAGAACCTCATATGCTTAAGATAAGGTTATCCTTAGATCCCGAGGAGAAACTACAGTTTACAAACATCCTCCATGAATTCAAAGACGTCTTCGCATGGTCCTACAAGGACATGCCAGGGATAGACCGCGAAATAGCCGAGCACCATATACCGATCAAGGTCGGGTTCAAGCCAGTTAAACAGATGCTCCGCCGAATGAGGCCCGAATGGTCCCTTAAAGTCAAGGAAGAAGTCGATAAACAATTCAAAGTCGGCTTCATACAAGTGTCCGAATATCCGAACTGGGTTGCAAACATCGTGTCGGTTCCTAAAAAGGACGGTAAGCTGCGTGTCTGCGTAGATTTTCGGGACCTTAACAAGGCAAGCTCGAAAGACGATTTCCCGTTACCACACATCGACATATTGGTGGATAACACAGCTGATCATGCCCTTCTATCATTTATGGACGGGTATGCCGGGTATAACCAGATAAAAATGGCAGAAAAAGATATGCATAAAACCACCTTCATTACACCTTAGGGTACTTACTGCTATACTGTTATGTCATTCGGTCTCATTAATATCGGGGTCACTTATCAACGAACCGCCACAACTTTATTACACGACATGATGCATAAAGAAGTGGAAGTTTATGTAGACGATATGATCGTCAAGTCTAAAAACAGGGACGGTCACATCACCGCCCTGAGAAAATTCTTCACCCGATTACGCAAGTACAACATGAGGCTAAACCCTCAGAAATGCAGTTTCGGGGTAACGTCTGGCAAATTACTGGGTCATATCGTTAGCCAACGTGGCATTGAAGTTGATCCAACTAAATCAAAGCCATTACCAAGATGCAACCTCCTAAGATCGAAAAAGAAATAAGAGGATTTCTCGGGAAAGTCCAGTACATCAGCAGGTTCATTTCAAAACTAACCATGGTGTGTGAACCAATTTTCAAGAAACTGCAGATAGGAGAACGAATACTGTGGGACGATAAATGTCAAACTGCCTTCGACAAAATCAAGGAGATCTTGTCAGCTCCACCAGTTCTGATGCCACCTCAACCCGGTTTGCCTTTGTCGTTATACTTAACGACGACCGAGACAGCCATGGGGGCTATGTTAGCACAGACGGTCAACTCCGAAAAACGGGCTATCTATTACGTCAACAAAAAGTTTTTAGAGTACGAGTGTAAATACACCATGCTCGAAAAGACGTGTTTAGCTTTGGGCTGGGCCACTAAGAAGCTCCGACATTATATGCTCAACTACGAGGTACAGGTACTATCTTAAATGGATCCAATCAAGTACCTCTTCGAATGAAAAGCCCATCCTCAATGGCAGAATATCTAGATGGACTTTGATGTTAGCAGAATTCGACCTAAAGTTCGTGTCGTTGAAAGCCATTAAAGGTTGGGTAGTAGCCGAGTTTCTCGCCGACAGTCCCGTGACTGAACAAGGACACACTGACACTTGGTCCTTCCCAGATGAAGACATTTTCCATACCGATACCAAAACATGGGACTTATACTTCGACGGGGCATCTAATTTTCGAGGATTCGGAGTCGGAATCGTTTTGATCTCGCCAAAAGGGGAACATACCCCCGTGTCCATCAAATTGGACCTCGATGTTACTAATAATGCAGCTGAATACAAAGCATGCATCCACGGGCTACAAGCCGCCGTCGACTTGGGGGTCACTAACCTCCGAGTACACGGTGACTCATCCTTGGTTATTAACCAAGCACTTCAAAAATGGAAGACTCGAAACGCCAATCTCGTGGCCTACCAGGCACGAGTAAGGGATCTTGAGAAGCAATTCTAAAAGGTAGAGTATATATAACTGCCTCGGGAAGAAAATCAGTTTGCAGATGCACTGTCAAAACTAGCATCTTTACTAAATATTCCCGATCACGTGACCAGTATGCCAATTTGTGTCGAAAGACGGTCTGAGCCGGCGTACATCCACGACATTGAGGATATTAAGATACCCGATCCCGAGCCATGGTATCAGGCGATACTAACCTACCTTACAAATGGGATATATCCTCCCGGGGCCGATAGTCGAGCCAAGAAAGCCTTACGAAGGCTAGCAACCCAGTTTGTCCGCACCGACGACAGACAATTATACAAAAAGACGGCACAAGGGGTTCTCCTCCTATGTGTTGATAAATCTAAGACTGAGAAGGTCATGGCCGAAGTACACCATGATGAATGCGGTTGTGGACATGACATAGGTCCACCCCGACGCGGCCACGCGTGGGTTTGGGGAGGCGAATGAATCTCCATATGAGATGGTCAAATTGAAATTTAAATCGAAGTTGGAGTCGCCACCGAATTTTATGGTTATTCGGGACCGTTCGAGCCCACTCTATGTCGTAGTGGGCCGTATACAAAATACGGCCCATTTCCGATGTCAGAGTTTATTGGGCTCGTCTCTTTGCAGTTCGATACCGATGCCGACTTGATCGGTTAATCGTATATTGAACGACTCTCGTTGCCAATGGATTTGGACATCCGGAAACCACGGTTATGAGTAAGGGGTGAGGGTACGTGTTGGGAAGTTCACTAAGAACACCCAACCCCGCCCGCACATTAGCGGCCTCTACTAGGATATCGAGTGATTTTTTAATACGCGCGTTAGTAATACGATGAATGATATGCAAACATTGTTTTCCTAAACATGCGAGGAATTGAATGGGTTGCTAAGTCGGTTTAATGCATGAAAAATTTAACGTCAAAGTTGAATTTAGCATGTGAGATTCGTTTTAGTATAATAAAACAAACGATGAAAAAAGATATGAATTTGCTACACAGGATAAACAAACGAGTTAGTATTGGTTTGTGAAAAATAATATAGCAAATATAATAAATATACGAGATCGAAATCTGAAAATATTGCTAAAAGATTCGGTTTTGTATAAAAAACGAAGTTCGAGAAATAAATAAAAAAGGAAAGACGTGTCGTGTGACAGCCGGCCGCGCAGCTCGCCCGGGATGCCGGCGGGTCGCGTGACGGCCTGTTTTTGAAATCGGTTTTTTGAAAATTTGATGCTTTTATTAAATCGCGTACAAATATCGCATAATTTGCACTCGATCTAATATTTTCGATATTCGTTATATTCGATAATTGACTACGAAATCAATATCAAATACTTCGACTAGTTTTAGAAAAAGATATAAATTTTAGAAATCGTTTCGTAGAATAAATAATAAAACGAACGAAAAAGCTAAAAAAAAGGGTTCGGGTTTCAGGCCCGTGCGCGAGTTGCCTGGGAGGGGCGCGACTCGCGTGCGGGTCTGTCCCGGTTCCGTTGTTGTTCGAAAATTGTTAATTTTGATAAATCGCGTACAAATACGAATTAATTTATACTCGATTTATGTTTTCGATATTCGTCGTATCCGATATTCGATTATGAAATCGATATCGAATATTCGAAATGAATTTTATAAAAAGTTTTGTAAAATTATTTTTTGAACGAAAAAAAAGATGTTAATTCTCTCCGCGTTAAAATCGTTGTAAAAAAAAGATGTAACGATTTTCTCAGCTTCGACGAGAGTTGATATAATTCTTTTTGATACGATAATCAACTATAGAGTTGATATCACATTTTTTTAAGAATGTTCGATGTACAAAAATAGTTTTTAGTAATATCGATATTAGAAGTAATAAAAAGCGATGAACGACCCGTAAAAAAAAAGGACCGACACGAGACCCGTAAGAAAAGCGGACGACGAGGGGGAGAAGAGAAGAAAAAGAGAAGTCGGGTTTTGTTACACCCTCAACCTACATGCTTCTGTTTACTCGGATCGGGGCTCGTCGGGACGTGGCTTGGGCACAAGAGCGTCGAGTGGATGTCGGTGAGTTATGGTGGCTCGGTTCGGTGGGACGTGTGAAGGGTGTCGGGTGTCAGGCCGGTTTCATTCGGGTTTGTAATATCGGTTTCTTGATGCTAAGTTTTATGCTTATGAGTGTGTGGGAATAATTGATGGTTGGTAATTGAATTAATTTTGAGTTGTGCAAGGGGCTATTTATAGGGAGTTCCCGACCTTGGCTAGGAGATTTTGAACTACCGTTTAGGATAGGAAACGTAGGAACTTGAGAGGAATGAGAATTCCGCTTTCTTGTGAAGGAAGAAAGGGAACCGGCTGGTTGGTAAGCTACTCGGCCGAGTATTTGCACTCGGTCGGGTGTTTGATACGGTTTTCGGATAGAATTCCTACTTGAGATCGAATTCTATCCTTAAAAGGATTTGTTTAATATTTTGTGAAGTTGATTTTTTGTAGGATTGGAGTATGAATCAGCCGTGTGAGGTGTCACGGTTGACTCACGTGCCTCGGGAAAATCTTTGACCGGGTTTTGACTCGTTCGCTAAAAGATGGTTTTACCCCTGGTGTCGGAATCGACCCAAATTAGTCTTATTTGACTCGAAACGACCCACTGGGCCTGATTTTGAGGTTGGTTTTGTGAGATATGTACTCTATAATGAGCCCGAGCCAAATGCCAATGATTTTGAGCCCGTTTCTGAGTATGTTAAAGCATGTTTGCGTCCGATCATCATCGGGTGTTTGTCGGAAACTGCTATAGACACCTGGCAGTCAAAATGTGGGTGTCTACAGCGGTCCACACATGAATGCCCAGATGTTAGTCCGAAAAATCATGAGGCTCGGATACTACTGGAATAATATGGAAACCGACTGCCAGTTATACATCAAGCATTGCCATAACTGTCAAATCTTTGCTAATGTTCAACATATGCCGTCATCCCTATTATATACCATGACGTCACCTTGGCCATTTTCGACATGGGGTATCGACATAATCGGGAAGATAAATCCTTCAGGTACTTCACCAAATGGGTCGAAGCCGAAGCTTATCGTATTCTCAATGCCAAGCATGTTGCTAAGTTTATCCAGAACAAGATAATATGCCGATACGGGATCCCGCACGAATTTATCAGTGATCACGGGACCCATTTTCAAGCCGAAACAACAGCATTGCTAAGCAAGTATAAGATTCAAAGGCATACATCATCGCCTTACCGACCCCAAACAAATGGAGCGGTAGAAGCAACCAATAAAACAATTGTCACCATACTAAAAAAAAAAGGCTGATAATTACCGGGACTGGCCCGATAAAATACCCTTTGCATTATGGGGATACCGGACGTCTATTCGCACCACAATTGGAGCAACGCCGTATTACCTTACATACGGGATGGAAGTTGTCCAGCCTGTCGAGTTGGAAGTGCCTTCCCTTAGGATCCTGCTAGAGAGTCAAGTACCTGAAGCTGATTGGGTTCGAGCACGTTATGACTCGCTAGTCTTATTGGATGAATGACGATCTCGTGCCCTCAATAACATCCAGATATATCAAAAGAGGATCCAGCGGGCCTTCAACAAAAGGGTGAGGCCCAGAAACATCAAAGAAGGGGATTTGGTTCTCAAGTCTGTTCGAGCCTTATTACCGGTAGACCCGAGAGGAAAATTCAAACCTAATTTGTCCGGGCCATATCTGGATAAAAAGATTCTATCATGCGGAGCTGTAATGCTGACGGACTTGGACGGGAACAAGTTTGTCAACCCAACCAACCTGGACCAGCTAAAGCGCTATTACCCTTAAGCCCTTTTCTCAATGTCATTAGCAAAGTTTATTAAAATCATTTTTTTATAAATAAACTTTCGAAAGCAAGTCAAAAGCTAGAATTATTCATTCTACTGTTATAAACATCTTGAACTAATAGTCTTGATGTATTTCTAGATTGCAAAATTTCAAAAGTATGAACTACGTTTGGTTTGATTCCGCTAATCGTGGATACGTAGGCAGCCCCTCAAAAGGGCACAACCACGGCAATCGAGAAAAAAACAGGAACGGTTTAAATAATAAACTTCCTTTATTTATTCCAAAAAAAAACCGATAAACTCGGAAAATTACAAAAATTCAAAAAAATTCCAAAAAAAAAGCACACGACACTAAAATAAATAATAATAATACTTAATCCACGGGAACTTCCTTAGCTCGGACTCGTTTCTTCGACTTCGAGTCCTCAATCACTTCAGTCGGCCCAAGTTGGGCCCTTACCTTTTCTGGCAACCTGTCTCGTGGGCCCAGTCGGTCTCGAGCTGCCAGCTTCGGTCCTAGCCTCCTCTCTAAGTCCGTCCGGGGGCTTAATGGTCCTTGCATTGAGAGCCGCTAGCACCGGTCTCTTTAGCTCGAGTCATAGTCTTTGATTTCGAACCTGACTCCAATCGGACAAGCTAAGGGTAGCGGGCGTCTCTCCTACGTCAAAGAATCCCCTATTTGTCTTTCACCGTCTCCCGACGAACCAAGTCGAAAGCCTCATTAGTCTTCAAAGCCTTACGGGCCTCCTCAGATTCTTCGGAAGTCCATTTGCGATAAGATTCCAAAACCCAAACGGATTGGCAAGGGCGGGGTATAGTCCATATGGCACGGGTAAATCAGCGTTGTAGCCACATGTCACACATAGCGTCCGTCAATTGGAGCGAAACGCTAATAACTGCTTCAGTCTCGGGGATCTGCTGAAACGAACCGAACTGCCTCAGAATGCGCTCCGGGTAGATATGGACGGTCCAGTCCAAGGATAAAATTACTAGATAGCGGGCCTTGTCTCTCTTAGCCAAGCCCGTCAATTTCAAGAGGAACCACCAAGTAACAGTCAACATAATCAAGGGTCCACCATGGAATCGTAGCTCCTCGTCCCAATAAGTTCGGTTTATGTGATGGCTCGAGCTTATCCGCCGTTTCCTTGAGCTAATCTGGCTGCTACGGTATTTGGATATGCTCACCGGGGGCTCTATAATTGACAAACGCTTGGAAAGCCAAATCTAAAAAAAAGACAAACGAATTTTCGTAAGTAAGCACCTGCCGCTGGTAGGCACTCGATCAAGTGTCATGTCTGACTCGATCGAGTGGCTCGTCTGGAGACGAACAAGAGATTTTTATCGAGGTCACTCGATCGAGTGACGGACCCACTCGATCGAGTGGCCCCTGTACGTCAGAATTTTGCCAAAAAAAGAGAAAAAAAGAAAAAGCAAGATGACCTGAAAAAGACGGGTACTTCCCATTAATTGCCGGTCCGGGTCGAGTTTTCTAGTATCAAAGCCCATAATGATTTCTCCAGTTGCAAGCCAAGCCGGGCTGTGACCCGTCTCCATCTGATCTACTATGCTAATCAGCCTAATTTGGCCCAAGCACGAGTCGGCATCCATTTTTCCTTCGAAGACGTATCGATGTAACATGCAAAAGGCGAAAGCCCTACGCCTATGGGTGGGAGTAACTCGAACGCCGCCAGAATTCATGAATTTGTCGACCAAATCGAACAAAGAAACGGAGTCTCCTTTCACCATACGGTCCGTCTCGGCATGGGACAAGCCAAGAAAGTCTCTCAGTCTCCTTCTCGGGTCAGGATAAAACGGAGGAATAGCTGGACGAGCGCTAGGACACCAACCATCGATAGCTGCAATTTCTTTGGGAAGAGGGAATAATTCTCCGCGAGGGACGCAAAAAAATGGTGAGTAGTATCCCAAAAGGATAGACAAGCATCCAGGAAGTGCGAATCTACCTTAAGTCGTTGGAGCGGGAATAAAGCAACAATTCCCATTTGAGTCAGCTGGACTTTGTCTTCATCTCGAAAGTATTGGGCCCACGTCTGAAGCATTGCGGTCAAATGTTCGATACCCATAGCAAGAACTTTTTTCTTAAAAGTCTAAAAGATTTTGAGAAAAGAAGAGAAGATTTGGGTTGAGATATAAAAATTAAAGCAAGGAGCCCTCTATTTATAATAGAAAATCCTTCCCTAATTGCCTTAGGAATAGGGATTCTTATCATATTTCCTACTCCACATAGGCGTACGCTTAACCTAAGGCTTTAGGAATCCTTTTTCATAATCTGATACAGGAATCGAGTTATCCTGAGTATTTCTATTTTCAAGCAAAATTTCGAAATTTTCAAAAAAAATTCATTGTTCCTACTTCCCTAGCGTGAGTCGGTGTTTCGCCTAAGTGTTACATGCAAAAATGTCATGTGTCAGCATACAGGTACACCCAGACTTTAGAAGAAGGTCTCCTCACTAAAAACTCCCCAGCGGAAGGCCCCGTGTGACATTTCTACTAAGGAAACACGGGATGTGGCTGCCAACGGGCACACCCACGGCTTCCTAGGCAAGCTCTCGCGCAGCTCCAAGATGGAATGTGTCTGCAAACGGGCACACCCAAGACTTCTTAGGCACCTCCCCACGGAGCTATTAGCATCAACTCAGGTATGGTTTCTATCTTATGGCTGGCGAGCCCTTTTACGCAAGTCTAATTGACTATAAACGACCCGATCGGAAGTTTGCCAGGTCTTAATCTGCGATTGGCCTGGTAGCTACTCTGACTTTCGCCTTGTCCAAGCCTCAGTCAGAGTGGGAGCTCTGTAGACACCCACATTTTGACCGCCAGGTGTCTATAGCAGTTTCCGAAAAAAACTTGATGATGATCGGACATAAACATGACTTAATACACTCGATTTTGGACTCGGAATCAATAGTATTTGGCGCGGGATTTTAGCAGAGTAAAAATCTTACCAAACATACCTCAAATTCAGGCCCAGTGGGTCGTTTCCAGTCAAATACGACTAATTTGGGTCAAAACGGACACCAAGGGCAAAACCGTCTTTTAGCGACCAGGTCAAACCCTGGTCAAAGACATTTCCGAGGCAGAAAATATGTCACGAAGCATTCGGGAATCCAATTGGAAGTCCGATTCCTCATAGAAATCAGTCACGGAGAAGGATTAAGCAACCAAAACTATTCCTTAAAAGATAAAAATCGATCTCCAAAAAGAGACATCTACCTGGCTCAGATCCACTCGATCGAGTGGACCAGCCACTCGGTCGAGTGAGCCCATAAAAACCGCCAAATTTGGCATCAGACCGGGCACTCGATCGAGTGTTGTGCACTACTCGATCGAGTGACCCTTGTTCCAGTTGAAAACCGGGTGTTTCTTTCCCTACAAGTAACATTTTCCTATCCAAAGACGGAATCCCACTTCACCCCAACTGGTTTTTTTGCTTCCTTTGCAAGTCACCAATCTCCTATCCCAAGTCGGGTATTTCATCCTATAAATACCCCACCCCCGCAACACAATTATACACACCAATTATTATCATCAATTATTCACAGCTACAACATACATTCATAACATCCCGACATCAACTCGAATCTCTAGCAAACCTTAGGAAAATTATACCAAAATACCGTCCCGATTTTCTCTAGAAATTTTGTAGGAAAACCGATCCAAAATACAACACCTTAACTCCTCCTATATCCTCGTTACTCCTACGCAAGCGCCGTTACTACGAGTCCGTGATCGAGGTCGAAATTAGCATGTAGGTTGAGGGTGTTACAAATCCTGATCTCTCTCTTTCTTCTCTCCCTTCTTCTCTTTTTTTTTCTTCCGTCGTTGACCATCGTCAAGTGTCGTCAACATCTTCTTCATTTTTTCTTTTTTTTTATCGTTTCTAATATCGTTATTAATTTTACTACTATCGTAGAACGTCATTCCTAGGATTCGATATCGACTCTATAGTCGAATATCAGATCTAAAGGTATCAATTATCAAATCATGTTAAGCATAATACCGTTGAAGCCGAGTAATTACTATATTACAACGTGGAGGAATTATCTCGTCTTAACAACATTCAAAACGATTTTCTAAACAACTTTTTTTACTTTTTTTTTCAAAATCCACTCTAAATATTTGATATTGATTCTATAATCAAATATCAAATATTACGAGTATCAATATTCAAGTCAAGTATAAATGACATCATATTTTTTACGCGACTTAACCAAATTATCGATTTCCAAAACCAAAAGCAATCTTAGAGTCAAAATCAACCGGACAGCAGTCCGTAAAGGGGGCACTCGATCGAGTGGCACCCCAAAAAACCGGCAGAAACTTTTTTCAAGGGATACTCGACCGAGTCCCTCCATGACTCGGCCGAGTACCCCCAATTACGCCTAAATAAACGCGTCTTACACGCTACAAGTCTCGACAAACCTTTTTCAAGTGATTTCGGTCAACACGTGTCAAGTCTATCACGTGAGTCAAGTCCTTTCAAAACCGCATCGTGTCATGCTTACATCTTCTAACCCGTTCTCTTCGTCATTATCAAAATTGTTGTATTGTATCGTTTGTCGCATTGTAATTCCGGGTGGTATGCCACTCGTATATTGTAATCTGTTGTCGCTCTTTTCTTTTTATTTTCGTAGTTTGCTTTATTTTACTAAAATGAACATCGCATGCTAAATCAACTTTGACGTTAGTTTAAATTCATTAAACGACGTAGTGAAACATAATTCACATGTTTAGTCAAAAACGCTCTTTGCATATCATACAACCGTCAAACTAACGCGTGTACACCAAAAACGAACGATATCTAAGTAGAGGCTGCTAAGTGCGGGCGGGGTTGGGTGTTCTTTGTGAACTTCCCAACACGTACCCTCACCCCTTACTCAGAACCATGGTTTCCGGATGTCCGAAACCGTTGGCATACGAGAGTCATTCAATACACGGTAACCAATAATGTCGGTATCGGTATCGCAATGCAAAGGGACGAACCCCATAAACTCTGAAATTGGAATGGGTCATACTTTGTGCACGGCCCACTAAGATATAGAGTGGGTTCGAATGGGCCCGAACTCCCCCAAAATTCGGTGGCGACTCCAACTTCGATTTAAATTTCAATTCGAGATCCATCTCACAAGAGATTCATTCACCGCCCCAAACCCGCGCGTGGCCGCGTCGGGGTGGACCTATGTCATGTCCACACAAGTGCAGTCGAAACACCACATATGGTAGAATCCAACACAAGCTATCCGTCCCAGACTCGCATCGTAAACCTTATATAAAAGTCGCCCGTGAACAAGTTGTATTTTATTTGATGACCTTCAATAGTTGGTCGGACTCATTTGAAACAGTCAAATCCTCAAATATTTACTTTCAGTGTGACAACGTTATATTTTAATCCACAAGTGTCACCCGAAACATCATATCCCAAATATCGTATAACTTCTTTTGAAATAGTAAATCTTTTAAATGAAGTTTTATATAAAAAATAAAATTTAAGGTATAATAAAATATTATTTCAAAATTTAAAGTTTTATTTTAGAATTTAAAGTTTCCGTAAAATATAAAAATTTCTAAAAGAGTATATATAAATTAAGTCGTACTTAAAATTTGAAGTAAAATTATTTTTAAAAAATAATTATAAATGTCGTGTAAAAGTTTCAGGATAAAATAAATCCATTTATTTTAGAAAATGAAATTTATAAATTTTTACCTATATAAAATAATAAGTAAAGTTTTATTAAAATAAAACATTTTACAAGTTACTAATTTACTCTATTATTATAATATATAAACAAATGTAAAAGTACTAAAGAAAATTAAATATGACCAAAATTACAATTATACAAAATATAAAGTACATAGAATAAACATACATAGCAAATATACATAAATCAATAAAATGATATAAGTAAATTTTATTCTTTTAAGTTCTTTTATTCATTTTCTCATTTTCTCAAACAAATAGAAATGTAAAGGTCATAAATAAATTAAACATGTGATAATTTAGTCAAGTTGAATTTAATCATAAATAAATATATAACATAAATAAAATATCACGTAACATTTATTTATATACATAAGTAATTTAGTCGTACAAATAAACCTAAATATTTAAATAAACAATATATTAAGTTAGTAACACAATATACCTATATATAAAAAATGTTGTTAGAAGAAAAATTTGGTTACCTTAATAAGCTATTACAGAGTATTTATTAACGTTATTAAGAATTTAAGGTCTTCAGGTCAATAATATTGTCTACGTTAGAAAAGTCGTCTCCTCCCCCTTTTTAAATAATTTTCGGTCGAAATAATTTGACCCAAATACGGTTCTAGAAAAGTGATCCCGCCAATTATTGGGTAGTTCCTCATCCCCGATGCTCCAATTATAGAGAAGGACGAAGGAGTAAATATAGTATGTAGTACGGAGTATGTAGTATAATAAGTAGAAGTAATAATACGTAATATAGTACGGAGAGGACGTAGTAGAAGTAGTATATGTAGTAAGTATTACTTGTAATTAAGTACTCCGTGTGTGTGTCTATATATATATATATATATATATATATATATATATATATATATATATATATATATATATATATATATATATATATATATATATATATATATATATATATATATATAGAGTAAGGCTCTTATGAGTCCTTTACTCTATATGAGTCCCTAAGTCCTCATCTTATCCATTGGATGAGATGAGAATGGATGGACGAGATGCTTCCAATTATTTGCATTAAAAAAAAAAATTACGTTCCTAAAATAGCTCCCATGATTTTAGGAAACAATAACCCCATGATTACGTTCATTCATCATTCAGTCATTCACCTTGCAAAATTCATCAAAAAAAAAAAAAAAAAACTTCCATCATCACGTTCCGTCATTCATTCAATCAAATCTGGGTTCAAAATCCCGTTACTATGGATTCAATGAGCGCAACATCATCATCAACTGTTGAAAAGCAATTGATCGAGTATAACAATGGTGAGTTTTGATATTTCTTTCACGTTGTGCTTCAATTATAATTCGGCGATCGACTAACAAAAATTAAATTTCTTTCACGTCGCTTTGGCTTCGTTTTTTATTTCAATTTTCATGTTAATATTGTTTTCATTGTCATCTCATTCATCATAGATTCATATTGATGGTTAATTGATATCCATGTCGATTTGGCTTCCCTTTTTACATCAATTTTTATGTTGATATTGTTTTTTCATTCATCATAGATTCATAGTGATGGTTAATTGATATTGATTCCATAGTTTTTTGTTTGTTATTTGGGTTTTCAATGAGGTCCACTGATAATATTGTTTTGTTTTCTATGAACGCAGTCACGATGTTGAAGTAACATACGCTCTACATTACAGTAACACTCCATTGCAATTACAGTAACACACTGAACGTTACGAAACAGTTTTTGATGATGATGTTAGAGTAACGTACTTTACCAGTTAGAGTAACACAATGTAAGAGCTGAAGTAACACATTGGCTGCATGGGCGTAACGCATATGTATTAACGTTACAGTAACACTTAATTGCAATTACAGTAACACACTGAACGTTGAGAAACAGTTTTTGATGATGATGTTAGAGTAACGTACTTTACCAGTTAGAGTAACACAACGTAAGAGTTGAAGTAACACATTGGCTGCATGGGAGTAACACGTTGTTTAATTTTGTGCAGGTGATATTGGAAGTGATGCGAATGCACAAGACAACACTGATAAAGGTGGATGAGGATGAGGAGGATGAAGTGGATGACGACGACGAAAATGAGGAAACTGAGGAAGACACTGAAGAAAATAAGGAGGAACATGTGTTTTGAGAATACTTGTGTTTTTGCTCATGATAAAAATATTTTTCTTTTTTTGTTTACAAGAATAACTGATTTTGTACACATTTTTTACAAGTAGCGTTGTGCTACGTAGCAATTAACTCTATATTTTATTTAATACATGTGCATTTGGTTAGAGTAACATCTTTGTTCTATTGGAGTAACACCTTTCGTCAGTTAGAGTAACAGACATAATGCATTAAAGTAACTGAGGACAGCAGCGTTTAAACAAATGATTACCAAAGTAATTGATGATAACTTGGATTGGAACCATTCATTACCAAATTAACGATTGTCGTTCTTTAAAGAACGATATATAATGCGTCAGAGTAATTAATGATAATAACATTATTTAACCATGAGACAAAGAATAACACCATTAGTTACTTGGAGTAACATCATTTGTTCATTAAAGTAACACTTATAATACGTCAATGTAACACGGGTGTGTAGCCTTGCTTGAGTTGAAGATGAAAGAGTGAGCGGGTGTGTGTTTTGAAAGAAATTAGAAGTCGAGAGATTGAGTTTGGGATGATGAAGATGAAGAGTTTTAGTTAGGCGGGTGAGTTTGAATGAAAAAATTGATTGTGATGAAACATAATCAAGTAACTTAGGTGGTTGGAGATAATTAAGGGAGGAGAGAGGATTTTATTATATTTTTTCCAAAATATGTTATATATTACCTTAATTACTAGACTCAATCACCACCATCCATCTCATCTAAATCAATGGCTCTAAATAGGACTTATGGACTCAAAAAGAAAAAAAGGACTCACTTGATCTTTACTCTCTCTCTCTCTCTATATATATATATATATATATATATATATATATATATATATATATATATATATATATATATATATATATATATGGGATCAAGGGAGTTGGTAGTGGATTGAGAAATTGGTGAGTTGTGTTGTTAGCCATTGATTTGGGTTGGATGGATAGCCTAGATTAATCAAAAAATAAAAGAAAAAGGGAGAGGAGGTACGTGGAATGACTAGTAGCAGGCAGCAACAGAGCAACAGCAGCGCAATCTCTCTCAATCTTTCATCATTTCCATCACCAAAATTCACTTTCTCACTAACAATTGCTCACCATTTCGCAGCGCAATCTCTCTCAATCTTTCATAACTTCCATCACCAAAATTCACTTTCTCACTAAAATTCAAAAATTCATCCCATTGCTCACCATTTCATCTCACTAAAATTCAAAATTCATCCTAAATCAAAATTCATCTCCTTATTTATACTATCATGCAAAATAACTAAACCCTAATTCGTAATTTGCTCTACATCTCCATGCTCCAATGGTGCTATTCCTTGAAGATTCGTATATGCTCAAAAATGTGCAGTCGAAAATTTCTGTTCAACATGCAGGAGGTAAGATGAGTACATACATATATTTTTGGTATCTTGCATTTGGAATTTCATTTTTTTTGTTTGGTTTGTTAATTTGAAGAGTTACACAGTTGTAATGTCATAGCCACACTCTATATGATGGACAGTCACACGTCGCTGAGAACAGTTCTTTTATGTGTCCATTTATTTGTTTGGTTCGTTAATATGAAGAGTCACACAGTTATAACATGATAGTCACACTTAATATGATAGACAGTCACACGTTCCACGTTGTTGTAGTTTTTCTGCTGTAGATGTAGTTGTATTATGTGAAGTTGCTTTATTATTCCAAATATTGGTGCTGGTAAGATTGATATAATTATTACGTTATATTTATTATTCACACGTTCCATCCTTGTTATATTTATTATTGTAATTTTTTTGGTTATCGAGTATTGTATATTGGTTTGTAATTGTACTTATAGTTCTTATGCGTTGTGGGTATTAATCAAGCCAAATTATTATTGTGTTGGTTCCTTGTAGTTGTAATTTTCTGCTGCAGGTGTAGTTGTATTACGTTGAAGTTGTTTTATTCAAAATACTTATCTCGAAGTCTATCAAGATATCACAAGGAGATGATCGTTTGCAACTCGAGGGTGCGTAACGTCTGTGAACAATGTTGTGTAGTGCATGGTTGACTGCTAACTGCGCGCGACTAATGTAGTTGCAATTTTGTGTGTGCAGCTGAAGATCGGGGCGACTCGGACATACAGGATGTGCAAGGAGATGTCGGGCGGATTTCAGAACATAGGAGCATCGTTGGTTGATTTCAAGAACTGGGGGAGGGACGTCAAGTGCTTTGTTCATGAGCAGGATGGTCAATTGTTCATAGACCGGTTCAAGAGTTTGAGGGACAGTCAGGAGCATTTTTACTTTGACTACGATGTTGATGCAGATGGAAGCTTACGCAGGGTCATTTGGGCGGATGGTGCAGCTTGAAGGAACTACGCGGCATTCGGGGATGCAGTTTCGTTCGACCCAACATACGGAACCAACGTGTATTCTATGGTGTTCACACCGTTCACTGGCGTGGACAACCACAAGCGGTCTGTCACGTTCTGCGGGGCGTAGCTAATAAAGGAGGACTATGAGTCATTTATCTGGGTCCTCTCCCAGTTTCTGAAAGCCATGGGCGGAAAGGAACAGTGTTATATCATTACAGACCAAGATCCCGAGATTCTAAAACCCGTCCCAAAAATATTCAAAGCAGCGCACCAACGTTGCTGCACGTGGCACATCATGAACAAGGTTTCAACGAAGTACGGCAGATCAAGAGAGGAGGCCTCGGAATTCGTAAAAGCGCTCAATGCAATTATTTGGAATGATGACATCGAGGCGTCGGAGTTCGATGACAGGTGGGGGCGGATTATGATCGACCATGATGCTGTTGGGATCGAATGGTTCGAAAATATGTTTGACATCAGGAGCAAATGGGTCGCCGCGCATTGCAGGGAGTTGAGGATGTCCGGAATTATGAGGACAACGTAGAGATCAGAGAGTGAGAACAGTTTCTTCAAAAAGTTTGAAGATAACAATGGTACGTTGGTCCAGTTCTGGATGCGTTTCGAAAGTGCAATGGACCAACAGAGGCACATGCAGAAGAGGCTAGACAATGATAACCGGCAGACATTCCCCAAAATTGGAACGACGAATCCGATGGAGACCCACGCGGCAAGGGTGTACACGCACGTGGCTTTTGCACACTTTCAGGAAGAGGTAAAGTTTTCGTTGTACACGTGCAGCGTTCGTGGGTACTAGGAGAAGGACGGGATCGAAGCGAGAACAGTACTGGACTTCATCCGGGACCGCAGCTACATTGTTGAATACAATCCAGGTATTGGCATAGAAAGTCACTGTCCATGGTGTTTAGCCACACTCACATAGCCTGACTATATGACCTAAACGGTGTGATTCTAAACTGCGGTGAGTGTGACTATACAACGTGGTAAGTGTGAATGCACAACGTAATGAGTTTTATTCTATGCATTGAATGTGACTATGCATAAGAAAGGGTGTGACTCTGAAATGCGGGACGTGTGATTGTACAACGTAACTCGTCTGATTCTGCAACGTAAGGACTGTGACTATGCAGCGTAATGGGTGTGACTGTATTCTGTAAAGGTTGTGATTATACCTGTAGAAAGTCACATCCTATACGTTGCGTAGCTACTGTCCGTATGGTTGAGAGTCACACTCTTTATGGGTTTTAATGCACTCGCAGGTACCTGTGAGGTCAGCTGTACTTGCTGGAAGTTCCGTCGGTATGGAATTCTTTGCAGGCATGCCATTTGGATATATTCTTCCAAAGGACGGGAGGCGATCCCGGAACGGTATGTGGCATGTAGATGGACAAAGGATGCCCTACGTAATGTTAATGTGTGTCCCCTGTCAGAGAGTCGCCTAAGCGATGAGAAGGTTGTTACAGTCACGAGGCTATTTTCGGAGTTCTATGAGACCGTCAGTCATGTCAGCAAAATGGCTAAGGAAGACGTTAGTAATTTAGCTGACATTATTCGTGACTTCAGGTCCGATGCGGTGCCCCTTGCTGGCCCTTGTGGCAAGACGCAAGAATTAGAGGAGATCCTTGGCTGTACGAGCGCAATTGAAATAACGATATTGCCCCCGAAGAAAGCCAAGAACAAGGGCAGTGGGAAGCGGATGTTGTCTTCTAAGGCGAAGGCTGCTGCAATTGCCGTGAGGCCTAAACGGGTGTGCAAGAACTGCAAGAGGATGGGGCACCATGACAAGAGGAACCGCCCCAACCCGTTCGCTAAGGACCCACCTATTGCTGACTTGTCTGTTGATGTTGAGGAGGAGGAGGACAAGGAGGAGGACCCGACAAGGATTGCCGAGGAGGATTGTTCGTGAATATCCTCTGTTACGTAGGAACATTTTTTTGGAAACACAAAGACTGTTGACGTTTGAAATGGTCAAGGTCCGTGATACATGATGACTATCAACGTTTTCGTATATTGCGGACCTCAGTCATTTCTAATATGGTGTAAGTCGTAGATCACGGGGCAATTTTTTTTTTACTGAAACATAAAGATTGTTGACGTTTGAAATGGTCAAGGTCCGTGATATTGTCTACGTCTATTGCGGACCTTAATCATTTCTAATATGGCATAGTTGTAAAACATGGGAGTTCGTAAAATTATTTTTTGTTGATTAGTTGTAAAATACATTTGAAATAGCAGTCGTTTTTAATTCTGAAATGCATCATCTTTGGCTACAAATACAGCTGTACAGGAACATTATGCCCTTAATATTTGGTTGACACGAAACAAGTGAGTGTGACTGTACAACGCAATGAGTGTGACTTTACAGAAGGCAGGGTGTGATTCTACAAAATGAAGTGTAGAAACCTAAACTGGTTTTATGACATGATGACTGTGATTATGCACCATGTTGAGTGTGACTATAAAACTTGTTGAGTGTGACTATACACCATGTGTCCATTAAAATAGATCATCTTTGGCTACAAATACAACTGTACAGGAACATTATGCCCTTTATATTTGGTTGACACGAAACAAGTGAGTGTGATTGTGCAACGCAATGAATGTGACTTTACAGGAGGCAGGGTGTGATTCTACAACAAGAGGTGGAGTGTGGTTACACTAATTGTAGGAGTGTGATTGTACAAGATAATGACTGTGATTCTACAATACACTGACTGTGATTCTATAAAATGAAGTGTAGAAACCTAAACTGGTTTTATGACACTGACTGTGATTATGCACCATGTTGAGTGTGACTATACACCATGTGTCCATAAAAATAGAGAAATAGCGAAATAGCGATGGAAATATTTGCACATTAGAAAAAGTCCATCTCTTACACAACACTTAACACTTGAAACATAAAAATATTCTACGACACAGTACTTGAAACATAAAAACATTCCACGACATAATGCGGAAAACATTTAAAACACATTAAAACATCAATTACGTACCATTAAACGCTACATTTTAACCCATGCATAATTAACCCCCGTTTTTTTGAAGCATCTTCTTCAAGTTGGCCAAATCACACTGCAACGCTTTCTTAGTGCGGAAACATCCAATACACTTTTTCATCAAAAATTCGACGTAGTCGTCCAGTTCTGTCTCCTTTTCTGTATCGCCAATGGATGCCACATAATTCCTCGCGTCTATGGCAGTGGCGACTAGCTGCATGGCTGATAATTCGTTGGATCTAGTGGTATCCAACAAACCATCGTACTCCTCGATCAATTTTCTGATTTCTTCTATTTTGCTTGCCATTTTTTTAGGGTTAAAGAGGTGAAGTTGGAAGTAGTTGGGGTCAAATGGTGTTGGTATTTAAAGAGGGGAGGCAGTAAAGAGTCAGTAAAAATTAATTGAGTTAGGTGGGGGTCCTATCCTTCTAAATTAATTAGGATTAGGAGAGTGAGGTGAATGTTTGTGTTCTCAATGTGCGTTGAGACTCACAAACATCACCTCCCCAGTCCCAGTGCATTTGATGCGTACAGTTTATATTGCGTCGACATCGTTTTCGAACCATCGTTTTTTTGGGAAATAATCTGATTTTACGGTGTGTGAACTGTTTTTTTGGTGTCTTCTGTAAATATGGGAACCATTGGTTTTTTTAGGTGAAACAATTGTTTAATTTTAAGGTGAAATAAACTGAAAGTAAATGGATGGATATATATGCAGGGTTAGTTAGTATAATTAATTAGTGAATTTGTGATTGTCTGTCATGACTCTGCAGGAGTTTGACTGTGACTGTGAGTCAGAAGTTGCGTGACTGTATCACATCGCACATGCGACCCTGATACTGAGTTGTCATTCATCTGATACTCAGAAGATACTCTAACATGAGATTTTTTTTCTATATTCACAAAAAAGTGTTTTTACTTCACTACACTTTCATGCCTTACGGTTCGCTGAGCTCTTTCGTTCCACGATTCTTCCTATCTTACGTTTTTCATCGAGTGTTTTCCATATGCTTGGTGCGTCTGCTATGAAAGCGCGAATTTTCGGCACCACATCCCCGCGAGCTTCATTCATGTCAGCAAGTACGAGGGTTGCTGCAACCTCAAACGACAAGTAACGCCTCCCGATCTTTGTCCCAATATCAGGGGGGGTGAACGGTGCACCGTCGTACAGGCACATGTGCATCAAGCAGAAAATGCCGGACTCCGGATCGTTCTTCCGGACGCTCTGCCATTCCAATTTTACTTGTCGATACGTAAAACTTGCCAGGTGACTGCTCTTAATCAGCCCCTTCTCGTCCAGGTAGTCGGTCAATGCTTGCAGCTGTTGCAGTATTAGGTAATAGTAAACGTCAGCACTTATGGAAGCAATAGAATATTTTGACGCGGCAAAATAAAGCATATGCGTGCAACTTACTATTTTGCTGGACACCCGGAACATATGTGACCCTGGGGCGTGTGTCTAGTGATCGAGGATATCAACTGTTCTTTCTATAAAGTTGACGCACACGCACGCGTAGTGCCCCATAGTACGCACCGGGAAAAACAACAGTTCGGCGTTCAAGTCGAATGTCCCGGCGCACTCTTGTATGAATCTGTCCCACGCTTCGTACACACCGTCAGTGTCTTCGTCCGCAGGGGTACTTGAGTCGGGTCGTTCCAGTATACGGGTTAGTGAGTCCTAACGGATGGTGAATATTAGTTGCCATCAGTGACAGGGTGCGAGACTAGACTATATCATGTGCGTGGCTGCACATCGCAAAGTGTGTGATTGTACAGACTAAGCTGCGTGACTTTGCAGCGTACAGACTGTGACTATACATGACAGTGTGATTGTAAATTTTTATGATGTCTGACTATACAACTTATATCACGTGATTTTACACCTCAACATGAGTGACTCTGCAAAGTGAACTACATTTTTTCAGTTAATGTGAATGGGGGTCATTTGTACTATTTAGTGCCTGACTATGCAACTTATAGCATATGATTGTACAGACTAAGCTGCGTGACTTTGCAGCGTACAGACCGAGACTATACATGACAGTGTGATTGTAAATTCTAGGATGTCTAACTATATCATGTGCGTGGCTGTACAACTTATATCACGTGATTGTACACCTCAACATGAGTGACTCTGCAAAGTGATGTCTGACTATGCAACTTACAGCATGTGATTGTACACATCAACATGTGTGACTCTGCAACTTATATCACGTGATTGTACACCTCAATATGAGTGACTATGCAACTCATAGCATGTGATTGTACACATCAACATGTGTAACTGTGCTAAGTGAACTTTGTGATTATTTCTAACTATTACACGGACTTTACATCTTTTCAGTTAATGTGAATGGGGATCATTTGTACTATTTAATGCGATAGGTAGGAGGTTATTGGGGCATACCATGTGTTGAATTCCGAACCATGCCATCGTTGGGTCAGTGGGGGAGGATAACCCACGCCGGTTGTCATTTGATTCCAACCAGTTCATGAGATTCGACCAACACTCCAGCACAGAAGCGCTCATGCTACCTCCGGATAAGAGCGTTTGAATGTCACACCTCTCCAGCCGCGCATGAGAGCTGTAGGACCCTAACCGTTCACTGCGGATTTTTGACAACGGTTAGTATGCAACACGTATCAGTAATCAAAGACGGTTACTTACCTTTCGTTGTGCCCATTATCGTCAAGGAAGCAGTAGTCGGCAACGTGTTTTCGTAGGCTGGGCATCCTACTCGTCAACGGTCGGTGTAGGCGAAACAAAGCCGACATGACAATGGCGTCCGGGTCAGGATGCCCTTGGTTCAAAGAGCAACCCAACCCATCTCCACAGCCCCGTATCCGAGACTTATTTGCTGATTGTCTTTCTTCTGGGACTGATCGGGGGGTGGGTTCAGGTGTTTTCGGTGATTTGCTCTGACGCTTCTTAGTGGTTGCTTTCACAGGAGTGGTTTCAAACGTACGGGCAGAATCCAACGATTCCTTGTATGCTCCGAATGCTGCCACTTGCTTCAAAACAGTGTCCCTCACCCTGTTCACGTCGCTTAGTATAAGGGTTGCCGTGATTTCTGCCCTGCACATATTCATGGCCGCCATTGTCCTCAGGGAGCAGTTGAACGGGGACCCGGTGTACAACATCATGTGCATCATCAGGTACACTCCACAGTCATTGGCGGAGTACCCCACCCCCTGCCATGATAAGGGAACGTTTACCAATTTAAATACATGGACCTTCTCACCTTTCTCCACCCCTCGTTGTACCATGAACTCCCCCATTTTATCAGCCTGCAAAACAAGTTCAAACAGGATCATTTGTTGAACACATTCGCGGTCACATAATTGATTTAATATTAAATTAAAAGGGCCTGACCGCTGTCCGAACAATGCCATAGTAAGGCAACTTTGTAAAATCTTTATCGTACAACCTGTTGTCCAGGTACTCTATTTGCTCAGAATTGAAGTTGATGCAGGCGCAACTGTAGTGACCCTCGTCACCCATTAAGATCGGGACGAACACCTGCAAACAATGCGTCAGGATAGTGGGCAGACATGGTATTATCCTGCACATACTATATCATGTGCGTGGCTGCACATCGCAGAGTGTGTGATTGTACAGACTAAGCTGCGTGACTTTGGAGCGTACAGACTGTGACTATACATGACAGTGTGATTGTAAATTTTGTGATGTCTGACTATGCAACTTATATCACGTGATTGTACACCTCAACATGAGTGACTCTGCAAAGTGATCTACATCTTTTCAGTTAATGTGAATGGGGGTCATTTGTACTATTTATTGCCTGACTATGCAACTTATAGCATATGATTGTACAGACTAAGCTGCGTGACTTTGCAGCGTACAGACTGTGACTATACATGACAGTGTGATTGTAAATTTTTATGATGTCTGACTATACAACTTATATCACGTGATTGTACACCTCAACATGAGTGACTCTGCAAAGTGAACTACATTTTTTCAGTTAATGTGAATGGGGGTCATTTGTACTATTTAATGCCTGACTATGCAACTTATAGCATATGATTGTACAGACTAAGCTGCGTGACTTTGCAGCGTACAGACCGTGACTATACATGACAGTGTGATTGTAAATTCTAGGATGTCTAACTATATCATGTGCGTGGCTGTACAACTTATATCACGTGATTGTACACCTCAACATGAGTGACTCTGCAAAGTGATGTCTGACTATGCAACTTACAGCATGTGATTGTACACATCAACATGTGTGACTCTGCAACTTATATCACGTGATTGTACACCTCAATATGAGTGACTATGCAACTCATAGCATGTGATTGTACACATCAACATGTGTGACTGTGCTAAGTGAACTTTGTGATTATTTCTAACTATTACACGGACTTTACATCTTTTCAGTTAATGTGAATGGGGATCATTTGTACTATTTAATGCGATAGGTAGGAGGTTATTGGGGCATACCATGTGTTGAATTCCGAACCATGCCATCGTTGGGTCAGTGGGGGAGGATAACCCACGCCGGTTGTCATTTGATTCCAACCAGTTCATGAGATTCGACCAACACTCCAGCACAGAAGCGCTCATGCTACCTCCGGATAAGAGCGTTTGAATGTCACACCTCTCCAGCCGCGCATGAGAGCTGTAGGACCCTAACCGTTCACTGCGGATTTTTGACAACGGTTAGTATGCAACACGTATCAGTAATCAAAGACGGTTACTTACCTTTCGTTGTGCCCATTATCGTCAAGGAAGCAGTAGTCGGCGACGTGTTTTCGCAGGCTGGGCATCCTACTCGTCAGCGGTCGGTGCAGGCGAAACAAAGCCGACATGACAATGGCGTCTGGGTCAGGATGCCCTTGGTTCAAAGAGCAACCCAACCCATCTCCACAGCCCCGTATCCGAGACTTATTTGCTGATTGTCTCTCTTCTGGGACTGATCGGGGGGTGGGTTCAGGTGTTTTCGGTGATTTGCTCTGACGCTTCTTAGTGGTTGCTTTCACAGGAGTGGTTTCAAACGTACGGGCAGAATCCAACGATTCCTTGTATGCTCCGAATGCTGCCACTTGCTTCAAAACAGTGTCCCTCACCCTGTTCACGTCGCTTAGTATAAGGGTTGCCGTGATTTCTGCCCTGCACATATTCATGGCCGCCATTGTCCTCAGGGAGCAGTTGAACGGGGACCCGGTGTACAACATCATGTGCATCATCAGGTACACTCCACAGTCATTGGCGGAGTACCCCACCCCCTGCCATGATAAGGGAACGTTTACCAATTTAAATACATGGACCTTCTCACCTTTCTCCACCCCTCGTTGTACCATGAACTCCCCCATTTTATCAGCCTGCAAAACAAGTTCAAACAGGATCATTTGTTGAACACATTCGCGGTCACATAATTGATTTAATATTAAATTAAAAGGGCCTGACCGCTGTCCGAACAATGCCATAGTAAGGCAACTTTGTAAAATCTTTATCGTACAACCTGTTGTCCAGGTACTCTATTTGCTCAGAATTGAAGTTGATGCAGGCGCAACTGTAGTGACCCTCGTCACCCATTAAGATCGGGACGAACACCTGCAAACAATGCGTCAGGATAGTGGGCAGACATGGTATTATCCTGCACATACTATATCATGTGCGTGGCTGCACATCGCAGAGTGTGTGATTGTACAGACTAAGCTGCGTGACTTTGGAGCGTACAGACTGTGACTATACATGACAGTGTGATTGTAAATTTTGTGATGTCTGACTATGCAACTTATATCACGTGATTGTACACCTCAACATGAGTGACTCTGCAAAGTGAACTACATCTTTTCAGTTAATGTGAATGGGGGTCATTTGTACTATTTATTGCCTGACTATGCAACTTATAGCATGTGATTGTACAGACTAAGCTGCGTGACTTTGCAGCGTACAGACTGTGACTATACATGATAGTGTGATTATAACAACTACGAATAAACAGTATGTGCAGGATAATACCATGTCCGAGTCCAAAGCAAAGTCGGAGAAACTCTTTTTTATCCACTCGTCCCACACGTAAAATATTTCTTTGTCATGATTCTTGCCCTGGCCTCCTTTCTTCCACAATTCCAACAATGGGACCTGGTCACATGCATTGATGGTAATATATGTAGTTAGTGTGTGTTTGACATGAGTGTGACTGTACAGCTGCAATTGTGTGACTGTACAGCGTAAAGTGTGTGACTATAGCGTGTAGTGTGCGACTATACAGCCTGAAGTGCGTGACTGTACATCATAAAGTGGGTGACTATACAGCTTATAGCGTGTGACTATGCAGTTTATAGTGGTGACTGGACAACATAATGTGTGTGACTATACAGGTAATAGTGTGTGACTATACAGCCAATAGTGTGCGACTATACAGCTAATTTGGGGGGTGAACGTACCGTATGTCCAAGAGAGAAGTAACATCTACTGGTTACTTTTGGTGCTTTTTTTTCGTACACCAGTTGGTTCAACAGCCTACACCACCAGTCAATGATGTTATTCATCACCTGCAGGTCAGGCTCGAGCGACTGCATGTTGCCCCTCGCTATACAGTCATATTCTGTGAACTCGACCAGCATTTCGCTTTAGACCAAACAAAGACCCGATTAGCACATGCATTTTAAAAATGACATGAGCAGCACAATAAATACGTACCCTGCTGGACGTGGCGTTGAACGGTCGAAGACGTAGTCGATTACATATTTTCGTACGTGGAGGATATCCCAGAAGATGACGATATTGGAGCAAATGAATCCAAGATTACAAGCTGCCCTCTCAATATTCTCCCACAGTCCAACATGCAGCCCAAATTGTCTGGAATCGTATCCATGCATTCAAATGCCACGTCGGAGTGGAAGATGTACCGATGATGTAGTGCCTCGGGGTGTGACAGGCTAAAGTCGTATGCCTCAAATTAAAATTTATAATCACTTATAACCAACAAACTAAAACAATAGTATAATGGAAATAAGGGTCCAACCCACAGAGAATCGGTTTAATTATAACTGTGTACTAACATAGAACGATAAATAACTAATTAATTAAACAATAAGAAAGGGGGGTTTTGGATGATTATCTAACAATAAATCTAATAAAGATGAAAATTTTAACTAAATCAAATGATAAAAAGGTCTCGAGTCAAGTACAAATCCACAACTTGATCACAATTGATCATCGAAATCCGGTTCAAATTATTATTCTTGACTATTTTATCGTGAATCGAAGATTCTAATTCTCCTTACGAATAACTAATTAAAACGTATCCCGTTCTTAATTAGATCTAACTGTTAAACAATCTAAACAATCCAGTTCTAGATTTAGTTCAACAACAGCATTAATAGATAGAGAATTCAATAAAGAGATAAATAAACACATACAATCCAGTTGTGCTATAAGTCTATGATAATTGCTCCTAAGTCTTAATATAAACGAATCCCGTTCAATAATTAAGTCTTAGATGTTACTCAGGTCAAGTTAATCAACAAATCCTGTTCAATTAACAAAACTAACAGTAGAACGATGAAATAGATAACTAGTTGATCACTCTAGGAATCAATAACAATATTCATGTAATTAAACTGAGCAATTAATCAATAATCAAGAATAAAAATTAGAACTTTCAAACTCACAATCGATAATTAAGCGCTTCAATGTCTTGAACCAAGAAGAGAAATTAGTTACACATAGTCTTGGAGAAAATTAGGGTTGAACGTTCACTTCTCATCTAACGTAAAACTACCATATGAATAATAATAATAATAATAATAATAATAATAATAATAATAATAATAATAATAATAATAATCTATACTAGTAGTAGTCTAATAATAATAGGAAAGTCTCAAAATTACCAAAAGCTAATAATAAAATAAAATAGTAAAATATAATAATCCTAATAAATACTAGGCTGTCACGGAACCTAAAGAGACTTAAATTCCGTCTTCAATTTCCGAGCTTGTTCTTCCGGTTCCTCGTTTGGGCTTATTCTTTCAGATCTATGTCTCGGGCCGAATCAACTAAATAATCATATCGTACTCCAAAATCCTCAAATTAGCTCATATGATAACCGCACGGACATTACACAAATACGACAGAATAACACCAATTTAGTCAACCAAATTACACCTAAATCATCGTTATAACCGTGACTAAATATGGCCCATCAAATATCCCCACGCTTGAACCTTTACTCGTCCTCGAGTAAAACTCGAAGAACACAATAAACACAACCATCAACGGTCCAAAATGTGTAGGAAAAACATTACACTCACGGCCCTCGCTCGTCATCTTCTAACTCCCTCAAAATACATGAGAAACATTGCAAGAGCAATTCCACACAAAAATTGGATATCCAACCAATTGCTCAAGTGTATCCACACAACACGACGTCAAACTATTATCATCGGCTCAACTCATCAAAACAAAGGACATTAGCAAATAAAGATAAGCTAATACCAACTTCTAACGCCCCTATTTCTCCAATCCTAAAACGGATCACATGTGCTACAAATGTCACCGGTGGTAAAAGATGTATAACACAATAATCCACAACCCGCACATGTGATCAATCCTAAACGCCTCTAATAGTTCAACACACCAAATAAACATCACCAATTGCACAAAATATAGTGCTACGACTACACCGCACCGCGATACTTCTCACCGTATCCAACTAATCCTACCCGACCGACCTTCTTTGTCACCCTTCTTATGACGCCAACACCAAAAACGGAGAAAGTAGTAGTGATTTTTTTTCCTAATTCCCTCATTTTGCCTAGAGCGTCCGCCCTTGCGGATTTTCACTCTAGCTTTCATTTTTTCCTCACACTACTCTCGTGGCGCGCAATTCGATTTTTCTTTTTACCCGGAGTGCGCTTTCGGGTTTTCACTCCGTCCTCGGTCACATTCCCCATTCTTGCCTAGGCGCCCTTTCTGGGTTTTCACCTAGCCGGGTTTATTTCTTTTTTGATTTTTTTCATCATTTTTTTTTTCATTCAAATTTTTTTCTTGAATTTTTTTCTCTTTCTTTCATCATTTTTTTTCCTTCAAAAATCAACTCAAAGATGATTACAATAACGAGACAAACAGATTTCCCTTCCCCACGCTTATTCCGAGCATTGTCCTCAATGTAAGAGTAAGGACATAAATAAAGACAATAAACCGGGAGGAGACCTTCAACATCGATAAATAACTCGTCATACTCTTCCTAATGTCACACGATTAGCGACTTACTATCACACACCTTGCTATGAGTCAGGACACACAAAACCCAGACATCAACGGGAAACAGTTCACAAATCACAAGTACCAATACGAGGACAACACACGTCACCATGTGAAATAAACCGAGTACAAGTGGGAAGAAAAAAAAAAGAGTCGGGAATTGATGAATTGTCACATACCCGACTGACACGTACTCCACCCACAACAGCCTGAGTGTAGCAACCTGATACCACACAGACGGTAGAACTGACGACGGCACGCCGGCAACACAGACTGACCAGAACACAATCACAACCCTGACGACAGTCCGATCCAGAGACTGGCACAAACCAGGCAACAACAACGGGACGCAACAGCGGCAACAAACCCGACAAGACCGGCGACTCGAAGAAGACCAACGACGACAGCACAGCATCGGCGATTCGGAGGACCGGCGACGATATGTGGAAGAAGATTGGGATGAGAGATGTGATTTGGGATGGGATTTAGAGTTTGATGGAGGAACTGGAATTAGGACTATGAGGGAAAATTAGGGAAGAATTAGGGATTAGAGATTTGATGTGAGTTGGCATGTGGTAAATGTTTATGGTAGATTTAAAATAGGATTTGAATCGAAGATGGTGAATTGAAGAGATGAATTAAGGATGAAGATGGAGAACTGGAAGGGAAATTGGGGAAGGGGATGAAAAGGGAAGAAAGGGGATGACGATGAAGGTGGTAATATTTTTTTATTTTTTTTTATTTTTTAGATAGAGAACATACCTGTGGGAGAAGGAAATACGCGCGACCCGCCTGTGAGCCATACAACTCGCACGAAGGTCTGAATAATTCGATGTTTCCGGACGAATTTCTTCGTCTCGTTCTCCGTATTCATGACCTCCTCATGCTAGTCGCCCCACACTCATGCTAGTCGCACGAGATTCTGAAAAATCCGTCTTTCTCCTTCCTGCAAGTACTAAAAATTAGGACTCGATTAAGTTTAGAAATAAATATATTTACGACTTATTCTACGAAAAATACGAAAACGCTTATTAATCTAATATTATGAAAATGACCCTTTATAAAATTTGAAAATAAAAATAAAATAAAAACATACCAGACACGGGTCGCCTCCCGGAAGCGCTTTTGTTTAATGTCGTTCGCTCGACTTCTTGCAGAAAACTGACTCGAATTAAAATAGTACTAAATTACTTACCTCAACCGACAATGGAGCAATTGAGCGGAATGAATGTACGGAACAACTCAATGCCCTTAGCAATCGATCAAAAATACTCGCAAATAGATTAGAATAGTGACGATAAGAAATAAAAATCAATTGCCACCACCTGTTGATGTGCGTCGAATTATCGTCTATCCAACGCGGTCAAACGATATTTATAAGACTCGAGATTACACAATAACAAACAAGTAATCGTGGTAAGTCGAGGTCGGTCCACAGGGAACGGTGTATTGCGATGATGAGTTTCAAGTGTCATGTTCGATGTCTAGAGGGGGATTTTCTAGGGTCGAGTCTAAACTAAGGGAATATCTAGAGGAGCAACTAGGGGAAATGCTAGTGGTGGTCAATCTAGGGAAAAGGTGCTGGGGAGAAGTCGGGATTCGGTACTTGGAGTCTAAGAAGGTCGGAATCGAGTTTTTGTCGCAACCTTGATAAACTCACCTAAATTCCCGCTTTCGCGGCGAATGAGGGTAAGTCCCTAGTCATGGTAATTTCTACCCCGAGTTTCCCCATATTGATAGAAATTAGTCAAGGTCGGTCTAGTTGGCCGGACTAAAACAACAATGACACAACACCATAAATAAGATAAACCAACATGCAAGCAACCCACCAACATCCCTTTATTCAAATAATCCAAGCCCTCATCCCTAAACTCTCCAACAAGAAATATACTCACTAAACATTATGGAAGACAACAAAATATCTACTAAGGAGAAAATCACTACAACATGCATATTAATTAGATCTAATGAAACTAACAACACCAATATGATTTAGACAAGATAATGATGAGTACACAACATAAAAACTAAACTAGAGATTAGAGAGTGGAAGAGAATTATACCAACTATGTAGATCTATAAGAAATAAGAAAATTGCATGAATAAAGATTGAATCTTTGATGAATAAAGTGAAGAACTTGTCACTAATCCTTCAATAAACCCAACAAATCTTCAAATAAAACTTGAATAATCTTCTTACAAACTTCAAATCTAGATAATTGTTGATGGAAACTATGTGGATTTACTATTAATCACTATGTAAACTACTAGAATTTTGGAGGATTTTTACTAGAATACTACTAATAAACTACTACTAATGGATGGTGTAGTAGGATGGTGAAGTGGTGTAATGGCTTCCCTCCTTAGCACAATGTAGAGGTGACTTGGGCAATAAACTAGGGTAACATATACTCCCTCCCCATCACAATGATCTTCCCACTTCATAATGACACATGGATTAAGAAATGGGTAATAAAATGTGGTAAATTGTTGGGTGGGGTTCAAGATGTCAAATCACAAAATCTAACCAATAGAAGGAGAGTATAATGGATGAATAAGGAAAGTTTTGAAGTGGGAAAATCTTAGTGGAGTTTCCTTTTAAGGAAAGTGGGAAAATCTTGGTGGTGGGGAGGGAGTATATAGTAATCTCTTAATGGGTATTTAACCTAAAGCCCAAATCCACTTTATGCTCCATTAGTGAGACAATCTCCCTTTGCATCTCCATGGGGTGAAACTTTGCCCCGCGGACTTGACGATAATTCCCACCGGGTGAAATTTCGTCCGGTGATATTTTCTTCCATTTTTCGCGTTTTTGGCACTTCTTCCCATCGGGCGAAATTTCACCCGGTGGGCGAAATTTCGCCCGGTCAGTTTCGCCCAGTAGGGAGGTCTCGGGAAATCTTCGGGAGGCATTTTTACCGTCGGGTGAAATTTCGCCCGGTGGTGTCTCACCGGGTGAAATTTCGTCCGGTCATTTCTTGGCCTCTTTCTTGTCTCATTCTTCGTCGATTGATTGAATGGCTTTAAACTTTAAGTTGTGTGCTTTGCTCTTTGGACGGTGTTCCTTTCTCTTGTGCTCGTGGAAGCTCAATCGTGATTTTTGTAGCAAAACCTATCAAAATTGATAGAAAAACTACCAAAAACACGTAAAACGCACAAGAGGGACGCTAATGCGAGAAGTACGCAAAATATGGCGATAATCGCACTCAAGACTCGTAAAACGAGGGGAAAACGGGTCTAAATGGGAGGAAAAACGGTCTAAATTTAGCACACAACAATTCCCCCACACTAAAACGTTGCTCGTCCTCGAGCAAAGACCTAAAAAGAAATTACAAACTACTACTACTAGCTAGACTATGCTAAGCCGATACAGGGCAATTAACGGGCCCGCTCCGTCCCTTCAACTCACATCGAAATACTTATGAGGTAAAGTACTCCCATGCAAGGCAAGTTGGGGCTTGCTCAAAATGGTGGATGCGACTAAACACACAAAAACACATAACACGAAAGAATAGACGCATCCAAAGCAAAAATAAAACACCGAATCCCTCATCGAGACGGCAGGGAAGACACCGATTACTTACCTAAAACAACAATAAACTTCCAAGATAAATCACCCACGTAAACAAGGACCAAAGCCTAATACTATGACTATTAAGCACTATAGATGTTGATAACTTAGCCTAGGTCCGCCTAATCTTCTAAATGGGTACTACAGGGCGTATAACGGAGTGGAAAAAGTGAACCATGGATTCGTTCGACACTGTAGGTAGGTGCAGTCCCGCTCTCTTTGGCTAAGCCAAGAGGGTCGTTCCAAACTCGAATTTCCTAAATTAGCCAAATGAAAAAGGTGGAGTGTTTACAATTATTGGGTTGATCGACTAATCACCGCTATCTTCCGACCTCGGGACTCGGTCCTCTAGTTGGCACTTCACGGCGACGAATCGATCAAAGGGTTTTTTTTTTGAAGGAGACGTTTTTGACATTTTGATTTTCATTTGAAGCTCCTTTTCTTCTCCTTTGTTTTTCTTTGTTTTTCATATTTTTGTGCCCTTTTCTCTTGCTTTGGTTTGCCTTTTTTGGCTTTTTGATGTGGTTTGTAACCAAGCTTGGAGGTTATTTTGGTGTAAACTTATTGTGATGATGTATAGGTGGAGGAAAAATAGGTAATTGAGAACGCGCGCCATTCTGGATAACCCTCAAAAGGCGGAAAGGATTTGGACTAAAGGTGCAATGGTCATTCGAGCAACGTCACCTACAAAACGGGATGCGGGAACCAAGGCCTAACTCCTCCATGGGTGGTCAAGGTGGTCAAATGCAAACCCCGAAGTAAACCTCTAGTAGAAAAGGTGGACTCAAAGCTAAGGATCAACAAATTCATTGCCTAAGAGTCATTCTACTAGACTAAGGTCCAAAATCTACAATGGGTTATCTACAATGGAATGTAAACTCTTGTAATAAGTTTGTAATCGGGTTTTCGAAAAGTTTTAATCCTAGACACACTATACAAAAACAAAATAAATACATGAAAATGAAAAAGCAAATAAAAGAAAACACAAGTAAGGTCAAGTACTCCATACTCCATCAACATTAAAGCACACAAAATCAACCACAACACCCAAATGCTCAACTTCGAGAGCCTCCAAATAGCAACAACCTAACTTCTCTACAAAATTAAAGAAGGAAGGAAGGAAGTTACCTAGCGGGTGCTTTCATAATCTCTTCAAATCGCGCTACTAAGGTGGTGGTTACCTGTAAGAGTAGAGAACAAGACCATACACGAGACACGAAACATAACGAGAAACGAGAAACGAGAAAAGAAAAGAAAAAGAAAAAGAAAATGTTTTTGATTTTTTGAATTTTTCAAATTTTTATGGATTTTTGAAAAGATTTTGAAAAAATAAAAGATAGTATACTCCTCCCCCACACTAAAACTGTGCATTGTCCTCAATGGACAAGTAGGGGAAGATCGAAAAAAGGCGGAAAAGAAAAATAAGAAAAATCTTTTTGGATTTTTATGATTTTTCAAATGTTTTTGGATTTTATAAATTTTTTGAATGTTTTTGGAATTTTCAAAAATTTAGAGAAAGGAAAAGGAAAATAAAATAAGGAAAGCGGTAAAATAGTGGCGGGCCTAGGTGCAATCCCATCACCTAGACCCTAGCCAAGTGGCTAAGAAAATGAAAATGATTAAAAGAAAATGAAAGGGTGAAAAATTGGGCGTAGGTGTAGTCAGGTTGCCTAGCCCGGATTAAGAAAAATTGAGAAAATTTGATTAAAAGTTTGGATTTTTCAAATGGGGTCAATGGCGTAATCACGTCGCCAAGAGACCGGGAGCATTACCAAGGCCGCGACGGCCACAAAAATCATTAAATGGGACGGTGGGACAGCTTGCAATTTTTGTGCGAGATAAAACGATCACAATGGTTATAATGATGGAACAAGGTATAAGGAATAAGATTAGTTCAAGGACATACAATGATAGATGATTAAGACTCACCGACTCCACACATATATACCCACAACATATACAAACCATATAATCTACCGACTCTTGTAGGGGGGGTCAAGTTCGAATAGTCATTTGACGCAAAGGAGGCCGTGGGAGTTCCTTCACCGGCATACTCCCAAACTCCTACATCCCCCGATTCGTTCAGTCGGAATTCACCTGGACCTAAAGGGAGGTCCCAATTGTGACGGTTATAAATATTGGTTCGGTAAATGTTGGGGACAAGTAAGGCTCGGTTATGGCAAATGGAGACGAGGCGATGGTCAGCAACATTAAAGATCCAAGTAGGGAGGTACGCCTCGTTTAGCCAAACACGACCGTCAACCGATTTAAGGGGGTCGGTCGAATAACCCAAATTTTTCGCTATTAAAGTCACCAGACCACCACATTCTACGGTAGGGCGTTGGTCAATAATAATTTGATGAAAGTGTAACGCCATAACGAGTGGTAGGTCAAGGGGGTAAGGGTTACCGAGTAAAGAGTCACTAATAAATTGTAAGACACACACATTAAGGTTAATGATATTGTCGGCAGACGGTATCAGGCAATGAGAAAGCATTTCAGCAAAGTATCGAATAGAAGGGTTACGGATTTCAGCGGTGAAATTTGAATTAGGTTCGAAATCTCGTTGTTCAGGCGCTATGCACCTCCACAAATCTCTCCTAGTCGTACTAGCTTGTATACCCCTCAAAGGCTCACGAATTCCGGTACCCGATGTGAGTAGACCTAGAGCTAGGCCGAATTCAGAAATATTCAAGCAATAGGTTCTACCGAACAAATTAAATTTGATTTCCTTAGGTGTGGTCGGGTTGTCAATTGTGAAACTACCTAGAAATTCGCATGTAAGGTATTTGAAGGTAGAATGCACGAAATTTAAAAGTCCACTAGTTCTTGTTCTCGACGATAACTCTCTCATATCGTCTTCTATACCTAGGATTTCCATTGTGAATGGACAGGGCCACTTAGTACTCTGAAAGTTCTTTTCAGAGAAGGTTTGAGCAAGGGGCGAATTTGGACAAGGTGAAAGTCTAGGCCTAGAAGACTTACAAGAAGATGAACATTTAGAAGGATTAGAAGTCGAGGCCATACCTTGTTTACGCACGGCTCGTTGGGCTCTTGTCTCCATGATAATAATTTGCAAGAAAAATCCCGAAACTTTGCTTTCTCTTCTTCAAAAACCCAAAATAAATAATCACCCAAGTATGGAATGGAGGTTGAATATGGTATATGAAAGGTGGTGTAATGATTTTGTGGTGGGTGAAAGGGTGAAATGAATTGTGGGGTGAAAAAGGTGATATAAATAAGGGTGGATGAGAGGGAAATGAAAAGTTTTAAAGTTGGTGGTAAAAATTTGGTGTAAAAATTATTGGAGGGAAAGTTATGTTGGGGTAAGTATGAAGGAGGGAAATGAAAGTGTAGTGAGTGAGAGTGAAAGTGTAGGTGATCCGGCCAAGTCACACCTCCGGGTGAAATTTCACCCGGTCGGGCACCATCGGGTGAAATTTCACCCTACAACTTTTCGCCGTGAAAATCGATTTTGCCAATATTTTTCCACCGGGTGAAATTTCACCCGGTGAAAATCTCATCGGGCGAAATTTCGCCCTCTGGTATCTTCTTCAATTCCGGCAATTCTGGCAACTTTCCGTGGGGCGAAGTTTCACCCAGTCGAGTCTCACCGGGCGAAGTTTCGCCCGGCGGTCTTCTTTGCTGCGTTTTTCCGCCTTGCCATTTCATGGCTCTTCAATAATCACCTAGAGATTCAAATATATGACTCGACTCTCATTACTTAAACATTATCTCCCACAAACATGCTTGTGGTCTTCAATTTAAGCTCCATAACTTCTCCAAATGCTTGATCTTCATCCAAATTTAGCTCCATGGTGAAATCCAATTTCAATCATTCTTCTCAAGCTAACAAAACTAATAAACTCAAAGAAATATGATACATATATACAAGGTGGTTGTTGAGGATACCACCAAACCTACATCAACTTCGAGAGGGGGTTAAACAAAGCTCCCCGATGGGAGCTCACCAAGCTTCATAGTAGCAAAGGTCTCACGAATATGACCGGGATGATAAATCTTCAAACGTTGCCCATTAACCATAAACTTCCCGGTTTCCGGGCTAGATATCTCTATCGATCCATATGGTTGCACTCCGGTCACTTCAAATGGACCCGACCATTTTGATTTCAACTTACCTGGGAAAAGCTTAAAGCGATAGTTGAAGAGTAATATCTTATCACCAACGGAGAAGTCCTTACGAAGAATTCGAGAATCCTGCCATTGGCGAGTTTGTTCTTTGTAGATCTTCGAATTCTCGTAGGCTTCAAGTCTTAGTTCTTCCAATTCTTGTAGTTGGAGAAGGCGATTATCTCCTACGACACTCTCATCGAAGTTTAGCTATTTGATTGCCCATTTGGCTTTGTGTTCTAGCTCCACCGGTAAATGACAAGCTTTACCATACACAAGACGATAAGGAGTGGTTCCAATCGGCGCTTTGTAAGCCGTCCTTAATGCTCAAAGGGCGTCATTTAACTTTAATGACCAATCCTTTCGGTGTGTACTTACAACTTTCTCTAAAATTCCCTTGATTTGTCGGTTGGAGATCTCGGCTTTCCCATTTGATTGAGGGTGGTAGGCTAAGGACATCTTGTGAGTGATACCATATTTCCTAAGAAGGCGTTCAAAGGTATCCTTCCTAAAATGAGAGCCTCCATCACTAATTACGGCTCTAGGCATACCGAATCTCGGGAAAATTACGTTCTTGAAAAGCTTGATTACAACCTTGGAGTCATTGGTGGGGGAAGCTACGACCTCGATCCATTTTAAGACATAATCGACCGCAACTAGAATGTACTTGTTACCAAAAGAGGATGTGAACGGGCCCATGAAATCAATGCCCCAAACATCGAACAATTCAATCTCCAAGATAGGTTGAAGGGGCATCTCATTTCTTCTTGTAATATTGCCGCTTCGTTGGCATGCTTCGCATGTGAGAATAAAAGCTCGAATGTCTTTGAACATGGAAGGCCACCAAAACCCGCTTTGGAGAACCTTGGCAATTGTCTTTTGATTGGCCAAGTGTCCACCATAAGATGTCGAGTGAAGGTGCTTCACAATATTATATCCTTCTTCGGCCGTAACACATCGTCGGTAAATTCCATCTACACAACGGCGAAATAAATAAGGCTCGTCATCCCAATAATAGCGTCGGGCTTCATAACGTAGTTTCTTCCTCTCTTGCTTGGAATAATCGTCCGGAATATAATGAGACACTAAGAAATTGACGATATCGGTGTACCAAGGTGTAATAGTTTCAACGGCCATCAAGGCCTCATCTCTCATAGCTTCATTGATGGGGATACCATCTTCTTCATTGCTCTCTTTACTAACCGTTAGTCTACTAAGATGATCCGCTACCAAGTTCTCCGATCCGGCTTTGTCTTTAATCTTAATATCAAATTCTTGTAAAAGGAGCACCCACCGAAAGAGTCGGGACTTTGTTTCCTTTTTAGACATGATGTATCGAATGGCCGCATGATCGGTATGGATAATGACTTTGGAACCGTTAACATAATTTCGAAATTTCTCCATGGCATAGACAATGGCAAGCATCTCTTTTTCAGTTGTGGTGTACCTCGATTGGGCTTCATCTAGGGTCTTGCTTGCATAATAAATCACATGTAGCTTCTTATCAACCCGTTGTCCTAGAACGGCACCAACGGCAAAATCGGATGCATCGCACATGATCTCAAATGGAAGATTCCAATCGGGAGCTTTGATAATTGGTGTGGTAGGGAGAGCGGTCTTTATCCTGCAAAAGGCCTCAAGACACGAGTCATCAAAAACAAAAGGTGCATCTTTCATAAGCAAAGAAGTCAAAGGCATAGCAACTTTAGAAAAGTCTTTAATAAATCGTCTATAAAAACCGGCGTGACCTAGAAAACTTCTCACCCCTTTAACATTCGTAGGTGGTGGCAAGTTCTCAATCACGGAGACTTTCGCCTTATCGACTTCAACTCCTCTATTAGAAACAATATGACCTAGGACAACACCTTGTTCAACCATAAAATGACACTTTTCCCAATTCAAAACAAGTCTATACCCTTCACATGGAGCTAACACTTGATCAAGATTATCAAGGCAAGAATCAAAAGATGTACCATGGACACTAAAATCATCCATAAAAACTTCCATGGATTTTTCAATAAAATCGGAGAAAATAGCCATCATACATCTTTGAAACGTTCCCGGCGCATTACACAATCCAAATGGCATCCTTCTATAAGCATAGGTCCCATAGGGAAATGTAAAAGTGGTCTTCTCTTGGTCATCGGGATGAATAGGAATTTGAAGGAATCCGGAATGACCATCGAGGAAACAAAAATAAGAATGATGCGCCAATCTTTCAAGCATTTGATCAATAAAGGGAAAGGGGAAATGATCTTTTATGGTGGTCGTGTTCAATTTACGATAATCTATACACACACGCCAACCGGTAATAGTCCTAGTGGAAATCGACTCACCCTTTTCTCCTTTAACAACCGTCATTCCTCCTTTTTTTGACACAACTTGTACGGGGCTAACCCATTTACTTCCGGTTATTGGGTATATAATGTTAGCCTCATACAACTTGAGGACTTTCTTCATGACAACCACTTTCATGGTGGGGTTCAACCTACATTGACCCTCAACCGAAGGACGATGGTCATCATCAAGGATGATCCAATGCATGCAAACATTTGGGCTTATGCCTTGGAGGTCGGCAATGCTATACCCGATGGCCTTTTTGCGCTTTCTCAAAACAATCAAAAGTTTTTCCAATTGAGGTCCATCAAGGGTAGCATTGACGATAACGGGATAATTAGTTCCTTCTAGAAAAGCATATTTGAGGGAAGAGGGGAGTGGTTTAAGTTCAAGATTAGGAGGAGAAGATACCATACTCTTACCCACCGGTAGTGGTTCTACCTTTTCATCATGCAAACATTCTTCTTCAAGAGGTGGAGAGTCAAATGGTTCCTCTTCTTGCTTATCATCATCTATCAAGCTATACTCAACCAAACTATCAATAACTTCAATGGAATGCATTTGTTCAATCATTGGTTGTTTAAGAGCTTGAGAAAGGAAAAATTCTACCGACTCGTTCCCTATGTTAAATGATAACTTTCCATTCTTAACATCAACTATAGTACCACCAGTAGCCATAAAAGGTCGACCTAAGATAATTGGGGTAATAGTGTCTTCGGGCATATCCATGACAAAAAAAGTCGGAGGGGATGAAGAATTTACCAACTTGAACGGGTACATCCTCAAGTATCCCAAGTGGGTACTTGACGGACCTATCCGCAAGTTGAATCGACATACTAGTGGGTCTCATCTCCCCCACACTAAGTCTCTTGGCAATAGAATAGGGTAACAAACTAACACTAGCCCCAAGGTCGCATAAAGCTTGATTAACAACAACATTTCCTACCCGACAAGGGATGGAAAAACTACCAGGATCGTCTAGTTTCTTTGGCATTTCGTTCATAAGAATGGCACTACATTGACCCGTGAGAGGGATACTTTCTTTATCCTCTATGGTTCTCTTTTTAGTCAAGACATCTTTCAAAAACTTAGAGTAGAGGGGCATTTGAGAAATTACCTCGGTGAAGGGTAAAGCTACCTCTACTTTCTTTAACATATCCACGAAACGGTTAAATTGAGCAATCTCTTTGTATGGCTTAGCTCGCTCGGGAAAAGGCAATGGAGGGATAAGAGCGGGAGGCGGTGGAACATTGGATTCTTCTTCTTCTTCGGCTAATCGCTCCGCCTCTTTTCTTTTGGCTTCTTCCGCTTCCATTTGCTCTTTCTTCTTTCTTTGTTCTCTTAATTCATTCTCCGCATTTTGGAGGATATCAAACTCTGCTTGTATTCCCCGGTTTTGTTTGGGGGAAGAGGGAGATGATTCTTGTGGTGCACTTGGTTGATTCACTTTGGATGGGGTACTCTTGGTGTTCAAGTTCAAGTTCTTATATGGGTCCTCAAGTTCTTTGCCACCTCTCAAAATTACGGCATTTGCTTGGTGTGAAGGATCTCTTGGGTTTTGGGGTTGACCGGGCAAACCATGGGGTGGATGAATTGGGGCGGCTAAGGCTTTTGTTGCTTCTTGTGATTCCCAAACCTTTAGCCTTACCTTAGTATCTTGATGTTCATTTCATAGTTGGCCAACGGTTCTTTGCAAATCATTACAGTTCTCCCATGAAGGTCCTCCTTGACCAAATTGAGAATTGCTTGATTGGCCATAAGATTGAGAGGGTTGATTGAATGGTTGTTGATTGTAACCTTGGTTACCATGAGAATTTCCTTGGAACCCTTGATTGTATCCATGATTAAAGTGATTACCATGTTGATTTTGGTAATTGTTGTAGTTGTTAGGAACATGGAAGTTGCTACCTTGTTGATTGAAGTTGCTCCTTTGATGAGGAGGCATATATGGAGGCATCTTTGGAGGACCTTGATTAAAGGGCCTTTGTTGACTTTGATTGAATGGCCTCATTTGACTTCCTTGGGTGCGCGGCATCAGATTTTGAACATTTTTATTTCCATAAGAGAAATTAGGATGAAATCTTGTGCCGGCATTGTAAGTATTAGAAAAAGGATCAAATTAAGGTCTTTGCCTATATGCTTGTATAGCTTGAACTTCATTTGGCTCTTCAACATAAACTTCTTCATTAGGAATGCAAAAGTTAGAATCGTGACTATGATTGCCACAATGATCACATTGAACTTCCCATGTTAATTGCTTTGGAGGTGATGGTTGCCTTGGAGGAACACTCCCTTGAATTTGGCAAATACCTCTAGGAGTGGGCTTAGAATTCATGGCATCCATTCTCCTTTTCAATTCTTCGAGTTCCGTTTGAAATTTCAATTCATTAGAACTCGTAGATGAGTTCACTTCAACTTTCTTTCTAGAATCCCTTGATTGACCCATTCTAGAATCACTCCTTGCCATCTTCTCAATAATATTCTTAGATGCCTCATCGATGAGAGAAGAAAAGTCTCCTCCGACGGACGAATTGAGGTTTTCCTTGGTTCTTGATGAAAGAGTGTTATAAAACGTTTGGGTGGTTAGCCAATAGGGTATTCCATGGTGTGGACATTTGCGCAACAAGCCTCTAAATCTTTCCCAAGCCTCACTTAGGCTTTCAAATTCATCTTGCTTGAAGGTTTGTATCTCCATGCGATATTGATTAGTCTTTGACGGCGGAAAATATTTCTCCAAGAAGGCATTAGATAGTTGAGCCCATGTTGTAAATGTATTAGCGGGATGGCCTTGAAGCCATCTACGAGCTCCATCTCTCAAGGTCTTCGGAAATAATAGACGATGCAATTGACATGAAGTTAACCCATTGAGACGGGCTCCTACTAATTTTTCTTTAAATGAAGCGATGTGCTCTTGAGCATCTTCTTGAGAAAAACCGTGAAAAGTATCTTGTTGGACCGCATTAGTCAAAGAGGCTTTCAATTCATAGTTCTCGGGTATCTCTCCGAAATCGACGGAGAAGGTGTTTCTTCGTGTGTTAATTGAGAATGTGAACCTAGAGTCGCCATTTGTTGGATTGGTGGTGATGGTGGATTTGAATTTGGTGAATTAGGAGAATTTGGAGGGGATGGATCTTGATTAGGTGGTGGTGTTTTCGGTGATGGTGGTGGTGGTGGTGAATATTGTGAAGTGGAAGGTATGGAAGGATTATTTGGAGTGGGGTTGTGTGATGTAGAAGGTGTAGAAGGTGAATGTGGTAGGATGGGATTAATGTTAGGAGGTGATAATGAAGGATGTGGAATGATGGTGGTTGAGTTATTTCCTCAAAAACGCAATGCTCTAAAAGTCCTTTCCGGCTCCGGATCGAACCACAAGGGCGATGACGTGTTCCTGGATATAAAACTCAATTAAACGGTGAGACTCCTAGCACCTTACGGCACTAGGGAAAAGAATCAAACACAACAACTAAAAACACAACAATAACTAGCCGTTCCCCGGCAACGGCGCCATTTTGATGCGCGTCGAATTGTCGCCTATCCAACGCGGTCAAACGATATTTATAAGACTCGAGATTACACAATAACAAACAAGTAATCGTGGTAAGTCGAGGTCGGTCCACAAGGAATGGTGTATTGCGATGATGAATTTCAAGTGTCATGTTCGATGTCTAGAGGGGGGTTTTCTAGGGTCGAGTCTAAACTAAGGGAATATCTAGAGGAGCAACTAGGGGAAATGCTAGTGGTGGTCAATCTAGGGAAAAGGTGTTGGGGAGAAGTCGGGATTCGGTACTTGGAGTCTAAGAAGGTCGGAATCGAGTTTTTGTCGCAATATTGATAAACTCACCTAAAATCCCGCTTTCGCGATGAATGAGGGTAAGTCCCTAGTCATGGTAATTTCTACCCCGAGTTTCCCCATATTGATAGAAATTAGTCAAGGTCGGTCTAGTTGGCCGGACTAAAACAACAATGACACAACACCATAAATAAGATAAACCAACATGCAAGCAACCCACCAACATCTCTATATTCAAATAATCCAAGCCCTCATCCCTAAACTCCCCAACAAGAAATCTACTCACTAAACATTATGGAAGACAACAAAATATCTACTAAGGAGAAAATCATTACAACATGCATATTAATTAGATCTAATGAAACTAACAACACCAATATGATTTAGACAAGATAATGATGAGTAAACAACATAAAAACTAAACTACAGATTAGAGAGTGGAAGAGAATTATACCAACTATGTAGATCTATAAGAAATAAGAAGATTGCATGAATAAAGATTGAATCTTTGATGAATAAAGTGAAGAACTTGTCACTAATCCTTCAATAAACCCAACAAATCTTCAAATAAAACTTGAATAATCTTCTTACAAACTTCAAATCTAGATAATTGTTGACGGAAACTATGTGGATTTACTATTAATCACTATGTAAACTAGTAGAATTTTGGAGGATTTTTACTAGAATACTACTAATAAACTACTACTAATGGATGGTGTAATAGGATGGTGGAGTGGTGTAATGGCTTCCCTCCTTAGCACAATGGAGAGGTGACTTGGGCAATAAACTAGGGTAACATATATATAGTAATCTCTTAATGGGTATTTAACCTAAAGCCCAAATCCACTTTATGCTCCATTAGTGAGACAATCTCTCTTTGCATCTCCATGGGGTGAAACTTTGCCCCGCGGACTTGACGATAATTCCCACCGGGTGAAATTTTGCCCGGTGAGATTTTCTTCAATTTTTCGCGTTTTTGGCACTTCTTCCCATCGGGCGAAATTTCACCCGGTGGGCGAAATTTCATCCGGTCAGTTTCGCCCGGTGGGGAGGTCTCGGAAAATCTTCGGGAGGCATTTTTACCGTCGGGTGAAATTTCGCCCGGTGGTGTCTCACCGGGTGAAATTTTGCCCGGTCATTTCTTGGCCTCTTTCTTGTCTCATTCTTCGTCGATTGATTAGATGGCTTTAAACTTTAAGTTGTGTGCTTTGCTCTTTGGACGGTGTTCCTTTCTCTTGTGCTCGTGGAAGCTCAATCGTGATTTTTGTAGCAAAACCTATCAAAATTGATAGAAAAACTACCAAAAACACGTAAAACGCACAAGAGGGACGCTAATGCGAGAAGTACGCAAAATATGGCGATAATCGCACACAAGACTCACAAAACGAGGGAAAAATGGGTCTAAATGGGAGGAAAAATGGTCTAAATTTAGCACACAACACCTATAAATAAACACATCATAATAATCTTGAATGAACGTCTTTCTGACCCTGTATGCTCAAAAAATGAATTCATATCAGTGTACTCCTCTTTATAAGATGGATTTTTTATAGGTATAGTCAAATAAGCCCGAGGGCAAACATAAAACTTTCCCGGAATTAACACCAATGAAGACTCGAAGGGTATCGGTGGTGGTCCTTCCTTGTGAGTATTAAATTCAGTAAATATGTCTTCCGTTTTTCCCATCTTTTTATTGTCGTGCATGCTCACTAACTCACATCTCGTAGGGAAATCATTTTTCGCCTCATCAACAACTATCTCTTCTTCTCCTACTCCGACTTCCATTGTTTCCTCAAGAGTCACGCTCGTTCCCTCTTCCTCCTCAACCATCGTAACTAGATAATCCTCCAAGATTGAAATATCACTCAAATCATTGTGCCTTAAGGAATCTTCCAAAACGTGTGTTTCGTTAGTGCAAGAGGAATCGATATGTGTAGAAACAGTGGAAGAGGGTGAGGAGTATATCGAATCATCATAGTCATCCTCCTCGTCATCCCAAGAACCATCGTCATCATCACTATCTCACTCTTTATAAGAGTGACATGGCACATTGGGTTCAAGGGGGAGAGTCTCATCAAACTCCATGCTCTTATTAGCTTCAGACTCCTTAAAATTTAGAGAAAACTCATCATGTGCCTCCAGTCTATCATTAGATGTCGTTATTTGCACTAAATGACTCTCAAGGTTCTGGATACTAGCATTATTCTCTTGCCCGAATTGAGCCATACTAGCTTGAAGGGTCATTTGAGCAGTAATCAGGTCTCTAATCATGTCTTCCGTGGATATACGAGAATCATGTTGGGCGTTCAAATTTTTATTGAAACTCGTTGAAGGTGTCCTAGAGCGTGAGTTTTCCAACTCCCATTCTTCAGTGTCGTGAGCCAAGTATATGAAAAGTTCCCACTTCTCCTCATAACTAAGTCCATCAACGAATCTCCCTTCACTTAAATAATCAACATGCATCAAAGTTTCATCATTTAACCCATTGTATACCACATGACAGAGTTCCCAAAGTTGATATCGGTGACGACATCTAGAGACATACTCACTCAATCTATCAAAATATTTGTAAAATAGTTCATGCTCATATTGAGGAAAATATTTAGTCGCCATCTATCGGGTAAACTAAAACACAATAAAAGACTCAACAAAAATTAAAACTAAACTAGACTCTAAAAAAAATAACGACTAAAAAAAACTAACTAACTAAAAATCTCTACACTAACACACAAAAATAATTAACACCAATTCCCCGGCAACGGCGCCAAAATTTGACAGGCTAAAGTCGTATGACTCAAATTACAATTTATAATCACTTATAACCAACAAACTAAAACAATAGTATAATGGAAATAAGGGTCCAACCCACAGAGAATCGGTTTAATTATAACTGTGTACTAACATAGAACGATAAATAACTAATTAATTAAACAATAAGAAAGGGGGGTTTTGGATGATTATCTAACAATAAATCTAATAAAGATGAAAACTTTAACTAAATCAAATGATAAAAAGGTCTCGGGTCAAGTACAAATCCACAACTTAATCACAATTGATCATCGAAATCCGGTTCAAATTATTATTCTTGACTATTTTATCGTGAATCGAAGATTCTAATTCTCCTTACGAATAACTAATTAAAACGTATCCCGTTCTTAATTAGATCTAACTGTTAAACAATCTAAACAATCCATTTCTAGATTTAGTTCAACAGCAGCATTAATAGATAGAGAATTCAATAAAGAGATAAATAAACACATACAATCCAGTTGTGCTATAAATCTATGATAATTGCTCCTAAGTCTTAATATCAACGAATCCCGTTCAATAATTAAGTCTTAGATGTTACTCAGGTCAAGTTAATCAACAAATCTTGTTCAATTAACAAAACTAACAGTAGAACGATGAAATAGATAACTAGTTGATCACTCTAGGAATCAATAACAATATTCATGTAATTAAACTGAGCAATTAATCAATAATCAAGAATAAAGATTAGAACTTTCAAACTCACAATCGATAATTAAGCGCTTCAATGTCTTGAACCAAGAAGAGAAATTAGTTACACATAGTCTTGGAGAAAATTAGGGTTGAACGTTCACTTCTCATCTAACGTAAAACTACCATATGAATAATAATAATAATAATAATAATCTATACTAGTAGAAGTCTAATAATAATAGGAAAGCCTCAAAATTACCAAAAGCTAATAATAAAATAAAATAGTAAAATATAATAATCCTAATAAATACTAGGCTGTCACGGAACCTAAAGAGACTTAAATTCCGTCTTCAATTTCCGAGCTTGTTCTTCCGGTTCCTCGTTTGGGCTTGTTCTTCCAGATCTTTGTCTCGGGCCAAATCAACTAAATAATCATATCGTACTCCAAAATCCTCAAATTAGCTCATATGATAACCGCACGGACATTACACAAATACGACAGAATAACACCAATTTAGTCAACCAAATTACACCTAAATCATGGTTATAACCGTGACTAAATATGGCCCATAAGGGTGCGACCTGGTCCCTGAACCCTCGCATGCATGTCTGCTGATTATCGTTCGTGACGATTTCTGCCGTCGCAGGCGTGGTGGCACCAGCGTCCGGTACAGCCCAGCCTGCTTTGTGCAGTTCCCTCTCAAGACTAGAACTGACTGTCGCATCGGGCGGAGCCGGTATTACATTCTGCATTCCCTGCACATTGGAAGCCGACCGTGCGTCAGTTGTCTCCCACCCTGCTTGCCGTAGAGCCACCACTACGGTCGGACTCATGTCAACCGAACCCTGCACATCGGAGTCTTGGTTGATTTCTTCAGCGGCATCATTCTCTTCAACTTCTCCCTCACAGAAACCTAGTGTCACGATGCCACCATCAAAAGTGCCCTCATCATCGTAACCTTCTGTTCCATCACCATCTCCCACACAGAAACCTGATTTCTCAATATCTTCATCCACGTATCCAGAATCACGCAAGTCTTGCACAATTTGGCGTACCAGACCGCAGGCTTCAGCATCGCCCTGCTCCTCGCCCTCAACGACGGGGGCGTTCTGGGTAGTCTGCTTCAACTGGCCGGCCAACGAAACGACTTCATTGATATACTGGAGGACAGCTGGATCTTCCCAGAATTGTTGGGAGGACGAGTCTTGACTTGGAACTGCGTTGTTCTTCGTTGATATTTCTCTTACTTTGGAGGCAGCCTGCTCACAGAAACCGCAAAAGGCTAGCACACACCTTCGGAAATTCATGAAAAACCGCCGGTCGTCCTATAATTCAGTTGAAGTCAAATCATTAGTGTGAAGCTCAGTGGTGTTGAGGCTGGCAGTGTCAGTATGACTAAGCATCTAAGTGTGTGACTATACGGAATAATGTGTGTGACTATACATCATAAAGTGTGTGACTATACAGCTTATAGCGTGTGACTATGCAGGTTATAGTGGTGACTGGACAACATAATGTGTGTGACTATACAGGTAATAGTGTGTGACTATACAGCTAATAGTCTGTGACTATACATCAGGATGAGTGTGATCATAATGACCGTGACTACTGAATTTCAACTGTATTATAAACACAGTTTTATGAATCATATATGCTTTTATAAACATAGGTACGGATGTCAGATTAAATCGTCTCACGAACAATTAATTGATGATTTATAGAGTGGCTGCGAGATCACTTACGTCAACGGCGCTGTCTTCCGATTGATCGTCTCTCTCCACCCCTGTCGTTATTCTTTTGGGACTAGAGTGTTGATTGTCAGAGGGCATCGTTATAGCGGGGGTGCCCTCGCTGCCTGTTTTCCCACATGTACGTGGGTACGATACCTTCGAACGCAGCTGATTTCTCAGTGATCCTGTCTCCAGTTCCCCAGCAGGACGATCGCATATTCTCCGTGCATCCCAATGTCCGATTAATAATGGTATGTCGCATCTTCAAATCTCGCTACGGAAATCATAGCGCTGGAAGTACGCAATCATCAGAATCGGGATGCACCCCTGGAGGTAGTTGAGGACTTTGTTGGAGTCACGCGTCGCCTTACCCACCCGCACAAGATCCTGCAGGACAAAGGTACACCAGTCCTGTTCCCGAATCAAGTCCACGTTATCCACTGCGGCTAGCAGGCTCAGGTCTAGTGAGTTGTTCGTAGTAGGCGCGAGGAATGATGACAACGCGAACAACACGAACCTACGGACAAAGTCGTCGTCAGTGGCTTTGGTTGCCATTAACTTTTCGTGCACCCTCCCTAATGTTATTGGCCCGCTGCTGTCCACCACATCGAACCCCTTCCTCCAAGCACTCTTTAACCTGATCACGTCAGGTGAGTCTGCCCCTTTCTTGTTTTTTGTTGGGATTACTTTCACCGGATGAGGTCCTAAAGGTAGCTGGAGGCAATCGTGGACGTCGTACTTTGACATCATGAATGCCTCCCGGCGTGAGGCACGAAAAATATGGGACCCGTCAGAAAACGCACGGAGGAACATAAGCGCGTGGTCAATGGAGACCGATTCGAACCTCAGCTCCAATAGCCCGCCAAAGCCAACACCACGCACCCTCTCAATCTGATCATTCGATAATTGCGCAATTAGCTGGTGCAACCGCCTGGGCCTACAGTGAATATCCGGCTGACCTCTAGGCTCTCTTTTACTGCTAACCGAACCTGTTGTCGGTCCCCTCTCCTCTTCCCCCGAGACACGCGCACGATAGCGGGGTCGGCCGGTATATCAGATGTGACCCTCCTCTTTTTCTTTGGCCTGCTTTCCTCAATATTTTCTATCCCCCCCACATCCAACTCGGTGACCGGTGTATCAAATGTGACCCTCTTTTTTTTTCTTTTGTCTGCTTTCGTCATCAATTTCTGTCCCCCCCACATCCGTCTCGACAACGTTGTGGTTCCCCGATGTATCTTCAACAGTCTTCTTCTTCTTCTTACCCAATTTTTGGTCCACAACCACTCTATCATCAATTACATTGTCGTGAACCGATGTCTCTGCCACGGCCTTCTTCTTACTGGCCTTCGTTCGAACTTTCTTCTTCGCACCAGACTTTCTGCTGCAATAACAACATGCGTAATGAGTGTGATTGTACAACTGAGTATACAGCTTCAACTGTGTGATTCTACAGTGAAATGCCAGTGACTCTGCAACATAACGAGTGTGACTATACAGCTTCAAACGGATGACTATATAACCAACACTGTATGACTATACAATATAAAGCGTGTGACTTTGCATCATAACTAGTGCGACTGTGTAGCTTCAAAGGTGTGACTATACATCATTCTGTGACTTCACAACAAAATATAACAAAATATAACGATTGCGACTATGTAGCTTCAAACGGGTGACTGTATAACCAACTCTGTATGACTATTCAAATTTCAAATATTTATCTTCCCAAACAGCCTATGCAACTCTGTATGACTATACAACCTCAAATGTGACTTTACAACAAAAACCGCATCAGTTATGTCACATGCATCATTGGAAAGATGATTATGGGGATTTGAACATGAGAAAATAAGACTACTTTAACATAAACTTCAACAAGGAAGCATGTAAATTGTATGACTATACAACTACAACAGTGTGGTTATAGAACATAGTACGTATGACTATACAACTACAGCAGATGTACAGAACAACAACAAAAAATTGTCTAATCGATGCCACATGCATAATTACAATGACGATTATGGGAACTTCAACAAAGAAATAAAAACTTCTTGAACTTCAACATGAACTTCAACAAAGAAAAAAACATCATCTTTGACTCTATAACTACAACCACTGTACAACTACAACAACTTTAACTCAAAATTAGGGTTATCGGGTTGTAAAAATGCTCTTTTACCACTTTTTAGGGTTCATGCATGACCGGAGTTCATGCAAATGGAAGTTGAAATTCAAAAGGGATACAAAAGGGTTGAACAAAAGGGAAATCGGAGGTCGAAAATGGAACATTCAACATACCTTTGTATGATCAACGGAATTTTAGGCATGATTGGAGATGGACAAGCTGCGGAGATGGAGATGGAGATGGGTTTTTTTTAGAGAGAGGAAGAGAGCGGTGAGTGAATAGCCGGTGAAATGAATTCAAAAGGGGGTGAATGGGGAAGTGTAAAGGGGTTTGGGCGGGAGTATAGAGAGGAGTGAAATTAATGGGAGTAGTGATGGTTGATGGCTGTCCCGCAGCATGTCAGTCTCGCAGCTTCTTTTATATATATATATATATATATATATATATATATATAATTGAATCCTATCCATCCACCACCCATATTAGGATGAATTGATGGAGGGGATCAACACTAAGCAACTCTCCAAGAGTTGCTAACTCCCTTGATCCCCTCTATATATATATATATGTAGTACGAGGAGTGTAGAGTAGAGGGAGTGTAGGGTGTATAGTGAGGGGTAGGACCACGTAGGAGGGTCAAATAGAAGGCCCAAAATTCTCGAGTTCCGGTCCGATTCTCGTACAAACGTTTTTCTTTCTTTCTTAAAAAATTGAAATATAAGATTACGGAATAAAAATAATGAAAACCGTAAAATTTATTTTTAAAAAGGAATTTGTGAGACGGTAAGTAAAATAGACGATAAATAGTTTTATGGGACAATAGTTATAAGAAATCATTATCTTAAGAATTCGATAAATTATTAAATTTTTACGAGATGAGAAAATGTCAAAAATGACAGGTCAATATTAAAAATATTTTTGAGTTTTAAACTTTATTTAACGAAAGATAAAACTTTTAATAACTCAATAAACAATTTCCTCTATTTTTATAACGGAATAATTTTAAATTTAAAGAAAATAAAATATTTTATTCACGAAAATAATTTTTCAAACGTTAAACTTGGTTTAAATAAATGTTTAAAATTTTAACTGTATTTGAAAATTATGGGGTGTTATACATCATCCCTCCACGCTGAAGCAGTTGCCCTTCTTGAGGCGACTCCGTGGTCGCGCTTGCGAGGATTCCTGCATATCCAACTTTCTATTGATTGTCTTAACCTCATTCAACAATTAGGTGGCTTGGGTGACGCTTCACCGCAAATCTGTAGGATCATCGACTATCTCCACAATGTTTTTATGTCATTTCATTGTATTTCTAGTTCTTGCACTCCTAGGGCATCAAGGCGTAGGTGTAGACACGGAAAATTTATTTAAGTGTCGAAAATGCAAGAAATTAATTATTCTAAGTCAATAACAAATGTTGACTTAATTTAGTTATATTTGTCCCGTAAAAGTTAAAGTCGGCTCGGTTCATTTCCGAGCTTGGTAAAATTGACTCAAAAGTCAAGAAAAATGTATACTTGGCCCAAAAGTCAAGAGCATGTCAAGTTGGCCCAAAAGTCAAACAAATTTCAGATTGGCCCAAAAGTCAAGCAAATTTAAGATTGACCCAAAAAGTCAAGAACTCATCAATCTGGCCCAAATCTCGAGAAATTGTCAAACTTGACCCGAATGTCAAACATTGACCAATTTGACCTAAAAGTCAAGAAACGGTCAATTGGGCCCGAAGAGAAGTCATGCTTTCAAAAAGCCCAACTCTGAGTCCAACAAGGGTGGATGAAGAAATTCTATAAATAGAGAGCTTCTCACCATTTGGACAACAACAAAAAATAGAGAAGACAAAGGCACTACGAAAAGTGAAGAGAAAAGAAGACTACAAGAAGCTCTGAAATTCTTGAAGCATCCTTCCTTCCAAGTAGGAACAAGCACCACAAGATCGTGCCGCCTACTTAAGGAAGTCAAATCGACATCAAGCATCGAAAGGAGACTCAAGTCATCGCGACCCTCCCAAGAAGCTAAAGTCAAGCAAAGAACGAAGACCGTTGAAGTGTGCCTAAAGCAACGTAGTAGAATCAGAGGAAGAATCGAGAACCGAACACATAAACTTTCTGATATTATAATTTGTTTCTCCAATTTTGTATTAAGATATTTATAATATCGCGATACAAAATTTGTTGTTAAAATTTTTTGGTGAACCCGACGTGAAACCTCTACCTCTCATCTCTATCACACAAGCAAGCTACTTCAACAAGAAGATGTCTTTCCTAGAAAACACTCCAAGCACACCTAAGCAATCATATGCATCAATCCTCAAGGAGCCTCTCAAATCAGGCATGCAATCTACTGGTGTGTCCACTAGAGCAATGGCGAAGAAGGCTGCTGCCAATGCTTCTGCTGCTAGGTTACGTGCTGCTAATGTTCCCAGAAGGCCACGTAGATACTCCATTTAGTCCATTGCTGCTGCTGCTACTGCTTTGCTCAAGGCCTCTTCATCTCCAAGCAAGGAGCAAAAGATGTTGAGTCCCATAAGTGGATCTCCCAAAAGTGGATCCCCTCACAAGGCTGCTTCACCTTCAAAGACAAATCAGAAGAAGTTGAAGTCTTCCAGTGCATCCCCTCGCAAGGAGAAGAAAACTTCCCCAAAGAAAAAGAAAGTTGAAGCCCCTCTTATTGCATCAGTGATGACCATTGGTGGTTCTACCCTCGAAGAGCAAGTGGCGAATATGAACAAAATCCTTGAACAAATGATGAAGGAAAACGAAGAGAAGAACAAGAAGATTGAAGATCTTCAAAAAGAAATGGAGGATCTTCGTAACAAGGGTGGCTCTAGTTACCATGGAGATACCGCAAGTGAAGTTGGGAGTGACGATGAGAAAGATGATGGCAAAAAGGATGGTGAAAAGCCTCTCTCCCAAGAACAGCTGCGTAACTTGATTAACAGCACCATCAAGAATCAGTTAGATGAAGGAGCTTCCTACAAACTGCGCTATGTGAGACCGTATACAAAGAGGATCGATGAGATGCGCATGCCTTCAGGCTACCAACCTCCAAAGTTCCAGCAGTTTGACGGGAAAGGCAACCCAAGCAACATATTGCACACTTTATCGAGACTTGCAACAACGCAGGGACTGATGGTGACTTGTTGATGAAACAGTTCGTCCGCTCCCTCAAAGGCATCGCCTTTGATTGGTACACGGACTTAGGTTCTGAGTCCATCGATAGTTGGGACTGCTTGGAGACCGAGTTCATGAATAGGTTCTACAGCACACGACGCATTGTGAGCATGAGTGAGCTGACAAATACCTCTCAGTGGGAGGAGGAGCCCGTTGTAGAATATATCAACCAATGGCGTGCCCTAAGTCTGGAGTGCAAGGATCGCCTTAGCGAGGGTTCTGCAGTTGAAATGTGCATCAATGGCATGAAGTGGGACCTGCTCTACATCTTGAACGGTATCAAACCTCGAAGCTTTCAAGAGCTGGCGACTCGTGCTCATGATATGGAGCTGACAATCAAGGCACGTGGAAAGACTCGATCATCTTCTTCCAATGCAACATCAGAGAAGAAGGAATTCAAGAAAAATGATAAGGGTTCCAAAAGCTCTTCCAAAGAAACAGTGAATGCAACCACTTCCAGTGAGCCCGTCAAAATTTCGGGAAAGTCTAAGCAAAACAAAGGCAAGGAAACATACACAAGTGACTTCAAGCGTGAAAGGCCAACGCTAAAGGAGTTGCAGTCCAAACAGTATCCGTTCCCTGATTCAGATCTGTCAGGCATGCTTGATGATTTACTTGAGAAGAAAATCATCAAGTTACCTGAGTCGAAGTGCCCAGAACAAGCGAACAAGACGAACGATCCAAATTATTGTCGTTACCATAGATTGGTGAGTCATCCTTTGGAGAAGTGCATCACCCTCAAGGAAAGAATCATGCAACTATCCAGAGAAGGGAAGATCATCTTGGACTTAAATGACGCTGTGACAACGAATCATACCACGGCAGTGATCGCTGAATCTGATACTACGCCCATAGACATTTCAAGTGGAGTAGATTTGCACGAGGAGCATGAAATGTGTGTGATACAATTTGGAAGTCTTGAGCCTACAGTGTTGCAAGTACCAAGGCTGATATCACCAAAACCAACTTCTTGGAATGAAAAAGCAATCGCAGATAGTCCAAATGATGATGATGATGAAGGATGGACATTGGTCACTCGCAAGAAACCAAGGAAGCCAGTGAAACTTCAGAATCAAGAACCTGTTCAAAGAAGAAGGAAGCAAACAAAGAAGAAAGGGCCACGCCGCCCTAAGAATAAGAGGAAAGCAAAGAAAGTGACCAAGTCACAAGTCATGCCTGTCGATTTGCTAGAGCAAATTATTCCATCTCCAATTGTCCTAAAGGAATTCTTCCCCGAGGGCTATCTCGACGAAGTCACTGTTTACACAGTAGCGGCTGAGGTAATTGTGGAGGACGAAGAAGATGAAGAAAGAATTAATGCTTCAAAAGCAACCACTAAAGAGGATGAGAATCTATCAAGAGACACTAAAGTGTCAGCTACGCTCGATTCTCTACCCGCACGCATGGAGTGGAAGCAAATCTTTCATATACCTGAGGAGATGCGTCATCAAGTTTCCCAAGCACTTCAAAACCCTGAGTTGTATGAAGAAGAAATAAAAGATGTTGGCAAGTCTGTAGAACAAGAGACCAAGTGTCTATCCTGCAACACCGCCTTAACATTCTCTGATGAAGATCTTCTTCTTGGGTCCAAACTTCACAATAGGCCACTGTATGTCTCAGGCTACATCAGGGGTAAGAAAGTAAGCCGCATTTTGATTGATGGTGGATCCGGTGTGAACCTCATGCCTAAGGCAACCATGGTGGAGCTAGGCATTACGGTAGATGAATTATCCAGTAGTCGAACGGTAATCCATGGCTTCAATCTAAATGGCGAGCGTGCGATTGGAATCATTCGTGTCAAACTAAGCATGGCAAATTTGTCTTCTGACACTCTCTTCCATGTTATTAATGCAAAGACCTCGTTCAAGCTTGTGTTGGGACGACCGTGGAAGCACGAAAATGGTGTAGTTGCTTCAAAACTTCACCAATGTTTGAAGTACTATTGTGATGGCGAGCAAAAGATTAATGGTGATGTCAAACCCTTCACTAAGGCAGATTCATTCTTCGCTGATGCAAAATTCTTCGAGGAAAATGCCACTTCAAGTGAGTTCATGCTGACCAGTATTTCTTCCACTGGAAAAGGGGGCAAAGTGAAGGGAGCTACAATTTCTCCAAACAAACCTGATATTCCTGCAGAAAAGGAGGGCAAGGATAATCAATCCAAGGGTAAAGACAAAACCACCCAGGATTCAGAAACCAAGGCTCGAGAAGGAGAACTGCCAAAGAGTTTGGATCCCGTATTCCGATACATCCCAAAGTCACGGCGCAAGAAAGGACAAAGCCCTTTTGCAGAGTATCAGAATACCAAAGCAGTTCGTAAGGAAAAAGCAAAGCACAGTTCCTCGGTTAAGCAAGAATGGATGGTCAAGCTGGTTACTCCCTTAGCCCAGTCAAATGAAAAGCAAGTGGTGAAACCTCCACTAAAAGGGTTTGCTTCATCATCTACCATGTTGTACGATGGGAAAGAAGAAGGTGTATACAGTACCAAAGCATACAAGTTGCTCGAAAAATCTGGATATGACTTTGAGAATCCTGGTCAATTAGGAAAGCATGCGCAGGTAAAGACAGATGGTGAAGCTCGGAGTCGTAGCTTAACCAAGATTGGTATAGGCTATGAAACACCAATGCCAGTCAAGATTTCTACAAGGCACAAGGCTGACACATCGTCTTCTCAATACATCACAGTCGAAGAAGGTGTTGAATATGATAATGCCTTAACAGGATCCTCTGTCTTCGATAGGATTCGACCACCTACCACAAGAGAGAGCACTTCAGTGTTCAAAACGGTTAGGGAGACCAATGCCTTCGGAGCAAATACCTTTAAGGAATCGTTTCTCCGTATTCAAAAGGTTGGGCAACCAAGAGGCGAATGATCGTACTCGTCATGCAGCTACATCATCACATTCGAAGAAGAAGAAAAGATCAGTCTTCAATCGTCTGAGTGATTCAAAACAAGTCCAGGGTTGCAAACAATCCCGTGGAGCTTCTACAAGCAAAGAGAAAACGAAGGTGAAAGTCAATGATGATCTCAAAAGTATCGTCCCTTCTCGCATGAAGCGCATAGAGAAGGTTGACATTGTGCAAGAGCAACCTTTGAAAGTCAAGCAACGTGTTGTCATCCTCACAAACCAACAAAAATCTAAAATCTCGCAAACAAAATTGAAGCCGCGAGTTGATAGAAATTTGGAAGCATTGGATGATGAAATAATGACAACATATCATATCACCGTGGAAGAGGTCCCTGATCCTAACGAAGAGGTAGAAGCAGATGATGCCCCCGAGGTGTTAGAAGATGGTGGTCAATCAACGGTAGATGACCTGAAGGAGCTTAACTTGGGAACACCGGAAGATCCACGTCCCATATATGTTAGTGCTCTCCTTACCGGCAAAGAGGTGGAAGAGTACCAAAAGCTTTTAAGCGAATACAAAGATGTTTTTGCTTGGAGCTAAAAGGAAATGCCAGGACTGAGTCCGAAAGTTGCAGTGCACCGTCTAGCAATCAAAAAAGGTGTAAGCCCCAAGAAGCAACCTCAGCGTCGTTTCAGGCCGGAACTTATTCCTGAGATAGAAAATGAGGTCAACAAGCTCATAGAAGCTGATTTTATTCGTGAAGTCAAATACCCCACATGGATAGCCAAAATTGTACCAGTAAGAAAGAAGAATGGTCAACTACGTATATGTGTGGACTTTCGGGATCTGAATAATGCTTGTCCGAAAGATGATTTTCCTCTCCCTGTCACTGAACTTATGATCGATGCAACAATCGGGCATGAAGCTCTGTCATTCATGGACTCCACATCAAGGTATAATCAAATTTTGATGGCACCTGAAGATCAAGAGGCCACAGCTTTCCGCACTCCAAAAGGGATATTTTGTTACAAAGTTATGCCGTTTGAATTGAAGAATGCTGGAGCGACATATCAAAGAGTGATGCAGAAAATCTTCGATGACATGTTGCATAAGTCAATTGAATGTTATGTTGATGATGTTGTGGTCAAGACCAAGAAAAAAGAGGATCATCTCAGTGACCTTCGGACTGTCTTCGAAAGACTAAGAAAGTGTCATTTGAAGATGAACCCACTCAAATGTGCATTCGGTGTCTCCTATGGCAAGTTCTTAGGATTTGTGGTACGACATAGAGGAATTGAGATAGATCAGTCAAAAATCAAAGTTATCCGAGAAATGCCCGCGCCAGAAATTTTGAAGGAGTTACGCGGACTGCAAGGACGTTTAGCTTACATAAGAAGATTCATTTCAAACCTTGCTGGACGTTGTCAACCGTTCAGTCATCTTATGAAGAAGAATGTTGCATTCCAGTGGGATGAAAAATGCCACAATGCCTTTGAAAGCATAAAAAAGTACTTGTCCTCCGCGCCAGTGCTGGGGGCACCAATTCAAGGAAACCCCTGTACATAGTTGCACAAGAACGTTCTCTGGGGGCATTATGTGCTCAGGAAAATGAAGATCGTAAAGAAAGGGCACTCTACTACTTGAGTCGAACTTTGGTGGGAGCAGAGTTGAACTATTCTCCAATCAAGAATATATGTCTAGCCCTTGTCTTTGCAATCCAAAAATTAAGGCACTACATGCAGGCTCATACAGTTCACGTGGTTTCAAAAGATGATCCTATAAAGTATATACTTTCAAGGCCGGTCTTGTCTGGATGCTTGGCTAAGTGGGCAGTGTTACTTAAGCAATATGACTTAGTCCATGTTCCTCAAAAGGCAGTCAAAGGACAAGCTTTAGCCGACTTTCTTGCTGACTATCCTATCCCAGGCGGGTGGGAACTACAAGACGATCTCCCTGGCGAAGAAATCTTCTATGTTGATGTGCTTCCTCCATGGCAAATGTACTTCGATGGAGCTGCAAGACGAGATGGTGCAGGTGCCGGTGTCGTGTTCTTGTCACCCGAAAATCATCTATTGCCTTATTCGTTTGTCCTCACCCAGCTATGCTCAAACAACATGGCTGAATATCAAGCTCTTATCTTAGGACTTGAAATGGCGATCGAGATGGGGATCAAAGACATAGACATTTGTGGTGACTCCCAATTGGTGGTGAATCAAATTCTCAATGATTATGAAGTGAAGAAGGAGGATCTTGTCCCTTATCATCAATATGCAATTCAATTGCTCCATAAGTTAGATAGTGTTCGCATCGGTCACGTACCGAGAAGTGCCAATAAGTTGGTTGACGCGCTCGCTAATCTTGCAGCCACTTTGGCACTGGGGGCAGATGAAGTCACATCCATTCCAATTTGCAATAGATGGGTAATACCGCTGCTAGAAATGGAAGAAATTAAAGGGACATCCAACATGATTTCCGCTTATCAAGTTGACAAGGAGGATTGGCGACAGCCCATCATCGATTACTTAGAACATCAAAAGTTACCCGATGATCCAAGGCATAAAGTTGAAATTCGTCGACGTGCTCCACGATTCATCTACTACAAAGGTACATTGTACAAACGTTCCTTTCTGGGGCAATGGGTAAGGTGCCTTGATGAAACTGAAGCAGGTCAATCCATGTATGAAGCTCACTCTGGCATTTGTGGTGCTCATCAATTTGGGCCTAAATTGCATGATTGTGTCAAGAGGATGGGGTATTACTGGCCAACAATGGTACAAGACTGCATGGACTTCTCAAAAAAAATGTGAAGTATGTCAGTTCAATGCAAACTTCATACATCAATCACCTGAGCCTCTACATCCCACCGTATGTCCTGGCCCTTCTAAGCTTGGGGATTAGATGTGGTCGGACCAATCATTCCAAAAGCCTCCAATGGACATGCGTTCATCCTGGCGGCAACAGACTATTTCTCCAAGTGGGCAGAAGTTGCCTCCGTGCGTGAAGTCAAGAAGGAGACTGTTGTTGATTTCATCCGTACCCAAATCATCTATAGGTATGGTGTGCCGCAACGCATAATAACTGATAATGGCACGCCTTTCGTCAATAAACTGATGACGAAGTTAGCTGAAAAGTTTAAGTTCAAGCAATACAAGTCATCAATGTACAATGCCCCTGCAAATGGTTTGGCTGAAGCCTTTAACAAGACACTCTGCAACTTGTTAAGAAAAAGTGGTGGCTAAGTCGAAGCGTGATTGGCACAAAAGAATTGATGAAGCGTTGTGGGCATATCGTACAACATACAAGACACCCACCCAATCAACCCCGTACGCGTTGGTATATGGAGTTGAGGCTGTGCTACCGCTGGAATTGCAGATTCCATCATTGCGTATTGCTATACAAGAAGAACTTTCAAGTGATGATAACGATAAGCTGCGCTTGGCGGAATTGGAAGCCCTTGATGAAAGAAGTTTGCTAGCACAACAAACACTTCAATATTATCAAGCAAGAATGGCACGTGCTTTCAATAAAAAGGTGAATCTTCGATCTTTTCAAGTAGGAGACTTGGTGCTCGCCATAAGAAGGCCAATCATTACCTCTCACAAACCAGTAGGTAAATTCACTTCTAAGTGGTATGGACCATATGTCGTGCAAGAGGTGTACTCCAATGGTGCTTACAAAATTGTGGATGAAGACGGTGTGCGCATAGGACCAATCAATGGAAAGTTCCTGAAGCGCTACTACTCTTGAATCCCTTTACAACCATGCTCCTAAGCAAGAGGATAAACTGCAACAATACTTCTAAGCAAGAGGATAAACTGCAACAAGGCTCCTAAGCAAGAGTATAAACTGCATAATAATAATAATAATAATAATAATAATAATAATAATAATAATAATCCTTTATTATTTAAAGTAGAACTATTTTAAGCCCTCACATTAAGCCACATCAGCACAAGTCTATGTGGCGCTGAGTTGTCGAGCGTTGGTGCATCTATGAAAAAGAGGCAGTTATTAATTAGGCTGATCAATTCCACAGCAGTTATTTTTGGAGCAGTTAGTCGGTTTCTATGGCAGAGTAACTAAACTAATTATATCAGTTATCACTCCCACTTATCCTTCATTCCCATGACTAGAAACTGTATATGTATCTTTATCCTATACTAATACTAATTTTTATTCCTCATTAATTTCCACTTAATTACTCCCTCAAAAATTTCCGATATATTTCTCTCAATCAATCTCCTCAAAACTACCTTAGTCAGTGGAATTGAGGTTTTAGTAGTATGGTTGAGATGAGTAGTAAGAGAAGCAAGGAGGAGATGAAGATGGAATTCGAAGAAGAAGAAGAAGAAGAAGAAGAAGAAGAAGAATAAGAAAAGCGAGGAGTGAAGAGGCAAAAGCAGGAGGATGAGGATGCAACAATAGCAGTATTTGAGAACCCACTCGGCCACTCCTCCCACTCGCCTCCTACGACGAGGACTATGAATAACAGGAGGAAGAGGACAACAGGCGTCTTGCTGCTTCTCTCTCATGGCCACCCACTTCTACTACTCATAATCACACTTACTCCGACGACGCTGATGATGCTGCCACCTTGGCTCCGTCGAGATCCGTAAGGATTGCCCTTATCTCGACACCGTCAATCGCCAAGTTCCCCTCTTTCCTTTCATTTTATTTACCTTATTTCACCCCTTCCCTTACTGAGTTACTGTTGGAATCCTCCCTCTTTCCTGGGTATTAATTAGGTTCTGGATTTCGATTTACTGAAATTCTGCTCGATTTCATAGACCAATCTCAACGCCTACGCAGGCTTGCTTTGCGGCAAATATTACCAAGGCAGAACCTGAACCAAAAGAAACTGTCCTCGGTTTCAATGAGTATGTTTATTGAATTGAATTTGAATTGTTGGGGGATTAGGCAGAAAAAAGAGAGTTAATGAATGCTTAATTGAATTTGAATACCGTAGGACCTTTTCTTTAGGTGATCCTTCAAGCATTCTCTTCATCATTCTCTTCTCTTGCTTTTTTTTTTTCCATCAGGTACCTTTTTTATGGGATTCATACAATTCCCACTTTTTTTTTGTTATTTTAATATCTTCAATTTGCTTGATTCTTGATATGAAATTATATGTATTTGTTGCTATTCCTTGGGGTTTGGTAATTGATACTACGGAGTATGAATTAGTCCTCCGTCCCAATCTGGCAAAGATTAAATGATAAAAAAAAGATTATATGTATTTGTTGATATGAAATTATATGTATTTGTTGCTATTCCTTGGAGTTTGGTAATTGGTACTATGAATTAGTCCTCCGTCCCAATCTGGCAAAGATTAAATGATAAAAAAAAGAGTAAAACCAACAATTGTTTGATTGAAAGTGTTGAAGTGTATTGCTGCAGGGGTTAGCTCATCCCATCACACAAACAATTTGATTGAACAAGGTGATGCTTTATTTTGTCAGTGTCATATATGTTGTCGGATCCCATGAAAAGGATGTACGATGCAGGAATGTATGATCCCACCAACCAACTTTGCTTATCAGTAGGTTAAATGTTGAATAGGTACTGATTAAAGAATTGTATATGATCTCTGATGTAGGGTTTCAGTGATTTCATGCCAGAAATAGGAGGTTACTATTCCACTCACTCACTCTTATTCGTCCAAGGGCATGGCTTCTTACATGTTCTCCATTGCCAACCCTACTCTTCGGGTTCGATTTCTTTTCCCTCCTCCCTTCTTTCAATAATTGTCGCCACTGCAATACATGATCTGAGTTAATTTTAACGTATATGATGAACATATGACACATTGTGAGTTATGACAGAGTGACAGGTTTATAAGGGATTTTCGGTATTCTCGGGTCTTCACACTTCCATTCCCTTTGGTCGGAAGAGCCGTGACGACTTAGTGACCCTGGTGGCCTTCCAGACCAATGCGGTATTCATCCACTTACAATTTATCTAATTTATTTACAGATTACTCCTGTGTTGTGTGTGTATATTGAATTGACCACATCGGTTTGTCGTGGTTATTCAAACCAATTGAGGATGGATGTACTTAAATAATATTGACTAAACTAAGGAATCAGTTAGAATGTCGATCCTAACAAACATAACGAAAATGAGAATTTATACTTTATACTAGAATGTTGTTTTTGAGTTAGGATTGTTCGGATACTCATCATTTTTTAGGTGAAACGCGGCATGCTAAGTTTTTGTGTTTTCTGGATTCTCTAAGAGTTTGCTTGCAGCATGGGGGGTCTTCAAGGTATGTTTTCTGAGTTGGTTGAAAGATTTGACGCTCTGCATTATTTTGTAACTATATTACAAGTTACAACCATAGTACATCAAGGAAGCAGTGGAGACGATTTTGTCATTGTTGCTTTGTATATGAAATCATATATAAGTTCGTATGCTATCCTTTTTTTCAAGCATAAGCATCACGAGGAGAGCTATAGTACAACCATCACTAGGGGAGCTATAACATAATCACATTTGATGCACAACTAATGTACAAATTTACTCTATAACAATGCTCTATAACCTTCAATAAGAAGCTTTGATCTCTAACTGAAAGCAAGCACCATATTGATGTCTCTTAATGGTGTTAATAATTTTTCTGCAACAATTATGTCCCTACTGTTGCCTTGCTGCTGCGGAGTACTACTCAATATCCCTTTCTTACAATTTAGGTAAGAGTTATATAGGTTTGTAACTATTAAATATAGTGCTTTAAAAAACGGTGTCTGGGTAAACTGAGTCAAGGGATTAAAGAGATATACATTGTATTTGTGGTAAATTTTATATGTATGCTAATTGCATTGTGCCTAATTTAAGGTGAGGGTGCTGTTTTGGACAGTGAGAAAGTGGCATGCGAAAGAGAATTGAGCATCAAAAATGCTCCCGGAGAGAAAATTATTGAATCTATGGCACTGCTGTTAAGAAGAAGAAAACATACAAGTCCAAGAAATCTGACAGGATTTGTCGAACTCAAAGCAGGAAGATGCTCAAACATCGTAAGCGGTTGACGTTTGCAAACCTGAACGGAGTCCTGAGATTCGAGATGAGGTTACTGTGTTGGACAGCAAGAAAATGGTATGCGAAAGAGAATTAAGCAGCAAATATGCTCCCAAAGAGAAAATTACTTAATCGGGCACCGTTGTTAAGAAAAAAACGTACAATTCCATGAAATATGATCACATCATGGCCAAAACAGTTGTGGTTTCCAAGATTGATTCTTCTATAGTTGTTAAGTTAAAGAAAGAGCTCTTCATTTTTGGTTAAGACTCTGTTAAAAGATTAACAAGATAATGAATTTACCTCAAATTCATATTGAAATCACTCTTTTTCATTCAATTCGTGTTAGGTAGACGTCATTGATAAAGCTAAGGAAGTATTGTCGTATTTGAAGGAGGTTAAGCTGAAGAAAACAACGTCGTCGTTGAAAATTGACGACGATGATATGATCACCCTTCTTCTTTCTCTTTTCCTCATGAATTTCGTTGTCCTCCTCATGAGAGATCCTATTATCATCTCCACATGACTATATTTTCTCTTATAGATTGTCGAAAATATCGAAGATTTCTTTTAATTGTGAATAGTGTCAAAAATAGAAATGTGCACTTTGGATTTGAACGAATGGAGTACTAATTATAAATACAGTTATATAACACAAGTTATTTAGGCTCGATTCATATATTTTGACATTATTTATACCTTATAACCACTATTAGAACATACTCCTGATATTTACGGGTTTAAACTTATTTGAGAAGCCAAATCATTTATGAAGATAGATAACCACCAAAAAAATTGGGAAAAATGTCATTGGACTAACTTTATAAAAGATTTGAAATATAACCATTATTAACCGGTGACTATTTTTTAGTATAATGTTTGGATATAAAGGTATTCAAATGAATTTTAAGTTTAAACAAAAAAAATCAATTTCACATTTACTCAAAATTTGTGAGAAGAAATTAATACTTCAAAGACGTTTTTATATAGCACAATTTTTTAGGATAGCAAAATTTTAAGAGTTCTCATGTGATATAGTTACATTAATGTTATTATGAGATCGTCTCACATAAGAATTTATACAATTTTTGAAGGAACAACCGCGCAATTTGCGCTGGTTTAAAACTAGTAATAATAATAATAATAATAATAATAATAATAATAATAATAATAATAATAATAATAATAATAATAATAATAATAATAATAATAATAATAATAATAATAATAATAATAATAATAATAATAATAATAATAATAATAATAATAATAATAATAATAATAATAATAATAATAATAATAATAATAATAATAATAATAATAATAATAATAATAATAATAATAATAATAATAATAATAATAATAATAATAATAATAATAATAATAATAATAATAATAATGTTAATAATGTTAATAATGTTAATAATAATAATAATAATGTTAATAATAATAATAATGTTAATGTTAATAATAATAATAATAATAATAATAATAATAATAATAATAATAATAATAATAATAATAATAATAATAATAATAATAATAATAATAATAATAATAATAATAATAATAATAATAATAATAATAATAATAATAATAATAATAATAATAATAATAATAATAATAATAATAATAATAATAATAATAATAATAATAATAATAATAATAATAATAATAATAATAATAATAATAATAATAATAATAATAATAATAATAATAATAATAATAATAATAATAATAATAATAATAATAATAATAATAATAATAATAATAATAATAATAATAATAATAATAATAATAATAATAATAATAATAATAATAATAATAATAATAATAATAATAATAATAATAATAATAATAATAATAATAATAATAATAATAATAATAATAATAATAATAATAATAATAAATCCACCAAATAAAAAATTATTTTTCCTTTGAACTACGTTGGCTTGATCTTGTAGAGTATTTCAATACTTTGCAAGTACGTAGGCAGCTCGGGTGAATATGTAGCTTGAGTGCAGCCACATCTCAAAAAAAATCATTTCCCATGAACTACGTTGGCTTGATCTTGTAAAACCATCCTTTATTCTGTTTTGCAAGTACGTAGGCAGCTCGAGTGAACATGTAGCTTGAGTGCAGCCACACCACCAAACAAATCACCCATTCCTTTATCGAACTACGTTGGCTTGATCTTGTGAAGCATTATCCATGTTTTGCAAGTACGTAGGCAACTCGAGTGAACATGTAGCTTGAGTGCAGCCACCCCCTCCATCCAAAATAACAAATAATTGTTCCTGGCCCGCAAGAGCGTAAACTGTGAACGGCTAAAGAAAAAAAAAAATCACTGAACGACGCTTCATAAAATTCTTCATCAAGCGGAGCCTCTCTACTAGAAAGTCATGATGGCCTAAACGGGTCCCCTCATGACAACTCAAGTAGGACGAAGTGATGCAACTTGGAGTATCTTCAGAGCAGTCCACACCAGTCATCGAGAAAGGCTTCCTTTGTAGGAGCGTCGTGATGACCCGAATGGGTTCACCTCATAACAACTCCGAGTGATCCCTCCGCGGCTCCTCAGCTCCGAGTGATCCCTCCGCGGCTCCTCAGCTCCGAGTGCTCCCTCCGTGGCTCCCCAACTCCGCGTGCCTCCTCCACACGAGCGTCGTGATGACCCAAACGGGTTCACCTCGTAACAACTCGGGTGCCTCCTCCACGTGAGCATCGTGATGACCCGAACGGGTTCACCTCGTAACAACTCCGTGTGCTTCCTCCATGCGAGCGTCATGATGATCCAAACGGCTTCCCTCATAACAACTCAAGTAGGACAAAATGACTCAACCCGGAGTAACTTGAAAGCAGCCCAACGATCGACCGGTAGATTCATTACATGATAACTCCAAAGAGAAGTGAAATGACTCGTTCGGAATTCCAAAGCAGTTAGTAATTTGACGGCTTGAATTCATGCTATTTTTATCCTGCAAATGAGCCGTACAAAATGCAAAAATAAGGCGTAATTATACATACAGATTTTATACCATCCGAAGTGGGAAATTACGCACTTCTGTCAATAAGAACAAGCTATTCAACAAAGTCAAAGAAAAAAAAATGGTTAGAACGTACAAGAGCTCAAATAATACATATTCAAAACAAGCTAAAAAATCGAAAGAAGACAGAAGCACGAGAAAGAGGCTGATGATATCATCGATGTCATTAACTTTGATTTTTACTTGTCCGAAGCTATATGCAACTTGAGCAGCTATTTAGCTTCCATCCCGCAGCATCACGAGACGAACCTTGTCAGACACGTCCTAAGTGTCGGTACTGGTTAGTCGATCATCTTTGAGCTGGAATATGCACCGTCCACTCATAGCTTTCCGGTTCCACCACCTGCTGAAAGTTCCGAGCATCGTCATGGATTTCGAGATTCTCCGATACACCTACAAACAACGAGAAAACAGTATTGAAAAGGGAAGTATGGTGTGAATAAGATGTTCCCAAATTCTGTTGATCAAATAGGCGAAGTTCCAAAATTGCTTAGTATTGGAAATGAAGATAAAGAAATCAGTTTATTTACTCCAGGAATCAATCAAATGCTATAAATGAGGCTCGCTGCATTAATCAGAAAGAACACAAAGCTAAAAAAATCCTTCAAGAGCTTACCTTCATCGAGGACGGAAATGCGAGTACAAGACGGCATGAAGTGGTGGCAAAATCGCTAATTCTTGATGAGGTTGAGTCTGTAAGATGAGCAGTTTGTTGGTCAAAAAGAGATGGATTACTCTTAAAAAAAAGAAAGAAAGAAAAGATCGGATTATGTCTTTGAGTTGCTGTTCAAAGCTTATACACAAGATTGTTTTGTTTTTTTTTTTGCCGGCTAGAACAAACGTGAGTCAATTATTGTTCCGTGCAGCCATAGCTAGTCTATGGGCACGAGTATTTAGAGCCCTAGGAATGTATTGAATACAAAAACAATGAAAAAACATTGAATAATCCAAAAGGTCTTGAAGGGTCCCACGAAGGTCGTTGAGGGGAAGAGACTCCGCCGAGATAGCTTCAACAAGTCGAAGACAGTCAGTTCGTATAATAACGTGAAGAAAGTGGCAGTCTAGGGCCCAACGACACGCTTGGAGAAGACCAGAAGCTTCGGCCAAGAGAGGAGAATGTGACGAGAAGGAATGGCAATGAGATGAAATGATGCAATCTTCCTTGTTGAAGGCAATCCATCCACATGAAGCTGTAAGATTGGAGTGCCAGGATGCATCAACTTCAATAAATATGATGGGGCAATTAAGGGAAGGAAGGCCCGTGAGATGTAGAAGTTCTCCGTTGCGGAGGGAGCTTCTTTGTTGTTCAATGTAGTCCATCCCGTTGTAATCATGCTTTTTGATGGTGTTAGCCTCGAAGTTTTGCATAAGTTTGAAAACTGACTCCGCAGTCCAACTAACATCACCGAAAACGGACCTGTTTCTAGCAACCCAAATAACCCAGAGAATCTGCACAAAGTTGATAATGAGGTTATCATCCGAGTCGCCATTACCGTTTTTATTAAGGTACAGAATCCAGTCGATGATCCATTTATGGATCAAAACATTAGTATTGACATCACTTCTAATTCCAAGAGTGCTCCCCAACCAGATTCTCGAAGAGAAGGGGCAATCTCTGAAAATGTGTGCAGCGGTCTCTAAGTTAGTAACGCCCGAATTTCTGCAAAAAATACAAGTGGGGTCAAAATTAATATTTCTTTTAAGAAAGTTTTCCCCGATGGGCAGGCAGTCATGAAAAATTCTCCAAAGGAGAACAAGCCACTTAGCAGGGCATCGAAGTTTCCAAAGGTGCCGATTGCAAAAGGAGACGATGAGGCAATCGTTGAGACTTATATATTTCTTGAGATCGAGATGTTCAACTTTGTAGGTATTGAATGCAGCACGGTATCCCGTCTTAACTGTGTAATGTCCATTAGTCGAGAGCTGCCAATAAGGGGTGTCCTCGTTATTATAAAGCGGAATGTGAATAGAAGTAATTTCTTTAACCCAATGTGGCGAGAAAAGACTTGTAAGTAATCTAGAATTCCAAGTTCCCCCTGGAAGAGTAAGATCCTTGATGGTGATCGGAATCATGTCGTAATTTACTAAAGTATAGCCTGTCTTCAGAACAGGTATGGATCCATGGACCCATCGATGGCTCCATATGCAAAGGGACGAATTATTACCCATGCTCCAAGCGAGGTGTTGATTAATAAGTTTCATACCCAATAATATGCCTCGCCAACCCCAGGAACAACCGTTGTAGTTTTTTTCCAAACAGGAATTTATGTCCCTTATAGAACACTTGTATTTCCCTCGAAGTGTTTTGCTGAGGAGCGAATCAGTATCAGTCAGAACCTTCCAAGCTGCTTTAGCAAGTAAAGCCTGATTAAAACAGGAGATATTTCTAATACCGAGACCACCATCATATTTAGGAAGGGAGAGGAAATCAATGCTCCGCCAATGAATGGTTCTACATCCCTTGAACCCAGCCCACCAAAAATGCGCCAGGAGAGAATTGATTCTTCTGGCAACACTTATCGGAATACGAAAGACCGATAGAAAATAAATAGAGAGTGAGGAGAGGACGGAGGAAATAAGAACCAATCGACCGGCATGAGATAGAAGAGAGCAGCTCCAAGAAGATATCTTGTTCTTAACTCGGTTTATAAGGTCATTATAAAAGGCCTTTTTATTTTGTTCTAAGAGTATAGGAATGCCCAGGTAGTTGCCCATTGAGTTGTTGCGTCGGATTTGAAGCACGGAAAGGCTATTGGTGACGTTAGTCAATGTCGACGAAGAGCTAAAATGGACAGCAGACTTATCAAAGTTGATTCTTTGTCCCGAAGCTTGACAAAAATCTCGAAGTATAGAATTGAGAGAGCTAATAGTCTGAGTGTCACAATGCGTGAAAAAAATGGCATCGTCTGCAAAGAAGAGATGATTAATTGCAGGGGCATGGCGGCTAATCTTGATGCCTCGAAGAACTCCATTGTCCTGGGCAGCTGTTAGAGAAGCTGATAAGGCCTCCATACATAAAATGAAAAGATAAGGGGAAAGAGGGTCTCCCTGTCGAAGGCCGCGAGATGGTTGAAATCGTTGGAGTGGAGAACCATTGACGAGAACTTCATAAGTCACCGAATTGACGCAATTCATAATTAAATGAATAATTTTACAAGGGAAGTTCATCGTAGTTAGGACAGCCTGGAGGAAACTCCAATCAATTCGATCAAAGGCCTTACTCATATCAATTTAGAAAGCCATCATTCCTCCATTTCGGTTGCTGCTTTTGTTGATGTAGTGAATAATCTCGTGAGCAAGCAGTATATTATCGCTGCAAGATCGTCCCGGAACAAATCCATTCTGAAAGGGACTGATTAGCTTGTTGATGACCTTCTTCAATCTGTTGGAGATACATTTGGTGATTATTTTCATGATGACATTGCAGAGGCTTATTGGCCTGAAGTTATCCACACGTTCTGGAGAGTTAATCTTAGGAATAAGAGTGATGAAAGTACGATTGAATTCCTTTAAGATTTGTCCGGTATTGAGACAATGGCAAGCGGGCTGGATAACATCGTCTTTGATAATATGCCAAGAGCGCTGGAAGAAGATTGCAGATATACCATCAGGGCCGGGAGATTTAAGAGATCCCATTTGGAAAACAGCAGTACGGACTTCACGAGGACAGAAGGGAGCATTGATCCTGTTAAAGTCCTCGTCGCTGAGTTTATTGTGGATGTTGCTAATAATATTGTCATATGTGGGAATTGGCCTCTCATTAGAATCAGGATCAGCAGCATAAATATACTTGAAGTGCTCCTGAAAAGCATTGTCAATTTCCGCAGCATCAAAAGTCCAATTATTATCATTAAGCTTTAGGCTGGCAATATAATTTCTGCTGGATCTGCCTTTCACCCAATTGAAGAAGAATTTGGTACAAGAATCACCATAAGAGTTCCAATTGAGTTTGGCTCGCTGCTTCCAATAGAGAGATGTGGCCATACAAAAATCAATCAGATCATGATGATGAGAATTGTAACTAGAGGAGTCACCCTTGTTAGTCCCATTAAATATATTGTTCAAATCTTCATCCAGCAGATCATCAAAGTCGCTCCACTTTCGTCCCCAAGCCTTACGTTTATCGAGTGTCCATCTCTTCATGACTCTTTTGCTGTGTTCTAATTTTCGGGCTAACTTGAAAGATGGTGAACCTCTTATTGAAGACCATTGAAGTTCATCCGTCCCAGCTTCCTTGATGTTAAGATTACAGTCAGCGAAGTCAAGGGCCCAAGCTTCAATCTTGTAGGGCCTTTTTTTCTTACTAAGGCAAAGATTTAAATCGACTTCGATCATGGCATGATCGCTTATTTGAATAGGATAATGCTTGATGGCTGTATTAGGAAATGTTGTGAGCCAAGATGAGGTAGCAAAAGCTTTATCTAATCTTTCGTAGATGCGGTCAGTTCCTTCGCGGTTGTTGCACCAAGTAAACTTCGGGCCCTTGAAGGGAATATCCATGAGATTACAGTCAATCTTCCACTTAGTAAAATTATCCGCACCACGGAGGGAAGCATTATTGTAACTGAGCTTGTCATCGATGTATTCAACTTGGTTGAAATCCCCAATAATGAGAATCGGGTGAGCAAGAGAATTGATGTGGCGATGAAGAGAATCCCAGACTTGTTGCCTAGCAGCCAAACAAGGGCTGCCATAAACAAAAATGAAATAAAAGAAGGAACTATTTATTAAAGCTCTCATGCAAATAAAGTTGACACATTTGTAGGCGACGTCCATTGAGAGATGTCCCTTCCAACCTAACCATAGACCCCCACTAGAACCGACAGCGTCCATCCCGACATTCTTAAAGTACCCTAAGGTCATACCAATCTTGTTGACACATTCTACGTTACATTTAGTTTCAGATAAGAACAGGAAATCATAGTACTTATTAGTGACCGACGCTCTTAACTTTGGAATTGCAGGAGAGAGCAGGTCGTTAAGGCCCCTACAATTCCATGATAATCCTCTCATGGCTGATTTGGAGGCTGTGAAGGGCCAGCCTCCATAACCCAATCTGTAGCAGTTGCAGCAGTCTCATCAAGTTCCAGATCATCATCAGTAATTTTCATGGTGAAGCTTGCTTTAGGAGATGAAGTTTCTTTAGAGAATTTGAGCTTTTTGCCCAAAGAGATCAGATAGTTTTTGGCTGAATCCTTGCAGTTGACAGCATTGTCGACAATAGTGATGAGATTCGGGTCAGAGCTAGATTTACGCTTTGAGCGTGGTTTCTTAGTAGTGCTGAAAAGCATGGGCGGCGGTATTACAGCATCCCTAGATGGCGATAGGAAGCAGCTCTCCGAAGTTTCAAATGGTTTCACAGATGAGAGTTTGAGCAAATCGGCCTCCAGAGGTCCAAAAATGTCGGTGGAGAATCCATTAAGCTTGTTGTCAACAGACTGCAGCAAAGTCATTGTGGCCGGGTTAGAGATGACATTCAGAGTTAAGTTTGTGGAAGGAGAAGTTACCACGTCCAAATTGGGATCAGCGGCAGTATCAGCAGAAATGAGCGGAGTGTCATTCAAAGCGTCTTCAAACAGAGCGTCCTCAAACCCAGGCTCCGTGGTGTGAGTGTCAGAAGAAATCTGAATAGGGGACTGATAATTATTGTGTTCTTCAGAGCTGTAAAGAGAGTTCTCAGTAGAAGAATTAATACTACTATCCCCATTGAAGCTGCTAGCAGAGTCACTGTCATCGATGTTGTTGTTATCATTGCTGGAGTGATCTGAGAAATTGTTGTTGTTGACTTGATTAGCTGCTTGACCGGGAACCGGTTCCGCAAAAACAGGATGATGATTAGTATCCTGAGTAGGCAAAGGAGGCTCATGGTATGGAAAAGTGAAATCGGGAGGAGGAGAGAAGGTCTGCCCATATCCACGGGCGTCATCTGTAGCAAAAGCCACTTTGTAATTCTCCTCGAGCCTGTGACTAACAGTATCAAAGTATAACGCCTTCCTGTCATAAGAGTAGCGCCATTCCATATCGCCATTTTGTGGAGGGAGGAAGGGTTCAGTGGAAACACAGATTGGTTCAGCAAAATTCTTTGCATATGGCGATTCGAAGGGCTCCCCCCTCCATTCCCGACTACCATTCTTATAGATTCCTGGATTGGCAGAGTAGTCAGGTTCATCAAATTCAAAGATTCTACCCTGAAAGGTGGATGAACTGGCGTTGAAGTGAGGCGTCTGGAGTGCTGAGTCCTTGAAAGGGATGGAGGTAACGAGAAATTTCATTCCCGGGCGTACTTTGCCCCCCGGGTAAAGATCCAAGTTGTAATCAATGTAATTTTCGACAAAGAGATCCGCGGGCATAACCCTGGAGGCGAAATCACCAACCCGGAATCTTGAAGTAAGACATTTCGAAGATGAAGGAAAATCCCTCAGGTCGAGATTGTACATGGTGTGACGACCAACACCTTCAAAGATGTCGTAACCCCTCTGATCAAGCTTGTAGAAGGTAGCGTCTAACTCGGTTGTGATACTGGAAATGAGTAGCTTGCATTGTCCGGATTTGTGACCAATTCTACCGCACCTGGTGCAATATTTGTATACTTCCTCATATTTGAACTGCACCCAGAGGAGATATTCACGGTTACAACCCAAGAAGAAACCGGGTATGAGCGGAGCTCCTAGAGCAATGGTGGCACGAATTCTGAGGAAGTCGTTGAGGGGGACAGTGTCAAACTGTTCCACTTCGAATTCAGGACTCAGAAACTGGCCAATGGTGTTGGCAGTGGATAAGTTGAGATATTCAAAAGGGAGCCCACATACACGAACCCAGAGCTTGATAGTTGGGAATCTGACAGTACGCGGGATGGCCTCCGGGCTCCATTTAGCGAAAGCAATAATAGCACCATTGATGGAAATAAAAGTGCGCGCGAGAAGGTCAGCTCGATCCTCATTATCAGCACAATGGAAAATGAAGAGATCATCCATTTTTATGAACCTTGATCGGTCCTCTAGTAACCCAATGATCCTCAAGGGTGGCGTTGATAGTAGTTGAACTGAAGCTGCGATAGTCAACCATAAAGCCAAGAAGACAACGGTTCCAAAAGGCGAAGGAGTCGCCCAAGAAATCCGGGTTCATACTGATGATGGCACTGGTGCGGGGGTAGCGCCAGGAGGAGAAGAAATCAACCTCGTAACCGATGTCAGCACCTTCCGGGATGTTGTTAACACGGGGTATACTTGGCCCAGCTTCAGAGAGGAAGTTATGGTTAAAAATGAAGGAAGCAGGGGAGTTGGGAGGATTTGGGATTGAGCTCATTGTGGTTATTTGTGGAGTGAAGATGTTCAGTTTTGTGATGAAGGATTAGTGATGTTAGAGTGCTATTTATAAGCCGATGAGTCATTGTAGGACTGTATGAGTAGATCAGTTGAAGCGACGGCTAATGGCAGTTGGTTGAAGAAGAGGTGGCCAATGAGTTGAGGATGAAGAGGATGATGAAGAGTTCCACACTGGACAGGAGTGAATAACGAGAGAGCTTGGGAAATAGGAGGAATTATGGGAACTCAAACAATCAGTCTAAAAAGAGAAGTTTGTTATTAATAGATGAGGATCTTAAGGTAGAATGATTAAAATTTTAGATGGTGTTTAATGGCTCAATAAGAAAGGAAGAAGTTGATAGGCGGAAAAGGGAATGATGAACCTAGTGAAAGCCGATTGGAACGCAAAAGAGACAGATAGGAAGAGTTAAGGAGAAAGGACAAAGAGCAGGAGAAGCTCAGAGCAGGAAAGGGAGAAAAGGCAATCTTTAGAAATTTGAGAAGAATTAATTTAATTTAATATAATTTAATTTAAGTGGAGACGTAAATTGGAGAAAATCAAGGATAGAAATGAAAGATAGTGTTTCTGGGTAAGATGCAAAAAAAAAAAATTAGGGTTCCACAGGAAGAATTGGGGATAGAAGGTATTTTTTGGGTTTTTTGGATGAGAGCTCTCTTTAGAGAGAGAAAGAGCCTTTTTGCTAGTTTTACACAAGATTGTTGAAGGTATGGTCATGTTCATCTTGGTATATATAGTGAGTATGAGGAAGGCTTTAAGTGAAATTTTCAATGGATATTACTCCTATTGATTTTGGAGTTACAAAATCTGGAACTATGAATGCTTCAAACGGATAGATGATTGATGATCATTAAGCACCATTTTTTACCACAGCGCGTCATGCCCGTTGGGAATTGAAGAAATGAACACAGCCTGCTTACTTGATCAAATCCTTTCAAACGGTCAAGGGGAAGGTTGGCAACGAAGATTATGCCAATTAATTCCAAGATAATGGTGAGTGCTGTGAGCTATCATCATTAATTTGGATAAATATTCAAATAACATCCAAAGTAAAATATATGCAAATGGTCAAAGGTGAAGTTGGCGGTGGTGATATTGTGACGATTAATTAACAATTGATTTCAATTAATTACCATGAGCTATTGGGATTTGTTTTTTACTGTATCAAGATGAAAGTCTATTAAAGTATTTCCTCGACGGAGCTTTCGTACAGTACGGACAAAGATCAAGTGCAAGTTAAGTCTTTTACAAGGATTAAATTATCAAGATAATGTACCCAAGTTATCCGTCAAATTTAAAACGAATAATTGAAACGAATAATTGGATGACGTCTCAAGTTTATGTGGGTATTCGTTAACGACAAGTTAAGTACCTATATATCGACTTCCAAGTCAAAGAAAGACCAAGATCATTATCCGACAAGTCACATAATGACAAGGTGATATCTCAAAATCTACGTCGGTACTCTTACGACAAGTTAAGTACCAATCGACTCTCAAGTCAAAGAAAAATCAAGGCCACATAGTCATCCGCAAAGTTGTAAAATGACAAGATGACGCAGTACCTATCGACTTCCAAGTCAAAAGAAGCAAATTGAGACCATGTCCTCCGACGGTCAAATCGTCTACGCGACAAGGTCCCGAGGGGGCAATTTATAGACACGGAAAATTTATTTAAGTGTCGAAAATGCAAGAAATTAATTATTCTAAGTCAATAACAAATTATTGACTTAGTTTAGTTATATTTGTCCCGTAAAAGTTAAAGTCGGCTCGGTTCATTTCCGAGCTTGGTAAAATTGACTCAAAAGTCAAGAAGAATGTATACTTGGCCCAAAAGTCAAGAGCATGTCAAGTTGGCCCAAAAGTCAAACAAATGTCAGATTGGCCCAAAAGTCAAGCAAATTCAAGATTGACCCAAAAAGTCAAGAACTCGTCAATCTGGCCCAAATCTCGAAAAGTTGTCAAACTTGACCCGAATGTCAAACATTGACCAATTTGACCTAAAAGTCAAGAAACGGTCAATTGGGCCCGAAGAGAAGTCATGCTTTCAAAAAAGCCCAACTCTGAGTCCAACAAGGGTGGATGAAGAAATTCTATAAATAGAGAGCTTCTCACCATTTGGACAACAACAAAAAATAGAGAAGACAAAGGCACTACGAAAAGTGAAGAGAAAAGAAGACTACAAGAAGCTCTGAAATTCTCGAAGCATCCTTCCTTCCAAGTAGCAACAAGCACCACAAGATCATGCCGCCTACTCAAGGAAGTCAAATCAACATCAAGCATCGAAAGGAGACTCAAGTCATCGCGACCCTCCCAAGAAGCTAAAGTCAAGCAAAGAACGAAGACCGTTGAAGTGTGCCTAAAGCAACGTAGTAGAATCAGAGGAAGAATCGAGAACCGAACACATAAACTTTCTGATATTATAATTTGTTTCTCCAGTTTTGTATTAAGATATTTATAATATCGCGATACAAAATTTATTGTTACAGTAGGTCCACCTTCTCAATCTCTTGTCTTAACTGACAAAAAAAATACTTCTCCCCAACCACTCAATAATCACTACCACGCCACAACAACGATTACTTCGACGAGTGGTGCGGTTGGGCTAGTGGACTAGTGTGATGGTTGTGACCGACGAAGTGGTGGTTGTTGTCATTGTGGTAGGGTTACCTGTTGTGTTATGATGACGTGATGTGGTGCTACAAACTGGGATGGCAATGGGTCTAAGACCGACCCAGACCCGGCGGGTCGGACCCGAATGGGTCGGGTCTGGGTCTAAATTTTCCAGACCCGATGGGCATGGGTCGGGTCTGGGTCCTCCCCAAAAAATTCGGGTACGGGTACGGGTCTGAATTTTAGGACCCGGACCCGACCCATAGACCCGTGGACCCGTTAAAAAAATTTAAAAATTAAAATTGTAATTCATTAAACATACCGAGCAGTGACTCATGTATCACTTAATATGTTTTTTTGATGAATTACTTTGTGACGAATGTTTTTAAGATGACCTTTGTGTTATATTTTGTAAGACGTTCCAGTTGTATTGTGAGACTTGTAGACAGTTTTTTTTTTGTTCGTGTTTTTCTACGAAATTTCCATCGAAACAATGAATAATACAACAACGTAATAAATAAGGCGGACCCGCGGGTAGACCCGGACCCGGTCCAAACCCGACCGGTTCGGGTATGGGTCTGACAATTTTGGACCCGTTCGGGTCCGGGTCGGGTCTGGGGCCAGGGTTGAAACTTCGGGTCCGGGTCCGGGTCCTGATGGACCCGACCCAAACCCGACCTGTTGCCATCCCTAGTTACAGTGCAGCTAACACATGGTTGCTACCGTGGAAGTGATGTGTTTGTAGGGGGAAGGTTAACCGATAAAGTTTGGTTAGAACTCAAGAGAGGTGGGTTAGTTAAATTTTATATACATAAATAATCCATACGGAGTACTTGATAAAAAAGTGGCATGTTTTATGTTTTATAAGTCGTAGAAAGAACAATTTTTTTTGGATTTTTCTATGGGATACCCCTCAACTATTGGCTTTCCAAGTGGTACCCCACCTTTTTCGAATTACATGATGTATCCCTAAACTTTACTTATCACTCCATATCATAACCAAAGTGATAAGTGTATTACAAATATTTTTTTAAAATGAATAATTAACATATTAATCAATCCATTTGATGCTACAAACCACCTCTTTTTCTTTACCATTCACCAACCACCAAATGCCCATCAAAACGCACTCTGTTGTCGGCCGACATCGACCTATCTCCCTCACTCTTTTAAATCCTTCAACCTCAATCTCTCCGTCACCCCCATGTCGTAGTGTTGTGGAATGAATTTTTCGAGTAAAGGATGCAAATTGAAGAAATATATCATGGTTGATGAAAGTAAAATAAGGAATAATCACTATTTATATCATCAATTGAAAAATTTTCGTTGGAAAATTATAACTTTGGTTACAATATAGATTAATCTACAAAGTTTAGGGATACATCTTGTAATTCGAAAAAGGCGGGGTACCACTTGGAAAAGGCGATAGTTGGGGTACCCCATAGAAAAATCCACTTTTTTTGTTTTTAATAATTTTTTTGTTACGATCGTAGTCCAAATAAATACTACCTTTATCCAATTTTAATTTTCTTACTTTCGAAAGGATTGTTCATCTTTAAACTTCTTACTTAGGATATTTTCTATTTGGGTTGATTTTTGCGGTCCATATTATTTCTGACCCCAGATTTTCTCTCAACTTTCATTTTCCACCACAAACTTCACTCAACCCTTAATTTTTGTTCCAACTCCCTCATGAAGTTTAAAGTTGGATAGAGGGAGTACTATATAGTACCGAGTATTTTTAAAACAACCTTTTTATAGGTAGTTTTACCCATTTGATTGTTAAACGTCGTCATTTTTATGGGAACAACTAACAAACTAGTTTACACCATTTATAAAATTATAACTATTTCGCTTTTTTTAGTATCTATATTTGATTGAAAATTATAATTTATAAGAGATCAACTTCCAATTAATTTTTCGTAAGATCGTCTTAGAAAAGATGATTTCAGCCATATAAAAAAATTAATACTATAATATTACGCATCCAGCCTTAGTAAATTTTAATTTTAAATTAAACATGTTGCTCGAATTTTTTCATAGAATAATTTTACATCCTTTTTATTATTGAAATCCTCCACCTCCTTCTGTCAATATCCTAGAATCGTCACTGAGAGGATATAAGGGGAATAGATAGACCTAACAAAACTAGCCTGACCCGAATGATCCGATCTGAATAAGTCAACCAAAACCCAACTCGACACTCGAATGAAGACATGAGGTTGACCTGTAACCCGAACTGACCCGACTATTATCATGGAAAGCAAATCAATATCCCTAAGAAAAGTTTATATAGCAAATCCGTACCCGAAATGACCCGTCCCAACCCGACCTGAAGCGTTTTTTTTGTATCAAAGAAGAAAAAAGCAAAAGAAAAGGGAAGAATAAGGAGCGACTGAGGGTGAGGGTGAGGGTGAGGGTGGTGAAGGGTAAAAGAGTGAGGTGGTGGTTGCATAGGCGAGACTGCGAGAGCGAGAGCGAGAGTGGTGGTTGTTGCATAGGCGAGAGCGAGAGTGGTGGTTGCATAAGCGAGAGAAGAGTGATGGAGAAACTGAAGGCCATAATTCCTGAGGAACTTGAAAGAGCAATACAACAAAGCAATCATCCCAATGATATTCCCTCTATTTCTTCTTCCCTCCACCATTTCTTCTCTCACTCTCCCCTCTTCCATTCTGTCTGTACTCTCTCCCTCCCTTCACTTCTTATCCATCTCACTCTCCCCTCTTTCATTTATTTATTTATCTATTTATTTACGATTACGATTGTGTGATATATAATTATATATTGCCTCATTATTGCAGATGATTCAAGACTTGACAAATACCCAACTGGGTTATTTTGTCAAGAACAAGCAAACTTGTTTGGAGTTGAAGAACAAAGCCAATGCTTCCTTCTCTGCTCATCATTATTCCCAAGCTTTGCATTTCTATTCTCAGGTTCTCATTTTCTTTCTGCTCTGGTTTTGCTGGATAATCATTATGCTAATGGAATAGCTTACTTGTTGGTTTTATTAAGTTATTTTGTTCGCACTTACTCGCATTACTAGGGGAGGGGGGATTCGAACCTCCTGATCTTAACCTACTACTCCGTACTAGGCTAAGATAACGAAACACAAATGAGGCCCCTTTCCCCCCTATATTTAATTGCTGAAATTTCGACGATTACCAAGAGGCAGAATAATGTATATGCAGCGTTGTCGGTAAAGTGCATTTTGGTATCGATACCATAGTTATGAATTTATGATGGAAGTTATCCATTCATATCAGATTTTTAATTCCTTTTTCTGATGCTTGATAGGCTCTACGTGTTGCTCCAGTAGATGCTGTTGACAAAGACAACAACTTAGTTGCAACCTTGTATGTCAATCGGGCATCTTCTTTGCATGTGAGTTTGAATACATTGTTTTTCCCCCTGTACCTTTGTTTACTTTCCATGGCTAGGCGTTCATCACTCATGTAAACTAATGACTATCTAATCAATTTATGTAAATCCCCTCCAAGCTTCTAGTAAGTTAGCTAACTTTATTTGGCTGGTATCACATAAGGAGTATATGTACCTATTATTCCCTCTGTCCCTGCGAATATATTACGTTTACTCTTGGATCGGGTGTTTATGTATGCATAGACTAGTGGTCTAGTTAGGCTGGCACTTGGCAGTACAATCTCCACATTTGACCACACAGAACATTTACAGAAAAATAAACACAAACTATTTTTTGGGAGGGAGTGCACTAAAATGGGATACACGAACTATGCCCTAGGACAAAGGGTCTTTAATGGAACTTCACATTGAAATTTGAATTATCAAGACAACTCATCCATGCTGTAAAAATATAGGAGACTTTCAGTTTAACCCCTGAATAAAAAAGCACCATTCAGAAACTTTGTGGCCTTGAAGTTAATCCAGTCTCCATCGAGTTACAAATGTTAAATCCATACTCCGTATCACATTCTTAATTTAGGCTTTAAAAGAGTTATAAAATAAATGTGTTATTTTCTCAATTGTTAGCAATTTGTTGCTAACTGGAAGAAACATGTAATACCATGATCATATGCCAAAATAACTGCTGTTAATTACTTTCTGTAGTTCATGAATTGTATGTCATAGTCAAATCAGTTATAAGTCTTAGGAATCTGTATATAGGAAGGTAAGGAATCAGCCATAGTTCGTAATGGCATTTACACCTCCTGCTGAAATTCAATGTTAAAACATACTGTATATGTGCATCATACTAATTAATTCTCTTCGTCATCTGTATTTCATATCCAGAAACTGAATCTTCTTGAGGAGTCTGTACGAGACTGCAATCGTGCTCTCTCAATCAGTCCTAGTTATGCAAAGGTCAGTGTAATACTGTCATTACTTATATTGATATCTCTTCATACTTTATTAATTTATTTATTGTTACTGAGATTTGATCCTTAAAACAAAGAAACATATTGTCATGTGGATTGATGGTAACTGGGTATAGAATTTAAATTGGTGAATGTTTTGAACTCATAATTTAAATTGATCGAATGCAAGCTTCGGTGATTACGTGCATGTATTTTGCAGACACAGTGACCAATAGCTCCTGTAGAACACTTGTCGTCATCTGCCCTTTATTCTTGAAAATCATAATGATATTGCACTCATATGAGCAGTGTTATTTGATATAGATGTTTGTTGCGTAATATAGAATTAGATAACTTCTTTATGTAGCTACTTAACCATGATAATATCAATTGGGCTTATTTTTTATTTTCTTTTCTCTGACTGGATTGCTGTCTCATTACATACAAGGATATCAAGTTATTATGAGATCATATTATTAATTAAATAACCCAACATCTGTAATGTTTTTCATTACATCAACAACATAACCCAACTTTCAACTTCATGAAATCCAATGTCTATGGTTGTGGCACAAAAATATCGGCAAAGTGTTGGCATAGTCTTAATTATTACTCCATTATAATTACCCGGTGGATGTATTTTACTTGTATATTTCGAGGTAAAACGACTATTCAAACTATATGCATGAGCATCCACAGATGAATGGCGTAAGTCGTTATTTGGTGATACCACGAGGTGAGTGCTACTGCACAGACTAGTGACCTGCTTAAGAGACATAAAGTTATTCATCTCTTGGTTAATTCGCTCACCAACCATGTCACTGCCCCTCAAACTTAAATCTCTACATTACTTATACAAATATACATTTTCCATTTACCCAAAGGGTGAGAAAAATAAAGACGAGTTACGAGCACATACCATAAGTCCATAAGTCAATAGGGGTTAATATATCTCCTACATCAGAATTTGTCAACCTACTCTGTAATTCCAAGATTCTGCAAGCTCAGAGCCTCATATTCTAGTATGCTAGAATATAAATCAGAATTGATATCTGATATTTTATCAAAGTTTTATCTTTGGTGATATCCTGGATGTTGTTGTGATACAACTGCACATTGGATTAGTAATATTATACTTCCTCCATCTCAATTTGTCATCTCTTTTTCCTTATTTGCACATTTCAAATTTGTGGTTCCCTTTCCAAATATAGTAAGTAAAAAATAATGAACTCCCCATTTAACCCCTAGTTAAATAAAATTTCTGTTCTCATTCCCATTTTCTTCAAGTTAAATTTATTAGTCAAAGGTTATTAATGGTAATTTCCTACTATTTTTTAAATTTAAACTTTAGTTGGGTGAGTTATTTACACATGGCATCGTAAGTAGTGAGTTATTGTATTGAACTTGTCTATAATGAAATGTGCACGTGTCATACACCTCGAGAGTGTCAAGTATTTGATGAATACACTAGGCACTTTAAAAGGAGACTAAGGTTTTGTTGTTTCTGGCTCAAATGGGCTGAGTTGAGTTAATTTGAATGGGGCTTAACTTAACATAACTTAATTGAATGGAACTTAACTGTGCTTAACTAATAGGCTGAATGACTCAGACAAGCTAAAATAATTGAGCTGAATTTTACAGAACTTAACATAACTATAGTGAATGAAGTTGAACTTGATTGAAGTAAGCTGAATGAAAGAATAGAGCTTATGTAACATAAGACCCTCGTAATCTACTGCCAAACCCAAATAATGAAAAAATTATTCGCTTCAGGTTACTGTACATGTGATATGCTGTAGAATTTCTGTCGCTTCTCACCTACTAAAGAGTAAACTCTTGCACCTGATTTATGTTCCTTGGGAGAAGCGTGATATTCACTAGACTTTTGGCTCATCAATAACTTGATGTTGTTGGCGTGTGAGCTTTGAAAGATTTCCGCTTATTGAGTTCTTGACTGATTTTGATTCGCGTGTTTGTAGTTCGCACTTAATAATTTGTAGTGACTTGCACAGGCTTGGTACAGGAGAGGGAAAGTGAACTTGTCTTTGTTAAATTATGAAGAGTCATGTAGTGATCTGAGGATAGCCATGAAGATGGAAGGAACACATAGTGGTAAGAGACAAATAGAACGTGATATAGATAAAATTGTAAAGGAACATAAGACTGGAAGTTCTGCTGGCATTGGTGTGCAAATTCTGCCATCATTCGGTGAGGATTTTAAAGTTGTTTACATTTTCTAACATTTTATTAACAAGTTACGAGTATTTATTATGGGTTATCTGAAAACATAGTTACAATACTGTGTATGTTTGGTCATGCCTTCCACTGGCATCTTTGTGTGCCTCTGAGGTACTAAGGTTATGTAGTTGTTATTGGACGTTGAAAAATGATGCATGTGATATCTTTCATGATTTGGCACAGTTCATAGTTCACCGACATTTGACCATATTTCTTACCATGATTAGATTATTATGAAGACAAAAAGGAGATATTTTATTACGGAGTATTATTTTGCGAGTTTCAATCTATCGTAATCCTCATGATATTTTTTCCCATGAGGCATGTGTCATGTGTTTTTTGAGTTAACCTTGAAAAGAGGATACAATGTTCTATAGGAATTGTGGAGGAACAATGAACATATCTACTTTGATGACTAATTTGTTAGTAAACACTAATTCATTATGCCCTCCATCCTATTTATATCATCACCTTTTCACCCTTGGTTTTTTTGTTTTTTTTTTGTTTTTTTTCCTGAAATTAATTGCCTCCTTTCTGATCTAGCAAGTGTTTACACTTCAAATCACCTATCATTCCCATTTTAATTGCTCTTTTTGAAACCACCCAAAATAGAAAGGTGGGTAACATAAATGGGATGTTGGGATTATTATTTTAACATTTGCCAAGGGTGGCTAACACATGGTGCTTGTTTAACTAAGTTTTAAACTTGAATGATTGTCTCTATCCATTAATTGGAGATGAAGACTTTGTGCCGTTATCACCAATAATACGACTAATGTAGTCTATACAATGCTGATATGCCCACGGGTTCTATAGGTATCATTAGACCCATTATATAACAACACCCGTGCACACATGCGTAACAATTGGCACCTTGACTTGTAATCATTACTACATGATTAGGTGCGATTCTACAAAAGTAAAGGCTGTAAATCTAGTGGTTGAGTTATGGTTGTAAAGTAACATAATGTCGTGGATGTCATCACAGTAGGTTCCAAGTGATGAGGATGTCATTTACAAAATATTTACCAAACTGTGTCAGTGTATCACTTTCTGAAATCCGAAATTTCAGTAGATTAACCAGTAGTCTACTTGGTCGCTCGTTACCTCTTTCTTCACAAATACATACCCACTAGCAAATGTGTTTGTCTACCAGTTTTATTTGTGAAAGTAATGGTTAGTATGGATGAAGCCGCAGAGTATGGATCAGGGATCGAAACTAATTTTTTTTTTCAAGAGGTTACTGAAATTGACATAAAGTAACAGGTTAGGGGTCGAAACTTCAATGTTTTGTCACAAGAGGTTGCATAACTGAAATTAACATAAGGCACAGGGCAAACTTTTGTACCTCATAGGCACCTTTATAGATAACTTTTGTTTCAGGGCGGACAAGGCTATATATGAATTCAAGTTGGGAGAAGAGAAAATACATTATTAGAAGATAACCCACACCACAAACTTCATTATTATACATAAACATTGGTTCTCTTTCTCCTACTAGTAAATCTATGCTCCTGTTGATGTGCAGGCCAAGCTGCTCATACTCATGTACATGCAAATGCAGTTGTACAGTAGATGGAATAATGGTTTCCCTCTATTTTCATTAATTTTCCTGCATGTTTATAATTTTACATTGGTTCTCTTTCTCCCTCTATTTTCACTAATTTTACATGTTAGCGCTCTTCTATATGTAATGGTGATTAGTTTTTCTGCATACTGAATTTGGGATGTTTATAAAGATGATGAGGTACCACAATTGAAGACACAATGTGTAACTACACCACCTAAAGGGAGAGGCATGGTTTCGCTGTCTGACTGCCCTCCTGGTTCCTTACTTCATCGAGAGGAGCCTTATGCTGCGGTATGATTTTATTTATTTATTTTATAATTTAAGGTTCTCATATCTTTTGATATCTCTAGGTTGTAGGGATGACAATGGATTGGGTTCGGGTTGGGTGAACCTTCATTCTTCATCAGGGACGTTTTTAGCGAGGGTGCACCTGCACCCCCCAATCTTAGAAATACGGAGTAGATTTTCTAGTGTTGAGTAGGATCATTGAGTTGGAGTTGGTGAAGTGGTTGGATGCATGGCATTTGGGCAAGAGATCATGGGTTCTAATCCTATTAGCATACAAAATGGGCCATCTTATAAAACCCAAGATCAATTTTTTATGTTTATCTCAAAACAAAATGGGCCATATGTCATTTTTTTGTCAATACGAAATAGGCCATCTTATAAAAAAACTTCATATATATTTTTTATTTTTATCTTAACAAAGTGGCCATAATTTTATTTATTTATTTATTGTCAATACAAAATTAGCCATCTTATAACCCAAAATCATATTTTATGTGTATCTTAAGACAAAATTGTCATATTTCAAAATAAAATAACAAGGTTATCTAATTATTGACCATTAATAAACATGTTAGGGTTTATGTTTGATGTCAAACAATAAGTTTCTTTTGTAAATTTTATCTTGTATTTTTAAAACATAACGTTTTATTTACTTGCATCCATGTATTAATAGATATGTTTATTATTCAAATTACGGTAAAAATATATTTTGTTATTATAAATTATTTTTTTTTTCAGCCGAGTACTTCGTAACTTTTGGTTGGTAATTCCCATCATAGTTATAACAATTGTTTATCGCTATGAATAAGAGGAAAAAAGCAACAAAAAAATCTAGGTAGTAATTAAGTTTTAGCGTACAAAAATTAATGTGATTCTTATCATCCGTCGATCATCCATCCATTTGCATCCATGGAGTAAACGAGTGGATCATGATTACATAGATATGTTTCAAACTAAAAAATGATGGATTTTAAAAATCAGGTTTCCTAATTTTTTAAAAAGTTACTCACTTTTAATGTATAGTTCAAGGATTTTTTCTCAGATGCTACCTTTTATTTAAGGTGTTTTCTGTGCAACTACCTTTAATTTTATTTTTTTGCTCAAAGACTACCAAAATTATATTTCTGGTGAAAAAAGTCAATGTTCCGGCATTGACTAACCTTTCTCAGGTGTGAGGTGTGAAGTCTTTTTCCTTTTGTAAGAAACTACCTTATATTTTGATTATTTTGTAAGAAATTATCTTTATTATGATTGTTTTGTGAGAAACTATTTTTTATTAAAGAAACCGTACTGCAAAAATTCATTCAACATTGACGAAGTTAACATTGTAGCAAAATAAGGCATTGAACAACCTCCATTACAACATTTTACATATAAAACATTCAACAACCTAAATTGGTTCACATTGTAGCAAAATAAGGATTAGACACACCATTATAACCAAGTTTAAACAAGTGGACCAAGACTAAAGAAAAATAAGGGTTAAACAAGCCATTACAACTAACTTAGACATCAAGATTTTTGCATCCCTTATTATAACCAGCTTGGCCACAACTAGTGCATCTTTTCTTTGTTCCCCTTCTCTACCACGTCTCCCTTTATTCTCCTCGATTTCCTTTCTTCTTTTGAACCTAGTCTCCCTGAGTGCTTATAAGGATGAGTTTTTGGTTGAACATACTTAGCCTTCTCCCATTGCTTGGGAATACCTAGAGGTTCAAGGTGAATACTAAGTTTCAAGGTAGAGGTTCAAGGGGATAGATGGGTGATGGGTGAGACTATTCTTCATCCAACCCATCATTCATCTGCCATAGTTTCATCTATCGTTCCACGATCTTCATTTACGTCGGGTTTTCATCCGTGCTAAGGGTCTAGTGGATCAGGTTTTAATTGGCGTGCGGATTAAATTGCCATCCCTACTAGGCCTAGATCAGAATTTCACAGTTGAACATGTGGTTTGGCATGAAGTTTTGGCAAAATATGTCCCTTTGTAGACTGATTGCGTTCAAAATGATGGGCGTGGTGCTAAGTGCTACTTGCATGTCCCCAAACATCATGATGAAATAGTTAAGGATGCAAAAATATGTCCACTTCGTCTCTTCTATTCTGATTTTGGCAATTAAAAAAACCACAACCTATTCGTTGTCTTCTCCTTTTAGTTTATGCTGTAGAAAGTTTGTTCATTGTTTAAGTTGCATGCAAAGGAAGATGTAGTGATATATTGTACAAACCTATTCGCGTCTGATTTTGATCAACTTTCTTACTGCTGTGTCATAGTTGATATATGGTACAAACTTTGTCTCTGATGTGCTAAAGCTTGTTACAGATCATATTGAAGATACACCGGGAAACTCATTGTCACTTTTGTTTCAATGAACTACCAGCAGATACTGTTCCATGCTCCATGTGTTCTATGCCATTGTACTGCTCAGACTATTGTCTGCTACAGTCAGCAGGTCAGATGCCAAGGAATTGTTTAACACATAATAACACTGATAACCTTAAAAGCTGTTTTTCAGAGGTAACTCTTCAAAGTAACTCTAGTGGTGAAGTTGAGTTTACTGAACATGGACATGAATGTCATGGTGTAAATTGGCCAACTGTGCTACCCTCTGAAGTTGTTTTGGCTGGTCGGATTTTTGTGAAGTTACTGGAATCAAAAGAGTATTCCTGCACTGCTAAGAAGTTGGTATGACAATGTGACTTGCGGGTGCTTTACTCTCTGTGTAGAGATTCACTTTTTGTTTCTTCATAATATTCACAGTGGAGTTTTGTCATGTGATGGGTCGTAACTCTTGAACAGGATCTTTCTCATAACTACGGGGACCTCCTCCAAGAAAACAAACTGGATTTGCATGTCTATTCAATCGTGCTACTGTATTGCCTTTATTACTCATATGGGCCTAAAGTAGAGCTGAATGGAGCTTATGTTGCAAGGGTCTGTTTTCATTTAATTCTCTTTGCTCCTCCCCTACCTCAAAGATGACAAAGGGCTATAAAGTTATAAGCAATCACCTACTTTTTTTGTCTTCTTATATGAAACATATTGTTGTGTGAAAGTTCACCCATACATCATAACTAGTTCTAGCAAAGGGATCAGGTTGAGTCTTTTTGGATTTACTTCAGCTGTAATATTATCGTGTTCTTTTGGGTCGGACTGTATTAAGTGTAGGTGTGGGTGGTTTGAATTGAGTACTCAGAAGCCATTTCAAATCAGGTTGTTTTCAATGGGGTCAATACCGAGTCCAAAAAACTTGTTGCGAGGTACGAGTCAAATTGGATTAGTTGGAGGTACGAGTCAAATTGGATTAGTTGCAAGGTATGAGTCAAATCGGATTAGTTGCGAGGTACAAGTCAAATCGGAGTAGTTACAATTTCAGGTCTTATTAGGGGTTTTCTTTTTCTCATCTGATTCAAGTCTCGGCTTAAGTTATTTGGGTCCGGCTTAATCATATACTCCCTCTCATCCAATCCAATCCTCTCATATATATATTAGATTTTTTGTTGCATTTTTTTTGTGAAAGGTTACTCTATAATAACTATAAATATGTTGTGTTGTATTTAAATTATTTTTATTTGATTATCTATTGTCGAGGCCAAAATTTTACTAGTTTGACCTCAAATAGTGGATGAGAGGATTGGATTGGATTGGATGGGAGGGAGTACTCTATATGTTAAGGGAATTATGATAATGTCATTCACCACATATAGAACCTTATAAATCGATGAAAATCTGAGATTCAAGTACATATAGGAAGACACAACTATTGGAAATTTCTTAGGCGTGTAAATGGTGGAATTACTTTTAGTTCTTCTCTTGCGTCTCATTACCTACTTCATTCTACGTTGTCTACTTGTCCGGAGATTAAATGATGCTTGGATTGCTTGAATGATGCTTTTATTTTTGTAAATGCAGATCATTGTTCTAACTTGTCAAGTCAAAATCAATTCCATGGCTATTGTTCGTATGAAATACCAAGATAAATATCCACGACTTGGTCACCAAGATAATTTGTCACAAGGAAATGCTTTAAAAAGTGATCTTGAGCAGGTTTGTACTTTGTAGTGTTTTCAACCGACTTTTATTTTAATTCAAACCATAAAACAATCCTTTGATTAATGAATAACATTTCTTCAAGTTTATAGTTCTATGCCTGTCCTTATTTTTGTCCTCACTCTTAGGTCAGAGTTGGACAAGCAATATATCTATCAGGAAGTTTATTTAACCATTCATGTGTGCCAAACATTCATGCATATTTCATCTCACGGACACTTCTTGTGCGAGTCACGGAATTTGTACATGCTGGACATCCATTGGAGCTATCTTATGGCCCTGAGGTATTGAATTTCTTCTTTTTGTCAGTTTTCTCAGTCTTTATGTGCTATGCAGACACTATAGTTTCATATGTTGTTGGATGTATTGTTCAGCTGTTGAGATACATACTGTATTTGGTTCTTCCATTTTGCCTTTTAGAGGTCAAAGATTCCAAATTTTGACCATAGGTATGCCAAAAAGAATATCAAATTTTATTCCATAATGTTTACATAGTTACATTTGTTATTAAAGAAATCTTTCATGAAATTATATTTTAAACAAAATTAGTAACATAGAACAATAATAAACATGGTGAAAGCATTGTCTAGCAGGCGACCACACTGAAGTAAATGGGATGAACAGAAAAGAATGCAGGGAGTATGAGGATTAATTTTGTTATGTCCTTGTGTTCTTTCAGGCTTCATCTAGCTCCTGTGTTTTCATTATGCTTCTCCCTTGAATGACTAATCTTATAAATCTGCTCACAGATTAGATATGTACTATCTTTAATGAATTTAAGGAGGGTTTTCAATGGGAGATCTGAAATCATATCTTTCTGTACCACCGGTACCGAGTACAGGTTTGGTTTGGGTCTTTAACCGGCCTATTAATAGAAATCAATCGCTTTTCGCCTGATGCAATGACATTCCCTTTTTGTTCATTCTAGTTATTAACATGGGAAATGAGTCATTAGGATTAGAGAGAAGCCATTTTCTCTTGAGTCTTGACTAATATCAACCTTATTTTTTGTCCTTCGAGTTGTACTCCGGTTTTGGTGAAGTGGAATCTACGTGTCTTCTTTAACTGCCTCTTTATATTATGCATCTGATATGTCTTTAGGTTGGGCAATCAAGCTACAGACAACGGCATCAGTTTCTACAAGATAATTATTCATTTGATTGTCAATGCAATGGCTGTACATTGATGAATTTTCAAGATCTTGTCCTTGATGGATTCCATTGTGCTAATACGGATTGCCCTGGTGTCATTCTTGATCACTCTACGGTTGAGTTTGAGAGGCAGAAAACACGTCAATTGCAAGAGACATCTGAAGCTATTGTTTTGGTACCAGAAAGTCAGGTATTTTAGATTGATCAGGTGATTACAACAAAATTACTTTTGTTACAATACATAGAGACTATATCCAAACAACTTATCATGAAAGTCATGTTGAGAAGTGTACAGAATAATTGCTTCACATAAAAAGGCAGCCCTATCATTGTAATCCAGAGTAAATAATAGTGGGTCGTTGCTTGCATTGGAGATGGAAACTTATCATGTGATATATGAACTGTGAACACATTTCCTCGAGACAACATCAATTATTCCATGCATTTTGAAAGACTCGACCAGCTGCTTTTGTTATTCAAATCTATATCTATATATATTTGAAGCTTTTTTCGAGCTATCTCATTTGTCGGTTTCATCAAAACTCAAATTAGGGAAGTATCGTAAATAATAAAAAAAATCAATTAGAGAATCTTTTAATTATTATAATATATGTTTAATTTATTATATTAATGTGATGTTTTACAAGTTTTAGGTAAAACTTTAACGCTCATTTTTTAAGAAAATTATCGTAAAAAAATTATAAAAATGAAATAAGTAGATTCGTGGTACAAAATGCTTTCATTAGAGTATAGATTTCATATTATTTGTTCAAAAAAAATGTGATGAATTTATTACATATAACAGTTGTAAATTTATCCCACATCGATAATCTATAATATGGTTATGAAATTCTATATTATAAATAAGAGTAATCATTCATTCTTAGATATCTACCAAAAATATTTTGAATCTAAAAAAAAGATTAAGACAATAAACCTTAAGGAATTATCCTACATCAAAAAATTATGATGAAGTGATGAAATTTAATATTATAAATAAAAGTAATCATTTGGTTTTAAATATCGACTAAGAAAAACTTTTAAATTAGGGTTATTTAACAGGAATAATACCAACTTTGGGTGGTATTCCATCAATAAAACCAACTTCAATTAATACGGGAATAAAACCAAGTATGAGTCATATTACACGAGAATGAAATTGGCTCTTAAATGACCGGATGAAGTCGGTTTTGTGGGTCCCATGCTATTAATTAACACCCAATCTTCATCTTCTTCATGCTATTAATCTTCTTCATTGCCCTAAATCAAATTCTCTCTCCTAAACTATCCTTTCTCCAAATCCGTGGATAACTCATCAATTTCGTGTTCTTCGAATTCATTGGGATTGAGCTCGAAAGATGTTTTCTGCAACCACAAGTTACGGGCAGTGATTAAACCCAGAAATCCTCATTCGGAAACCCCAAATTAAACCCAGAAAAATCGAAAAAAATCAAAAACCCTAATTTCAACCCAGAAAAATCAATTTAGGGGAAATGAAAAAAATACTAACCGTTACATTGCCGAACCACGAGATTGAGGAATGAACTTGACTCTACCCCTGAAAATTGATTTTCGACAAAATTAATGACAATTACCTTTGACCAAGTTTGACAAAAATTTGAGAAAGAAAAAAAATTAAGAGTTCCGTAAAAATTACCTCGATGAACTGACGAAGTGATGAATGGATGGACGAACTGGCGAAGTGATGAATGGATGAAGAAGACGGTTTGAATTGATGAAGATGAAGTTTAAACTTTGGGAGTTAATGGGGGTAAAAGTGATAAGAGTTTTCATAGTATCAGTAAAATTTGGTGCTAGTGATAATATAAACAGGTGTAGGCGGTAGCAGGTAAACCAATTTCATTCTCGTGTAATATGACTCATACTTGGTTTTATTCCCGTATTAATTGAAGTTGGTTTTATTGATGGAATACCATCCAAAGTTGGTATTATTCCTGTTAAATAACCCTTTAAATTATTCCACATCGAAAATTATGATGGGGTGATGAAATTCTATATTATAAATAAGAGTAATCATTTGGTTTTAAATATCGACAAAAAAAACCTTTTGAATCTTAAAAAAATTCTTAAGACTACATTAAGTAAAAAAATTATAATAAGGTGATAAAATTCTATATTATAAATAAGACTATTAATAATTCGTCCTTCGACATCAACCAACAATCTTTTGACTCTTAAAAAAAACTTCCAAGTAAGGTGACATCAACCAATAATTATCCCACATCGACAAATTATAATAAGGTGATGAATTTCTATTACTCTTATATAAATAAGAGTAATCACCTTCAATACAAATAATAGTAAAATTATCTCACATCGACAATTTATTAATAAGGTGATGAAAATTCTATATTATAAATAAGAGTAATCATTCGTTATCCACCAAAAATATTTTGAATCTTAAAGAGCTCTTAAGATTATAAATCTTAAGTAATTATCCCACATCGAAAAATTGTGGCGAGATTATGGATTTCTACATTATAAATAAGAGTAGTCATTGTATTTAGGCAACATAAATTATTAAGTACTAATAAGAGTAGTCATTGTATTTGGGCACCACATTGAAAGATTATCCTAAGGGTGTGAGCCTATGATTATAAATTGAAATAATTATTGGTTTTTAGATATCAACTATCAATCCAAATATTTATCGAGTATTGGGTTAAAGAGAGATATTATGAGTTTTAATTAATATCTCCACAATAGTGAAATTTGTTAGAAGAAAGTTTAAATTTGTGTTATTAATATTAATTTCTCTTAATAATCTACTCCTTCCGGTCACTATTTTTCGCCCCATTATATTAAAATACGTCTCACAAATATTCATGAAGTGAGGCGAAAAATAGTGACCAGAGGGTGTATTAAATACGGAGTATTAATTTGAGAAAGTTATTAAATGTATAAAGTTTGAAAAATGATGTTATTCAAGGTATAAAATATCAATTTACCCTTATTTTTATAATCTTCATATGAGATATTTTATTTCTATAATTTTTTTCCAATGTAATTAAGACAACTAACCCGTGCTTTAATCTAGTTATTAATAGTTTCCTGCCTTGTGGCACTTGTGATCCTTGGTTTGAAGGTTGTTCTTCTGAAGAATGTTGGTATTAAGGACATTGCATCTCTCATTTTTGAACAAAGTAATAACTACTTCAAGATTCAGCCTGGATGCTGCTTAAAATGTGGCTCTGCCATTGATCTAAGATCTGTGCATAAAAAGGTTGCTGCAATAGAGGTAGCAATTCAAAGGTATGGTGTGAATCAACAGATGCACTGACATTTTATGCTGCAGCTAACATCAACTTGATCATGCTGTGTGTAATTAGTTGCTGTGGGATTATGTTTTGTAGTTTGCAGGAAAGTGTTCATTCCAATGAAGTCCATGCTGACTACTTATCAGATGCTCTGAGTCATTTTGAAGTTCTTAAAACAATTCTGCATCCATTTAACAAGAAGCTTGCACAGGTAAAATCCAGATGTATTTTACGATTTATTTGATCCCTTCAGAATGCTATAGCGGTTTATCTTTAGTTCTTTCTTCTTTATAAAACAGTTCTAAGTGGGACCAGAGATGCCTTTGAATTTTTGTTATCTGAAATGGTTTGCTGTAGAGTGGAAAAGTCTAAAGAATACGAATAGGTTTAACTTAAAAACTCAATACTACATAATTCCTTGCTATACGTTTGACGTTTTCTTATACGAGTACATATTTTATTGAGTTGGTTTTCTATGTTTACTTCATTCCAACTGCAAAATCTGTCAGTTGATACGCGGGGAGTAGTGGATGTCGGGTCCTCTAGAGTTGGAAAATAACTCTACATGGTAAAGGAAATAACTCTACATTTTCAGGCGTTCTAGTCTTTATAGGTGAATGCTGTGGACTACCGAGCACCTGAGAATAATGCTTTAAGGATAATGTATAGATTTCTGCTAGCTACCTTGATTACAAAAATGAACTAGTGTTTATCCCGTGCTTATGCACGGATTATGTAGAATGATGTGCTAGTGCAAGAATTTAAATTTGGAAAGGACTTTTATTAGCTATATGCCTCTACGGATTTAATTTATAAATTAATGTTTATATTAACTACAGTAGTTTTTTTTTATAATTTATTTATTTATTTTTGTAAATATAAACCAAAACAATATAAATGAAACATTTACACCATAAAGCACTTCGTAATAAGAAATACTCCCTCCGTATTGAATTATTTGTTGTTAAAACCTTTTTGCAAATCTGATTTTTAATTGACGGTTTGATGGTTTCAAGGTTGTCATTATTGACAAGCCTCGTTATTGTCAATTTTTTTTATTAATTATCTTTAAAATATGAGTGCTAATATAGAGTAATTAATGTGAATATATATATATATATATATATATATATATATATATATATATTTTAAGTTTGGAAAATGTGTAGTTATAAAGTAATCATGAGATCTGTTCTTTTGATATATTTTCTTAATTGATGTGCATTTCACTAAAACGACAATTATTTGAATACGGAGAGAGTAATTTTTTTAACACTTATACATAGTAACATTTATTCCTTTTGTAAAGAGTGTAATTTGTGGGTGAGAAAAATAATTTAATGTGGTGATTACACATGTCAATTTATTTTTCGTTGCTTATTCTTTTAGTAGCATAGGAGGATTGGATAAGCGTACATAATCATCTTTTGAAATTGCTCGGGTAAAACTAGGAAGATGGATACACTTACATGTGTCAGATTTTTCATACACAACGAATAAAAAGATGCCACGTGTTTTTTTAGTTTAACCTAAGATGATTAGCATAGGATTATGTTAATAATTTTATGTTTTGAAGTTAATTTTTAACCTTAGTTTAGTTAAGTCAATTTTAGAAACTTTTGTATTTTTTTTTTCATTTTCAGTTTTTTGTTTAAATAATCATATAATATTGTTAATATAATTTCGATTTATTTAATTGTACAAGAAAATTAACTAATATAATTATGATTTATAACAAAATTAAAATCTTAATCTATTGTTATATATGTATATTCCAATTGTTATAGTTTTTTTTATATATTTTTTAAATTTAAAAAAATAAATTAATAATTCTCATAAAACATACACCGCATAATAAAAAATAAAAACGTAAAAGAAAGCAAACTAATTTTTTTATTTTTATTTTTTTTCTAAATTATGATCATTTCTAAACATTCCTTAATAAAAATTATAACAATCTTTTTATATAGGCAGTAGAAATTAAAAATTGAGAATTAATTTCCTATCATTAAGTTGAAAATTAAGTAAGTTTACTAAAGTGAAATCTATTTTTTTATTAATAAATTAAAATGAAAAATACAAATTAATTAAAAGAGAAAACATAATTTGATGCTTGAAAGAAAAATAAATTACAAAGTAATATTTTTTTAAAAAAACGAAAATATATATATATAAAAAAAAGAAACAACTATACTTGTCCATAATTATAAATTAAATTAGGGTGATACTTTTTTATACTTTGACATTACTCAATCATACCTCAAAATTACCACCCTACCTCTCTCATTTCCCCCTTCCCACAGTTTCTAGAGAAAAATATCTCAAAACTCCAAAGTTCATCGCTCTCCGCCACTCCACCACGCCGATCGCCGACAACCACTTCGGTCCACTGCGCCGACCACCACTCTGGTCCACTGCGCCGACCACCACTCCGGGCATCTCAATTGTTTTTCGATTTTTTTTGGATTTTCCTAAAAGATTATTATTAATGTTGTTATTTTTTTCAAGATTAAAATTAAAATTAACTATAATTAATTAAAATTATAACAAAATTAAAAAGATGAAATTAATTCGATACTATTCAAATTAGAAAATACAATTCAAATAATAATACAATTCAAATTAAAAAAAAGTACTAGTTTAAATCCTAAATCCTAAAATTCAATTTTACCCAATTAACTCTAAATCGAATCCCTTAATTAATGAATTAAAACTAATTTACGATAAAATATCGATTAACAAATTATGATCTATATCTAATTCGCAAATAATTGATGAAATTAGTTTTAGAATTGACGAAAATTAATTTTGATGAAAAAAATTAGAGTTTAGTTTAGGAGAAAAATAATGAAAATGAGAAAAACGATAATATTGGAAAATTTATGAAATTTTAGTGATGATCGAGTAATACACAATTATAAAAAAGTAATTCCGTTAAATTAAAGTAATAGATATTATTTGATAATATATGTCATATACAGAGTAATTAACATTTAGGAAACAAAATCATATTTTAATTCTTTCTTTTTTTGGTTTGACTTGTTCACATAGAAAGATATGTTTATTTATTTATTTCATTTGTTTATCCAAAATTAAAAATAATCGTAAACTTTCCTTTTGTCGTTTGATTGATTTTTCTGTTTCCACTCTTGTAAATTTCGTTATTTTTTTTTTTAAAAAAAAAATCGAAATAAACGGAACTAATTAATTCAAGCTTTACAATTAAAAAAAGAAAAAAATGATAAAATATTATCCCGAGATTACTTCAAAAAGTTAAATTCGAAAAATGAATATAAAATAAGTACCTTAGTATTTATGAAATTATGTGAAAATAATTATGAATAATTTTTTATCATAAAAATAACAATTTCGTAGATGATAATTATATTTATTAATTTTCTTTACAATCAATATAAACCAAAATTAAATGAGAGGTGAATAAAATAAATTTTATAAACATAAATTTAAAGAATATTAAGAACAATAATAAAAATAAAAATAAAAATATTATATATTTAACTTAACCATAGTATGGTAACAAATTAACTAAGAATGTAAAATTACTAATATAGCGGCACGACGTGATTTGTTGTGTATGAAAATTCCATACACTTCGGATAAGTGTAGTCTTTTCGGGTAAAACTATACCAAAAATAGAATTTGAAAGGAATTGGTAAAGGAAAACAACAGCTATAAATAGGTAAACAATTTACTACGTAAACTAAGAAGTATATTTGAAATAAGGGGAAAAAAAAATAAAGTGGACAAGAATATTTAAAGATGATGATAAAAAGTAGGTTGGTGCAATTGTTTTGGCAAACCAATATTTTTAAACTAGGTTAACACCCGTGCAACGTTGCACAGGTTTTAAATAAAAGAATTACATAGGTAATCTTATACGAATGTTCAATCCATTCAATCCTTGATATAGGATTTTTCACCACTTTTAAGAAAATTAGTAAAAGTAAATGTATTATTGGTAAATCAAATGGTATTATGGGTCCACCAAACTTAAAGTAAAGAAAAATTAGTGTCATTCTGTGTAAATTGAGGAAGAATATTAAGATTATAGGGTAAAAAATTTTGTCAAAAGGGGAATGTTAAAAAATTATTTGGATTGTTCATTTATAATAAGTGTAAAGAATTGAATGGATGAAAGGGAGCAAGATATAGTGCATGTTTAGACATGTATTCCATTTCATTTTTATACTGCATTATACACGTATCTTGTAGTACAATCATTTACTAAGTAAATCTGTTTTAACTTATATTTTTTAATTTAAGTTAAATTCTACTTGTAGAATAGAACAATATAATACTATGAGAATAGTACCACATAATATTTCAAGGAATCGTGACTAAAAAATTCGACCCCTAATTGAAATCTCATGAAAAACCAAAGTGTAATATTTAACTTATTAGCAAATAAAACAATTTCTAATACCCTTTTATTGATACTAATAAATAAGTGTTAATCAACTAAGGGACCTATAATATTCTATAATATTGATGTAAGATAGAGTTAACTGTGAAACATGACTTCATGTGTAATGAAATGGAAAAATATACGTGTTTCTATATTAAATTTATAAATTAAATTCTTTATGTGTTTTAATTAAGTTGCTAGAGTATTTTCTAGGGATACTTTTTGTAAGAAGGTTATCCCATTGATTGGTATTAGATCAAAGAAGAACATCTACAAATAAGTGTTATTTTCTAGGGATATCGTGATCCATTAATATAATTTATTATATTCATTAAGTCGTATTATTGTAGCCTTTTGGAAAACTTTTCAAATATTTTTAACCCGCTTAAATATATGATAGTATTACTATCAAATTATTTCAATCCCGTGTCTTTAACATTTTAAGGTCTATATACCAGAAATATATTGTGAATATGAAAATTATTTATAATATTATATTAGATTAATGATTATTATTATTATTATATTAGATTAATATGGAAATTATGATATTTTTGGAAAGTGTGTTTTGGTGCCAGAAGGAAAATGCAGTGGTTTCTATTTTATTATATAGTATAGGTTTCTGTTTTATTATATAGTATAGATTACTATCAAATTATTTCAATCCCGTGTCTTTAACATTTTAAGGTCTATATACCAGAAATATCTTGTGAATATGAAAATTATTTATAATATTATATTAGATTAATGATTATTATTATATTAGATTAATATGGGAATTATGATGTTTTTGGAAAGTGCGTTTTGGCGCCAAAAGGTCAATGTAGTGGTTTCTGTTTTATTGTATAGTACTAGTTTAAAACCCGTGCCGATGCACGGGTATATTTAAGTGACTTACATTAACCATCATATGTTATACAATGGTATGTATGGAGGTTATAATCGTTTTCTACGTAATAACATGCTTAAATTTTCATTATACTTGTTTAATTAGAAGTTAAGTATGGATTGTTAGTTTTAAATTAATAACTACATTTTAAGTTTACCTTTAATTTTTGTTAACGCGTAGTTACATGGGTAAGTTGTTAAGACGACATTTTAGTTCACGATTAATTGCTCTTACATAGCATAATATACGTCATACTCTATATAATGATACGTAATAGTTGAAAAATAATGTAAACATAGACAATGTCACGACTTAGTGCTCATTTATTATTATTATTATTGAAGACAGTAGTAACGTAACGATATGGTCCTATCAATATAATGATTGTTCAGAGAAAAATATTTATTGGATCTATACGTTACGAAAGACTTTTTTGTACACCACATTACCCGTATTGTGGTGTACAACGACACATATTAGAATTTTTAATCCATTTTTGCTAGTGACCATAGATAAGGCGACATATAGCTGACTATGACTAAAAACCGGTCATGGAAGATACAAACCACCGTGTGAAAGAGTTCAACTGAGCAACTCTTCGGCAATTGATTCTTGGTGACTTGGAAGATGAGTCAACGTTAGTAATGAGGACCTGCACACATTCTCTGAACTCTTGTAATAGCAGGTGAAAACATATTTCAATAGGTTGATATGTAAATTAATAGATTATATAAATTAATAGATTAGAAGTAGATCTTTTCATAAATTCACGAACTTCTGGGATCTCAGCATCAACTATAACTCTTGAGCAAATAGTATTAGAAAGCTTTGAATCTACATGTATGATTAGATTAGAGTTAGTAAACTGACGTGTGGCAATGAATAACCACATTTCTCGTTTAATTGGTTGATATGTAAATTAATAGATTATATAAATTAATAGATTAGAAGTAGATCTTTTCAGAAATTCACGAACTTCTGGGATCTCAGCATCAACTATAACTCTTGAGCAAATAGTATTAGAAAGCTTTGAATCTACATGTATGATTACATTAGAGTTAGTAAACTGACGTGTGGCAATGGATAACCACATTTCTCGTTTAATTGGACGCCGTCCATCTTACATTTCTTATGTGACAATGGATAATCCTCTCTTTTAAAGGCCCTAAGCCTTGCCTTGTACGGGGTGAGACTCACTATTTATTGAGTACTTATTGTATAACTATGGGATTTGGATGTCGGGAACCTAACAATATTACAATTTACCTACTTCCTCTGTCATTTTAAATAATAATCTATAAGCATCCAAAAAGTTAACAAATAGTAATCAACTATAAATTGCAGTAAAAGAATTATTAATGATAGTTCGTAAATTAATTTAAGCATTTATATATTTTTATGTACAAAATAATTAGACAATTGTATTTACTAAGTCCAGTGATATGTTACTCCGTATTTTAAATTTATACTATATAAATACCTTGGAATGATTTAAACTTGACACAACGGATGGTAACAACATGACAATGTGCAGCCCCTCTTGAACTTTGAAATGACCTTGTCCATTTTGATGACCAAATTATCCCACAAAGAACATATTAATGTGTTACTCCTATAGGTGAACAGTTGTTATTATCCATCGTACGTAATAATACTAAAATGCATATAAATTTAAAATATATGCCATACAATACTTACTCATTGTCCATCAATGATAATCTAGTTTGGTTTTATCATTCTTTGTTTTCAATTTACCATTGCCATTAATGACACCAATGACATATGTACGCATATTGATTAATAAATAAATATTAGTTGCATGAAAAACATGAATTTAGTGAACCAATCCTATTAAAGAAAAAATGAAATAAAATATGAAAGCAAACCAACTAAAAAGTTCGTATCGAGTCGGCCATGTAATATTTCATTGAATGATGTAAAGTTGAGGCGCCGTTCCGGAATGATAGTACCATCAATGGTACTGAAAATAGTTCTTGCTGTGAAAACTATTTTGTAGGCATGTTTGGTGACCCGATATTCGCCGTTATTTTCACTGCCGCAAAAATTTGTAAGTCGACGAACCTCACCTTCCACCACCATAGAGTTGTATTTCCACATGAGTCTTTTTTGGATCGTAGCTTATATTTTACCCCCCTATATAATATACATGTGCAATAATATAAGTATTGATCATGAAACTAATATCTAGTGTGAGTTAACGGATTAAATATTATTAATAGTACAATGGTAATACCTCGGAATCCATGATTATAAAGTTCAAGTTATTAACGTCTCCATTAATTTGGAAAGTTTGTTCATATACATAGATGATTCATCCCCTTATCCACCATGTCTCCTTCTCTGCCGTTATTGAGTTGATTTTATCGTAGTTGTTGATTGACGCCATGGTGGATACAAAATATTACTCCGTACTCCATACTAATCTATTCTTTAACGGTAGATGAAAAGGTTGTGTTGGGTTGTGTAGCAATTAAATATTTAAATAGGGATGCTTTTCGTTAGTTGTGTGAAATCATAATGTGTGAATTGATATTATATATGCTGGATATCATAATGTGTGAACTGATACGGAGTATTAGGGAAAATTGTATGCATTTTTTAGAATTAATATTATATGCAACATTTATGGAATATTGTATGTTTGGTATAAATTGGCTAGTTGACCTTGTTTATTTTAATTAGGTTTTGTACATAAATTATATGGAGTAATTTAGAAAGAAAATTTTATCATTTACAAATTATAGCATGATTGGCTAGTTGACCATATTTAAATTATTTTGGTTATAGTATTTAGTTAGGTGAGTTATACCATATCTTAAATGAAACATAATGGATTGTTGTTAGGGAATATTGATTTGAAAAGGTTGTGTTGGGCTGTGTAGCAAGTAAATCGTAAGAGTGAATTGTTATTGGGCTTTTGCCAAAAAGTAATGTATAATGCATGTATGTGGAAGTAGGCGGGAAAAAAAGTTGAGTTGGTTTGTGTTTTATTATAGGATATAGATAGATAGATTGATGATAAAAAGTAGAATGGAGTGAAAAAAGTTGGAGAAATATATTCAAAATTATACTTATATTAAAGGGGAAAAAAGTAATGTGAAAAAAAATGAATTAAAATAAAAATACCCGTCAATTAAACAGTATGTAGAAGAAACGAAAAAACATATCAAAATATTACTGGTCAGTAAGTTGATCTCAGCTCAATGATTGTGTACCAATACTATTATAATCCTGTAGCGAGTTTGTTCATGTCATGTTCAACACATGGGAGTTGTACGTGAGGCCGTGACCAGTCTCGATCTTTGCAGGCACATGATATTCTGGCTGAAGCTTTTTGTTCAGATGACCAAATACAGCGAGCACTGGACCATTGTTTAGCATCCATTGAGGTAAAGTTTGCTATTTTGCTTGCTGTGCAGGTGTACTTAACGTTTCCCTCTGAATTTCCTTTTCTTCATTCTTCTTACTTATCGAAAACAAAAACGTTACCTAAGATCCCCGCCCATGGCTAGGTAATACTCCTGTGTTAGAATCAGAGAGATGGTTCCCTCAAAATTGCACCTTCTAGACTCCTACTTCACTTCCTTAAGAAACACGAGCATTGACTTGGACTGTACTTAAATGCTATCGAGTGGAGTACTTCATAACATAAGGAGAACAGGCGGTTTATTTATTTTGCTGTATTCCCATCATATTCTAACGTGAAACAATAGTGAAACAAAGGTCTTACTTTTGCACCTTTGTCCCATGATTAATTTTGGGTTGTTTGACATGAATCATCATTTGAAATCGTTTTGATAAATAATGAAGAGGATGAAAAAGTAAAACTTTCTCAAAGGAATTGCCTTTTACTTCAAATGAAGGTAAGTGCTTCTGGGCACTAAAATTTTTGGTAAATGAAACCTTGTTCCTAAACTGTCAGCAGATTCTCAAGAAGATTTATGGTGAAGGGCACATCGCCTTGGGGAACGAACTCATGAAACTTGCGTCACTCCAACTCGCGGTAGCAGATGCTCGTGTTATAGATACTGTCAACCAGATGGACAATATTTTCTCAAACTACCATGGACGGAATGCGGACACGATGTTTCCATATCTTAAACATCTGAAACGAGAAGTTCGCAGCTCTTCTTGTTACGAGAGGCAGACTTTTCCTCTTAACATTTCAAAGGGGAGGTTCACCTCATAACTGGAGTATATATTGTATTGAAATAGCGAGAAGCTGCTATAAACTAGTTTTAAACCCGCGCAAATTGCGCGGTTGTTCTTTCAAAAATTGTATAAATTCTTATGTGAGACGATCTCATAATAACATTAATGTAACTATATCACATGAGAACTCTTAAAACTTTGCTATCCTAAAAAATTGTGCTATATAAAAACGTCTTTGAAGTATTAATTTCTTCTCACAAATTTTGAGTAAATGTGAAATTGATTTTTTTTGTTTAAACTTAAAATTCATTTGAATACCTTTATATCCAAACATTATACTAAAAAAATAGTCACCGGTTAATAATGGTTATATTTCAAATCTTTTATAAAGTTAGTCCAATGACATTTTTCCCAATTTTTTTGGTGGTTATCTATCTTCATAAATGATTTGGCTTCTCAAATAAGTTTAAACCCGTAAATATCAGGAGTATGTTCTAATAGTGGTTATAAGGTATAAATAATGTCAAAATATATGAATCGAGCCTAAATAACTTGTGTTATATAACTGTATTTATAATTAGTACTCCATTCGTTCAAATCCAAAGTGCACATTTCTATTTTTGACACTATTCACAATTAAAAGAAATCTTCGATATTTTCGACAATCTATAAGAGAAAATATAGTCATGTGGAGATGATAATAGGATCTCTCATGAGGAGGACAACGAAATTCATGAGGAAAAGAGAAAGAAGAAGGGTGATCATATCATCGTCGTCAATTTTCAACGACGACGTTGTTTTCTTCAGCTTAACCTCCTTCAAATACGACAATACTTCCTTAGCTTTATCAATGACGTCTACCTAACACGAATTGAATGAAAAAGAGTGATTTCAATATGAATTTGAGGTAAATTCATTATCTTGTTAATCTTTTAACAGAGTCTTAACCAAAAATGAAGAGCTCTTTCTTTAACTCAACAACTATAGAAGAATCAATCTTGGAAACCACAACTGTTTTGGCCATGATGTGATCATATTTCATGGAATTGTACGTTTTTTTTCTTAACAACGGTGCCCGATTAAGTAATTTTCTCTTTGGGAGCATATTTGCTGCTTAATTCTCTTTCGCATACCATTTTCTTGCTGTCCAACACAGTAACCTCATCTCGAATCTCAGGACTCCGTTCAGGTTTGCAAACGTCAACCGCTTACGATGTTTGAGCATCTTCCTGCTTTGAGTTCGACAAATCCTGTCAGATTTCTTGGACTTGTATGTTTTCTTCTTCTTAACAGCAGTGCCATAGATTCAGTAATTTTCTCTCCGGGAGCATTTTTGATGCTCAATTCTCTTTCGCATGCCACTTTCTCACTGTCCAAAACAGCACCCTCACCTTGAATTAGGCACAATGCAATTAGCATACATATAAAATTTACCACAAATACAATGTATATCTCTTTAATCCCTTGACTCAGTTTACCCAGACACCGTTTTTTAAAGCACTATATTTAATAGTTACAAACCTATATAACTCTTACCTAAATTGTAAGAAAGGGATATTGAGTAGTACTCCGCAGCAGCAAGGCAACAGTAGGGACATAATTGTTGCAGAAAAATTATTAACACCATTAAGAGACATCAATATGGTGCTTGCTTTCAGTTAGAGATCAAAGCTTCTTATTGAAGGTTATAGAGCATTGTTATAGAGTAAATTTGTACATTAGTTGTGCATCAAATGTGATTATGTTATAGCTCCCCTAGTGATGGTTGTACTATAGCTCTCCTCGTGATGCTTATGCTTGAAAAAAAGGATAGCATACGAACTTATATATGATTTCATATACAAAGCAACAATGACAAAATCGTCTCCACTGCTTCCTTGATGTACTATGGTTGTAACTTGTAATATAGTTACAAAATAATGCAGAGCGTCAAATCTTTCAACCAACTCAGAAAACATACCTTGAAGACCCCCCATGCTGCAAGCAAACTCTTAGAGAATCCAGAAAACACAAAAACTTAGCATGCCGCGTTTCACCTAAAAAATGATGAGTATCCGAACAATCCTAACTCAAAAACAACATTCTAGTATAAAGTATAAATTCTCATTTTCGTTATGTTTGTTAGGATCGACATTCTAACTGATTCCTTAGTTTAGTCAATATTATTTAAGTACATCCATCCTCAATTGGTTTGAATAACCACGACAAACCGATGTGGTCAATTCAATATACACACACATCACAGGAGTAATCTGTAAATAAATTAGATAAATTGTAAGTGGATGAATACCGCATTGGTCTGGAAGGCCACCAGGGTCACTAAGTCGTCACGGCTCTTCCGACCAAAGGGAATGGAAGTGTGAAGACCCGAGAATACCGAAAATCCCTTATAAACCTGTCACTCTGTCACAACTCACAATGTGTCATATGTTCATCATATACGTTAAAATTAACTCAGATCATGTATTGCAGTGGCGACAATTATTGAAAGAAGGGAGGAGGGAAAAGAAATCGAACCCGAAGAGTAGGGTTGGCAATGGAGAACATGTAAGAAGCCATGCCCTTGGACGAATAAGAGTGAGTGAGTGAGTGGAATAGTAACCTCCTATTTCTGGCATGAAATCACTGAAACCCTACATCAGAGATCATATACAATTCTTTAATCAGTACCTATTCAACATTTAACCTACTGATAAGCAAAGTTGGTTGGTGGGATCATACATTCCTGCATCGTACATCCTTTTCATGGGATCCGACAACATATATGACACTGACAAAATAAAGCATCACCTTGTTCAATCAAATTGTTTGTGTGATGGGATGAGCTAACCCCTGCAGCAATACACTTCAACACTTTCAATCAAACAATTGTTGGTTTTACTCTTTTTTTTATCATTTAATCTTTGCCAGATTGGGACGGAGGACTAATTCATAGTACCAATTACCAAACTCCAAGGAATAGCAACAAATACATATAATTTCATATCAACAAATACATATAATCTTTTTTTTTTATCATTTAATCTTTGCCAGATTGGGACGGAGGACTAATTCATACTCCGTAGTATCAATTACCAAACCCCAAGGAATAGCAACAAATACATATAATTTCATATCAAGAATCAAGCAAATTGAAGATATTAAAATAACAAAAAAAAAGTGGGCATTGTATGAATCCCATAAAAAAGGTACCTGATGGAAAAAAAAAAGCAAGAGAAGAGAATGATGAAGAGAATGCTTGAAGGATAACCTGAAGAAAAGGTCCTACGGTATTCAAATTCAATTAAGCATTCATTAACTCTCTTTTTTCTGCCTAATCCCCCAACAATTCAAATTCAATTCAATAAACATACTCATTGAAACCGAGGACAGTTTCTTTTGGTTCAGGTTCTGCCTTGGTAATATTTGCCGCAAAGCAAGCCTGCGTAGGCGTTGAGATTGGTCTATGAAATCGAGCAGAATTTCAGTAAATCGAAATCCAAAACCTAATTAATACCCAGGAAAGAGGGAGGATTCCAACAGTAACTCAGTAAGGGAAGGGGTGAAATAAGGTAAATAAAATGAAAGGAAAGAGGGGAACCTGGCGATTGACGGTGTCGAGATAAGGGCAATCCTTACGGATCTCGACGGAGCCAAGGTGGCAGCATCATCATCGTCGTCGGAGTAAGTGTGATTATGAGTAGTAGAAGTGGGTGGCCATGAGAGAGCAGCAGCAAGACGCCTGTTGTCCTCTTCCTCCTGTTATTCATAGTCCTCGTCGTAGGAGGCGAGTGGGAGGAGTGGCCGAGTGGGTTCTCAAATACTGCTATTGTTGCATCCTCATCCTCCTGCTTTTGCCTCTTCACTCCTCGCTTTTCTTCTTCTTCTTCTTCTTCTTCTTCTTCTTCGAATTCCATCTTCATCTCCTCCTTGCTTCTCTTACTACTCATCTCAACCATACTACTAAAACCTCAATTCCACTGACTAAGGTAGTTTTGAGGAGATTGATTGAGAGAAATATATCGGAGATTTTTGAGGGAGTAATTAAGTGGAAATTAATGAGGAATAAAAATTAGTATTAGTATAGGATAAAGATACAGATACAGTTTCTAGTCATGGGAATGAAGGATAAGTGGGAGTGATAACTGATATAATTAGTTTAGTTACTCTGCCATAGAAACCGACTAACTGCTCCAAAAATAACTGCTGTGGAATTGATCAGCCTAATTAATAACTGCCTCTTTTTCATAGATGCACCAACGCTCGACAACTCAGCGCCACATAGACTTGTGCTGATGTGGCTTAATGTGAGGGCTTAAAATAGTCCTACTTTAAATAATAAAGGATATGACGTGGGGCTGGGGCCGGGTCGGGTTGCACGACCTGTTAATGTTTGTGCTGCGGGTTAATGTTTGTATTACAGGAACACAAACTAGAGAATAGAGAAACATCTTTTTCCCAAGTCCAGATTCTAACATTCGCATTGCACTCTAGCATGATATTTGTCCACAACATCAAATTGAGAACATTGTAAAGTTTGATGATTTTGAGATGTGTATCATCGGTGAGGCCATGAGTATCTTCTGTATTAAAATAAAGAGACCAACAAAATGAAAATTGTCACGTGTAGGTCTCTCAACTATGTATTTTAACCCACAAAACCCTTAAAAAACAAATTTCTTATTGAAAATAAAAAATTACTGCTCCATCACTATCTATTAGTCCATTAACATCATTTCTTTTGGAACCCAAATTTAATGATATATGAGGGTAAACCGTGTTTCTCATTGTCGGGGTTTTTACCTTCACGTCATCAGGATTTTTCGGCGAAATATCATACATACCCTCATAACTTAGTCTATATAATATATTAAATGTTAAACAAATCACAATATTTCACTATTTCATTTTCAAGAGATTTAGAGATACAATGTCACCTCTATCTTATTGGTTGAAATTTAACAAAATAAAAATAATAGATTTATTAATTATGAAACATTAAATATAAATATGTGAAATTATAAATTAAATTCATGTTATTATGGGTGTTGTTGTTTTTATTACTACTACTAAGTCCACTATTCTTATAAATATTACTACTACATACTCCGTATATGATTTGTTGTTGTTGTTGTTGTTGTTGTTGTCGTCGTCGTGACGTCGTTATTGTTATCATCATCATCATCATTATTATTATTATTATTATTATTATTTATTTATTTATTTATTTATTATTATTATTATATTATTATTATTATTATTATTATTATTATTATTATTATTATTATTATTATTATTATTATTATTATTATTATTATTATTATTATTATTATTATTTTAACCGGAGCTTGCATGAAGAACGAAATAATTACAAAAAGTTAGTGGGTAGCGAAGATATTATCTGGGCATCCACTCTCTTAGCAATAGCAAAGCTAAGTCTAGTGAAAATAAAAGCAGCTGCGCGAGCCCCTGCTTCTTGAGAAATAGAGAATTTCTGAATCCGCTTGAGCAATGCAACAACCTCTGCATCAAGCTCCCCCAACGACGAAAAGGAGAAAGGCGGGAACCCATACCCAATCTTGGTGCACAAATCTCCATACTTGACGCACTTACGTTGAGCAGCATCAACGACCACGCGACCAGGCATGAAATCAGTCATCGCATACTGGGTCAAGGGACGGTGTCAGATCAACACACACATCACAACCTCCTATCCCAGGAATAAAGAAGCAAATCCGCCGGGCGTAGGGGGTTGTCGTGCCCATCCATCAAAACGACATCCACCTCCTTACCGGCAGAAATACCAGATCGGAAACAGATATCCAAAAGAGTATCGTGAACCAGGTTATGCCTATGCTTAATACCAACGGTACCAGCACACGACACAACATGATCTCCAAAAATGTCACCAACAAACACTCGGGAACAGGCGGGACAAGGTCTAGGTATCGAGAACAAAGGGGCACCTAACTGATAGCTAAGCACAGAGCGGTAAGTCCTCCCATTCATGGTCTTCCCCAGCCCATAGATAGGCACTACGCGTAGCCAATCAGACGTATGAGCACCCTGCAGAGACTTCCACAATGCAACCTGTTGTTGAGTCAATGAAAAAACCGATTCTACCGAAGCAGCAATCTTCGTGAAATATATATCTGCCAATTTCTTCATGAGTTTGGGGGCAGCGATCTCACTAGGATCACGGGGAAGGTCGGAACCGGTGGTCTCATTAAACAGAGCCAATGCCGCATCGACGGTCGACCCGGGAGCTAAGACAGTTGAAGGCCGAAGGAGCATAGCCTGTAACTGAGAGGACTGGAGGCGAGAAGCCAAAAAGGCATAACGCAAAACATCCCTAGCACTATACACACCAAACCCTCCAAAGTGGAATGGTAGTGTGGAAAGACGCCACTGCCAGTCCTCAAACCTGGGGCCGGACGTGGTAACAATGCGCTCCAAGGTAGACCGCACAGTAGTATCGAAGGAAATCTTAGCCGAGTAAAAAACCAAAGGGGGGCAAGTGCGTAGAGCAAAAGAAAGCTTGGAAATACCTGTATATGCACGAAGTAACAACAACTCATACTATGGATCCTCAATATTGGCAACAGAATCCATAAGCTCAATGGTCCTAGTAACTCTCTTCGCCACAAGCTCACTGCTGAAAATACGGCAGACACTGACGGGGCCACCAAGAACTTTGACACCACCTAATTATTATTATTATTATTATTATTATTATTATTATTATTATTATTACTATTATTATTATTATTAATTTTTTTGTTAAAAAAAAACGGAAACCAAAACAAATTACAAGAAGTTAGAGGGAAGCCGAGATACTATCTGGGCCCCCACTCCCTTAGCAATCGCAAAACTAATTATAGTGAAAATATGAACTGCGGCACGCGCTCCAGCATCCTGTGACATAGCGAATTTACGAATCCGCTGGAGCAGAGAGACAGCCTCCGTGTCGAGGTCACCGAGAGAGGAGAAGGAGAAAGGAAGGAAACCATACCCAATGGCCGCACAGCGTGCCTGATACTTGGCACACTTACGACGAGCAGCATCAGCAATGACCCGTCCGGGTTCAAAAGAAGTCAAGCCAGACTAGGTCAAAGGAGAGGACCCGGTCAGATCAACACAAACATCATCATCATCATCATCATCGTTGTTGTTGTTGTTGTTGTTGTTGTTGTTATTATTATTATTAAATGTTTAACAAACCATCACATTTCACTATTTCATTTTCAGGAGATTTAGATAATGTCATGCCACCTCTATCTTATTGGTTGAAATTTAACAAAATAAAAATAATAGATTTATTAATTATTAAGCATTAAATGTAAATATGTGAACAATTATGAAGCTTTCGGTAGACACGCTATTTAAAAATCAGAAGAAAAAGGTAGACCATGGGTAACTGAACAATTAGTATTGTACATACATCAACTATAAATAATACGAAGTACTTACATTGCTAATATATTAATTAAGAACAAAACTAACACACTCAAAATGTGTTATAGGTATGAAGTGGTAGTGAAAGAAGCTACCGTAACAATAAAAAATATGAAAAAAGAGGCGAAGATTTAAAATCTCGACTAAAGATGTGCGAGAAAAACAAAGCCAAAAGACAAACAAAATAATTACGTTCTCCAATAAAAGTTTAAAAAAACAATTTGTTAGTTATTATGCATTATATCTTATAGTGTTATACTCCATCCGAACACTAGTTTTTGCCCCATTTCATTAAAATACTCCTCACAAATATTGAGGTAATGGGGTAAAAAATAGTATCCGGAGGGAGTTTCTCATTTTCACCAAAAATAATTCTCTTACATTCTTACAAACTCAAAAATCTAACACCCATGCCAACAACCCATGGTTATTGAGTGATTGCCTTAACGTCAAATTACTCCATTTATTGCTTATGATATTACAAATGACTTTGAAAGTAAATAAAGTTACAAAGACATGAAATCGAAACAAAAATGAATAAACAATTAAATATAGGACAATGAGGCAAAAAAGACGGAACTGCAAATTACAAAAGCATAAAACAACATAGTCCCGTGCGGTGCACATGTATGGCGACTAGTTCCTATGTTAAATGAAAAGCATAGAACTCTCAGTCATTACTACTCTACTTGTCGTCATTAACGACATTTAACTGTCACTATCATCGTTTGATGGTCAAAAGGAGGGCCCGATGGTTTGAGGCAGTATGTGCTGGTCTGGAATGGTGGGAGTAATGGTGTAATGGAATTCGACAATGAAGGAGGGAGAGAGGCCAACAAACTTGGTGCTGATGGGTGTTGGGCTAACTTTGGTTGCCGGTAGTGGTGAACTCGCTAGAAATTGTTGAAATCAATCCCTTCTATTTTGAGAATATGCCAAATAAATGTTTCTGATAATGAGAAACATGAGGATTGCGTAAACGTGAGTGAAGGAGAATAAAGAGGAATCTTTATTTAGCATTTACATTAATATAAAATGATGCAGACGCTGTGTTTTATACAATCACCTCAACGTAACACATTAATAAGGGTAGTAAGAGTGTTTAATTCTCTTGTGTATATTATCCTTATTGTATCTCCTTGGAGTGATCAATAAAATTCTAGTGCGATTGCAATGAGGACGTAGCCAAATTGGTGAACCTCGTTATATTTGTGTCCTGATATTATTTAGATTCTTATATAATTATTGTGTGTGTGGTCCAATTATTTTATCTATCCTAAATATCCCAACAATTGGTAACAAAGCTTGGTTGTGCGAGTGAGGGAAAACTGAATCACACAAAAAAATCGCAGCAATAGAAGGAGGTAAAATTGTGTTCGATGGAAAAGATTTTGCTTTCTAGAAAATGCAAATGACTAATTATTTGTATTCAAAGAATCTACATGTGCCTTTGGATGGCGTTAAGCCGGATTCCATGGAGAAGGCTGAGTGAGAACTTTTGGATAGGCAGGCGCTAGGTGCGGTGCAATTGACGCTGACACGAAATGTCGCATTTAATGTGATTGGTGCAAAGACAACGTTGGACTTGATGAATACCTTAGAAAGCATGTATGAAAAAACATCTGCGACAAATGAGGTATTTCTTATGCGTGGATTGTTTGGGTTAGTAATGCATGAAGAAGCTATGATGGCTGATCATATTAATGATTTTAATGTGATTATGAGGCAATTAAGCTCGGTGAAGATTGATTTTGATGACGAGATAAAAGCCTTAATTTTATTATCTTCTTTACCTAGTAGTTGAGATACTACTATTACTGCAATTTGTAGTTCTCTTGGAGAAGAGAAACTCAAATTTGATGAAGTGTGGAACTTAATTCTAAGCGAAATTATTTGCAAGAGAGAATTAGGTGAGACCTCGAGAATCAATGAGAGTGAATTAATTGTTGAGGGTAGAGGGAGGAAAAATTATAGAGGTGGTCATCGTGGGAGATCGAAGTCACGAGGTAGAGGAGGTCCGACTTGCTGTGGTTGTGGTGAAATTGGACATGTAAGGAGAGATTGTCCAAATCCGAAAAACAATCGACAACAGCGTATGAAGAAGATGGTGATGCGGCGATGGCTGACGATGTTGTGGGTGATGTTTTCGCATTAACTGCCAAAGATCCGATAGAGTCTTGGGTGTTAGACTTTGGTGTATCATTTCACACTTCTCCATATAAAAATTCCTTTCATAAGTTTGTTGGTGGAAGGTGTGGTACTGCTTATTTGGCGAATGAAAAGGCTTCACCGATTATGGAGAAAGATGATGTTAAAATCCGTACCCTGATTGGGGGTAGGTGGGAGCTTATAGATGTCATGTTCATCTCGAACTTGAAAAAGAAAGTGATATCTGTGGGTAAGCTCGATGATGCGAGCTATAAAGTTGCCTTTGAGGAAGTTCCTGGAAAATAGTCAAAGAAACTATGGTAGTAGCTCGTGGAACTAAGAGTGGAACTTTGTACACCACCAGAGGGTTTGCTGGCACGAGAAATATAGCGACTAAAGAGATGAAGAAATAAATTGTTTCACGAGACTTAATGTGGGATCCAAAAACTATGCATAGTGGGCCTTACACTAAGCACCGTGTGAGTAAAGTTGGTGACTTGGAGGCGAAAGGTGATCCGAGAACGAACAAGGTGAAATTGGCACGCTAATATGTGTGCGAAAATTCAAAGAGTTCAAATGAGGCACGTAAGGGTGTTTCGTTCAGGTAGGAGTGCACTCCCCGAGGAGCGATGAGTGAAACCCGACAAGTATAGTTTCCGTTTGGAACAGAGGTCGAGGTTGGATAGTACCTCGATTGGGCTCCTGCATTCAGCTTGAGCGGAGATGTAGTCGTATTAGGTGATGGATCGTTGAAGACAAAATAGTTGGGAGGTGGGAGATTGTTGAAATCGCGGTCGCTTTTATTTTGGGAATATGTCAAGGAAATGTTTATGATGATGAGAAACATGAGGATTGCGTAAACGTGAGTGAAGGAGAATAAAGAGGAGTCTTTATTTAGCATATACATTAATATAAAATGACGCAGACGCTGAGTTTTATACAATCACCTCAAGGTAACACATTAATAAGGGTAGTAATAAGAGTGTATAATTCTCTTGTGTATATTATCCATATTGTATATTCCTCGGAGTGATCAATAAAATCCTAGTGCGACTGCAGTGAGTAGCCAAATTGGTGAATCTCTTTATATTTGTGTTCCTGATATTATTTAGATTCTTATATTATTATTTTCTGTGTGGTCAATTATTTTATCTCTCCTAAATATCCTAACAGAACTCATGGCAAATCTGAGATGCGTTAACTCCTATCCTAGACAGTGTCACAGTGGGCCGGAGGGAGTTGAGGATCTTGGCAGAGTTGCGCGTAGTGCGTAACTTGAATAAACTGGTGGGCGGAGGAGCCGCAACGTGGCTCTGGGAGTACATAAAAACAAAAACTTCACACAACAAGTGGTGGTGGACTCTCAGTTGAGGGCGTACCCATAAAGGAGCCTCGGTGGGATGACAGGTGGTTCTAGCGATATAGAGCTTGTTCTAGCAAGATGGGGGTGTTTTGTCGGTAGAGGACTAGAGGTGTTGTGATGTTAGTCGATAATGGCAACAACAAGGTTGGTGCGGAAGAAGTTTCAAATTCAATTATATTTTTTGGTTCAACAAAGTGCACCCTTAGTTACATTACAATATAGGCTAAGAGATCTTTCACTACAAGAATTAAGGTCTCGGGCGTCCATAAACGACTTGCGTTTATGGATGCCTGATGGAAGGATTTGTCGTCTATCCTATCACCAAAAATAACCAACTATCCTAAACAAGTAGTCGAGGGTAAGTTAAGTCGACCCTCAGGGACGAGAATTCGGACTAAAGCAAGCTATGGTTCTAGACTAGGTTCAAGACGAACGAAGGTGATTAGATTGAGATGTGACTAAAATGAAGTCAAAGGTTTAAAACAATGCAAAGCAAATGAAAAATGATGATCAACAATAGAGGAAAGAAACTAGAGTTAGTTCGGGTTCAAGAGTGTCTAGGAGGTCAAGGAGAAATAGATGTGTCGGTGCAATCCATTAGCCTTGGTTATGCTCGGGCTCTCGCACTTAGACGGCCAAAGGAGTCTCTACACTACGCTCTCGCTAATAATGATGATATCCAATAAACCAACATGCAATAACATAAAAGAGGAAACAAGGAAACATGAATTTCTCAATCACACGTCTACTAGGCATTTCATAAAACATGTTATGTGAACAATGATAGGAGGCAAGGTAAATGATATACACCAAACACCACCAATTTCCACCCTAATCACCCATTAATCAACACCCCATCCCCCTACTAACCCTAGCAAGTAAAACTCCTCGCTCATACTCAAGATGACAACCACAACACACATCACCAAACAAGCATAACGATGAAGATTCATGATGTGAGATTGAATATTATCAAACAAGAAATATAAACAAGAGAAAACTAAAGTAAAGAAGATTAAAGAGAAGAGAAATTATACCAAATACAAATGAAAGACGAAAGATTGAATCTTGTATAAAATCAACCCAAGAAGTACCTTCTTTTTTTTTTTTGGTGAAAATGTAAGGGTTATATTAATAATGATTCAAAACATACATCAAGATCTCACCAATACTTCACACATTACATCTTAAATCAACTGAGAATCTAATGAAACAAATTCTCAACTTCTTTGTACTTCTCCATTTTCAATAGATACTTGTATCTAATACCCATTTCTAATTTGATCTTCTTCACCATATACTCAGGCCTATCAATCACATTATCATGCTTCGCCGAATTTCGAGCTTGCCATACGTAGTACAACAACGATATCAGCGTACATCCAATGACCCTTTTAATCCTCTTTTGCACACTTAAATCTCTCCACCAATTTCTTCTCACAAATTTTGAGTAAATGTGAAATTTATTTTTTTTGTTTAAACTTAAAATTCATTTGAATACCTTTATATCCAAACATTATACTAAAAAATAGTCACCGGTTAATAATGGTTATATTTCAAATCTTTTATAAAGTTAGTCCAATGACATTTTTCCCAATTTTTTTGGTGGTTATTTATCTTCATAAATGATTTGGCTTCTCAAATAAGTTTAAACCCGTAAATATCAGGAGTATGTTCTAATAGTGGTTATAAGGTATAAATAATGTCAAAATATATGAATCGAGCCTAAATAACTTGTGCCATATAACTGTATTTATAATTAGTACTCCATTCGTTCAAATTCAAAGTGCACATTTCTTTTTTTGACACTATTCACAATTAAAAGAAATCTTCGATATTTTCGACAATCTATAAGAGAAAATATAGTCATGTGGAGATGATAATAGGATCTCTCATGAGGAGGACAACGAAATTCATGAGGAAAAGAGAAAGAAGAAGGGTGATCATATCATCGTCGTCAATTTTCAATGATGACGTTGTTTTCTTCAGCTTAACCTCCTTCAAATACGACAATACTTCCTTAGCTTTATCAATGACGTCTACCTAACACGAATTGAATGAAAAAGAGTGATTTCAATATGAATTTGAGGTAAATTCATTATCTTGTTAATCTTTTAACAGAGTCTTAACCAAAAATGAAGAGCTCTTTCTTTAACTCAACAACTATAGGAGAATCAATCTTGGAAACCACAACTGTTTTGGCCATGATGTGATCATATTTCATGGAATTGTACGTTTTTTTTTTCTTAACAACGGTGCCCGATTCAGTAATTTTCTCTTTGGGAGCATATTTGCTGCTTAATTCTCTTTCGCATACCATTTTCTTGCTGTCCAACACAGTAACCTCATCTCGAATCTCAGGACTCCGTTCAGGTTTGCAAACGTCAACCGCTTACGACGTTTGAGCATCTTCCTGCTTTGAGTTCGAAAAAATCTTGTCAGATTTCTTGGACTTGTATGTTTTCTTCTTCTTAACAGCAGTGCCATAGATTCAGTAATTTTCTCTCCGGGAGCATTTTTGATGCTCAATTCTCTTTCGCATGCCACTTTCTCACTGTCCAAAACAGCACCCTCACCTTGAATTAGGCACAATGCAAAAGCATACATATAAAATTTACCACAAATACAATGTATATCTCTTTAATCCCTTGACTCAGTTTACCCAGACACTGTTTTTTAAAGCACTATATTTAATAGTTTCAAACCTATATAACTCTTACCTAAATTGTAAGAAAGGGATATTGAGTAGTACTCCGCAGCAGCAAGGCAACAATAGGGACATAATTGTTGCAGAAAAATTATTAACATCATTAAGAGACATCAATATGGTGCTTGCTTTCAGTTAGAGATCAAAGCTTCTTATTGAAGGTTATAGAGCATTGTTATAGAGTAAATTTGTACATTAGTTGTGCATCAAATGTGATTATGTTATAGCTCCCCTAGTGATGGTTGTACTATAGCTCTCCTCGTGATGCTTATGCTTGAAAAAAAGGATAGCATACGAACTTATATATGATTTCATATACAAAGCAACAATGACAAAATCGTCTCCACTGCTTCCTTGATGTACTATGGTTGTAACTTGTAATATAGTTACAAAATAATGCAGAGCGTCAAATCTTTCAACCAACTCAGAAAACATACCTTGAAGACCCCCCATGCTGCAAGCAAACTCTTAGAGAATCCAGAAAATACAAAAACTTAGCATGCCGCGTTTCACCTAAAAAATGATGAGTATCCGAACAATCCTAACTCAAAAACAACATTCTAGTATAAAGTATAAATTCTCATTTTCGTTATGTTTGTTAGGATCGACATTCTAACTGATTCCTTAGTTTAGTCAATATTATTTAAGTACATCCATCCTCAATTGGTTTGAATAACCACGACAAACCGATGTGGTCAATTCAATATACACACACAACACATGAGTAATCTGTAAATAAATTAGATAAATTGTAAGTGGATGAATACCGCATTGGTCTGGAAGGCCACCAGGGTCACTAAGTCGTCACGGCTCTTCCGACCAAAGGGAATGGAAGTGTGAAGACCCGAGAATACCGAAAATTCCTTATAAACCTGTCACTCTGTCACAACTCACAATGTGTCATATGTTCATCATATACGTTAAAATTAACTCAGATCATGTATTGCAGTGGCGACAATTATTGAAAGAAGGGAGGAGGGAAAAGAAATCGAACCCGAAGAGTAGGGTTGGCAATGGAGAACATGTAAGAAGCCATGCCCTTGGACGAATAAGAGTGAGTGAGTGAGTGGAATAGTAACCTCCTATTTCTGGCATGAAATCACTGAAACCCTACATCAGAGATCATATACAATTCTTTAATCAGTACCTATTCAACATTTAACCTACTGATAAGCAAAGTTGGTTGGTGGGATCATACATTCCTGCATCGTACATCCTTTTCATGGGATCCGACAACATATATGACACTGACAAAATAAAGCATCACCTTGTTCAATCAAATTGTTTGTGTGATGGGATGAGCTAACCCCTGCAGCAATACACTTCAACACTTTCAATCAAACAATTGTTGGTTTTACTCTTTTTTTTATCATTTAATCTTTGCCGGATTGGGACGGAGGACTAATTCATAGTACCAATTACCAAACTCCAAGGAATAGCAACAAATACATATAATTTCATATCAACAAATACATATAATCTTTTTTTTTTATCATTTAATCTTTGCCAGATTGGGACGGAGGACTAATTCATACTCCGTAGTATCAATTACCAAACCCCAAGGAATAGCAACAAATACATATAATTTCATATCAAGAATCAAGCAAATTGAAGATATTAAAATAACAAAAAAAAAGTGGGCATTGTATGAATCCCATAAAAAAGGTACCTGATGGAAAAAAAAAAGCAAGAGAAGAGAATGATGAAGAGAATGCTTGAAGGATAACCTGAAGAAAAGGTCCTACGGTATTCAAATTCAATTAAGCATTCATTAACTCTCTTTTTTCTGCCTAATCCCCCAACAATTCAAATTCAATTCAATAAACATACTCATTGAAACCGAGGACAGTTTCTTTTGGTTCAGGTTCTGCCTTGGTAATATTTGCCGCAAAGCAAGCCTGCGTAGGCGTTGAGATTGGTCTATGAAATCGAGCAGAATTTCAGTAAATCGAAATCCAAAACCTAATTAATACCCAGGAAAGAGGGAGGATTCCAACAGTAACTCAGTAAGAGAAGGGGTGAAATAAGGTAAATAAAATGAAAGGAAAGAGGGGAACCTGGCGATTGACGGTGTCGAGATAAGGGCAATCCTTACGGATCTCGACGGAGCCAAGGTGGCAGCATCATCATCGTCGTCGGAGTAAGTGTGATTATGAGTAGTAGAAGTGGGTGGCCATGAGAGAGCAGCAGCAAGACGCCTGTTGTCCTCTTCCTCCTGTTATTCATATTCCTCGTCGTAGGAGGCGAGTGGGAGGAGTGGCCGAGTGGGTTCTCAAATACTGCTATTGTTGCATCCTCATCCTCCTGCTTTTGCCTCTTCACTCCTAGCTTTTCTTCTTCTTCTTCTTCTTCTTCTTCGAATTCCATCTTCATCTCCTCCTTGCTTCTCTTACTACTCATCTCAACCATACTACTAAAACCTCAATTCCACTGACTAAGGTAGTTTTGAGGAGATTGATTGAGAGAAATATATCGGAGATTTTTGAGGGAGTAATTAAGTGGAAATTAATGAGGAATAAAAATTAGTATTAGTATAGGATAAAGATACAGATACAGTTTCTAGTCATGGGAATGAAGGATAAGTGGGAGTGATAACTGATATAATTAGTTTAGTTACTCTGCCATAGAAACCGACTAACTGCTCCAAAAATAACTGCTGTGGAATTGATCAGCCTAATTAATAACTGCCTCTTTTTCATAGATGCACCAACGCTCGACAACTCAGCGCCACATAGACTTGTGCTGATGTGGCTTAATGTGAGGGCTTAAAATAGTCCTACTTTAAATAATAAAGGATATGACGTGGGGCTGGGGCCGGGTCGGGTTGCACGACCTGTTAATGTTTGTGCTGCGGGTTAATGTTTGTATTACAGGAACACAAACTAGAGAATAGAGAAACATCTTTTTCCCAAGTCCAGATTCTAACATTCGCATTGCACTCTAGCATGATATTTGTCCACAACATCAAATTGAGAACATTGTAAAGTTTGATGATTTTGAGATGTGTATCATCGGTGAGGCCATGAGTATCTTCTGTATTAAAATAAAGAGACCAACAAAATGAAAATTGTCACGTGTAGGTCTCTCAACTATGTATTTTAACCCACAAAACCCTTAAAAAACAAATTTCTTATTGAAAATAAAAAATTACTGCTCCATCACTATCTATTAGTCCATTAACATCATTTCTTTTGGAACCCAAATTTAATGATATATGAGGGTAAACCGTGTTTCTCGTTGTCGGGGTTTTTACCTTCACGTCATCAGGATTTTTCGGTGAAATATCATACATACCCTCATAACTTAGTCTATATAATATATTAAATGTTAAACAAATCACAATATTTCACAATTTCATTTTCAAGAGATTTAGAGATACAATGTCACCTCTATCTTATTGGTTGAAATTTAACAAAATAAAAATAATAGATTTATTAATTATGAAACATTAAATATAAATATGTGAAATTATAAATTAAATTCATGTTATTATGGGTGTTGTTGTTTTTATTACTACTACTAAGTCCACTATTCTTATAAATATTACTACTACATACTCCGTATATGATTTGTTGTTGTTGTCGTCGTCGTGACGTCGTCATCATCATCATCATCATCATCATCATCATCATCATCATCATCATCATCATCATCATCATCATCATCATCATCATCATCATCATCATCATCATCATCATCATCATCATCATCATCATCATCATCATCATCATCATCATCATCATCATCATCATCATCATCATCATCATCATCATTTATTTATTTATTTATTTATTTATTATTATTATTATTATTATTATATTATTATTATTATTATTATTATTATTATTATTATTATTATTATTATTATTATTATTATTATTATTATTTTAACCGGAGCTTGCATGAAGAACGAAATAATTACAAAAAGTTAGTGGGTAGCGAAGATATTATCTGGGCACCCACTCTCTTAGCAATAGCAAAGCTAAGTCTAGTGAAAATAAAAGCAGCTGCGCGAGCCCCTGCTTCTTGAGAAATAGAGAATTTCTGAATCCGCTTGAGCAATGCAACAACCTCTGCATCAAGCTCCCCCAACGACGAAAAGGAGAAAGGCGGGAACCCATACCCAATCTTGGTGCACAAATCTCCATACTTGACGCACTTACGTTGAGCAGCATCAACGACCACGCGACCAGGCATGAAATCAGTCATCGCATACTGGGTCAAGGGACGGTGTCAGATCAACACACACATCACAACCTCCTATCCCAGGAATAAAGAAGCAAATCCGCCGGGCGTAGGGGGTTGTCGTGCCCATCCATCAAAACGACATCCACCTCCTTACCGGCAGAAATACCAGATCGGAAACAGATATCCAAAAGAGTATCGTGAACCAGGTTATGCCTATGCTTAATACCAACGGTACCAGCACACGACACAACATGATCTCCAAAAATGTCACCAACAAACACTCGGGAACAGGCGGGACAAGGTCTAGGTATCGAGAACAAAGGGGCACCTAACTGATAGCTAAGCACAGAGCGGTAAGTCCTCCCATTCATGGTCTTCCCCAGCCCATAGATAGGCACTACGCGTAGCCAATCAGACGTATGAGCACCCTGCAGAGACTTCCACAATGCAACCTGTTGTTGAGTCAATGAAAAAACCGATTCTACCGAAGCAGCAATCTTCGTGAAATATATATCTGCCAATTTCTTCATGAGTTTGGGGGCAGCGATCTCACTAGGATCACGGGGAAGGTCGGAACCGGTGGTCTCATTAAACAGAGCCAATGCCGCATCGACGGTCGACCCGGGAGCTAAGACAGTTGAAGGCCGAAGGAGCATAGCCTGTAACTGAGAGGACTGGAGGCGAGAAGCCAAAAAGGCATAACGCAAAACATCCCTAGCACTATACACACCAAGCCCTCCAAAGTGGAATGGTAGTGTGGAAAGACGCCACTGCCAGTCCTCAAACCTGGGGCCGGACGTGGTAACAATGCGCTCCAAGGTAGACCGCACAGTAGTATCGAAGGAAATCTTAGCCGAGTAAAAAACCAAAGGGGGGCAAGTGCGCAGAGCAAAAGAAAGCTTGGAAATACCTGTATATGCACGAAGTAACAACAACTCATACTATGGATCCTCAATCCTGGCAACAGAATCCATAAGCTCAATGGTCCTAGTAACTCTCTTCGCCACAAGCTCACTGCTCAAAATACGGCAGACACTGACGGGGCCACCAAGAAGTTTGACACCACCTAATTATTATTATTATTATTATTATTATTATTATTACTATTATTATTATTATTAATTTTTTTGTTAAAAAAAAACGGAAACCAAAACAAATTACAAGAAGTTAGAGGGGAGCCGAGATACTATCTGGGCCCCCACTCCCTTAGCAATCGCAAAACTAATTATAGTGAAAATATGAACTGCGGCACGCGCTCCAGCATCCTGTGACATAGCGAATTTACGAATCCGCTGGAGCAGAGAGACAACCTCCGTGTTGAGCTCACCGAGAGAGGAGAAGGAGAAAGGAAGGAAACCATACCAAATGGCCGCACAGCGTGCCTGATACTTGGCACACTTACGACGAGCAGCATCAGCAATGACCCATCCGGGTTCAAAAGAAGTCAAGCCAGACTAGGTCAAAGGAGAGGACCCGGTCAGATCAACACAAACATCATCATCATCATCATCATCGTTGTTGTTGTTGTTGTTGTTGTTATTATTATTATTAAATGTTTAACAAACCATCACATTTCACTATTTCATTTTCAGGAGATTTAGATAATGTCATGCCACCTCTATCTTATTGGTTGAAATTTAACAAAATAAAAATAATAGATTTATTAATTATTAAGCATTAAATGTAAATATGTGAACAATTATGAAGCTTTCGGTAGACACGCCATTTAAAAATCAGAAGAAAAAGGTAGACCATGGGTAACTGAACAATTAGTATTGTACATACATCAACTATAAATAATACGAAGTACTTACATTGCTAATATATTAATTAAGAACAAAACTAACACACTCAAAATGTGTTATAGGTATGAAGTGGTAGTGAAAGAAGCTACCGTAACAATAAAAAATATGAAAAAAGAGGCGAAGATTTAAAATCTCGACTAAAGATGTGCGAGAAAAACAAAGCCAAAAGACAAACAAAATAATTACGTTCTCCAATAAAAGTTTAAAAAAATAATTTGTTAGTTATTATGCATTATATCTTATAGTGTTATACTCCATCCGAACACTAGTTTTTGCCCCATTTCATTAAAATACTCCTCACAAATATTGAGGTAATGGGGTAAAAAATAGTATCCGGAGGGAGTTTCTCATTTTCACCAAAAATAATTCTCTTACATTCTTACAAACTCAAAAATCTAACACCCATGCCAACAACCCATGGTTATTGAGTGATTGCCTTAACGTCAAATTACTCCATTTATTGCTTATGATATTACAAATGACTTTGAAAGTAAATAAAGTTACAAATACATGAAATCGAAACAAAAATGAATAAACAATTAAATATAGGACAATGAGGCAAAAAAGACGGAACTGCAAATTACAAAAGCATAAAACAACATAGTCCCGTGCGGTGCACGGGTATGGCGACTAGTTCCTATGTTAAATGAAAAGCATAGAACTCTCAGTCATTACTACTCTACTTGTCGTCATTAACGACATTTAACTGTCACTATCATCGTTTGATGGTCAAAAGGAGGGCCCGATGGTTTGAGGCAGCATGTGCTGGTCTGGAATGGTGGGAGTAATGGTGTAATGGAATTCGACAATGAAGGAGGGAGAGAGGCCAACAAACTTGGTGCTGATGGGTGTTGGGCTAACTTTGGTTGCCGGTAGTGGTGAACTCGCTAGAAATTGTTGAAATCAATCCCTTCTATTTTGAGAATATGCCAAATAAATGTTTCTGATAATGAGAAACATGAGGATTGCGTAAACGTGAGTGAAGGAGAATAAAGAGGAATCTTTATTTAGCATTTACATTAATATAAAATGATGCAGACGCTGTGTTTTATACAATCACCTCAACGTAACACATTAATAAGGGTAGTAAGAGTGTTTAATTCTCTTGTGTATATTATCCTTATTGTATCTCCTTGGAGTGATCAATAAAATTCTAGTGCGATTGCAATGAGGACGTAGCCAAATTGGTGAACCTCGTTATATTTGTGTCCTGATATTATTTAGATTCTTATATAATTATTGTGTGTGTGGTCCAATTATTTAAAAAGCTTGTATAAACATCATTTTGTAACAAAGCTTGGTTGTGCGAGTGAGGGAAAACTGAATCACACAAAAAAAATCGCAGCAATAGAAGGAGGTAAAATTGTGTTCGATGGAAAAGATTTTGCTTTCTAGAAAATGCAAATGACTAATTATTTGTATTCAAAGAATCTACATGTGCCTTTGGATGGCGTTAAGCCGGATTCCATGGAGAAGGCTGAGTGAGAACTTTTGGATAGGCAGGCGCTAGGTGCGGTGCAATTGACGCTGACACGAAATGTCGCATTTAATGTGATTGGTGCAAAGACAACGTTGGACTTGATGAATACCTTAGAAAGCATGTATGAAAAAACATCTGCGACAAATGAGGTATTTCTTATGCGTGGATTGTTTGGGTTAGTAATGCATGAAGAAGCTATGATGGCTGATCATATTAATGATTTTAATGTGATTATGAGGCAATTAAGCTCGGTGAAGATTGATTTTGATGACGAGATAAAAGCCTTAATTTTATTATCTTCTTTACCTAGTAGTTGAGATACTACTATTACTGCAATTTGTAGTTCTCTTGGAGAAGAGAAACTCAAATTTGATGAAGTGTGGAACTTAATTCTAAGCGAAATTATTTGCAAGAGAGAATTAGGTGAGACCTCGAGAATCAATGAGAGTGAATTAATTGTTGAGGGTAGAGGGAGGAAAAATTATAGAGGTGGTCATCGTGGGAGATCGAAGTCACGAGGTAGAGGAGGTCCGACTTGCTGTGGTTGTGGTGAAATTGGACATGTAAGGAGAGATTGTCCAAATCCGAAAAACAATCGACAACAGCGTATGAAGAAGATGGTGATGCGGCGATGGCTGACGATGTTGTGGGTGATGTTTTCGCATTAACTGCCAAAGATCCGATAGAGTCTTGGGTGTTAGACTTTGGTGTATCATTTCACACTTCTCCATATAAAAATTCCTTTCATAAGTTTGTTGGTGGAAGGTGTGGTACTGCTTATTTGGCGAATGAAAAGGCTTCACCGATTATGGAGAAAGATGATGTTAAAATCCGTACCCTGATTGGGGGTAGGTGGGAGCTTATAGATGTCATGTTCATCTCGAACTTGAAAAAGAAAGTGATATCTGTGGGTAAGCTCGATGATGCGAGCTATAAAGTTGCCTTTGAGGAAGTTCCTGGAAAATAGTCAAAGAAACTATGGTAGTAGCTCGTGGAACTAAGAGTGGAACTTTGTACACCACCAGAGGGTTTGCTGGCACGAGAAATATAGCGACTAAAGAGATGAAGAAATAAATTGTTTCACGAGACTTAATGTGGGATCCAAAAACTATGCATAGTGGGCCTTACACTAAGCACCGTGTGAGTAAAGTTGGTGACTTGGAGGCGAAAGGTGATCCGAGAACGAACAAGGTGAAATTGGCACGCTAATATGTGTGCGAAAATTCAAAGAGTTCAAATGAGGCACGTAAGGGTGTTTCGTTCAGGTAGGAGTGCACTCCCCGAGGAGCGATGAGTGAAACCCGACAAGTATAGTTTCCGTTTGGAACAGAGGTCGAGGTTGGATAGTACCTCGATTGGGCTCCTGCATTCAGCTTGAGCGGAGATGTAGTCGTATTAGGTGATGGATCGTTGAAGACAAAATAGTTGGGAGGTGGGAGATTGTTGAAATCGCGGTCGCTTTTATTTTGGGAATATGTCAAGGAAATGTTTATGATGATGAGAAACATGAGGATTGCGTAAACGTGAGTGAAGGAGAATAAAGAGGAGTCTTTATTTAGCATATACATTAATATAAAATGACGCAGACGCTGAGTTTTATACAATCACCTCAAGGTAACACATTAATAAGGGTAGTAATAAGAGTGTATAATTCTCTTGTGTATATTATCCATATTGTATATTCCTCGGAGTGATCAATAAAATCCTAGTGCGACTGCAGTGAGTAGCCAAATTGGTGAATCTCTTTATATTTGTGTTCCTGATATTATTTAGATTCTTATATTATTATTTTCTGTGTGGTCAATTATTTTATCTCTCCTAAATATCCTAACAGAACTCATGGCAAATCTGAGATGCGTTAACTCCTATCCTAGACAGTGTCACAGTGGGCCGGAGGGAGTTGAGGATCTTGGCAGAGTTGCGCGTAGTGCGTAACTTGAATAAACTGGTGGGCGGAGGAGCCGCAACGTGGCTCTGGGAGTACATAAAAACAAAAACTTCACACAACAAGTGGTGGTGGACTCTCAGTTGAGGGCGTACCCATAAAGGAGCCTCGGTGGGATGACAGGTGGTTCTAGCGATATAGAGCTTGTTCTAGCAAGATGGGGGTGTTTTGTCGGTAGAGGACTAGAGGTGTTGTGATGTTAGTCGATAATGGCAACAACAAGGTTGGTGCGGAAGAAGTTTCAAATTCAATTATATTTTTTGGTTCAACAAAGTGCACCCTTAGTTACATTACAATATAGGCTAAGAGATCTTTCACTACAAGAATTAAGGTCTCGGGCGTCCATAAACGACTTGCGTTTATGGATGCCTGATGGAAGGATTTGTCGTCTATCCTATCACCAAAAATAACCAACTATCCTAAACAAGTAGTCGAGGGTAAGTTAAGTCGACCCTCAGGGACGAGAATTCGGACTAAAGCAAGCTATGGTTCTAGACTAGGTTCAAGACGAACGAAGGTGATTAGATTGAGATGTGACTAAAATGAAGTCTAAGGTTTAAAACAATGCAAAGCAAATGAAAAATGATGATCAACAATAGAGGAAAGAAACTAGAGTTAGTTCGGGTTCAAGAGTGTCTAGGAGGTCAAGGAGAAATAGATGTGTCGGTGCAATCCATTAGCCTTGGTTATGCTCGGGCTCTCACACTTAGACGGCCAAAGGAGTCTCTACACTACGCTCTCGCTAATAATGATGATATCCAATAAACCAACATGCAATAACATAAAAGAGGAAACAAGGAAACATGAATTTCTCAATCACATGTCTACTAGGCATTTCATAAAACATGTTATGTGAACAATGATAGGAGGCAAGGTAAATGATATACACCAAACACCACCAATTTCCACCCTAATCACCCATTAATCAACACCCCATCCCCCTACTAACCCTAGCAAGTAAAACTCCTCGCTCATACTCAAGATGACAACCACAACACACATCACCAAACAAGCATAACGATGAAGATTCATGATGTGAGATTGAATATTATCAAACAAGAAATATAAACAAGAGAAAACTAAAGTAAAGAAGATTAAAGAGAAGAGAAATTATACCAAATACAAATGAAAGACAAAAGATTGAATCTTGTATAAAATCAACCCAAGAAGTACCTTCTTTTTTTTTTGGTGAAAATGTAAGGGTTATATTAATAATGATTCAAAACATACATCAAGATCTCACCAATACTTCACACATTACATCTTAAATCAACTGAGAATCTAATGAAACAAATTCTCAACTTCTTTGTACTTCTCCATTTTCAATAGATACTTGTATCTAATACCCATTTCTAATTTGATCTTCTTCACCATATACTCAGGCCTATCAATCACATTATCATGCTTCGCCGAATTTCGAGCTTGCCATACGTAGTACAACAACGATATCAGCGTACATCCAATGACCCTTTTAATCCTCTTTTGCACACTTAAATCTCTCCACCAATTCCAGGTGTTCACCACTGGAATGTCTTGCTGTAGCCACTGTGTTACAAAATGAATGCATCTCCTACTATATCTGCATTGAAAAAAAAGATGCTCTTGATCCTCCAAACCATCTGGACAAAGCCAACAATTCGGATTGACATTCAGCCCCCATTTCTGCAATCTCATGTTAGTTTGCAACCTGTGATGCATAGCGATCCAAGCAATAAAAGAGTGTTTAGCCTGAACCATCTTATGCCACACTAGCGTACTCCAATCAACCTTAGGCTTATCCTCTCTAATCCAATTGTATCCTTGCTTCACAGTATATTCGTTCCCTATTCTCCCCCACCAATCCTGCACATACCCCGGCATAAAAATATCCTTAATTTTACAAATCCTCTTCCAAGACCAGCTCGAAGTTGGACTGATTTGAATTTGTGTCCAGTTCCTCCCCTTTAAAAAATTTACATTAATCCACTTCACCCATAAATGGTCCTTCTTATTAGCAAGCCACCAAATGTACTTGGCAATTAAGGCCTGATTCCATGCTTCAGCAGCCCTAATTCCAAGCCCCCATGCTGTTTATCATAACAGACAGAATCCCAACCAATCAACGGTGCAGAGATGTAAGAATAATGGCCTTTCCATAAAAAATTTCTGCATATCCCTTCTACTTGTTTAATAACAGTCTTAGGCAGCAAAAACACACTAGCCCAATAAGTGTGTAAGTTATGTAAGACTGAATTAACTAGAGTCAGTCTACCACCATATGACAAATGCTTAGCCCCCAAAGCTCTAATTCTATCCACTATCTTTTCAGTTAGAATATGATAATCTAGAACCCCAATCTTCTTATAAGAAATAGGAATACCCAAGTATTTAAAAGGTAGTTTACCCAAATTCATACCAGTTATCCTCAAAATACCAGCCACATCTTTTGTACCATTCATATAAATTTCAGATTTCCCTTTGTTCATACTTAGCCCAGATGCTACTGAAAAGGTCAGGAATGCTCTCATCAGCACTGTAACTGAAGCTCTATTACCATAGGAAAACAGTAATACATCATCAGCGAAACATAAGTGAGCAAGCTGCATTTTCTTACACATAGAGTGATACTTAAAATCCTCGAATTGCTGCACCTCCATCAAAATCCGAGAAAGGTACTCCATACAAATTGCAAACAACAAGGGGGAGAGTGGATCCCCCTGTCTTAATCCTCTCTTCCCCTTAAAATACCCAAATGTCGACCCATTTAGCACCAAGGAGAAGCTAGTAGATGTAACACAAGCCATAACCATAGAAACAAACCTACTAGGAAAATTTAGCGCCACCATCATTTCCTCAAGGAAAGACCACTAAATAGAATCATAAGCTTTTCTAAGGTCTATCTTCATCAAGCATCTTGGAGAGCACGTTTTCCTCCCATACAACCTAACCAAATCCTGACAGATTAAAATATTCTCCACAACCTCCCTCCCTTGAACAAACCCACTTTGATTCTGACTGATAATTTCAGGAAGGACCTTTCCCAATCTGGCGCTCATAATCTTTGTGATGCACTTGTATATTGTGTTGCAACAAGCAATTGGGCGAAATTGACTCACATCTTCCGGCATAGCACACTTAGGAATAAGGGTGAGAAGGGTATGATTTACCTGCCTAAGCAGCTTCCCATTCCTAAAAAAATTCTGGACAGCTTGTATAACACTATTACCAACTATACTCCAAGAATCCTTGTAGAACTGACTTGTGTAACCATCAGGTCCTGGACTCTTGTCCCCAGGAATATCAAACATACATTGTCGAACTTCTTCTGCTAAAACAGGCTTCATCAACTCTACTACCTGACTCTCACTGACCAATTTCCCTTTTCTAACAGTAGGAAAATGGACATGCCTGACCTCCTTACTAGTACCAAGCAAATCTATATAAAAAGTCTCAAACGCCTGGTTTATATCTTCAATTTTTGTGAGCATATTTCCTTGAGCATCCTTGATGTTTATAATTTTATTAGTAGCCCTTCTCCTTCTAATGCATGAATGGAAATAAGAGGTATTATCATCCCCCTCCTCTACCCACTGGCATTTAGCCTTCTGTTTAAGAAAAGATTGCGCAGCTTTTCTCAAAAACAAAACCTCTTTGGCCACACTTCTTTCCTGCTGTTGTACTTCAACATTCAACGGTTCAATGTGCATCTGTTTTTGGATATTTTCTAAAGCAATTAATCCAAGCTGATACGCTTTTTCCACCTCCGAGAATCTACCATTATTCAGCTTCTTAAGTTCCCTTTTCGCCATCTTTAATTTCTGCACAAGCCGATACATATGAGTCCCATCCACCTTAACATCCCAAATCTCCTTTATAATGGCACCAAACCTTTCATCCAAAGCCCACATATTGAAGTACTTGAAACTCGCTTTCTGAACCCCCTCACTAGCCTCCAGCCTAATTAAACAAGGACAGTGATCGAACAACCCTTCAGGAAGAAAATGTCCACTAGAATTAGGGAACATATCCAGCCACTCAGCATTATAAAAAACCCTATCAATCCTGCTAAACACTCTAATTCCTTCCTCATGTTTATTATTCCACGTATAGAAAGAACCAGAGGTAGTCATTTCAGTCACTTCACTCTCCTGTACCCAGATCTGAAATCTCCTTATTTCTGCCCATGATGTAGAAGCTCCTATCCTATCTCCTTGCTGCAATATATTGTTGAAGTCCCCCCAAATCAGCCAGCCACCATTGATCCTACTCTTATACCCCTTCAAAATACTCCATAGAACATTCCTCTCGGCTGGTTTGTTAAAACCATAAACCACAGTCAAATAATACTGCTGCTTCCTAATTTTATCCTTCACCAGCACCAAAATAGTCTGAGGCGTACTTTCTATTACATCTATATCATAATTAAGAGGCCTCCAAAGGATCCAAATTCTACCCCCATTATGTTGTGAATTATTTGTAGTAATCTCCCAATCTCCACAAATATTATTCTTCACCTTTAGCCAGTTACTAGCCTTCACTCAAGTCTCTAACAGACTGAATAGCCCAATGTTATTCTTATTCAAGAACCATTTAATGTCCTTCTGTTTATTTAGGCTATTAAGGCCTCTAATATTCCAAAAGCCTATACTATCCATCATCAGGAGGCCTAGTATTACTCCCAACTCCACTCTCCTTGCCCTGAGATTTCAATAAAGCCTCCATAAAAGACAGTCCTCCAGGCGAGAATTTCCTTATACCCTCATCCTCTTTCCTGGTTGCCTTAGTTACCTTCTGAGGCGACATCAGGATGACATTCCCCTCAGGAGTAACTAATCCAGTATCTTCTATCAAAAGAATGGGCGGTGTCTTAACCCTTTGTTCCACAACCTTGGGCCTCCATACCTTCTTCCCTGCTTGCTGCACCTTCTGATCTTTCCTGCATACCTCCTTAGTGTGGCCAATACCTCTGCATTTGAGACATTCCACCGGAATCCAATCATATCCCACCGTGACTGTATGAGATATCCCCTTAGCATCCAGAAATTCAACCGTCTTAGGAAACTGTTGGTTAAATTCCACTTCAACCATAATCCTAGCATAACTCAGAAACGTCTTGTTAGTGGTACTCTCATCACATTTGACGAATTTACCCACTAATCCTGCAATCTTTGTTAGGCTAGAGAGACCCCAAAACTGCAGTTCCAACCCCTGCAATTTGATCCATATCGGCACCGTTTTGCAATTCTGCTTAATCAGTTTACTCTCAGGCGTCCATTCCTTAAAAATTACTGTTTTGCTATCAAACATAATATAACCGGTGTCTAACGCCTTAAATTTATCTTCCATAGAGTTAAATCTTACTAGAAAAACTCCATTTGGTAACGAAGATATCTTATCTATGCTTAAATGCTTCCATATACGACGTATAAAGCCATTCAGCACATTCAGGGGAGGATTTGCTCCTACCACATACCCATAAACAGCAGTTGACCAGTATTTAATTTCATCAGCTTCATCCTCCTCAGTGAGCTGAAGAATCAACTTACCAGTCTTACCTCCTCTCTGTACGCTCTCCCACAAGTGCTCTCCTTCATCTTTACATGCTTCCAGCTCTTCATCTAGCACCTCCAACTCATGTTCCAGTTTGTATGCTTGCAGCTCCTCTGTTTCTTCGTACCTAGTCTTATTTGACCCATTATTTTTTGAAGAATTTTTTAGTCGCTCAGCTTCTACTCTAGCTTGTATTTTCTTTTTCAGATTTATTATTATTGGTGAAGGGTTGATTGGTGGAGAATTAGATTTCTTGGATCTCACCATTTTTTTAGAAACCTGCTAAACAAGTACCTTCAATGTTGTCAATAAAGAAGAATTCCAAAATATCTTCAATTATTACACAAGGTCTAACTTGGATTAAACTACAATTAAACAAAGATTCAAGAAAGATTAGGCTAAGATTAGGAGTTCCTATCTAAGGCCAGGTAAATCATAGATTAGGCTAAGATTAGGAGTTCCTATCTAAGGTCAAATGATTACAAGAGGGACTTGTAGGGTAGGAAGAAAGGGGAGGAGACGAGAAATCAAAATCAGGTACTGCAGGGGGGACTCAGTCGTGTAGGGGTGGTCAGGGCCGTGTAGCTTGCTCGACCTGGCGGTCTAGGATGGGACACGGCCATGTAGTCCCATGTCGACATAGTCGTGTCCTTCGTGACACGGCCGTGTTGAGCTCCAGTGGTCCGACATCTTTTGCATCTTCTGACACGGCATGTGACCCTAAGGGTCGCCTCTAAAGACACTTCTATACTTCTTCCTTGGCTCTTATGTGATGCTTGGTGGTTCTTATGTGAGGCTCGATGCTCGGGATCATCTCAAGTGGACTCGGGATCGAGTCTAAGGCATCAGGTCATCCTTGCATCACTTCATTTGCTCTTTAAGCGTCGAAAACGAGATGAAATCGTTCCATTCCTCTATGATTGACCTTAGAATCGTAAAACACACTAGAAAAAGCATAAGAGGCCTCAAAACCGCTCCCAAGAGCGGTTCCGGCAAGGAAAAATGGATAAATCATGTGAAATAAACATTACAAAGCAAGCATATCAACGCCATTTAAAGACGAGCGTCCTTTGTCAACTTCTTGTGGTTTCGGTTTTTCAACCAAAACCTCCTTTTTCTTAAGGGAAACCTTCTTAGATTCAATAGGCTTGTTGGGTGTAAAGGTGGCGAATTCCGCTCCAGAATACAAAACATTTTCGTTCTCATCGATGTCTTTGTGGATTACCACGTCACCGTGTACCGACTTTGGAGCTTCAAGGAGAAATTGTTTCTTGTATTGCCATGGAGGGAAAGACAAGTTAACTTTCACTGGTTTTGCAACGGGTTCCTCAACTTCCACTAAGATTGGTTCCTCACTTTAACAATGATGCGCGTATTTTATATATACTTTTATGCCTTTTATGCGCGCATTTCCGTGTTTATTGAATAGTGAAAACTATTATTTTGCCCCGAATTGGCTACTTTGTGGTTGTATTGTCCTTTTGCAGAATCGGAAGACAAAGGAGCTAAAACGAACAAAAACCGGGCCAAAGCGAAGCTGGAAGTAGATGTTCGCTGAACTGGACGATAGTCGACCGACTATTAAGATAGTCGGCCGACCATGACGATAGTCGACCGACTATTACTATAGTCGGCCGACTATTCTGGAGCCTGCAGAGATCAAATTAAGACGATATTAGTCGACCGACTATTAAAATAGTCGGCCGACTATTTCTTGGGCCGCAGACAAGTTTCGTATTCAGCCAGTTATTTCCTAAACAGTTTTAACCATCCTAAGTTGTATAAATAGGGCTTTTAAGCCACAAAAACTACTACTTATTTTTCTCTCAATACTTTTCCTCTCTTTATACTTTAGTCTACTTTCTTCCTTTAAACTGGGTTATTGTAAAATTTCGGATCCGAATCGCCTTCATTTCTTTTGGTAATTTTATTAATCTTTCTTCCTTCTTCTTTGTTCTTGATTGATTCTTTTTCTTCATACTTAATTATTTCTGATTTTTGCTTTATACTTGTCGTAAACTTATTATTATTCATTATGTTTAATCTAGTCAATTCTTTTATTAATCTTGTTGTCATTGAATTAATCATGAGTAGCTAATTTCCCTCGCTAGGATTTAAGGGATCTGCGAATTGAATGTGGCCGCTAAATAATTTATAGATCTGTCAATGATATTGCGTCTGAGTTGTCAATTGTAGCATATAATCGCGATTAATCAGTTAATGCGCATGATTGATTAATTGAATTTGGTAAACTTGAACCTAAGATCGGAAGCCCGGTAAAAGTTAGACCTGCTACAACACATTAGTTTGCCCTATTAAGATCAGAAGCCTTTAGACGCATGCTAGGGTGAATAGCGGACTGGAAGGACCTTTTCAATACCCCTTAGTCCAATATCTGCGACAGACCTGTGACTTAGACCGTGACCATATGAGATTCGTAGTGAACCAACAATCCTAGTTTCCTCCCTATATTTATTCATCTTTATTCGTCTTATTTTATTTTAGTTATTTCTTCTCTTTTAATTTTATTTCCTTCACTACTTTAGTTTAGTTAACCACAATTGAAACCCCCCAATTTTGTTACTTAGATAGACTTTAATTGCAAGTGGGATTTATTTGTCTCCCTGTGAAATCGATTCCGACTTCCCTAGCTATATTTTTAGTTGGACCGTAGTTGGTTATTTTTGATAGGTACACGACTAGCTTATCAGGTGGCGAATTCCGCTTCAGACGACAAAACATTTTCCTTCTCATCGATGTCTTCATGGATTACCACGTCACCGTGTACCGACTTTGGAGCTTCAAGGAGAAATTGTTTCTTGTATTGCCATGGAGGGAAAGACAAGTTAACTTTCACCGGTTTTGCAACGGGTTCCTCAACTTCCACTAAGATTGGTTCCTCACTTTAACAAATCATCCTCGCACATCCATAATAAATTAGCTAAACTCACATCTCACATTCTAATGAACGAAGTGTATAGATGTTAAAACATAATTGAATCTGATCTACAAAATAAAATTTCAATCAAAAGAAAATTGGAGTCATCCACATTTTAATATAGTATGACACTCCTTCCTCTTTAATTATCCTTTTAACTTTCCCGTCTTGACATAAATTTCAACGATATGGGAAAATATTGTCAATTTTTCATATATTTAACGGTAATTTTTTAGCTTTCATTCTCCCTCCATGCATTTGACTTTTTGGCGTTGCAAAATCAAACAAAAAGATAATTGAATTAGATAATATATAATTCTAGCAAATGAAAATTTAATATCAACTAATCAAAGTTGCCGATGTTAGTAAATGTATATGATAAATTTAGATAAACTTTGAATGAACCATATATTGCTAGGATATAAGTGGTATTGGATTGAAAAGTTCTTGATTTAATTTCCAACTACATTTTCATAACTTATGGTTGCCCTAGAAAAACATGGGTACTATTATTTTAATTATTACTTTACTAGCTAGTTCAGGCCCCGTGCAAATTACACGGCTTATATTAGAAATAAATTTATCAATAAATAAATTAATATTAAATTTTATTTAAATTGACATGTCAATTTATGTTAAATTATTTTATAGTTATCAGATAACTATAATCTCATTTTGAAATAAATTTTCAATTGACACTCTCCGGATTATGATGGATATTTTTTTATTACTTCATCTCAATTTACATAAAATTATTATACAATTTGTACATTGAGTATATGTTTTTAATTTAATTTAAGTATTTTTTCCATAACGTAAGTTAAAGTTGATTAGAAATTTACATTGGGCTTTATATGAGATTTACAGTTTCACTCATTGTTTAGGTAGGTCATTATGTAGTAAGAGTAACATTAGGCGGGAAACGGATGAAGGAGGTTTTGACACGTCATCATACTCCTAGTTCCTCCTATCCTTTTAGTATATAGGTGATTTTAAGTTGTTATTAAACGCTAATATTTGTTAATTGTTAATTTTCCTCGACCAATTAACATATATATATATATATATATATATATATATATATATATATATATAATTTATTAAAACTCAAACAAATCATCCTTATCCATCATTTATCTAAGGGCGGCGCAATAGCAATCGTTGTAGTTATATACACCAGATTTTCATTGCCACCAAAGCACATCTAACCATGTTTGAAGCTTTTTATTTCACCTCAATGGTAAATGTTTCATATATTTATTGTGAGTCCCTCTTTTTTTCTCCAATTTACACGTATGAAACTGATTTATTACTTTAGAAACCGACTTCATATAAGGAACTCCTTATTCTCTAGCTCAATAGTCAAAGAACAACTTATATGATATGAAACTCCTTATATGTCAGTAGTCACGCACCGTTGCTATTGCCCTAATACTATCTTATAATAAAGTCATGTGTTCTGCTCTAATTGGGCAAAACAACTAATCAACCGACAAACAAAATTAAGAAACGAGAGAGTCTACTAAAAAACAGAGACAATTAATTAACAATTTTTTTAATAAAAAAAATCAATCAATTAAGAAATAAAGAAGAGAAAAAAGAGAAAAACTCCTCAGCTCCCATTTTGCTTAATCTTCCCCTTCAACAATAGATACAAAAATTATTATAGAGCATGAACCTTAATATGTCATCCAAGTGTACAACCAAAGCGACCTCATTAGACCTACAACCAAACCTCAATATGAACCTTAGTGTACCACCCAAATAGAATTAGAGCTCGTGGTAAACACACCAATTAAAAAGGAGAAGAAAAGGTTAGACAAGGGGTAAGTGAACAATTATTATGTACATCAACTATAAGCACTCCGTAATACATTACTTATGAGTATATTTTAAGAACAAAGCTAACACAGTGTTAGTAAAAGAAGCAGACGTAACAGAAATCATGAAAGAAAAGAGGCCAATATTAGAAAATCTCAACTAAAGACGCGAGAGAAAAACTAAGAAAAATCAAAGTTGTGGACATGACATAGGTCCACCCCGATGCGGCCACGCACGGGTTTGGGGAGGCGAATGAATCTCCATATGAGATGGGTCGAACTGAAATTTAAATCGAAGTGGAGTCGCCACCAAACTTTGTGGGAGTTCGGGCCCGTTCGAGCCCACTCTATATCTTTGTGGGCCATGCACAAAGTATGGCCCATTCGGATGTCAAAGTTTATTGAGCTCGTCCCTTTGCATTTGATACCGATACCGACATTATCGGATACCGTGTATTGAATGACTCTCGTGCGCCAACGGTTTCGGACATCCGGAAACCGAGGTTCTGAGTAAGGGGTGAAGGTACGTGTTGGGAAGTTCACAAAGAACACCCAACCCCGCCCGCACATTAGCGGCCTCTACTAAGATACCGTTTGATTTTGAAATACGCGCGTTAGTAGAACGATAAAATGCTATGCAAACATTGTTTTGCCTAAACATGCGAGAATTCGAATGGGTTGCTAAGTCAAATTAATGCATCTAAATTTAACGTCAAAGTTTTATTTAGCATGCGGGTTCATTTTAGTACAATAAAACGAATAACGGAAATAAATCGAAAAGACATAAACAAACAAGTTAGTAACGGTATAACGATAATAACGGTTTGCAAGTGTGGACATGACATAGGTCCACCCCGATGCGGCCACGCGCGGGTCTGGGGAGGCGAATGAATCTCCATATGAGATGGTCAAGTTGAAATTTAAATCGAAGTAGGAGTCGCCACCGAATTTTGTGGTTATTCGGAACCATTCGAGCCCACTCTATGTCGTAGTGGGCTGTATACAAAATACGGCCCATTTCCGATGTCAGAGCTTATTGGGTTCGTCCCTTTGCATTATGATACCGATACCGACATTATCGGATATCATGTATTGAATGACTCTCGTTGCCAATGGATTCGGACATCTGGAAACCATGGTTCTGAGTAAGGGGTGAGGGTACGTGTTGGGAAGTTCACTATGAACACCCAACCCCGCCCGCACTTAGCGGCCTTTACTAAGATATCGTTCGTTTTTGGTGTACATGGGTTAGTTCGACGGTTGAATGATATGCAAACATTATTTTCCTAAGCATGTGAGAAAAATAAATAAATGGGTTGCTAAGTCGTTTAATGCATGTTAAACTAATAACGTCAAAGTTATTTTAGCATGTGAGGTTTGTTTTAGTCTAATAAAACAATAAAATAAATAAATTGCTACAAACACGAGAAAACGAGTTAGTAACGGTGAATAAGTCGAATAAAGATGTAAATAAATAATATGCATGATTTTGAAAAAGGTTTATGACACGTGATGGATTAACACGTGTTGACCGAGGTCGAAAAAAGTATTTATCGAAATATGTCGCGAAAGTCGCTTTTTATGTAAGACTCGAAAAGAATAAAAAATAGAAAAGCGAGGAAACGAAAAAAAAAAAGAGACCCGGCGAACCAGGCCACCGCGCGAGTCGCCTGACAGGCGCGCGACTCGCGTGGCGGTCTGTCCGTTTTTTTTATTTGTCGAAAATCGCTAATTTTTATAAATCGCGTACAAATATGGATTAATTTATACCCGATTCATATTTTCGATATTCGATTATGAAATTGATATCGAATAGTCGGAATGATTTTAGAAAAAGTTTTGAAAAAAAGTTCGTTTTGAACGAAAAGTAAAAAAAAAAAAAATTGAACGAAAAAGTTGTTAATTCTCTCCGCGTATAAAATCGTCGATTTTTTTTTATAAAAAAAGATGTAACGATTTTATTAGCATCAGCGAGAATTAATTAATTTAGTTCTTGTTGGATACGATATTCGACTAGAGAATCGATATCGTATTTTAAGAACGTTATACGTCAAAAATAGTTTTTTGTAGTATCAATTATTAGAAATAAAAAATATGTGACAAACGACTCATATTAAAATACGAAACGATCGACGACACAACGAAAAAAGGGAAAAAAAAACGTGAGAAAGAGGGAGAGAAAAGAGAAGAGTCGGGTTTGATTTACACCCTCAACCTACATGCTTCGTTTTCTCGAATAAGAGCTCGTCGGAAAGTGGTTTAAACTTGGGAGCGTCAAGATGATGCAGGATGAGTTAAGGTGTCGATTTGGTCGTGGTGATGTGGTGGGTTTCGGCCAGCGTGTGGGTCGGTTTTGTCGGGTTGATTTGGACGGTATTTCGGTGCTTGTATAAACGATGAATGTGTGTCGAGGTTGATGGATAATTCTAGCTTAATTCTGAATTTTGATGATTGGTAATTGATTTTCCAGTCCCTTTCAATGTTGAATGGATGGGCCCTATTTATAGGCGCAGAGGTTTAAGAGAGTTATCTTGCTTGGATAACAAGAAACACCGGTTTGAATAGGAAATGTAAGAAGTTGAAAGGAACGTGAAGACCGTTGCTTAGGGAGGAAGCAAGGAATCTTGGCTGAATGGGGGGTTTGGCCGAGTATTTGGAGCTCGGTCGGTGTCTGATTTGGTTTTCGGATAGAATTCCTACTTGAGATCGAATTCTATCCTTAAACGAATTTGTTTGATATTTTTTGAAGCTGATTTTTGTAGCAGTTGGAGGCAGAATCAGCCACGTGAGGTGTCACGGCTGACTCGTGTGTCTCGAGAATATTTTCAACCGGGTTTCGGCTCGGTCGCTAAAAGACGGTTTTACCCCTGGTGCCGGTTTCGACCCAAATTAGTCTTATTTGACTCGAAACGACCCACTGGGCCTGGATTTGAGGTTGGTTTTGTAAGATTTGTGCTTCGTAATAAGCCTAAACCAAATATCCATGATTTCGAGCTCATATCCGAGTCCATTAAAGCATGTTTGCGTCCGATCATCATCGGGTGTTTGGTGGGACCTACTATAGACACCTGACGGTAAAAATGTGGGTGTCTACAGAGCCCCCACTCTGACTGAGGCTTGGACAAGGCGAAAGTCAGAGTAGCTACCAGGCCAATCGAGGATTTAAGACCTGGCAGACTTCCGATAGGGTCGTTTAGAGTCCATTAGACCTGCGTGAAGGGCCCGCCAGCCATAAGATAGAAATCATACCTGGATAGATGTCAATAATGTCGCGGGGACTTTCTTCTAAAAAAGTCTTGGGTGTGTCTGTTTACAGACACATCCCATCTTTGAATTGCGCGGGAGCTTGCCTTGGCAGCTATGGTTGTGTCTGTTTACAGACACATCCCATCTTTGAATTACGCGGGAGCCTGCATTGGAGGTTGATAAGTGTGGTTTGTAGTGCCTTTTTCACTATGTTTTGGTCCCATTTTCCTTGTAGAATCGCTCCTTGGGAGCGATTTATGGGTTTCTTATGCTTCCTTTAGTTCGTTTCAGGTTCCCGAGACCGATTTGGAAGACTTGGAGCAATTTCGACTCGATACATACACATTTTGGAGCCAACGGAGTAGAGGAACGATGACTCGATGCCTTGGAATCGACCTCGGGACCTAATCCCGAGCCTCCGAGACCCGATCCCGAGTCCCGAGAATCGACGAGAAACCCATGAGAGGCAAGGAGGGACCAAAGAGCTCTTAAGGGAGGCCTACAAAGACCCATCCCGTTCGGGATGGCCTCATCCCGTTCAGGATGAAGTGAACATGAAGCGTGGCTACTGTGAGCCCATCCCGATCGGGAAGGTCCTTCCCGACCGGGAAGGATGGCCCATCCCGATCGGGACCAAGCCTTCCCGACCGGGAAGGGTCAGTTACAGCCCGCATTGTTTCCTTTCTTCTCCTTTCCACTTGTAACCTTATATATACCCCCCTCTTGTATTAAGACACCATCATATGTTAGATTCTTGATTTCTCCAAAAAAACCCTAGACTACTTTAGGTTAGATTAGATTAGATTAGTGTAGATTAGTCGGTAATTAGTAGTTAATCCTAGTTTAATCTTGTAATATTGGATCTCTTGAAGAATCCATCCAAGATTGACAACCTTGGTGGATGAATTTAGGTTATCTTCTATGCAAGTGTTCTCCTTTTTCATTCTTCACTAGTTTGGTATAATCCTTTCTTCCCTTTTACTCTTAATCTTGTTTGTTCACCCAAGTTTGCATCTTTGTTCATTATATTGTTCTTAGTTCATTGTTTTCACTAGTTTGTTTATGTTTGTTTTGTTTCTTATGATGATTCCTCTTGTTAGTGTTAATTCTAGATTAGATATGTTAGAGTAGTGTTCTTGCTAGGGTTAGTAAGGTGATTAGGGTGTTAATTGGCTGATTAAGGGATTGTTGGAGATGTTGGTGGAAGATTTGGGTTTCCTCTTGGTTTGGTGCACATCACATGTTTGTTGAAATGCTTGATTGACTAAGTAGTTGCGAATGCTTGTTTTTTTTGCCTTTCTCTTGTGGGTGTTAGTTTGTTTGTGGGTTCGGTTCCCTCACTAAGTTGCGAGAGCCCGGTGAGGATGACCCCTAGGTCGGTCTAAGTAGCGAGAGCCCGGATGCGACCTAGGCCACCATAGCGCGCTAGAACCCCGTTTGTCATGTGTGTCGCCGAGATGGGTTCTAGGTGGAACCTCTAGGTGGGTCTAAGTTGCGAGAGCCCGGACCAACCTAGATCACCCTACTACCCCCTTCACTCTAGTTCTCCCTTGACCATTCCGTTACCCCTTTGACCCTGACCTAACTCTAGCCCGTTTCCTTTGTTTGTTTCTCCGGCACCTTAGTCTTAGTCTAGCTTTCTCCCCTTCTTATCATTCTTTAGTTTAGCTCGTTGACTTAGTCTAGTATTTAGGCGACCTTAGTCTAGGCTATACATTACCGTCCCCGTGGATTCGACCCGACTTGCCCTATCTACCGTAGGAATAGCCGGTTATTTTATTGACGGTTGGGATTCCACGACAAATCCATACCATCAGTGGCTACGGGTGTACCTGTTTACAGATACATCCAAAAAAATGTCGCTTGTATTTCTCCACTGGAGAGTTTTTGAGGATTCTTCAGGAGTCTTGGATGCACCTGTCTATACATAACAAATTGCATGTAATATTTAGGCAAAACACCGACTCACGCTGGGGAAGAAATGATTTTTTGACTGATTGATTTTTGGAGAAAGATTTTTTGAAAAAAAAATAGAAAATGCCGATTTTTTTTTTTTAAAATAAAAAAGAAAAAGAAAATTTGGAAATAGGGATGCTTGGGATGACTTGATTCCTAATCGGATTCTGACACAGACTGCCAACATCTTCTAGTTAGGCCTGTATGCCTAGATGAAGTAGGGAACATCATAAAAATTCTTATTCCAGGGGTGACTAGGAGAAGGGATTTCTCTATTATAAATAGAGAGTTCTTGCCTTTTAATCTTCTCATATTCCAACCCAAATATTTTCTATCTTAAAATCCCTTTAGACTTTTTAAGACAAAACAAAAACTTTTCTGCTATTGGTATTGAACATTTGACCGCGATGCTTCATGCGTGGGCCCAGAATTTTCGAGACGAAGATAAAGTTCAGCTAACCCAGATGGGAATTGTAGCTTTGTTCCCGCTTCAGCGACTCAAGGTGGATGCACATTTCCTGGACGCTTGCTTATCTTTTTGGGATACTACCCACCATGTTTTTGCTTTTCCCCGGGGAGAAATATGTTCCCTTCCCGAAGAGATTGCAGCCGTAGGGGGTTGGTGCCCGAACGCTCATCCTGCTATTCCTCCTTTTTATCCTGATCCAAGGAGGAGACTGAGGGATTTTCTTGGGTTGTCTCATGCTGAGACATCTCGTATGGTAAAGGAAAATTCTGTTTCCCTGTTTGACTTGGCTGATAAATCCATGGATCCAAATGGTGCCAGAATTTCTTCTACCCATAGGTGTAGGGCTTTTGCCTTTTGTATGCTGCATCGATACACTTTAATTTCGAAGGTCGGATGGATGGTGGCTCATGTCTAGGTGAAATCAGGCTGATCAGCATAGTGGAGCAGATGGAGGCAGGTTACAGCCCAGCCTGGCTGATAACTGGGGAGATTATTATGGGCCTTGACGCTAGGAGACTTGACCCGGATCGGCAATTGACGGGCAGTATTCGTCTTTTGCAGGTATTTGACCTTTTTTTCGAAATTTTCCGATTTTTTTTTTCCCGAATTTTTCAAATTTCCGAAATTTGTTTTTAATTCGATTTTTTTTTTTCGAAAATTTTGATTTTCTGATTTTTTTTTGATTTTTTTTGAATTTTGACTTTTCGAAAGTTTTTGACTTTTCGAAATTTTGCAGATCTGGTTATCCGAGCGTCTGTCGATTATAGAGCCCCGGTGAACATATCCAGATATCGAAGCTGTCAAATTGGCTCACGGTCCCGACGGATAAGCTCGAGTCATCACATAAATCGGAAGTATTGGGATGAAGAGCTAAAATTCCATGGTGGGCCCTTGATTAGATGGAACGTGATCTGGTGGTTCCTTTCGAAGATGACAGGATTAGCTAAAAGAGATAAAGCCCGTTACCTGGTGATCTTGTCTTTGGATTGGACCGTCCATATTTACCCAGATCGTCTTCTAAGGCAGTTCGGTTCGTTCCAACAGATCCCCGAAACTGAAGCAATCATTAGCGTTTCGCTCAAATTGACGGACGCTATGTATGACACGTGGTTACAACGCTGGTTTACCCGTGTCATGTGGACTATACCTCGCCCTTGTCAAACCGCTTGGGTTTCTGAATCATATCGCAAATGGATTTCCGAAGAATCTGAAGAAGCCCGTAAAGCTTTGAAGACTGATGAGGCCTTTGAACTAGCCCGTAGAGAATCAGTAAAAGACAACAGATGGTTCTTCGATGAAGAGGAAGTTCCAACTACCCTTGTCGGGCCGGAGTCGGGTTCTAAGTCAAAACTAAGACTCGAGCTAAAGAGACCGGTGCTAGCGACTTGGAGAGAAGACTCGGACCGAAACTAGCGGTCCGAGACAGACTGGGGCCGCGGGACCGGTTACTCGAGAGGGTAAGGGTCCGGCTGGGGCCGACCGAGGTGACCGGGGAATCAAGTTTGAAGAAACGAGCCCGGGTTAAGGAAATTCCCTTGGTAATTCGGGAGCGTTCACCTCCGCGCCGACGCCGGTGGACCGAAAAAGAGACTAAGGACAAGGGAAAGGGAAAAAATGTCTTAGATTTTTATTATTTGAATATTAGTACTATTCATGTGTGTTTTTTTTTTGGATTTTTTTTGTGATTGAATTTTTTTGAAATAAATAAAGGAAGTTTATTAAAAACCGTTCCTGTTTTTTTTTCGATTGCAGTGGTTGTGCCCTTTTGAGGGGCTGCCTACGTATCCACAAATAGCGGAATCAAACCAAACGTAGTTCAGACTTAATTTGCAATTTCGAAATACATCAAGACTATTGGTTCAAGATGTTTATAACAGTAGAATAAGTAATTCTAACATTTTGACTTGTCTTTAAAAGTTTATTTTGAAAAGATGTTTTTTTCATAAACTTTTGCAAATGACATTGAGAGAAACGGGTTAAGGGTAATAACGTTTCAGCTGGTCCAGGTTAGTTGGGTTGACAAACTCATTCACATCCAGATCTGTTAGCATCACTGCTCCGCCCGATAGAATCTTCTTTACCAAGTATGGTCCGGCCCAGTTAGGTTTGAATTTTACCCTTGGGTCTACTGGTAATAAAGCTCGAACAGACTTGAGAACTAAGTCTCCTTCTTTGATATTCCTGGGCCTTACCCTTTTGTTGAAGGACCGTTGGATCCTTTTTTGATAAATCTGTATGTTATTGAGGGCACGAAATCGTCGTTCGTCTAAAAGGACTAGCGAGTCATATCGTGCTCGAACCCAATCGGCTTCGGGTACTTGACTTTCGAGCAAAATTCTGAGTGACGGTATTTCTAACTCAACAAGTTGGACCGCCTCCATCCCGTATGTAAGGTAATACGGTGTTGCCCCGATCGCAGTACGAATCGAGGTTCGATATCCCCAAAGTGCAAAGGGTATCTTGTCGGGCCAGTCCCGATAATTGTCAGCCATCTTTTTGAGTATGGTGACAATAGTCTTGTTAGCTGCTTCCACCGCTCCATTGGTTTGGGGTCGGTAGGGTGACGACGTATGGCTTTGGATTTTGTACTTGGCTAACAAGGTTGCCGTTTCGGCTTGAAAGTGGGTCCCGTGGTCACTGATGAATTCATGAGGGATCCCATACCGACATATTATCTTATTTTGGATAAATTTGGCAACATGGCTGGCATTGAGAATACGGTAGGATTCCGCTTCGACCCATTTGGTGAAATAGTCGATAGCTACCAAAATGAAGCAATGTCCTCCGGTTCCTGAGGGGTTTATCTTTCCGATTATATCGATTTCCCAGGTTGAAAACGGCCAGGGTGACGTCATGGTGTACAGCAGGGATGGCGGCATATGCTGCACATTAGCGAAAATCTGGCAATTATGGCAATGTCTGACATATAGCTGGCAATCGGTTTCCATGCTGTTCCAGTAATATCCGAGTCTCATGATCTTCCGGACTAGCATCTGGGCGTTCATGTGAGGACCACACTCGCCGTCATGTACTTCGGCCATGACCTTCTCGGCGTTACCCTTATCGACACATAAAAAGAGAGCCCCCTGTGGTGTCTTCTTGTAAAGTTGTCCGTCGTCGGTACGGACGAACTGGGTCGCTAGCCTACGTAAGGCCTTTTTGGCTCGATTGTCGGCCCCGGGAGGATACTCCCCGGTTGTCAGGTATGTTTGGATAGCCCTATACCACGGCTCGGGATCAGGTATCTCGATGTCTTCGATGTCGTGGATATATGCTGGCTCGGATCGTCTTTCGACACAGATTGGCGTGCTGGTCACATGATCGGGAATGTTTAGTAAAGATGCCAGTTTTGAAAGTGCATCTGCGAACTGATTTTCTTCCCGAGGTAGATATATATATTCTACCTTTTGGAATTGTTTCTCAAGATCCCTTACTCGTGCCTGGTAGGCCACGAGATTGGCATTTCGGGTTTTCCATTTTTGGAGCGCTTGGTTAATGACCAGAGATGAGTCGCCGTGTACTCGGAGGTTTGTGACCCCTAAATCGGCGGCGGCTTGTAGCCCGTGGATACATGCTTCATACTCAGCAGCGTTATTGGTGACGTCAAAGTCCAATTTGATAGACACGGGAGTATGTTCCCCTCTTGGCGAGATTAGAAGTATCCCGACTCCGAATCCCCGGAAATTGGATGCTCCGTCGAAGTATAAATCCCACGTCTCGGTGTCAGTATGGAAAATATCTTCATCCGGGAAGGACCAAGTGTCGGTGTGCCCTTCTTCGGTTACGGAACTGTCGGCGAGAAATTCGGCTACTATTCGGCCTTTGATGGCTTTCAACGGCACGAACTTTAGATCGAATTCTGCCAACATCAGGGTCCATCTCGATATCCTGCCGTTAAGAATGGGCTTTTCGAAGAGATACTTGATCGGATCCATTCTTGACAGTACTTGAATTGTACCTCATAGCTGAGCATGTAATGTCGGAGCTTCTTAGTGGCCCAGACCAAAGCTAAACACGTCTTTTCGAGCATGGTGTACTTACACTCGTACTCTAAAAACTTTTTGCTGTAGTAGTATATAGCCCGTTCTTCGGAGTTGACCGTTTGAGCTAGCATAGCCCCCATGGCTGTCTCTGTCGGGTTAAGTATAGTGACAAAGGCAAACCGGGTTGAGGTGGCATCAGGACCGGCGGTGAAGACAAGATTTCTTTGATTCTGTCAAAGGCTGCTTGACACTTGTCGTCCCATAGTAACCGTTCCCCTATTTTCAGCTTCTTGAAGATTGGTTCACACACCATGGTTAGCTTTGAAATGAACCTGCTGATGTATTGAACTTTTCCGATAAAACCTCTTTTCTCTTTTTCGGTCTTAGGAGGTTGCATCTCGGTGATGGCCTTAATTTTGGCTGGATCGACTTCGATACCGTGTTGGCTGATGATGTGACCCAGTAATTTGCCAGAGGTTACCCCGAAACTACATTTTTGAGGATTTAACCTCATGTTGTATTTGCGTAATCGGGTGAAAAACTTTCTCAGGGCGGTGATGTGACCGTCCCTGTCTTTGGATTTGACGATCATATCGTCCACGTAAACCTCCACTTCTTTGTGCATCATGTCATGTAATAAAGTTGTGGCGGTTCGTTGATAGGTGGCCAGGCATTGATGAGACCAAATGGCATAACAGTATAGCAATAAGTACCCCAAGGTGTAATGAAGGTGGTTTTATCCATATCTTCTTCTGCCATTTTTATTTGATTGTACCCGGCATACCCGTCCATGAATGATAGAAGGGCATGATCAGCTGTGTTATCCACAGTATATCGATGTGTGGTAACGGGAAATCGTCTTTCGGGCTTGCCTTGTTAAGATCCCGAAAGTCTACACAGACACGTACCTTACCGTCTTTTTTATGGACCGGCACGATGTTTGCAACCCAATCTGGATACTCGGAGACTCGTATGAACCCAACCTTGAATTGTTTGTCGACTTCCTCCTTGACCTTGAGGGACCATTCGGGCCTCATGCGTCGGAGTTTCTGCTTAACCGGCTTGAACCCTTCCTTGATCGGTATATGGTGCTCGGCTATTTCGCGGTCTATCCCCGGCATGTCCTTGTAGGACCACGCGAAGACGTCTTTGAATTCTTGAAGGAGATTGATGAATTGTTGTTTCTCCCAGGGATCTAGAGATAACCCTATCTTAAGCATCTGAGGCTCTAAGGTTGTTCCCACGTTGATGGATTCGGTTTCTTCGATTACCGGATTGCGGGACTCCCTTTGCTCTAGCTGCTCGATCAAATGTGGAGGTAAGGATACCTGTTCGCCGGGTTTCTCAATGTCATTACACATAAAATTTTGAAAATTAAGGAAATTTTTTAAAATGAGACAAGTCGTAAGCAGAACGGTTGTTATTATTCATGAATTGAGAAAATAGCTCGAAAAGAGCTGCCATCTGATCGCTAGTCAGTGGTGGGATAGGTAGGGTGCCCGGGACAGACCCCGAAGCACCAGGAAAAGCTAAAGGGAGAGGGGGAGTTACAGGACTGACCCTAGCACCGGACTCACTAGACTCAATCTCAGACTCAGACTCGGACTCAGACTCAGACTCAGATTCTGGCATTTCTCCTTCCCTTGTGATTAGCTTGAAAGTCCTTCCTTGACTGTCAGTCCACTTGACAGTCTTCCTCCAGGCTCTCGTTCCTGTCTCGGATCCAGCATCCGAGATTAGCTTGGATGGGTCAAAGGTGCGGCTGCGAAGAATGAGACTGACGAGTTCTTCCTTCGACGTTGGGGCCGCGAGCTCCTCTCCAAATAGTAGCCCCAGTGCGGGCTCAGCATTCTTAAGATCTTCGGGTCGGCCGAGGGCGAAGATGTCGTCTGGTATGTAGTTGCAGACCTGGGCCAAGTGGGTCCCAGGGCGCGTGGTTGTGGGCCAATATAGGCCCGTTTGGATGGACTCGAACACCGGTGTGACGAAGATGACTTTGCCGGCTCCGGTTTGGCCCATGTTTTCCAGGGTCAGGGTGTAACCCAGACCGGTTTGAATCCTCCCATTATCGAGGACTTCGAGGATTTTTCCTGCGGGAAGATCGGGCCTTGATGTAGCCCCAGGTAGAAAGCCAATACTTTGCAACATCCGGTCGATGCTAACCGTGAAGTAGGGTCGGAAAAGGTATTCTTCTTCGATGGCCCCTATGAAGTCGAACCCCTAAAGATCGGTGCGGCCCGAGGTGTTGCAATTAGCCACAGTCATAGGTGTGGCTTCTAGAGTGATGACGGTATCGTGCAAAGGTAGCTTGATCTTCCGATGCAGGGTGGAGGACACAGCCCTGGTCGCGTGGATCCAGGGTCTTCCTAAAAGAAGGTTAAAGGAAGAAGTCACATCGATCACTTGAAATTCCAGCTCCTTCTCTATCGGGCCCGTTATGATGGTGAGCTTCACGGCCCCGGCTACTGACTTTGGGCTTCCGTCGAAAGCCTGAATGGTTTGAGCTGTAGGAATGTAGTCGGCCTCGGTGATACCGAGGGCTTTGGCGGTCCTCAAGGGGAGGACGTTGACTGCGGACCCGTCGTCGATTAGGGTCATGGGCAGATACTTTCCACGGCAGATTACCGTGATGTAGAGAGCCATGTTGTAGGCTGGTCCAAATGATGGCAGATCAGCATTGGAGAAGGTGATGAGTGGGCCTTCTTCTTTAGCTTTCCCCTTTAGGTGGGGCAGAACCGTGGCTACCATTTCAGCTGGGGTAGCCGTAGAGTCGATCTTGACTTGGTCGAGGGTCTTAGTGAGTGCCTCTCGATGTTCCTGAGAGCTAACTAGGAGTTGCCATATACAGAGGTCAACTCGAGTCCGGCTCAGCTGCTTCATAAGAGCCTTTTCAATAGTTGGCGGCTCTTCCGGGACGACCTCCACTCTAGGCGGTGGCTCGGTGATGACGAGGGCATGACTGCTGGCTAAGACCTTTGACTTAACCTTCTGGATCTCCTCGGGCGTGATAGGGACGACTTCTCCCTAAGTGAGATAGATGTCGTCTTCATCGTCGCACCAGATCCCGTTGATTTGCGGGATAAACGGGGAAATGAGATGTGAGCAGTCTATAACTTCCCCGGAGAAGATAGCGTGAGTGGTCAACGGGTTGTCTTTGTTGTTGGGCTTGCCTCCAGGTAAGGGGATTTTCCCGCTTTCGATGAGATCCTGGATAAGATGTTTTAGCTTCTAGCATTTCTCGGTATCATGTCCCTTGCCCTGATGGTACTGGCAGTAGGCTTTGACGTCGTAGAACTTGGAGCGGCGCTCGACCGGAAGCTCAGGTGTTGGGCCTATCGGGTTGATCAGGCCTTTCGATGAGAGCCTTTGTAAGGCATTCGCATAGGTAGTACCTATGTCGGTGAATACACGGGGTGTGGTATTCTTCTTGGATGGGGTATCAAGTAGATTTACCTCGTCAGAAATGCTACGAGTAGCAGCGGCGGATGTGGGCTTGCTTGTCGACGAGCTGGCCCCTTGGTATCCCTTGGTGGAGGCCTTAGTGAGGCTTTCCAACCTTAGATCATCCTCGATTCTTGTCCCCATTTCGGTTAGGATCGCGAAGCTAGGTATGATGGCGTACCGGAGATGGATCCGGTAGGCGGGCAGGAGATTCTTGACAAAGGCTTCAACTAAGACTTTTTCACTAGGCTTATCGACCAGTTTGACGCTTTCAGCCCTCCAGCGTTGAAGGTACTTCGTAAACCCTTCCTTTGGTTCCTGGGCCATTACCTCCAGGGTGCGCATCGTGGTCTGGATTTCCGTGCTGTCCTCGTAGTTCCGAGCGAATTCCGTTGCCACATCATCCCAAGACTTGTATTTCTTGGAATCGAGCCTATAGAACCAGGCTTTCGGGTGCTTCTCGAGCGAGGAGGCAAACAAATGTTTGAACATGTTTGACTTAACCCCCTTAAGGGCCATAAATTCCTTGAAAGCCCGGATATGGAATACCGGGTCTTCAGTTCCGTCGAACATTGGGAGGCCCGTCAGGTTGAGATTGGCGGGCAATTCGTCGGTAAGGGGTGCATAAGTCCGAGCATTCTCCGTATGAATCGAGTTGTGGGTCGATAAATGGACCTGCTCTTGTAGCTTGAGGACCGCGCTAGTCAATTCGGCTAATGGCCCATGAGTTTCATTTCCATCCTTCGGCCTATCCTGTTCCATGGCGCTTACCCGGGTAACAATAGCGATTTGGTTTCCCCTCATTCGGTCAAGTTGTTCTTGGATCTTGGCCAGCGAGGCGTTCAGTTGATCAATAGAGTCCTTAGTCATGGTTCGGGTGTGAGGTGGCCTGTCTGTAAGAACACCGTGTAATCAGAATCGAACCCAGATCGAAGAGTGCATCCCGAGCAAGAAGAATAAACGACTAGACTCGGAAAAAAAGACTAAAAACCGACTCCTAGACGGATGACTCAAAGGACGGTGGGCTTTCTTTAGGATTTTGGCAGAGTGGGCCTAGTCCCGTGTGAAGAAAGACCTACATGTGAGCTATTCCCCAGACTTTGGACTCGATTGTGTAAGTGGGCTTCCCTTTGTAGGAGTTTGTCCTACGTAGGTGGGCCGTGCCTTGACAAATAAGGCGGACTGGGATGGGGTAGAAACCCGTGATATAAGATCGACAGAGTTTCGACGCTATGGACTCTTAACAACTTATGACAAAACCCGACACTGCTAAATACGGGAAGTCCTAAGAAGAAAGCTTTGAAAAGAGGATTTGGATTTGAAAAACCCGAACAAATTCGGATAGGATGGCCCGTTTTTTTTTTGAAAATCGAAAAAAAAATAAAAAACGTTGCCGGGCCGAGATTTCGAATTTTGAAAAGATTTGGACAGCATACCGGCTAGAAAATAGGCTATTTTGAGTCAAAATCATAAGTCCTAAATTCGGTAGCTTTCCGGGTTTGAAAAATGGATAGTTTTCGAAGAAAGATGCAAGTTTTTGAAAACGATGGTTTTTGAAAAGACGAGACATGGATCAAGTAGCATGTAATCACGGAAACAGTATAATGACGCCATGTATGCTCTTAGTCTAAGTCTCGGTCGGTCGAATAGGGTCTATACCAACGACGATAGCTTTCTCGCAAATCAGGACGGTCTTCCTAAGCCGAGTTGGTCTTAGAACCTGCCGTAAAACCCATGCGATTTCCGCCATCGAAGTCTTTAGTGGGTCCATTTAGGAACGCACCGTGGTATAATGGGACGTCGGTCACAAGTAACCGGCCCGGGAAAGAATTGGGTTATGCATGAACCATTGAACTAAAACGTGTACATTACTATTCGAACGATTTCTTTTCGAGTCTCACCCTAGGGATGCCGATGATAAGTGACTCATCAGTTGATCCCCAGCGGAGTCGCCAAATTGTGGACATGACATAGGTCCACCCCGACGCGGCCACGCGCGGGTTTTGGGAGGCGAATGAATCTCCATATGAGATGGGTCGAATTGAAATTTAAATCGAAGTGGAGTCGCCACCGAACTTTGTGGGAGTTCGGGCCCGTTCGAGCCCACTCTATATCTTAGTGGGCCATGCACAAAGTATGGCCCATTCGGATGTCAGAGTTTATTGGGCTCGTCCCTTTGCATTTGATACCGATACCGACATTATCGGATACCGTGTATTGAATTACTCTCGTGCGCCAACGGTTTCGGACATCCGGAAACCGAGGTTCTGAGTAAGGGGTGAGGGTACGTGTTAGGAAGTTCACAAAGAACAGCCAACCCCGTCCGCACATTAGCGGCCTCTACTAAGATACCGTTTGAATTTGAAATATGCGCGTTAGTAGAACGATAAAATGAATATGCAAACATTATTTTGCCTAAACATGCGAGAATTCGAATGGGTTGCTAAGTCAAATTAATGCATCTAAATTTAACGTCAAAGTTTTATTTAGCATGCGGGTTCATTTTAGTACAATAAAACGAATAACGGAAATAAATCGAAAAGACATAAACAAACAAGTTAGTAACGGTATAACGATAATAACGGTTTGCAAGTGTGGACATGACATAGGTCCACCCCGATGCGGCCACGCGCGGGTTTGGGGGAGCGAATGAATCTCCATATGAGATGGTCAAATTGAAATTTAAATCGAAGTAGGAGTCGCCACCGAACTTTGTGGGAGTTCGGGCCCGTTCCAACCCACTCTATGTCGTAGTGGGCCGTATAAAAATACGGCCCATTTCCGATGTCAGAGCTTATTGGGTTCGTCCCTTTGCATTACGATACCGATACCGACATTATCGGATATCGTGTATTGAATGACTCTCGTTGCCAATGGATTCGGACATTCGGAAACCATGGTTCTGAGTAAGGGGTGAGGGTACGTGTTGGGAAGTTCACTAAGAACACCCAACCCCGCCCGTACTTAGCGGCCTTTACTAAGATATCGTTCGTTTTTGGTGTACACGGGTTAGTTCGACGGTTGAATGATATGCAAACATTATTTTCCTAAGCATGTGAGAAAAATAAATAAATGGGTTGCTAAGTCGTTTAATGCATGTTAAACTAATAACGTCAAAGTTATTTTAGCATGTGAGGTTTGTTTTAGTCTAATAAAAAAATAAAATAAATAAATTGCTACAAACACGAGAAAACGAGTTAGTAACGGTGAATAAATCGAATAAAGATGTAAATAAATAATACGCATGATTTTGAAAAAGGTTTATGACACATGATGGATTAACACGTGTTAACCGAGGTCGAAAAAAGTATTTATCGAAATATGTCGCGAAAGTCGCTTTTTATGTAAGACTCGAAAAGAATAAAAAATAGAAAAGCGAGGAAACGAAAAAAAAAAGAGACCCGGCGAACCAGGCCACCGCGCGAGTCGCCTGACAGGCGCGCGACTCGCGTGGCGGTCTGTCCGTTTTTTTTTTATTTGTCGAAAATCGCTAATTTTTATAAATTGCGTACAAATATGGATTAATTTATACCCGATTCATATTTTCGATATTCGTCGTATTCGATATTCGATTATGAAATCGATATCGAATAGTCGGAATGATTTTAGAAAAACTTTTGAAAAAAAGTTCGTTTTGAACGAAAAGTAAAAAAAAAAAATTTGAACAAAAAAGTTGTTAATTCTCTCCGCGTATAAAATCGTCGAATTTTGTTAAAAAAAAGATGTAACGATTTTATTAGCATCAGCGAGAATTAATTAATTTAGTTCTTGTTGGATACGATATTCGACTAGAGAATCGATATCGTATTTTAAGAACGTTATACGTAAAAAATAGTTTTTTGTAGTATCGATTATTAGAAATAAAAAATATGTGACGAACGACCCATATTAAAATACAAAACGATCGACGACACAACGAAAAAAGGAAAAAAAAACGTGAGAAAGAGGGAGAGAAAAGAGAAGAGTCGGGTTTGATTTACACCCTCAACCTACATGCTTCGTTTTCTCGAATAAGAGCTCGTCGGAAAGTGGTTTAAACATGGGAGCGTCGAGATGATGCGGGATGAGTTAAGGTGTCGATTTGGTCGTGTGATGTGGTGGGTTTCGGCCGGCGTGTGGGTCGGTTTTGCCGGGTTGATTTGGACGGTATTTGGATGCTTGTATAAACGATGAATGTGTGTCGAGGTTGATGGATAATTCTAGCTTAATTTTGAATTTTGATGATTGGTAATTGATTTTCCAGTCCCTTTCAATGTTGAATGGATGGGCCCTATGATAAGTGTCATTTGTAGTACCTATTTCGTAGTGTTTTGGTCCCATTTTCCTTGTAGAATCGCTCCTTGGGAGCGGTTTAGGGGCTTCTTATGCTTCCTTTAGTTCGTTTCAGGTTCCCGAGACCGATTTGGAAGAGTTGGAGCGATTCCGACTCGATACATACACATTTTGGAGCCAACGGAGTAAAGGAACGATGCCTCGATGCCTTGGAATTAATGCTTGTAATTTGGGAATTCTTCAAGATCTTCACCAAGCTTGACAAACTTGGATGTTTGTTTTGGGTTCTTCCATTTATGCAAGTTTCTTTCTTCCTTTCATCTCTAGTTTGGTATAATCCCCTTTTCCTTTTCCTTCTCTTTAATCTTTGTTTTATCATCAAGTTTGAATCTTTGTTGTTTGGATTGCTCATAGTTCATAGTTCTTGTTAGTTTCTTCATGTTGGTTTTGATTGTTATGTTGTTTTATCTTGGTAGTGTTAGTTTTCCTTTAGTCATGTTAGAGTAGTATTTTGCTAGGGTTAGTAAGGTGATTAGGGTGTTAATTGGGTGATTAAGGGATTGTTGGAGATGTTGGTGGAAGATTTGGGTTTCCTCTTGGTTTGGTGCACATCACATGTTTGTTGAAATGCTTGAATGACTAAGTAGTTGTGAATGCTTGTTTTTCTTGCCTTTCTCTTGTGGGTGATAGTTGTTTATGGGTTCGGTCCCCTCATTAAGTTGCGAGAGCCCGGTGAGAACGACCCCTAGGTCGGTCTAAGTTGCGAGAGCCCGGATTCGACCTAGGCCTATAGCGTGCTAGTAACCCCGATTGTGTTGTGTATCGCCGAGTTGGGTTTTAGGTGGAACCTCTAGGTGAGTTTAAGTTGCGAGAGCCCGGACATTACCTAGATTACCCTACTACCTCCTTCACCTCTAGTCCTCCCTTGACCATTCCGTTACCCCTTTGACCCCGACCTAATCCTAGCCCGTTTCCTTTGATAGTACTCTTGCTTTAGACCTAGCTTAGCCTTAGTCTCACCCTCCTTAGAATAGCTCGTCTCGAACTTAGTCCTAGACCTGAGCATACTTTAGTCCATCCTCCCGTCCCTGTGGATTCGACCCGACTTACCCTAGCTACCTTAGTTAGGTTAGTTGGTTTTATTTGACGGTTGGGATCCACGACAAATCCCTCCCATCACCCTATTTATAGGCGCAGAGGTTTAGGAGAGGTATCTTGCTTGGATAACAAGAAACACCGGTTTGGATAGGAAATGTAAGAAGTTGAAAGGAACGAGAAGTCCGTTGGTTGGGGAGGAAGCAAGGAATCTCGGCTGAATGGGGGGTTTGGCCGAGTATTTGGAGCTCGGTCGGTGTCTGATTTGGTTTTCGGATAGAATTCCTACTTGAGATCAAATTCTATCCTTAAACGAATTTGTTTAATATTTTTTGAAGCTGATTTTTGTAGCAGTTGGAGGCCGAATCAGCCACGTGAGGTGTCACGGCTGACTCGTGTGTCTCGAGAATATTTTCGACCGGGTTTCGGCTCGGTCGCTTAAAGACGGTTTTACCCCTGGTGCCGGTTTCGACCCAAATTAGTCTTATTTGACTCGAAACGACCCACTGGGCCTGGATTTGAGGTTGGTTTTGTAAGATTTGTACTCCGTAATAAGCCTAAACCAAATGTCCATGATTTCGAGCCCATATCCGAGTCCATTAAAGCATGTTTGCGTCCGATCATCATCGGGTGTTTGGTGGGACCTACTATAGACACCTGGCGGTCAAAATGTGGGTGTTTTCTACAGCAAGAAATATGGAATGATACAGAATAATGTAAATAATATGATGCATGATTTTAAAAAGTAGTAAATCAGGTGATAAACTTGACACGTGTTGACCGAAGTCGTAAAAAAGTATTATCGAAACTAGAAAATGGTGTAGGACTCACGGTTTTAGCGTGATAAAGGGCCACTCGACCGAGTCATTGAGGGACTCGAACGAGTGGACCTCTGGAAAAGCTTCTGTCCAGATTTTGAGACGTTACTCGACTGAGCCATGAGAGGACTCGACCGAGTGCACGGCCACTCGATCGAGTCATTGCGAGACTCGACCGAGTGGTCGTAGAAAAACCTCCTGTCTCGCTTTTTGGGGTGCCACTCGACCGATTGGACTAGGCACTCGATCGAGTGCCCCCTGTACGAACTAGGGTTTGCTTTGCAACTCTTATTGATTTTGAAATTGCGTTTTAATTTTGGATAAATCGTTGATTCTACCAAATCGGGCATAAATATTATATAATTTATGCTCGATTCGGATTTCGATACTCGTCGTACCCGATGTTTGATTATTGATTCGACATCGAATATTAGAGCGAACTTTGAAAAAAGATGCTATAAGTCGTTTAAATTAAACTAAAACAATATAGATTTTCTCCGCGTTTATAGTGTCGTAATTAATTCTATCGAATTAGGTGACACCTATTTTAGCATCAACGAAAATCGTATTAGTTTACTTTATTGACTATATCGTTTAGGTTCGACATCCAATTATTGAATTGGTATCGAATCTAATAGATTGACACTTTACTTGAATTGAAAGACTTGATTTGATTCCCTCGGCATCCCAACATCGTAATAAATCCTTGCGGATTGTTTGATGTCGGATCCGCGTCGACGGATTTCGACCTTAACTAAAAAAAGATGTTTGATTCGAAAATAGTTTTGAAATCGATGAAATATGCGATTGAACTAAATAAAAAGCTATTATTTACGTTGACTTGCTTCAACAATCAAGCGCTAGGGGTGTCGGGATAAGCGACCGGCAACATCGGGTGAAACACCATTGTATATTCGGATTTCTTTATCCCGTCATCATTCGCACTCGACACGAATCCACAAGTATTTTAATATTTTATACTAATGATATTAACGATATTATAGACATGAACAAAATAAAACAATAAAAAAAAGACAACGACGACAACGACAACGGACGAGACGCAAGGGAGAAAGAGAGAGAAAGAGTCGGGAATATTGCACCCTCAACCTATATGTTTCTTGTTCTCGGACGGGACTCGTTAATTGTGGCTTGCACGGGAGTATCGAGATGTAATTTAAGTTATGGTGGTTTAGGGTTTGTAAATTGCTAGGGTTTATTATGGTTCCTAATGTGTGATTAGGGTTTTCTTAAGTGTATTGTAGAGCTGAAAAAGTAGGGTTCCAAAAGTGTTGAATTGTGCATGCAAGAGGATGTTTATATAGATATTGCCATGCACCCTCGTCTAGGGTTACTCGACCGAGTATGCCTCTGACTCGGTCGAGTGGCCCAAAGCAACGCAGCCGGGCCTGTTTGAGAGCCCACTCGATCGAGTGGGCTGACACTCGATCGAGTGGGTCAGCTGGAGCGCGGGATCCGGGTCTCCGGACCTTGGGTTGGATATTTTGTGGGTTTTTGTATTTGGGTTGGATTTATGAGGTTTGCACGGCTGCTCTTTATATCTCGGAAAAGGCTTTGACCGGGGTTTGACCCAATCGCTAAAAGTCGGTTTCATTTCCGGTGTCTGTTTTGACCCAAATAGTCTTATTTGATTGGAAACGATCCACTGGGTCTGAATTTGAGGTCGGTTTTGTGAGATTTGTACTCCGTAAAGGCCTAAGCCAGCAACCAATGGTTTCGAGTCCATATCCGAGCGCGTAGAAAACATGTTTGCGTCCGATCATCATCGGGTAATTTTTGGAAACTGCTATAGACACCTAGCAGCCAAATGTGGGTGTCTACAAAAGTCATAATTCAAGATGATTACTTTCTCCAATAAAAATTTAAAAAAACAAATTATTAGTTATTATGCATTAAATCTTATCGTTATATCTCATTTTTGTCAATAATCACTCACTTACGTTCTTACAAACACATCTTCTGTCTAATTCACTTTGCTACACTTGTGGTGACATGTTAGATGTATGTTTCGGCACTTTCATTCCACATTTTTTCCCTGCCATTCATTTAACATACATGCCATATATATTTCCGTAACTTTGATCGTTCAATCTTCTTAAACTCCGTCCTATTCACAATTTAGTAATGCCTGTGGAAGTAAATAAAGTTACGAAGACATGAAATCAAAAAACAAATGTATAAATAATAAAAAAAATATTGAACAATGAAGCAAAAAGACGAAACTGCGAATTATAAAGGCCATAATAAAATATAATCTCATGCGGTGCACGAGTATAATGACTAGTTAGTATTCAATCCTACTTGTATCTTTATTTTATTATTATCTCTTATATATTAAAGAAGGCACCACTAACTTCAATCTTACAAAGTAAGCAAAACTAAAAATTCACATCAAAGAATTGTATCAATGGGGTTTCAAACCCACAACCTTCAAACCAAATTTCAACACCTTAACCACTGCACCATTTCAATATTTATTGATAAAATTGTATAAATACAATACATATACTTTATAGGCTTGAGAGAATTACAGAGTAATTAATTCACGTTTCCCTATAATTCACACTTGAGACCTATTACGTTTCGCTATAATGGGGTTACAACCCTTAAACCCAAGAACCTGTTACGAGTATTAACTGAAAAGACAAAAGTAGAGGGATAACAAATGTACCTTATTTGCAGTGGAACCGTGTATTAATTTAATATGAAATATAATAAACCCAGATATATGTATATATATAAATCTCCACGGACGGAATAAATAATCTCCACGGACAAAATAAATAATTCCCACGGACAGAATAAAGCACCCCAAACGTGATGCCTCCTTCGGTATCCACACGGGTATGGAACTGTGACGTATATGCTAGTATAAAGGTTGGTGAGACCGTCTCACAACTTCTCTCTATATCTCTCTTATAACTCTTTATAAGACAAATATATTATGAGTCAATACTCTTAATTCCATATCTTTGTTCATCATATGAACCTCCTTATATAGGAGATGAGAAGGTCGAATTAGGTTACTTCCATAACTCTAATTACCATAATTAGATTATTAGTATAGCTCTAATTACCATAACCTTACAACGCAGCTGGGTCCGTATTAATACTGACCCGATATATTTAATATATCGATATATATTAATAATATCCCGTACACAATGTGTGTGACCCAATGACCACTTAAGACTACCAGACACGTAACTTATTTACATGTTAATCCGACATCGACCTCTAGCAAGGCATATCGGATACATAGACTTAAGCGGGTTAATCCGTAGGACAGTGGACATAACTCCTTCAGTCTCCCACTTGTACATGTCCTCTCAAGAATGACGTTAAGTCTCTTTGCTACTATTGTCTCCAATTGAGAATGAGGTAAGAAGAAGTATCATCCTCGCATGTCTCAATCTTTTACTCGAATCTTTGAGTTGACTTGTTAAAAGAGCATATAAATGACAATCATCCTATCTGAGCGCGGCCACACATTTGCACAAGTCACACTCTTCGAGTGGCCAAGAAACAATAAATTCCCTTCAATAAAGGAAGAGCAAATCCCCTCTTGTCTAACCACATCCTATCACATGATCCATGCATGCCCAATAACCATCCATAGCCCCCTTTCACAGCTGACGAGGAATAGTATCAAAGCATACACATCACATGTACAGGATAGTCAAAGACCCAGGTCTAAAGACCGTACAAGTTCACAACTTATAAAGTACTTTACTGACACTAAGCGAAATCTTAGTAAAATCTTTTTTGGCGGGTCTGTCTAATGTATGTTCTTAACATACACCCGTGTGCCTGGTTTAGTATCTCAATACCTATGACTCAAGGAACTTAGTCATCAACCAACTCACACACTAGTCATTTAAGGGTATTCAAATGTCCCAACATAATACCCTGACTAGAGACAAAATAATTACATCATCCAAATAGAGTTCCAAGACTAAGTCACGTACTTAGTGATCTATTTCATCAATGTAAATTATTTAGGGACAAAACTTGGTTACATTAACCAAATGATAGTATGTCATACATATATCAATTATCAAAATAACTCCCACTAAACCAAACACCTCTAAAATTACTAAGACCACTCGCTCATGCGTCTTATACCAATCATAACAATATGATCTTTACGTAAAGGAGGTTTCGGGACATACAACATTTGTATTGGTTATTTACAAGCATATGATCAATCTACCTTCTCTCAGTTAAGGCAAACCGTTAGTTTCATAAGCAACAAATTGCTTCATAAACTTTAAAGTTGAGTGTGTGCTTCAGAAGTAATAGAACGTCTATTTGCTTCAAACGTAATTATAATACTAGTCACAAAATTATCCTTTGGAACTGTTCCAATACACAAAACAAAATATATTGAGATTACAATCTCATGTTATCTTTGTCTATTTGGAATATGAATCGTTGTAACTTGTTTACAACAATTCGCTTATCACATCATGCGCATCTCTTAAATAACTCCCTTTTTGCTTCTTAAGCGCAAAGGAACAATTCTAAGATAGCATTCTAGTGACACTCACTAGATTAGTATCTACTCGTTACACGAGCACATAATAAACACATTTCTTACAAAGTCTCACAGACTAAAGCAATCAAATGTCATTTAGTTAGAGAAGTATGTCACTTACATATCAAATCATAACGATGAATGTACTCTCACTAGACTCTTGTACATACACACTATGTTTCTTCGTCTCAAAAGAAAACAAACATATTTGAATTACCACATTGAGAACGAAGATATTACTCCATACTCCAATCAAATCAGAATATTCACATTTGCCTAGCAATTTTAATAATATGAAATTCATACGAAGTGTCGCACACCCATCATATTCCATCCCTTTGAAGATATGTATTTCACATTTATATATCCAAAACTCATCATGATGAGTGATGACATTCAAAATGCTAAATCAATCCTAATAGACTTAAGAATAATGTTGTAAAAAGGTTTTTCCACAGTCATTACTATGAGATCAATCTTTAAATACCAACTATGCTTCATAGATACTCTTATATCAATCTACATCGTCTTTATATTGAAGACTATTCTTCACTATAAGACCGATTTAACCAAAGTCTATACTTGGTATTTATGGTATATAGAATCTATTAGATTTTATGTGACTTTTGGAGTCTTTGCCCATTATTATTTCATCATAGGTCAAACCTATGTATGGTAATATTTTACAAGTCAGATGATCATGACTTTTCATGGATGCATTAATGTCCTCTTCAACAGTTGTAGAGAACACCTGTTAATCTTAAACATTTCAAGGTCGATTCTACTCCCACTGTTTCTATTAGAAACCAGATCTCTTTGAAAGAAACATACCACTCCATGCAACAACACAGTTTTGTTCTTTGGATGGTTTGTAGAATTAACATAATACCACTAATAAAACACATGTCATAATTGAGTCTAAGTTTTAGAAAACGATTTTCTCTAAACTTTAAGACTTGATAATTAAGAAAAGACTATTTTAGAACATTTTCAATCCATATCTCATATAGTGTCTATTCTCCGACTTTCATGGACAATCTCATCAACATTGTACAAAGACTTTTATAGTGCATAAGTTTCTAAAGCGTCAATAAAGTCTGCATATGACTCATCATAGACCAAATCATATCAAACATGGTTCGATGTAGTTTGAAATACTTTTCACTACTTCTAAGATGATCACAATCTTTTAGTTCAATTCCTCCCTGTTTCAATCATATCAAACGACTCGTACCAACTTATCAAGTTGATCTTGTACTTTCATCTGAATTTCCTTGAACAATTCAAAGCATTCAGTTTCAAATTTCATCAAATGAACAAAACCATACATGTTACCCATTTTTGCAATATCACTAGTTAAACTCACACGTATCTGTATATGTGTGATCTAACAAGTCTAAGTACCCTCCCACTACAATTAATAGGAGTCACTTGTAATGTCATTTATCCATCTAAACAAGATCCATTTACCTCAGTTGATCCTTATCAATAAGGTTTATAATTTCATCATTATGAAACTTATTCTTATGTTTCTTGTCTCATGGATTAAGGACAATGCCATAATAGGTAAAACTTGAGTCGTGTGACTTGAACCTTTTGGTCGTTATGTTATAAATAAAAGCATTCACTACTAGGAATGTAGAACTCAACGATCATGTTAACCTTATTGTATTACCTCATATTCTTGCAAGGTATAGAGCAACAATTGTTCTACTTTCATCAAAACTTTTCATGCCCATACATGAAACAGAATCAATGTCCTTGCTTATGACTAGTACAAGAATAACAATTATTCAATTCCAGTATTTAGCTTTATTGTAAAATTAAGTGATTTTCCTTTTATATATGAAACAACAACGTTTGTCCATTTCAATCATAAAACACTTCACTTATATTCCATTATTCCACCCTCTTCGAGCCATTACATCCACAATGTAATAGTTGCATTTGGTATCTTATACCAAAACAGTAGAATGCAAGTAACAATTACTCCAGTAACATATACACCTGAAGTCATACTTCAATTGATTTGCAGATTTTCTAGATACTTCTAGAAAGCTATCAACCAATGTCATATATTTGTCATTACATTAATGACTAATAAAATCGTACCTAATCTAAATTTGGCAACAAGTTTGGGTATGACAATAATTATCCTTCCCTTACTTTAACAAACGTCTTAGATTCATTAATCATTATCTCAGACAATTTTCTTAATGAACTCATAGAACATTAGTATTATTTACTTTCTTGAAACAATGTTCAATCGTCTTTTAACATCTCATGTTAAAAGGTGAGAAACTTTATTAAGTCACCCGTTTATTCTTAATAAAGTGACCTAAACTTAGGACTAATTGAAACGATTTCAATTCCTAATTCTTTAGAAAGAAGCATCCAAAATTTCCTGATTATCAAGATTATCATTCATCATATGACATGATGGATTAATTGGATCATCTTTAACATTTTCTCACTTAATGGGAATTGTTCCCTTTTATTGAAACAATTGATTTTGGTACTCATAGTCATCTCCATGACTCTAATTATACAGTCCATACAGTACATTAGCATTGGTTATAATCTATTGGAATTATCCTTCACAAGGACAAAATCCGTATCTCTAATTTTGAAAACGATTCTCAAGATATCAATCGACGAGGTTGAACAATTCAAACTCATCTTTAATAAATGTGACAAAGGGACTAAATTACAACTACAAGTATATGCAAAGTAAAACGATAATTAATATTAATAATCTTAAACAATTTTAAGATAAAATCATGAAAACTACCCTCAAGTTCGCATAATATTCCAAGATCCTAAACCTTTTGTCGCTCAAGTGAACTTGGTCTCACTGCTCAAGCTCCAAAAGTAAAGGTAGACAACAACATTGTCAATTACATCAATATGTAATTCTTGGTTCGTCAAAATTAGTCATTACATGACACTGACTATTTGCCTCAAAGCCCAAGTCCGACTTGATAGCAATGTTAAGCAAACCAGACTGAACCTGTGGGTAACCGTTACCCACCTACTCAGTCCACACACATCGGCAGTCACTTCAACCAATGGTATGAAATTGTTGTAGTGGTCAATTCTGGAAAGGCAATACTTAATATTTGTGCGAGGGATTTAATGCATTATGGGTCCTAAACATGCTGCTAGGTCAACTTTCAAGGCGACCTATCAGTTCTAAGCACACAAGTCACAAGTCTCAAACAATAAAAATCATGCATCATATGACATAATAATTCAATTGTTACTAGTGATTTGTGCATAAAACAAGTTAAAAGATCCCATATTTTGACTTATAATCATATTACAATTCATAATTACTATTTGGTTTGAACAATTTCACCAATATCTTTCATTTTTCCAACTACGAGGAACAATTTCCCACCCGGAAAAATTGAACGGATATACAAAACTCGATTCACTCGATCTGCAATTTATAATTGTCATATAGATGAACAACATCAAAATTAACTAAGACTCGAGAAATTCTTTTTCCGATCTATTTATGATAATATGATAATTAAAATGCAAAACATTATTTAGCCAATTTAGAAACTAATTTTTAATTGAATCGAAAAAATAAAGTATAATCCATGTTTGATTCATAATCAACACATAAACGCAAGAAAACGACTTTTCTTAAAAGCGTCGCTCGACCCGACCCCATGTCGTCCAAGTAAATATTGTGTCGTTTTGGTCAAACCTTTGCCGCCCGGGTTATCCCGTTCCTACCGAGACATACCCGTGCCGACCGAGTCATACTCGTGCCAACGGGGTTGGTCTCTTTTCGTTCCGTCTCCACTATAATTAAAACGAGTCTTGTCCTAATCGTATAAGGTCTCATCGTCAACGATAAATTCTTGTAATTTTACGTTCCAAATTTCAATCGAATCTTGACTAATCTAATTAGTCCCATCGTCAACAAAGAAATTTAGGATTATATTGAATCAATTTAGGATAAATTAAATTAAAACATATTCTATATTACATCTTAATTTAATCTTTAATAGACAATTTCAGAATTTAACAATTTAGATTCAAAAATTATAACAAACCCTAAACGGAAACGACGATTACTTGCAGCAAAACAATCAATTACGTAACCGTTACAAGCCTCGCAAGAAAAATAAATCAGATTACCCACATGAATATGCCACGTCATGATGATATACAATCATAATGAATTAAATTATATAATCAAATTATATGTTACGTGATGACTTTCTTATGCAAATTAAAAGACACCAAGGAAGTTAATTGATATGCCACAAGTCATGCAAAAACAAGATAATAATATTGTACGCAATAATCAAATTAATACGCGGGTGGAATCTCTCACAAGCAATTATGAGACATAGATTCACGTCTATTAGATTAATACTACATAACAGAGACTCTGATACCACTGTAAGGTTACAACCCTTAAACCCAAGGACCTGTTACGAGTATTAACCGAAAAGACAAAAGTAGAGAGATAACGAATGTACCTTATTTGCAGCAGAACAACGTATTAATAAGAAATATAATAAACCCAGAAATATATATATAATCTCCACGGACGGAATAAATAATCTCCACGGACAGAATAAATAATTCCCACGGACAGAATAAATAATTTCCACGGACAGAATAAAGGACCCCAAACGTGATCCCTCCTTTGGTATCCACACGGGTAGGGAACTGCGACGTATATGCTAGTATAAGGGTTGGTGAGACCGTCTCATAACTTCTCTCTATATCTCTCTTATAACTCTTTATACGACGAATATATTATGAGTCAATACTCTTAATTTCATATCTTGGTTCATCATATGAACCTCCTTATATAGGAGATGAGAAGGTAGAATTAGGTTATTTCCATAACTCTAATTACCATAATTAGATTATTAGTATAACTCTAATTACCATAACCTGACAACGCAGCTGGGTCCGTATTACTACTGACCCGATATATTTAATATATCGATATATATTAATAATATCCCGTACACATTGTGTGTGACCCAATGGGCCCACTTAAGTCTATCAGACACATAACTTATTTACATGTCAATCCGACATCGATCTCTAGCAAGGCATATCGGATACATAGACTTAAGCGGGTTAATCCGTAGACAGTGGACATAACTCCTTCATTTCAAACCCACAATCTTCAAACCAAATTTCAACACCTTAACCACTGCACCATTTCAATATTTATTGATAAAATTGTATAAATACAATACATATACTTTATAGGCTTGAGAGAATTACAGAGTAATTAATTCACGTTTCCCTATAATTCACACTTGAGACCTATACTACTTCTCTTAGCTCCAGATAATTAATTGAAAATCTAAATTCACAAGTTAATTTTCAAATAAGTCATAAATCGTTCATTCATTTATGTGTCATTAAAAGTAAATCTTTGGCCGACATTGTTGATTATGACGCTTACTAAATCTAAAATGTCTTAAATGAAATCGACCAACAAAAAGTTGTACATAATCCCATGATTATTCACGGGTATTACGCTACTCTATTCCGAATTCATTTTGTACATGAATAGTTGAATACTACTATAAAATACTCAACAAATAAAGTTATGGGAAATCATCTGACAATATGTATCGGAACGGGATACATTTACCTTTTACATCCTGTATTAAAAAATTAACAGAGGGTACAAAAAAAGGGTGTAGAAATAAAAACACTAAATTAAGTAATGATAATATTTTAGGGTCGCAACCCGACCCGTTGAGTCAACGACAATTAAAATTGATAAAATATTTATATTTATATACTTCAGTATAGTTATTTTCGTATTTATAATTAAGCAATTAATATTTAAAATTTAAATATAAACAAATTTAAAATTTAATATATACGAGTATTTTTTTTACCATCTAATAATAAAATAATTTAAAATTTTGAATTTAATTTTTTTTTAATATAAACATTATAGTTTAAGAGTATAAAAATAATACTATACTCTTAAATAAATAAAAAATTGATGAGAAAAATATTTTTTTGAGTTTAAATCGTCAGTAGATTTTGTGTTTTAATTGAATATTTCAATTACTTATTATTGATTAATTTATAATATTATTATTATTATTAATTAAATGATCAGAGTACCTTTTTAATCATATTGTGTTTGTTAAATCTCTATGACGTTTTGTAGTGGTATAATCCAATAAGGAAGAAATTAGATGGGTCAACTAAGTGGAAGAAAAACTGAAAAGTTGTACAGAAATTGAATGTGTTTTAAGTCTCGAGTTTTGAGATTGAATGTGTTTTAAATCTCGAGTTTTGAGAATTTCACCTCAAATGTACAATTTTTTTTATTGTTCTAATTTCTTATGATTGAAGAATTAGGCACGTTGAGTGAGGAGTTGTACAAGGATTTCGCCCTTATCATGCAACAAGGGGCGGCTAAGAGGGGGTTCGGGTAAGCGACGGAAGTGGGTCTCCAAATACTTTGAGTTGATTTGCACAAGATACGAAAGACGCCTTAATTATACAATGGAGCATGATCAACTTTCTTACTCTTCGTGTTAATGGAAGAATTTTTGGAGTGGTAATATGAGAAAGATAATATTAGGAGTAATTAGATAAGATAAGCGAGGTGTCTAAATATGTAAGAACACCAACTTGATTGTGTGTGGTGATTTCTATTATTAGTTGTCATCTTTTAATATTTTGTATTCTAATTTGTATCAAATTTCCGTGAAAATATGTCGTTCAGTATTTAAAATTACTTTAAAGTAATTCATGGTCAAACTTTTCATAAAACAGACCGTCTCTAAACTATTGATTCTACGTAACGTATACTTTTTTGTTTTTTCAAGTCAAATTTGTGTCCATGGACCAACATGAGTTCTTAAACTTAGATACTGACCATACCATAAAAATATTATTCCTCTAAGACAATAATTTCACAAATGTACCACGCAACAATGTTTTTCTGTTACACTGCTTATTAATTTTTTTGACATGTTCTAATGGCTAAGAAAAAGCCTCAACCCCGTGAATTTTCACGGGTTAGTACACTAGTCAATATATATATATATATATATATATATATATATATATATATATATATATATATATATATATATATATATATATATATATATATATATATATATATACATATATATATATATATATATATACATATATATATATATATATATTAGGCTTTTTTCGAGCGATCTCATTGGTCCGTTCAATCAAACCTCAAATTAGGAAAGTATCATAAATAATAATAAAAAATCAATTAGAGAATCTTTTGATTATTACAATATATATTTAATTTATTATATTAATGTGATATTTTACAATTCTGACGTGAAAACCTTTCGAGTTCATTTTTTTAAAACATTATCGTAAAATAAATTATAAAAATGAAATAATTAGATTCGTGTTAAAAAATGCTTTCATTAGAGTATAAATTCATATCATTTGTTTCACATTATGTGATGAATTTATAACACATAACAGTTTTTAAAATTATCCCACCTCGACGAATTACAATATGATAATGAAATTCTATATTATAAATAAAGAGTAATAATTCGTTCTTCGATATCTAGCAAAAGTCTTTTGAATCTCAAAAAGAGTTTCTAAGACTATAAACTTAAGTAATTATCCTACATCGAGATGATGAAATTTTATATTATAAATAAGAGTAATCATTCGTTTTAAATATCGACCAAGAAAAACTTTTAAATTATCCCACATCGAAAAATTATGATGGAGTGATGGAATTCTATATTATAAATATTAGTAACCATTCGGTTTTAAATATCAACTTAAAAAACTTTTGATATATAAGACTGCAAATTTAAAATCATCCCATATTTACAAAATTACAGTGAGTTGATGAAATTCTATATTATCAACAAGAGTAATGATGTATTTTTTTTAATCTTAAAAAAAGCTGATGGAATACTATAAACTTAAATAAATTATTTCACATCGAAAAATATGATAAGTTGATGAATTCTATATTATAAATAAGACTAATCATTCGTTATTAAATTAAATATCAAAAAAAACTTTTAAGTCTTACAAAATCTCTTAATAAGACTACAAACTTAAGTAAAAATTTCACATCGAAAAATTATAATAAGGTGATGAAACTTTATATTATAAATAATACTCCGTAGTAACCATGTGCTCTTAGATATTAACAAAAATATTTTGAGTCTTAAAATATATATTAAGACTATAAACTTAACTAAAACTATCTCACATTTGAAAAATTATAAAGTTTCATCAAACATAAATCTTTTGAGTCTTAAAAAAGTTGTCAACACTATACACTTAAATAAAAAAAAATTATAATAAGGTGATATTCTATATTATAAATAAAACTAAAAACAAATTCTTTAGACATCAACGAAGCTAAGTAATTCTCCCACATCGAAAAATTATGATGAGCAATGGCGATTTTAAAGGGGGTGATGGGGGTGACCCCTCACCCCCATTATTTTAGGAAAAAATCAAGTTAAAAAAGGACATGTATATACGTATGAATGGATGTAAAGATGCATCAGCATAGTTATCTGGGTGGAGTTGTAGAGTTTCATAGAATTCATTGTTCAATAGGTCAGGGGTTCAAATCCCCATTTGAACTTCAAATTCTTTTTTCTTCCCAATTTTTTTATGGGTACCCGGGTTGCTAGTTTCTCCACTTACGTGAAATAGCGTTTTTCAAACCGAACCACAACTTACTCATACTCGATCCTACCTGGACCCATTTTTAATAATTATTTTGACACAAACTCTATTTCAATAATTATTTGTTTTTTAAACATTACTTTATAAAAAAAAATCCGAGAGTTAGAGATGTTTTTTATTTTATTGAACATTTGAGATGTGTACTTGTGTAGGGAATTAACTAGAGAATTAGTGATGTTTCTTTATTTTATTAAACGAGATGTGTACTTGTGTAGTAGGAAATTAGAAAAAATGGACAAATGAGAAATTAATAATTTTAAAAAATTGAAAATATGAAAACTTGGGATGATGGGCATTATCGATATTCTAATAGTGTATTAGTATGATATACTATGTGATTATGTGAAATTGAGAAATTAGTTTGATAATGTGTATGTATTGACACTTTTATTTTAGTCGAGAATACTTTGATTTTTTTTATAGTATAAAGTTTGCGGTTAGTTTTTTGTTACGTTTAGTTACTTTATGGAGTGTTTAGTTAGTTAAGACGAACTCTATTTAAATGATTTGAATTGAATTAAACTAAAATGGATAGATATAAACTGAATTGAAGTACTGAACTGATCGAAACTGAATTGATTTGTCTAAACTGAACTACACTAATCAGAACTAAACTGAACTCAATTATTTGTGTGTTATTTTTTACGTTATAATTTTTTTATCACCCCCATCTCGAAATTCCTGGATTCGCCACTGATGATGAGCTTATGAATTTGTACTAAAGAAGAGTAATCATCGTTTTTAATTATCAACCAACAAAAAAACTTTTGTTTTTTTAAAAAAACTATGATGGAATTCTATGTCATTGTTTTTTAAATAATGATGAAGTCATGAATTTGTAGTCTTGAGTTTATAAAGGGTCTTAATAAGACTACAAACTTAAAATTATTCCACATCGAAACAATTAAAATAAGTTACGGTAATGATTCTATATTATAAATAAGACTACAAATTTTAGTTAAATTTATCCCACATCGACAAATTATAATAAGGTGATGGATTTTTATATTACAAATAAGATTAATTATTTGTTCTTAGATTCTTAGATATCAATCAAGTAACTATTAAGACTATAAAATAAGTAAATTATCCCACATCGAAAAATTATACCCCTCTCTTTTGAGTCTTAAAACACTTTTAAGGTTATAAACTTAAGTAAATTATATCCCACATCAAAAAATTATACTCCCTTTGGTCACTATTTTTTTGCATCATTTCATTAAAATATCCCTCACAAATATTAAGGTAATGGAGAAAAAAATAGTGAACGAATGGAGTATAATAAGACGATGAAATTCATTAAAATACCTTTACAAATATTAAGGTCCCTCACATATATTAAGGTAATGGAGAAAAAAATAGTGAACGAAGAGAGGATAATAAGACGATGAAATTCTATTATATAAATAAAAGTAGTCATTTTTCCAAATTATGATGAGGTGATTAAATTCTATCTTATAAATAAGATTAATCATTCGTCCTAAAAAAAAGTTCTTAACGAGGTGATAGAATTCTATGTAATCTTTCGTTCTTAGATATTAACCAACAATCTTTTAAGACAAAAAAACTTCTAGGACTAAGACTATATACTTAAAGTATAATTATCTCGCATCGAAAAATGAAGATGGATTGATGAAATTCTATATATTATAAATAAGTGTAATCATTCGTCTATGAATAAAAGTTCTTAATTAGACTATATCTAAACTTAAATAAATTTAAGTAAAATTATCCCACATCGAAAAATTATAATAAGGTGACTTTAGTATTATATAAATAAGAGTAATCATTCATCCAAAATATATAATAAGATAATCCATATGTTTATACTAAAAGTGGAATATTTTAAATGTTTAGATACAACCCTATGGGTTAAATACCGACAAAAAACCTTTGAATCTTAAAAAAGCTTTTAATATACAAGACTACAAACTTAAAATCTTATATTATCTCACATCGAAAAAAATTGACGAGCAGATGGAAGATTATAAACTAAAATAAATCATCCCACATCGAAAATTTATGATAAGTTGATGAATTCTATATTATAAATAAGACAAATCATTCGATCTTAAATAACAATAAAAAAACATTTAAGTCTCTTAATAAGATTACAAAGTTAAATAAAAATAATCTCACATAAAGTGATGAAACTTTATAGTATAAACTCAAGTAAAACTATCCCACATCCGAAAAATTATAAAGTTTTATCAAACAAAAATCTTTTGGTCTTAAAAAGGTTCTTAAGACTATACACAAAAGACTAATTATAATTTTTTTCTTAGACATCAACCAATTTAAGTAATTCATTCCCCCACATCGAAAAATAATGATGAGGTTATGAATTTCTACTAAATAAGTAATCATTGTTTTTAAATATCAACCAACAATATTTTGAGTTTTTAAAAAGTCTTAATAAGACTACAAAATTAAAATTATCCCACATTGAAACAATTAAAATAAGGTACGGTGATGATTCTATATTATAAATAAGACTACAAATTTTACTTAAATTATCCCACATCGACAAATTATAATATGGTTATGGTTCTATGTTATAAATAAGACTAATTATTTGTTCATATCAATCAAAATCTTGTGAGTCTTCAAAAAATTCTTAAGACCATAATAAGACGATGAAATTCTATGGTGATGAAATTATATATTATAAACAAGACTAATCATTCATCACCAACAATCTTATAAATAAAAGTTCATAATTAGACTATATCTAAACTTAAATAAACTTAATTAAAATTATCCCACATCGAAAAATTATAATAAAAGATGATCAAATTCGATTATAAAAATAAAGAGTAATCGTCTATCATCTAACATAGATATAAAAACAAACTCTTTAATTAAAATAAGAGTAATCGTGCATTTTTCTGGGTCTAAAGCATATCTTAAAACTATAAACCTTTAGTAAATTATCCCATATCAAAAAATTATGATGAGGCTCTTTTGAGTTTTAGAATAAGCTCTTAAGACTATAAACTTAGTTGAAATTAAGTTGATTACTAATATCATGTGATCATCTTATTTTTTTATAATGATATAGATTGATCAAGTTTCTTATTTAACGAATATACATCATCAATGTAATTAAGCCAGTTAACCCGAAGCCAACTAACCCGTGCAACGCACGGGCTTTAATCTAGTTATTATTATTATATAAAGGAAGAGACCAAAACAGGTGACATGGCACCGTCTCATCTTTCATATACATCAAATAAGCTCTCTCATTCATTCCACATCTCTCACCTTAAGTTATACAAATATATTACAACATAGTCCCTCATATTCTACTTAATTGCTCATTAATCTCTAACTTCTTAATACAAATTTTACGTATTAATACAAATATTACAAATTCTGTTAATACAAATTTTATGTAGATCGATTTATTTAACCTAAAGAAATACATATATTTTACTTACTTTAATTTTCGTAATTTTACTTCTTTTTATTAATTTAGACAACAAGAAAAAAAAAATTACCGCTCCAATAAAAAAAAATATTACAAAATTTTAAAATGTAGTTTGTAGTTTATCGAACTTAATGGAAAAATTGTAGAAATTTTATTCTCCTAAATTGAGGAAAAAAAATATACAAATAATATTACTTGTATCTTTATGATAAGTCGGTAATATACCAAAATATACAAACATCCAATTATTTATGGTATCTTTCAAATTACAGTAATTCAGAAAGATAGTCATCATATGTTGCATTAATTTAGGAAGATAATCCATCTTTTCATTTGTTATACAATTATTTACGGTAGGTTTTTTAACTTGATATAATAAAGATTTGCCTATGTTTTGAGCATATTTACGGGAAATTGAGCATATTTACGGGAAATTGAGCATATTTACGGTATTAATTCATTGATATCGTAAATTTCCAATTACGGGATTAATTATTGAGCATTTTTTCCATTAATACGTTCAAACTTTCCATTATTTTAGGTTATCTTAATTAAGGTAGCTATGTACTCGTAATATTCATATTCTAAATTTCAAAAATTGTATACTTTCGTGTACACATATTTACGATAGGTTTTTTAGATTGATATAATAAAGACCTGCTAATATATTTTGAATACAAAAATTGATACCATAACTTTTTTTATTAAGGTATGTTTTGAAGATTGATACAAAAATTGATATAAAATGTTTTTGAAAAATTCATCCAGTAAATCTTTTCTAACTATTACTGAGTGTAAAATCATATCTACCCCCAATTTTTCTCATCCCCTTCCCATATGTTTCTTCTCTCTTTCTCATCTTCTCCATAAATTTGTAAATTGTAATTAGCTAACTATAAGTTTTAAATATATCTCACAATCAATTTTAATTTTAAATTTCTGATTGGTTTTTTCTGTAAGATATACGTTATGATTCGATAATGAAGTCAGTCCCATGATCATTATAGATTCAATTTAATTCAACCCTAATACAATCGGTGAGCGGAAAAGAGGACTAAGCTTGGTCCATGTCTTACAGACGCGCTCAATAATATTAAGAGATAAAGAATGATTCTCCTCCTTAACCCTTTCCCTTAATGTTCTCAATTTGATGGAGAAGAGAACTCTATGCCTTTCATAAACTGTTTGTTTTTTAGAAGATGAAGATATTACGTACACTATTATTTGATATGTATATGAATATATACATGTTAAGGGATACGTACTTGTTCATAACTCAAACCGTTCATATCTCTTCGTAAAGACATCTCGTGATATTGGGTAAGGTCGGAAGGAATAGTAATTCTCAACTTTAAGTACATTAACCGAAACCGATCAATCGCGGTGTCGTCTTTTATATTAAAGTCCCGTAATGTTTAATATGAACTTAATTTATATTAAACCTGAAACACTTAGGCCACACGAATATTATTAAATATTCTAACATTCTCCCACTTGGCCTTTGTGTTGACTTAATGGTCAAATAACTATAAAGTGCACTTTGATAATAAGTTCATTAACTTTTATATCCTTAATCAAGTTGGAACTGATCGAATCATGGCGGTCACATGTCATTGTGCGACATGATCCCTTCCATGTATCACAAATCAATTATAACTCTTAATTATTATCTTTAATTTGAGAAAATACAATAACTCTCAAAACGATCACATGTAATCTCCAATCATAAATGTATACATATATCATAATGATCACATGTACTTTATACAGAAACATAACAATAAGTGATATCAAAATGTCATAAACATAATATGAGCACACTACTTTTACATTAGCAAGGCTTTATCTACAACACTCATGCGCTCTACATGGCCAATAAACGATTTAGGTGGTAATCCCTTAGTTAACGGATCGGCTACTGTGGACATGACATAGGTCCACCCCGACGCGGCCACGCGCGGGTTTGGGGAGGCGAATGAATCTCCATATGAGAATAGATCGAATTGAAATTTAAATCGAAGTGGAGTCGCCACCGAACTTTGTGGGAGTTCGGGCCCGTTCGAACCCACTCTATATCGTAGTGGGCCGTGTACAAAATACGGCCCATTTCCAATGTCAGAGTTTATTGGGTTCGTTCCTTTGCATTTGATACCGATACCAACATTATCGGATATCGTGTATTGAATGACTCTCGTGCGCCAACGGTTTCGGACATCCGGAAACCGAGGTTCTGAGTAAGGGGTGAGGGTACGTGTTGGGAAGTTCACAAAGAACACCCAACCCCGCCCGCACTTAGCGGCCTCTACTAGGATATCGAATGACTTTCTAATACGCGCGTTAGTAGTTTGGTTGAATGATATGCAAACGTTGTTTTCCCTAAGCATGTGAGAAATTGAACGGGTTTCTAGGTCGATTTAATGCAACTAATTCTAACGTCAAAGTTAAATTTAGCATGCGGGTTCATTTTAGTACAATAAAATAAACAAAATAAATCAACAATAAAATAGCAAACTTGTTAGTAACGGTATAACGATAATAACGGTTTGCGAATAATATAAAATAATATGGAATTATGTAAATAAGATAATGAATGATTTTGAAAAGTGATGTTTCACGTGATAGATTAGGCACGTGTTGACATAAATCATAAAAAAGGTATTACCGAAACTAGAAGACGGTATAGGACTCACGTTTTTGACGTGATAAGGGGCTACTCGACCGAGTCATTGGAGGACTCGACCGAGTGGACCTCTAGAAGAGCTTCTGTCCCATTTTTTTAGACCCTACTCGATCGAGTTATTGACGAACTCGACCGAGTACGCTGCCACTCGACCGAGTCATTCCGAGACTCGACCGAGTGGAGGTCAAAAAGACTTTCTGTCTCGGTTTTTGGGGTGCAACTCGACTGAGTGGGCTAGGCACTCGGTCGAGTGCCCCCTGTACGAACTAGGGTTCGCTTGCGATTTTGTTATCGATTTCGAAATTGCTTTTGATTTTGCTAATTCGATGATTCTGCCGAATCGGGCATAAATATTATATAATTTATGCTCGATTCGGATTTTGATAAATCGTTAATTTGTCGAATCGGGTGTAAATATTATGGGGTTTATACTCGATTCGTATGCATGATACTCGTCATATCCCATATTCAATTATTGAATTGATATGGAATATTAGAGCGAAAGCTTGAAGAAAATAATATAAGTCGTTTTAAATCAAATAAGACGATATAGATTTTCTCCTCGTTTATAGTGTCGTAATTCTAACGAATTATGTGACAACTATTTTGGCATCAACGAAAAAACGTGTTAGTTGAATTATTTGACTAAACCATTAGATTCGACATCCAATTATTGAATTGGTATCGAATCTAATAGATCGACACTTGAAAAAAAACTCGACTTGATTCCCTCCGCATCCCGACATCATAATTAATTCTTGCGGATTGTTTGATGTCGGATCCGCATCAACGGGTTTCGATTCAACTTGAATAATAAAAAACGCGAATTAAGGAAAGGTTTTAGAAATCGGTGTATGCGATGCGATAAAAATAAAACGAAAAAAAACAACGACGACAACGACGTCGGACGGACGACGACACGCGCAAAAAAGAGAAAGAAGGGAGAAGAACGGGATTTTTTGCACCCTCAACCTACATGTTTTTGTCTCGGACGGGACTCGTTAACTGTGGCTTGCACGTGAGTATCGAGATGTAAGTGGAGTTATGGTGATTAGGGTTTGGATCCTAGATGCTAGGGTTAGGGTTTGAGATAAGATTAGTGTAGACTAAGGATGAATTAGGGTTCAAAGATGTGTGTAAAAGTGTGTGCATGGGGGTGCTTATATAGGCATTGGCCATGCACTCCGTCTAGGATTACTCGACCGAGTAGCCCCCTGACTCGGTCGAGTGGCCCAAACAACCGCAGTCGGGCTCGTTACAAGGCCCACTCGATCGAGTGGAGCTGGCACTCGATCGAGTGGGTCAGCTGGAGCGAGAGGTCCGGGCTTCTTGGACCTCGAGTTGGATACTTGACGGGTTTTGTATTTGGGTTAGACTTTTGATGTCTATGTGGTTGTTGTTTCGGAAACGGCTTTGACTGGGGTTGACCCAATCGCCAAAAGTCGGTTTTATTTTCGGTGTCGTTTCTGACCCAAATTAGTCTTGTTTGATTGGAAACGACCCGCTGGGCCTGAATTTGAGGTTGGTTTTGTGAGATTTGTACTCCGTAAGTGCTTAACCCAACAACTAATGGTTTTAAGCCCATATCCGAGCGTGTAGAAACACGTTTGCGTCCGATCATCATCGGGTATTTTTTGGAAACTGCTATAGACATCTGGCAGTCAAAATGTGGGCGTCTACAGAGCCCCCACTCCGACTGAGGCTTGGACAGGGCGAAACTCAGAGTAGCTACCAAGCCAATTAAGACCTGGTAGACTTCCGGTCGGGCCGTTTATAGTCCATTAGACTTGCGTGAAGGGCTCCCCATCCATAAGATAGAAGTTATACCTGAGCTGATGATGATACCTCCGTGGGGAATTTGGACTTGTCGCGTAAGTCCTGGGTGCGCCTATATGTGGGCCTATCCCGTGAAAAATGCCGCCTTGTGCCTTCCGCTGGGGAGATATGTGAATTGTGCGGTCTTGAATTGTACCTGTATAAGTTACATAAAATTTTGCATGCAACATGTAGGTGAAACAAATATGACTCGCGCTGGGGAAAATGATTTATGAATTTTTGAAATTTTTTGAAATTTTGAATTTTTTGAAATTTTGAATTTTTTGAAATTTTGACTCCAAAGAAATTTAGGAAAGTTCGAGATGACTATCTCCGTGCTAGTATTGAGACTAGGCTTGTATGTTTAAGCCTTGTTTGAATTAGGAAACTTTTGTGGGAAGAAGATATGGAAAGAGGGTTTTAGGCCTTTGATGCTATATATACCTCTCCCTTGCTTCGAATTTCTTCAAACTTCCTCATAATTCCCTTCTTCTTAAAAAGAAAACCCTTTATTCCTTTCAAGAATTTTAGTCATGGGGATCGAGAGATTGACCGCGATGCTGCAGGAATGGTCCCGACGATTTTGGGACACGGATAGGGTGGCTTTGAACCAGACGGGTATTACTCAGCAGTATACATTCCGCCAGATGCAGGTTGATCGTTATTTCCTTGATGCGTTTTTGTCCTACTGGGACGACATATATCATGTCTTTGCTTTTCCTCGAGGAGAAATCTGCCCTTTACCCGAGGAGATTGCTGCTGTGGAGGATGGAACCCGATACTTCGTCTTGCTGTCCCGTATTCGGTCTATGACCCAAGGAGGAAGCTTCGAGAATTTTAGGACTTTCCCATAATGAGGTATCTCGAATGGCCGGGGACAACAACACAGTTTCTTTGATTGATCTGGCTGAGAAATTTATGAACCCGCATGATGTCCGGGTCAGACCGATTCATAGCCATAGGGCTTTCTCTATTTGTATGCTCTATGTTTATGCTTTTGAAGGTCACATGGATTTGTTGTCGTGCATGGGCGACGTTCGTCTCTTTACCGTGGTTGACCTGATTGAGACGGTGCACAGTCCGGCTTGGCTTATCACGGGTGAAATTATCCAAGGTCTAGATAATCGTAAGAGGGATTTGTCGGCCCGTCGAACTGGAAGCACGCGTTTATTGCAGGTATATTACCTCGAATTTTCCTGATTTTTCCCGATTTCTCGATTTTGATTTTTTTTTCTTGCGATTTTTCTGCTGCAGTGGGCACTCGATCGAGTCACCCTGGCACTCGATCGAGTGCCCTCGAAAAAAGCCTTCTGTTTTTCTTTCAGAGGTACCACTCGATCGAGTGACCCCTAGGCACTCGATCGAGTGCCCTTAGGCGGACGCCTATTTTTTCTCAGAAACTCATATTTTTGTTTCCTTTTTTAGATTTGGCTATACGAGAGGTTATCAGTGATAGATCCTCCCCTTGACTCGAGCAATTACCGTCATAATCAGGTGATGACAAGGAGACGGGCTATCAATTTTTCTCGCCAGATTACTCAAAAGTATTGGGACGAGGTGTTGTCTTTTCACGATCGTCCGTTGATCCGATGGGTAGTACCGTGGTGGCCCATCTATGTTTGGACAGGTTTGGACCCGAGGGATAAGGCTCGTTACCAAGTAATCTTGTCTTTCCGGCAGACGATCCATCTTTATCCGGACCACATACTAAGGCAGTATGGTTGGACCCAAAGAATCCCGGAGGTTGAAGCAGTTGTGAGTGATCCTACCCAACTGACTGATGTGATGTGCGATACTTGGATGCAAAGATGGTACACCCGGCATACTCGGCCTATTTCCAAATCTCGCCACTTAATCTGGGTTTCAGACTCTTATGTGAAGTGGACCAAAGCAGGTGATGCCAAAGCCCGAGCTGCTCTGAAGGTTGATGAGGCTTTTGAACTGCTGCGAAGGGAGCAAGTTAAAGACAATAGGGGCTTCTTCGACGAAGGAGACACTCCGGCCACTCTGGTCCGTCTAATGTCAGGTCAGAGAAAGAAGAGTAAGACTCAAGCTGAAGGGCCTAGTGCTAGAGGTGCGCGGGGGAAAGTGAGCCCCCAGACTGACTTGGAAAGGAGACTTGGCCCAAGATTAGCAGTGCAGGACCGACTTGGCCCGCGAGACAGGCTACCCGAGCACGTACGGGCTCGACTTGGGCCGGTGACAATAGCAGAAGACCCGTTGTCGAAGAAACGGGTTCGAGCTAAGGAGGTTCCCCTCGTGATTCGGGAACGCTCGCCCCCGCCCCGGCGACCTCGGGCTCCACGCGACCTAAAGGACAAAGGGGAAAGGCAAGATGCACGAATATTAGTCTCCTTTGTTTTATTATTTAAATAATATTAATACTTTTGCAGTGTGATTTTTTTTGTGCGTGCCGTTTTTGGCGTTTTTTTTTTGTAATTCCCGAGTTTATCGAGATTTTAATAAAAGACATATTAGTGAATACCGTTCCCGTCTTATCGTTATTGTAGTGGTTGTACCCTTTTGAGGGGTTGCCTACGTATCCACGATTAGCGGAATCAAACCAAACGTAGTTTCAAAATATGATTTTTTTGCAATTTTCGAAATACGTCAAGACTATTAGTTCGAGATGCGCGACGGTAGAATAGTTAACTCTAAATTATTGACTTGCTTATGATTTTTGAAATTTTATAAAAAAGACAATTTTTTATAAATTTTTGCAAATGACATTGAGATAGGGCTTATGGGTAGTAGCGCTTCAGCTGGTCCAAGTTGGTCGGGTTGACGAACTCGTTCCCGTCCAGGTCTGTCAGCATCACCGCTCCTCCTGATAGGACTTTCTTTACTAAGTACGGCCCAGCCCAATTGGGTTTGAATTTTCCTCTTGGGTCAACCGGTAGTAAGGCACGAACCGATTTTAGGACTAAATCTCCTTCTTTGACGTTTTTGGGCCTAACTCTTTTGATGAAAGCCCGTTGGAACCTTTTTTGATATATCTGGATATTGTTGAGGGCCCTGGATCGCCGTTCGTCTAGAAGGACTAGCGAATCATATCGGGTTTGGACCCAATCTCCTTCCGGCACTTGGCTCTCGATTAAAATCCTGAGGGATGGTACTTCTAACTCGACCTGTTTGACCGCCTCCATTCCATATGTCAGATAATATGGAGTTGATCCGGTCGTGGTACGAATTGATGTCCGATACCCCCATAGGGCAAAAGGTATTTTGTCGGGCCAGTCCCGATAATTCTCAGCCATCTTTTTAAGTATGGTGACAATTGTTTTATTAGCCGCTTCTACCGCTCCATTTGTTTGGGGTCGGTTAGGTGAAGATGTATGCCTCTGAATTTTGTATTTTGCTAGCAACGCAGCGGTTTCATCTTGAAAGTGGGTCCCGTGATCACTGATAAACTCGTGTGGGATCCCGTATCGGCATATGATCTTATTCTAGATAAATTTGGCCACGTGCTTGGCGTTCAAGACACGATACGACTCGGCTTCGACCCATTTGGTAAAATAGTCGATAGCTACCAAAATGAAACAGTGGCCTCCCGTCCTTGAAGGGTGCACCTTGCCAATTATATCAATGCCCCATGTGGAAAATGGCCACAGTGACGTCATGGTGTATAGTAGAGATGACGACATATGTTGTACATTGGCAAAGATCTGACAGTTATGACAGTGTTTGACATATAACTGACAGTCCGTTTCCATGGTGTTCCAATAATATCCGAGCCTCATGATTTTTCGGGCTAACATATGGGCATTCATATGTGGGCCATTTTCACCATCGTGTACCTCGGACATAACCTTCTCGGCCTGTATTTTATCGATAGATAGGAGGAGAGCCCCCTGTGCCGTCTTTTTGTATAACTGTCTGTCGTTTGTACGAACAAATTGGGTCGCCAATCTTCGCAAGGCCTTCTTGGCCCGGTTCTCACTTCCCGGGGGATACTCTTCCGTTGTCAAGTAAGCTAGGATGGCCTGATACCAAGGTTTTGGGTCAGTAATCTCGATATCTTGGATGGCGTGGATATATGCCGGCTCGGACCGTCTTTCAACGCAGATTGGCATGCTAGTTAGATGCTTCGGGTTATTTAGCAGGGATGCTAATTTGGAAAGTGCATCTGCAAACTGATTTTCTTCCCGGGGTAGATAGATATATTCCACCTTCTGGAATTGTTTCTCTAGAACCCGTACTCGTGCTTGGTAAGCCACGAGATTGGCGTTCCGAGTTTTCCATTTTTGGAGCGCTTGATTGATGACCAGTGATGAGTCACCGTGGACCCGGAGATTCGTTACACCTAAATCAGCGGCGGCTTGCAACCCGTGAATGCATGCTTCATATTCGGCTGCGTTATTAGTGACGTCAAAGTCCAGTTTAATGGATAACGGGGTATGTTTCCCTTGTGGCGAGATTAACAGAATCCCGACTCCGAATACTCGGAAATTGAACGCCCCATCAAAATACAAATCCCATGTTTCGGTGTCGGTATGGAATATGTCTTCGTCAGGAAAGGCCCAAGTATCAGTGTGTCCCTCCTCAGATATCGGACTATCGGCGAGGAATTCTGCCACTACCCGACCCTTGATGGCTTTCAATGGTACAAATTTGAGGTCGAACTCTGCGAGCATCAAAGTCCATCTGGACATTCGACCGTTAAGGATGGGCTTCTCGAACAAGTACTTGATAGGATCCATTTTGGATAAAACATGTACTTCGTGGCTAAGCATGTAGTGTCGGAGCTTTTTAGTGGCCCAAACCAGAGCTAGGCACGTCTTTTCGAGCATTGTGTACTTGCACTCGTATTCTAGGAACTTCTTACTGATGTAGTAAATAGCCCGTTCTTCTGAATTGACTGTCTGGGCCAGCATAGCCCCCATGGCTGTCTCGGTCGTTGTTAGGTATAACGACAAAGGTAGGCTGGGTTGAGGTGGCATTAGTACCGGCGGAGCAGACAGAATCTCCTTGATTTTGTCAAAAGCCGTTTGACATTTATCGTCCCACAGTACCCGTTCTCCTATCTTCAGTTTTTTGAAAATGGGCTCGCATACCATGGTTAGCTTTGAGATGAATCGGCTGATGTATTGGACTTTCCCGAGAAACCCCCTTATTTCTTTTTCAGTTTTGGGTGGCTGCATCTCGGTGATGGCCTTGATTTTAGCTGGGTCGACCTCGATGCCGCGTTGGCTAACAATATGGCCCAGTAATTTGCCTGATGTTACCCCGAAACTGCACTTTTGAGGGTTCAGCCTCATATTGTACTTACGCAGTCTGGTGAAGAACTTTCTTAGGGCCGAGATGTGCCCGCTTCTGTCCTTGGACTTGACGATCATGTCATCCACATAAACCTCCACTTTCTTATGCATCATATCGTGTAATAAGGTGGTGGCGGTCCGTTGATAAGTGGCCCCGGCGTTTTTGAGCCCAAATGGCATAACGGTGTAACAGTAAGTACCCCCAAGGTGTAATGAAGGTGGTCTTACTCATATCCTCTTCTGCCAATTTGATTAGATTGTATCCGGCATACCCGTCCATGAATGATAGGAGGGCATGATCGGCCGTGTTATCCACCAGTATGTCGATGTGTGGTAACGGAAAATCGTCTTTTGGGCTGGCCTTGTTAAGGTCCCGGAAGTCCACACATACCCGCACCTTGCCGTCCTTCTTGGGTACCGGCACGATGTTCGCGACCCAATCTGGATATTCAGACACTTGTATAAAGCCCGCTTTGAATTGTTTGTCTACTTCCTCTTTGACTTTGAGAGACCATTCGGGCTTCATTCTTCAGAGCTTCTGTTTTACCGGCTTACACCCATCTTTGATGGGTATACGGTGCTCAGCTATTTCCCGATCTATTCCCGGCATGTCCTTGTAGGACCATGCGAAGACGTCTTTGAACTCTTAGAGGAGGTCTGCGAATTGTTTTCTCTCCTCGGGATCTAAAGATAGGCCCAACTTAAGCATCTGGGGCTCTAAAGTGGTTCCCACGTTGATGGACTCGGTTTCTTCAATTACCGGATCTCGGGATTCCCTTTGTTCGAACTGCTCGATTAGATGCGGAGGAAGGGGTACCTGTTCGTCGGGTTTCTCAATGTCATTGCATATAAAATTTTTGAAATTTAGAAAATAAGACAAGTCGTAAGCAGAACGGTTTTCGTTATTATTATTAATGGTAAATTTTGAGAAAAGCTCGAATAGAGCGGCCATCTGATCATTGGTCAGTGGTGGGATTGGGAGTGCTCTCGGGACAGGCCCCGAGACTCCAGTGGCTAAAGGAAGAGGGGTTACAGATTGTACTCTAGCACCAGACCCTCTAGACTTGGACTCAGACTCAGACTCTGACTCGAACTCGGACTCGGTATCCGGCATGTCTCCCTCGCCGGTGGTCAGCTTGTAGATCTGCCCTTGGTTGTCGGTCCACTTGATGGTCTTCCTCCAGGCCCTTTTCCCGGTGTCTGCCCCAACTTCGGAGATCAGCTTTGTCGGGTCGAACCGGTTGCTGCGGAGGATCAGATTGACCAGATCCTCCTTTGGAGCAGGGACGGCCTTATCTACTCCAAATAGGAGCCCCAGCACGGGCTCAGAGTTGTCCTCACCTTCCTTGGACTCGGCCTGGACAAGGGTGAATATATCATCGGGGATGAAATTGCATTCCCGAGCCGTTTTGGTCTCGGGATATGTGATAGCGGGTTGGGAAAGGCCCACTTGGATTGCCCCAAATACTAGAGTGACAAACCTGATTACATTTGCCCGATCCGCATTTTCTGGGCTCAAAGTATACCCCAAACCTAATCGAGACCCTTCGTTGTTTAGGACCTCGATAACCTTCCCAGCCGGGAGATGTGGCCTCGAAGTGGCTCCCAGTAGGTAACCCAAGTTTTTTAGCATCGTGTTGATGCTAGTAGTGAAGTAGGGCCTGAAGAGATATTCCTCCTCAATCATTCCCACGAAGTCGAATTCCCGTGGTTCGGCCCGACTCGTGGCGTTGCAGCTAGCCACGGTCATGGGGGTTGCCTCCAGTGTGATGACACCGTCCTGGAGTTGCATCTTGACTTTTCTGTGGAGGGTAGAGGATACGGCCTTGACTGCATGGATCCAAGGCCTTCCTAGTAGCAGGTTGAAGGATGAGGTGACATCAATCACCTGAAACTCCAATTCTTTCTCGATTGGGCCCATTATTATTGTCAGCTTAACGGCCCCGGCAACCGGTTTTGGGCTTCCGTCGAAAGCCTGGATAGTCTACGCCGTCGGGAGATAGTTGGCCTCGTGATGCCGAGGGCCTTAGCGGTCCTTAGGGGTAGGACATTTACGGCAGATCCGTCATCAATTAGGGTCATCGGGAGGTATTTCCCTCGGCAAATGACCGTGATGTATAGGGCCAGGTTATAGGCGGCCCCAAACGGTGGTAGATCGGACTCAGAGAAGGTTATGAGTGGGCCTTCTTCTTTGGAATTGCCCTTGAGATAGGGTATGTGTGGACATGACATAGATCCACCCCGACGCGGCCACGCGCGGGTTTGGGGAGGCGAATGAATCTCCATATGAGATGGTCAAATTGAAATTTAAATCGAAGTAGGAGTCGCCACCGAACTTTGTGGGAGTTCGGGCTCGTTCGAACCCACTCTATGTCGTAGTGGGCCGTATACAAAATACGGCCCATTTCCGATGTCAGAGCTTATTGGGTTCGTCCCTTTGCATTACGATACCGATACCGACATTATCGGATATCGTGTATTGAATGACTCTCGTTGCCAATGGATTCGGACATCCGGAAACCATGGTTCTGAGTAAGGGGTGAGGGTACGTGTTGGGAAGTTCACCGAGAACACCCAACCCCGCCCGCACTTAGCGGCCTTTACTAAGATATCGTTCGTTTTTGGTGTACACATGTTAGTTCGACGGTTGAATGATATGCAAACATTATTTTCCTAAGCATGTGAGAAAAATAAATAAATGGGTTGCTAAGTCGTTTAATGCATCTTAAACTAATAACGTCAAAGTTATTTTAGCATGTGAAGTTCGTTTTAGTCAAATAAAACAAAAATGAAATAAATTGCTACAAACACGAGAAAACGAGTTAGTAACGGTGAATAAATCGAATAAAGATGTAAATAAATAATATGCATGATTTGAAAAAGATTTAATGACACGTGATGGATTAGCACGTGTTGATCGAGGTCAAAAAAAAGTATTTATCGAAATATGTCGCGAAAGTCGCTTTTTATGTAAGATCCGAAAAGAATAAAAAATAGAAAAGCGAGGAAACGAAAAAAAAAGACCCGGCCATCCAGGCCACCGCGCGAGTCGCCTGACAGGCGTGCCACTCGCGTGGCGGTCTGTCCATTTTTTATTTGTCGAAAAACCGTTAATTTTTATAAATCGCGTACAAATATGGATTAATTTATACTCTATTTATATTTTCGATATTCGTCGTATTCGATATTCGATTATGAAATCGATATCGAATAGTCGGAATGCTTTTAGAAAAGGTTTTGAAAAAAAGTTCGTTTTGAACGAAAAGAAGTAAAAAAAAAAAGGAATTGAACGAAAAAGATGTTAATTCTCTCCGCGTATAAAATCGTCGAATTTTGTTAGAAAAAAGATGTAACGATTTTATTAGCATCAACGAGAATTAATTAATTTCGTTCTTGTTAGATATGATATTCGATTAGAGAATCGATATCGTATTTTAAGAACGTTATAAAAAAAATAGTTTTTTGTAGTATCGATTATTAGAAAAAACATGCGACAACGACCCATATTTAAAAAGGACCGACGACACGACGCAAAAAGAGGAGAAAAACGAGAAAGAGGGAGAGAAAAGAGAAGAGTCGGGTTTGATTTACACCCTCAACCTACATGCTTTGTTTTCTCGGTATAAAGCTCGTCGGACGGTGGCTTAGGCACGAGAGCGTCGAGATGATGTGGATGAGTTAAGGTGTCGGTTTTTTGGACGTGGGAGGTGATGGGTTTCGGCCGGATGGTGAGGTCGGATTCGTCGGGTTATTTTGATAGTATTTCGATGCTATTTCTGCTTGTGATCGTAGATGGAGTTATTTGTTTGAATGTCGATAATTGAATATGGATGACTATAAAACTGTGTGTCAAGATTTGCTTTGAACTATTTTTTGCTAGATATCGAGGATGTATGTGTTGATGAGTGGTAATCGATCTCTTTTGAATGTGACGAGAGGGTCCTATTTATAAGAGTGGTGGTAGCCTTGCTTGTATGACAATAAATACCGATTAGGATAGGAAACGTAAGAAGTCGAGAGGAACGTAAATTCCGTTGCTTGGTGAAGAAGCAATGAATCTCGGCTGGTTGGTGGAGTGTTTCGGCTGTTTTGGATATCTCGGCCGAGTGTTTGATCTCGGTCGGTGAATTGTTTTGGTTTTCGGATAGAATTTCTACTTGAGATCGAATTCTATCCTTGAATGGATTTGTTTAATATTTTTTAAGCTGACTTTTTTGTGGTGTTTGATACCAAATCAGCCACGTGAGGTGTCACGGCTGACTCGCGTGTCTCGAGAATATTTTTGACCGGGTTTTGACTCGGTCGCAAAAAGACGGTTTTACCCCTGGTGTCGGAATCGACCCAAATTAGTCTCATTTGACTCGAAACGACCCACTGGGCCTGAATTTAAGGTTGGTTTTGTAAGATTTGTACTCCGTAATAAGCCTAAACCAAATGTCCATGATTTCGAGCCCATATCCGAGTCCATTAAAGCATGTTTGCGTCCGATCATCATCGGGTGTTTGGCGAGAACTACTATAGACACCTGGCGGTCAAAATGTGGGTGTCTACAGAGCCTCCACTTTGACTGAGGCTTGGACAAGGCGAAAGTCAGAGTAGCTACCAGGCCAATCAAGGATTAAGACCTGGCAGACTTCCGATCGGGTCGTTTAAAGTTCATTAGACCCGCGTGAAGGGCTCGCCAGCCATAAGATAGAAATCATACCTGGATAGATGTCAATAATGTCGCGGGGGCTTTTCCTAAAAAGTCTTGGGTGTGTCTGTTTACAGACACATCCCGTCTTGAAATTGTGCGGGAACTTGCCCTGTAAGCTCTGGGTGTATCTGCTTGTAGATGCATCCCGTCTTGGAATCGCGGGGAAACTTGCCTTGTAAGCCCTGGGTGTATCTGCCTGTAGATGCATCCCATCTTTGTATCGCGGGGGAACTTTCCTTGTAAGCCCTGGGTGTATCTGCCTGTAGATGCATCCCGTCTTGGAATTGCGTGGGAGCTTGCCTTGTAAGCTCTGGGTGTATCTTTCTGTCGATAATCCCGATAAAAATGTTGCTTGAACTTTCCACTAGGGAGTCTTTGAGAATTCTTCGGGAGTCTTGGGTGTACCTGTATGCTGATACATAACAGATTGCATGTAATATCTAGGCAAAACACCGACTCATGCTGGGGAAGAAATGATTTTTGATTGATTTTTGGAAAGAATAATGCCGAAAAATTTTGAATTTTTTTTTGGAAATTAGAATGCTTGGGATGACTTGATTCCTAATCAGATTCTGACGCGGATTCCTAAAATCCTCTGGTTAGGCCTGTATGCCTAGATGAAGTAGGGAGTATGATAAAAATTCCTATTCCCGTGGTGACTAGGAAAGGGATTTTTTCAAATGGCTAAGTTTTGCAAATCTCAAAGTAGAATTTGAAGAGAGAGGCCTACCGACAGACTCGACTCTGGACGTGACCGGACGAGTTGACAGACACGACTGGACTCTCGAGGGGTTGGACCGTGACTCGGTAGGGGGGTGGGCCACCTAACAAGACTCTTAAGTTGCGCTATTCCGTAGCCTAGGCGAGTGGCAACATGGTCGAATCCTCAGAATGAGACTGTTTCCGTACGACAGGGCTTTGTGGTAGCAATGTCGTAGACTGGTGTTGTTTTGAATTTTTTAGTTTCGGGGTTTATTCCCCAAGTAGGTGTTGTCTCAAGTCTCTGACAGATTCTTGTCTTCGACTGGGCCGAGTACTAGGACACACTATAGAAAGGAAGCTAGTGTTTGAAAAGTATTTGGATTTTTGTGAGTGGAAGGAAAACTTCTGCCTAAGAGAAGCCCCCAGAATGACAAAGCTAGCTGTTGAGAACATGACAGTGTCGTGACCGGAATGACGGCGCTTTTTTGAACTCGTGTCAATGTGGGTGGTTGTGCCTCTGTTGAAAGGCTGCCTACGTATTCACGTGTAGTGAAATCAAACCATGCCGTAGTTCAGTGATTGAAGATATGTTTTGGTGCCTAGTCTAATAGGACTTTGTGTGTAACTAGCCATATTGACGGTGCAGGCTAGGTGCATTCCCAATGATGTCTTGATCAAAGGGCTAGAATGGTTAGGATATTGATCCTGTGACTGTGAGCGTTCTCCGGGGTAGCCCCCAGAGGTGGTGTGAGCTATTTGGGCATGTTCTATGCCGACTGCAAGTTGAGTTCCTGTGTTTGGGGTTGGTAACTGGTTTGAATGAGAAGAATTGGGATGGGATTTTAACGAGTTTTGCTCTCGGGGATTTTAACGAGTTTTGCTCTCGGGGATTTTAACGAGTTTTGCTCTCAGGGATTTTAACGAGTTTTGCTCTCGGGGATTTTAACGAGTTTTGCTCTCGGGTTTGCGTATAGTGATTGTGAATTCTGTTATGTAAAGGGGAAGTCGAGTAAAATGACTCGAACTTTGATTGGCGATAGGTTTTGATAATGCGGGATCTGGTTTCCATATCTGGCCCTAATGGTTAGGGATATCCTATGGAGCTTGAATCCTCAAAATTCCGGGCTGTCTCTGGCCTGGGTCTCGGGAAGGTCTTGAGGGTTGTAATGTGGGAAGGCTGACTGTGATGTTAGTTGACCAGCTCGATTGTCACTTCCCTATTGGATGATAAGGGTTTTGATAATTTTTGAATTGACCGTACCTGGTCAAGGGACTTTCACTCGAGTTGACCGTTGACCACGATCATGGGTTTTTTGAATTTTTTGTTGGTTGACCTTTTAGCCTCAGTCATGGGATGGACCGTATCTGGTCGGGGGATGTTGACAATTCTTTTTGATCATGGCCAGCTCTTTTGTTTTGGCCTTTTGCTTTTTCCTCGGACTTTTGATTTTTTTGTCCAACCTTTTTTTTTTGTCGGTCAGACTAACACCTAAGGTAGGGATTGGTTAGTCTTATTGGATGGGTGTTTATGGTGGGAAATGGGCTTGCCTCCCGTCTTGAACCCAAACTAGGAGACTACCTAGATTTGTCATAGGATTCGATACCGCTCCTACTAAGGGTGGTTATGTGGCTTTCTATGTCAGACATGGAACAGGTAAAAGGAAAACACGGGCTCGGTTTCCTGCAGTCATTATAGATGTGCCCACAATAGTCACGTGCATGTGCTCACAGTGTATGATGGTGTTCATCATGTTCTCGGAAACACATAAGGAAAGTATATATGAGAAATAGAATATTGAAAGATGACAGAATGCAAATGACTCTGACTCTGATTTGGAAATGAGGATGTAGGATATCCTAGACTCGAACTCAGACTTAGACTTGAATCAAATCCGGACTTTCGAACGCTCGGTTGGTTGTTTTTTTTTTGGTAAGGTCTTCGACAGGTGCCACGACTCGCCTAAACTCGGTTTTGCGCAAATGAAAGAGAGGGAGTCAAACTAGACGCGACCCGGGGTGACAGAAATGACTAAAATCCTCGGATCGGGAAACCCGGACATTGACCTAGACCAAGTCACGACCGTGAATTAGACTTAAGCTGCTGAAGGGTGAGTCCGAAAATGGGGGCGATCATGTTTGACCGTGTCGCGTGCTTGGCCCAACCGTGGTGACCTAACCCTAGGTGACTCGAGTGTTCGTAGCATAGGTTCGACTCGGAGAAGGCATCATAAGGACGCCGGTGTAAAGTACCCCTTAAGGTGACCGCGGTCTACTGCTCGGGTGAAGGACAGCCTTGAGTAAGACTAAAGACTCAGATGGTGTGACATCTAAGTGACTCAAAAGTGGGGTACGTGAGACAACACGTGTAAGACATGACCCTTAGAGCAACCGTGATTGACCGCTCTGATGAAGGGTAGCCCCCGAGTGAGGAAAAGCCCGAAAAGGAAATGAGTCGGAAAGGACACCTAGACGGGTGACTCGTGAAAGGTGGGCCTCCCTTAGGATTCGGCTATGTGGGCCGAGTCCCGCTTGAAGGAAGGTCCACGTGAGATACTCCCTAGACTTTGGACTTGAATGTGTAAACGGGCTTCCCTTTGTAGGAGTTCGTCCTACGTAGGTGGGCCATGCCTTGACAGATAAGGCGGACGGGATGGGGGAGAAACTTGTGATGTAAGATCGACGGAGTTTCGACGCTGTGGACTCTAACAACTTATGACAAGACCCGACACTGCTAAATACGGGAAGTCCTAAAAAGAAGAAAGCTTTGAAAAGAGGATTTGGATTTGAAAACCGAGCAAAGTCCGATAGGATGGCCCGATTTTTTTGAAAATCGAAAAAAAACGTTACCGGGCCGAGATTTCGGGTTTTTGAAATGGTTCGGGCAGCATACCGGCTAAAAATAGGCTATTTTGAGTCAAAATCATAAGTCCTAAATTCGGTAGCTTTCCGGGTTTTGAAAAATGGATAGGTTTGAAAAGGATGCAAATTTTTGAAAATGACGGTTTTTGAAAAGACGAGACATGGATCAAGTAGCACGTAGTCACGGAAACAGTATAATGACACCATGTATGCTCTTAGTCTAAGTGTCGGTCGGTCGAATAGGGTCTATACCAACGACGATAGCTTTCTCGCAAATCAGGACGGTCTTCCTAAGCCGAGTTGGTCTTAGAACCTGCCGTAAAACCCATGCGAGTTCCACCATCGAAGTCTTTAGTGCGCCCATTTAGGAACGCACCGTGGTATAGTGGGACGTCGGTCACAAGTAACCGGCCCGGGAAAGATTGGGTTATGCATGAACCATTGAACTAAAACGTGTACATTACTATTCGAACGATTTCTTTTCGAGTCTCACCCTAGGGATGCCGATGGTAAGTGACTCATCAGTTGATCCCCAGCGGAGTCGCCAAATTGTGGACATGACATAGATCCACCCCGACACGGCCACGCGCGGGTTTGGGGAGGCGAATGAATCTCCATATGAGATGGTCAAATTGAAATTTAAATCGAAGTAGGAGTCGCCACCGAACTTTGTGGGAGTTCGGGCCCGTTCGAACCCACTCTATGTCGTAGTGGGCCGTATACAAAATACGGCCCATTTCCGATGTTAGAGCTTATTGGGTTCGTCCCTTTGCATTACGATACCGATACCGACATTATCGGATATCGTGTATTGAATGACTCTCGTTGCCAATGGATTCGGACATCCGGAAACCATGGTTCTGAGTAAGGGGTGAGGGTACGTGTTGGGAAGTTCACCGAGAACACCCAACCCCGCCCGCACATAGCGGCCTTTACTAGGATATCGTTCGTTTTTGGTGTACACGCGTTAGTTCGACGGTTGAATGATATGCAAACATTATTTTCCTAAGCATGTGAGAAAAATAAATAAATGGGTTGCTAAGTCGTTTAATGCATCTTAAACTAATAACGTCAAAGTTATTTTAGCATGTGAAGTTCGTTTTAGTCAAATAAAACAAAAATGAAATAAATTGCTACAAACACGAGAAAACGAGTTAGTAACGGTGAATAAATCGAATAAAGATGTAAATAAATAATATGCATGATTTGAAAAAGATTTAATGACACGTGATGGATTAGCACGTGTTGACTGAGGTCAAAAAAAAGTATTTATCGAAATATGTCGCTAAAGTCGCTTTTTATGTAAGATTCGAAAAGAATAAAAAATAGTAAAGCGAGGAAACGAAAAAAAAAAAGACCCGGCCATCCAGGCCACCGCGCGAGTCGCTTGACAGGCGCGCGACTCGCGTGGCGGTCTGTCCATTTTTTATTTGTCGAAAAACCGTTAATTTTTATAAATCGCGTACAAATATGGATTAATTTATACTCGATTTATATTTTCGATATTCGTCGTATTCGATAATCGATTATGAAATCGATATCGAATAATCTGAATGCTTTTAGAAAAGGTTTTGAAAAAAAGTTCGTTTTAAACGAAAAGAAGAAAAAAAAGGAATTGAACGAAAAAAATGTTAATTCTCTCCGCGTATAAAATCGTCGAATTTTGTTAGAAAAAAGATGTAACGATTTTATTAGCATCAACGAGAATTAATTAATTTGGTTCTTGTTAGATATGATATTCGATTAGAGAATCGATATCGTATTTTAAGAACGTTATAAAAAAAATAGCTTTTTGTAGTATCGATTATTAGAAAAAAAATGCGACAACGACCCATATTTAAAAAGGACCGACGACACGACGCAAAAAGACGAGAAAAAAGCGAAAGAGGGAGAGAAAAGAGAAGAGTCGGGTTTGATTTACACCCTCAACCTACATGCTTTGTTTTCTCGGTATAAAGCTCGTCGGACGGTGGCTTAGGCACGGGAGCGTCGAGATGATGTGGATGAGTTAAGGTGTCGGTTTTTTGGACGTGGGAGGTGACGGGTTTCGGCCGGATGGTGAGGTCGGATTCGTCGGGTTATTTTGACAGTATTTCGATGCTATTTCTGCTTGTGATCGTAGATGGAGTTATTTGTTTGAATGTCGATAATTGAATATGGATGACTAAAAAACTGTGTGTCAGGATTTGCTTTGAATTATTTTTTGCTAGATATTGAGGATGTATGTGTTGATCAGTGGTAATCGATCTCTTTTGAATGTGACGAGAGGGTCCTATTTATAGGAGTGGTGGTAGCTTTGCTTGTATGACAAGAAATACCAATTAGGATAGGAAACGTAAGAAGTCGAGAGGAACGTAAATTCCGTTGCTTGGTGAAGAAGCAATGAATCTCGGCTAGTTGGTGGAGTGTTTCGGCTGTTTTGGATATCTCGGCCGAGTGTTTGAGCTCGGTCGGTGAATTGTTTTGGTTTTCGGATAGAATTTCTACTTGAGATCGAATTCTATCCTTGAATGGATTTGTTTAATATTTTTTAAGCTGATTTTTTTGTGGTGTTTGAGACCGAATCAGCCACGTGAGGTGTCACGGCTGACTCGCGTGTCTCGAGAATATTTTTGACCGGGTTTTGACTCGGTCGCAAAAAGACGGTTTTACCCTTGGTGTCGGAATCGACCCAAATTAGTCTCATTTGACTCGAAACGACCCACTGGGCCTGAATTTGAGGTTGGTTTTGTAAGATTTGTACTCCATAATAAGCCTAAACCAAATGTCCATGATTTTGAGCCCATATCCGAGTCCATTAAAGCATGTTTGCGTACGATCATCATCGGGTGTTTGGCGGGAACTACTATAGACACCTGGCGGTCAAAATGTGGGTGTCTACAGTATGATAGTGGCTACCATTTCAGCGGGGGTAACCTGTGAGTCGACCTTGATTTGATCGAGAGCCTTAGTTAGTGCCTCTCGATGTTCTTGGGAGCTAACTAGTAACTGCCATATAGTTAAATCAGCTCGAACCCTCTTCAATTGTTAGACCAAGGCCGTGTCGTTGCTTGGTTCCTCGAGAGTGGATTCCGTCCTGGCAGGTTCAGTGACGATTGTTGGTGTAGAGCGCCCGATGGTGGCAAGGTGGTTGGTGGCTAAGGCCTTGGACTTAGCTTTTCGAACCTCTTCACTGGTGATGGGGACGGCTTCCCCTTTGGCTAGGTAGATGTCGTCCTCATTAGCGAACCATATCCCGTTAATTTGTGGGATATAGGGGAAATGAGGTGTGAGCAGTCGATTACCTCCTCAGTGAATATAGCATGGGCACTGAACGAGTTTTCTTTGTTGCTCGGCTTGTCTCCGGGCAATGGGATTTTCCCGCTTTCGATCAGATCTTGGATCAGATGCTTCAATTTCCAGCATTTTTCCGTATCATGCCCATTACCTCGATGATATTTGCAGTAGGCTTGGGCATTGTAGCTTTTGGGCCTTTTCTCCACGGGAACTTCTGGAGTTGGGCCTATCGGTTGGATTAGGCCCTTTGACGATAGCCTTTGTAAGGCGTAGGTATAGGTAGTCCTTATATCCGTGAATACCCAATTTGGAGTATTCTTTTTGGATGAGGTATCCAGCAGATTGACCTCGTCGAAAATGCTGCGGGTTGCAGCTGCAGGTGTGGGCTTGCTCACAGATGAACTAGATCCTTCATATCCCTTGGTAGAAGCCTTAGTCAGGCTCTCTAACCGTAAATCGTCCTCGATCTTGGTACCCATTTCAGTTAGGGCGGCAAAACTGGGGATGATGGCATACCGGGGATGGACCCGGTAGGATGGGAGGAGATTCTTGACAAAGGCCTCCACTAGCACCTTCTCGCTGGGCTTATCAACCAGCTTCACACTTTCGGCCCGCCATCTTTGGAGATATTTGGTGAACCCTTCTTTGGGCTCTTGGGCCATCACTTCCAGAGTACGCATTGTTAATGCGCGTTGAATTGTCGCCTATCCAACGCGGTCAAACGATATTTATAAGACTCGAGATTACACAATAACAAACAAGTAATCGTGGTAAGTCGAGGTCGGTCCACAGGGAACGGAGTGTTGCGAGGATGAGTTTCAAGTGTCGTGTTCGATGTCTAAAGGGGGGGTTTTCTAGGGTCGAGTCTAAACTAAGGGAATATCTAGAGGGATAACTAGAGGGAATGCTAGTGGTGGTCAATCTAGGGAAAAGGTGTTGGGGAGAAGTCGGGATTCGGTACTTGGAGTCTAAGAAGGTCGGAATCGAGTTTTTGTCGCAATATTGATAAACTCACCTAAAATCCCGCTTTCGCGGCGAATGAGGGTAAGTCCCTAGTCATGGCAATTTCTACCCCGAGTTTCCCCATATTGATAGAAATTAGTCAAGGTCGGTCTAGTTGGCCGGACTAAAACAACAATGACATAACACCATAAATAAGATAAACCAACATGCAAGCAACCCACCAACATCCCTATATTCAAATAATTCAAGCCCTCAACCCTAAACTCCCCAACAAGAAATCTACTCACAAATCATTATGGAACACAACAAAATATCTACTAAGGAGAAGATTACTACAACATGCATATTAATTAGATCTAATGAAACTAACAACACTAATATGATCTAGACAAGATAATGATGAGAAAATAACATTAAAACTAAACTAGAGATTAGAGAGTGGAAGAGAATTATACCAACTATGTAGATCTATAAGAAATAAGAAGATTGCATGAATAAAGATTGAATCTTTGATGAATAAAGTGAAGAACTTGTCACTAATCCTTCAATAAACCCAACAAATCTTCAAATAAAACTTGAAAAATCTTCTTACAAACTTCAAATCTAGATAATTGTTGATGGAAACTTGTAGATCTACTATTAATTACTATGTAAACTACTAGAATTTTGGAGGATTTTTACTAGAATACTACTAAACTACTACTAATGGATGGTGTAATAGGATGGTGGAGTTGTGTAATGGCTTCCCTCCTTAGCACTATGGAGAGGTGACTTGGGCAATAAACTAGGGTAACATATATATAGTAATCTCTTAATGAGAATTTAACCTAAAGCCCAAATCCAACTTTATGCTCCATTAGTGAGACAATCTCCCTTTGCATCTCCATGGGATGAAACTTTGCCCTGCGGACTTGACGATAATTCCCACCGGGTGAAAATTTCGTCCGGTGAGATTTTCTTCCATTTTTCGCGTTTTTGGCACTTCTTCCCATCGGGCGAAATTTCACCCGGTGGGCGAAATTTCGCCCGGTGGGGAGGCTCGGAAATTCTTCGGGGGAGGCGTTTCACCGTCGGGTGAAATTTCGCCCGGTGGTGTCTCACCGGGTGAAATTTCACCCGGTCAGTTTTTCTGGCCTCGAATCTTGTCTCATTCTTCGTTGTATGATCGAATGACTTTAAACTTTAAGTTGTGTGCTTTGCTCTTTGGACGGTTTTCCCTTCTCTTGTGCTCGTGGAAGCTCAATCGTGATTTTTGTAGCAAAATCTATCAAAATTGATAGAAAAACTACCAAAAAAACGTAAAACGCACAAGAGGGACGCTAATGCGAGAAGTACGCAAAATATGGCGATAATCGCACTCAAGACTCGCAAAACGAGGGAAAAACGGGTCTAAATGGAGGGAAAAACGGTCTAAATTTAGCACACAACAATTCCCCCACACTAAACCGTTGCTCGTCCTCGAGCAAAGACCCAAAAAGAAATTACAAACTACTACTACTAGCTAGACTATGCTAAGCCGGTACGGGGCAATTAACGGGCCCGCTCCGTCCCTTCAACTCACATCGAAATACTTATGAGGTAAAGTACTCCCATGCAAGACAAGTTGGGGCTTGCTCAAAATGGTGGATGCGACTAAACACACAAAAACACATAACACGAAAGAATAGACGCATCCAAAGCATAAATAAAACACCGAATCCCTCATCGAGACGGCGGGGAAAGACACCGATTACTTACCGAAAACAACAATAGACTTCCAAGATAAATGACCACGTAAACAAGGACCAAAGCCTAGCTAATACTATGACAATTAAGCAATATAGATGTTGATAACTTAGCTAGGTCCTCCTAATCTTCTAAAGGGGTACTACGGGGCGTATAACGGAGTGGAAAAAGTGAACCATGGATTCGTTTGACACTGTAGGTAGGTGCAGTCCCGCTCTCTTTGGCTAGGCCAAGAGGATCGTTCCAAAACTCGAATTTCCTAAATTAGCTCAAAAAAGGTGGAGTGTTTACAATTATTGGGATGGATCGACTCATCACCGCTATCTTCCAACCTCGGGACTCGGTCCTCTAGTTGGCACTTCACGGCAACGAATCGATCAAAGGGCTTTTTTTTTGTTTTTTTTAGGAGACATTTTTGATAATTTGATTTTCATTTGAAGCTCCTTTTCTTCTCCTTTGTTTTTCATATTTTTGTGCCCTTTTTCTCTTGCTTTGGTTTGCCCTTTTTGGCTTTTTGATGTGGTTTGTAACCAAGCTTGGAGGTTATTTTGTGTAAAATTATTGTGATGATGTATAGGTGGAGGAAAAATAGGTAATCAAGAATGCGCGCCATTCCGGATAACCCACAAAAGATGGAAGAAATTTGGACTAAAGGTGCAATGGTCATTCGACCAAGGTCACCTAGAAAACGGGATGCGGGAACCAAAGCCTAACTCCTCCATGGGTGATCAAGGTGGTCAAATGCAAACCCCGAAGTAAACCTCTAGTAGAAAAGGTGGACTCAAAGCTAAAGGATCAACAAATTCATTCCCTAAGAGTCATTCTACTAGACTAAGGTCCAAAATCTACAATGGGTTATCTACAATGGAATGTAAACTCTTGTTATAAGATTTTTAATCGGGTTTTCGAAAAGTTTTAATCCTAGACACACTATACAAAAGCAAAATAAAATGGAACACACGAAAATGAAAGCAAATAAAAGAAAACACAAGTAAAGTCATGCACTCCATACTCCATCATCATACAAGCACACAATCAACCACAACACCAAAATGCTCAACTTCGAGAGCCTCCAATAGCAACAACCTAACTCCTCTACAAAATTAAAGAAAAAAGAAGGAAGGAAGTTACCAAGTGGGTGCTTTCATAATCTCTTCAATTCATGCTATTAAGGTGGTGGTTACCTGTAAGAGTAGAGAACAAGACCGTACACGGGACACGAAACATAACGAGAAACAAGAAAAGAGAAGAAAAAGAAAAGAAAATGTTTTTGATTTTTCGAATTTTTCAAATTTTTATGGATTTTTGAAAAGATTTTTTGAAAAATAAAAGATAGTAGACTCCTCCCCCACACTAAAACTGTACATTGTCCTCAATGGACAAGTAGGGAAGAACGAAAAAGAAGAAAAATAAGAAAAATCTTTTTGGATTTTTATGACTTTTCTAATGTTTTTGGGTTTTATAATTTTTTTAAATGTTTTTGGATTTTTCAAAAAATTTTAGAAAGGAAAATGAAAAATAAAATAAGGAAAGCGGTAAAATAGTGGCGGGCCTAGGTGCAATCTCATCACCTAGACCCTAACCAAGTGGCTAAGAAAATGAAAATGAAAGAAAATGAAAATGAAAGGGTGAAAAATTGGGCGTAGGTGTAGTCACGTCACTTAGCCCGAATTAAGAAAAATAGATTAAAAATTTGGATTTTCAAAGGGTCAATGGCGTAATCACATCGCCAAGAGACCGGGAGTATTACCAAGGCCGCGACGGCCACAAAAAATCATTAAATGGGATGGTGGGACAGCTTGCAATTTTGTTCAATATAAAACAATCACAATGATTAAAATGATGGAACAAGGAATAAGGAACAAGATTAGTTCACATACAAATGTAGATGATTAAGACTCACTGACTCCACACATATTTACCCCCACAACACAAACAAACCATATTGTCTACCGACTCTTGTAGGGGGGGTCTAGTTCGAACAGTTGTTTGACGCAAAGGAGGCCGTGGGAGTTCCCTCACCGGCATACTCCCAAACTCCTACATCCCCCGAGTTGTTCAGTCGGAATTCACGGGGACCTGGAGGTAGGTCCCAATTGTGACGGTTATAAATATTGGTTCGGTTTTTGCTGGGGACAATTAAGCCTCGGTCATGGCTAAGAGAGACGAGGCGGTGGTCAGGCACATGAAAGATCCAAGTAGGGAAGTAAGCCTCGTCAAGCCAGATACGGGGGTCATGTGGTTTAAGATGGTCGGTCGCATAACCCAAGTTTCTTGCTATTACAGTCACAAGACCACCACAGTCTACGGTAGGGCGTTGGTCAATAATAATTTGATGAAAGTGTAACGCCAGGACAATAGGTAGGTCAAGGGGATAAGGGTTACCGAGTAAAGAGTCACATATTAATTGTAGGACACACACATTGAGCCTAATGATGTTATCGATAGATGGCAAAAGACAGTGTGAAAGGATTTCAGCGAAATAACGAATGGCTGGGTTACGGATTTCAGCGGTAAAATTAGAATTGGGTTCGAAATCACGTTGTCCCGGCGCTATGCGCCTCCACAAGTCTCTCCTAGTCGCACTACTTTGCGAATCACATAGGGGTCTACTTAGTCCGGTACCCGATGAGGGCAAACCTAGAGCTAAGCTAAAGTCGGAAATATTTAAACAGTGATTTCTACCAAACAAATTAAATTTGAACTCTTTAGGTGTGGTCGGGTTATCGATTGTGAAGGTACCTAAAAATTCACAAGTCAAGTCTTTATTTGTGCAAGGCACAAAATCAAGGAGTTTACTAATACCAATTCTAGACGATAACTCTCTAATATCGCCCGGCGGTCTTCTTTGCTGCGTTTTTCCGCCTTGCCATTTCATGTCTCTTCAATAATCACATAGAGATTCAAATATATGACTCGACTCACATTACATAATCAATATTTCCCACAAACATGCTTGTGGTCTTCGATTTAAGCTCCATAACTTCTCCAAAAGCTTGATCTTCATCCAAATTTATGCTCCATTGTGAAATCCAATTTCAATCATTCTTCTCAAGCTAACAAAACTAATAAACTCAAAGAAATATGATACATATATACAAGGTGGTTGTTGAGGTTACCACCAAACCTACATCAACTTCGAGAGGGGGTTAAACAAAGCTCCCCGATGGGAGCTCACCAAGCTTCATAGTAGCAAAGGTCTCACGAATATGACCGGGATGATAAATCGTCAAACGTTGCCCATTAACCATGAACTTCCCGGTTTCCGGGCTAGATATCTATATCGATCCATATGGTTGCACTCCGATCTCTTCAAATGGACCTGACCATTTTGATTCAACTTACCGGGGAGAAGCTTAAAACGAGAGTTGAAGAGTAATACCTTATCACCAACGCAGAAGTCCTTACGAAGAATTTGAGAATCGTGCCATTGGCGAGTTTGTTCTTTGTAGATCTTCGAATTTTCGTAGGCCTCAAGTCTTAGTTCTTCTAATTCTTGTAGTTGGAGAAGGCGATTATTTCCTACAGCACTCTCATCGAAATTTAGCTCTTTGATTGCCCATTTGGCTTTGTGTTCTAGCTCCACCTGTAAATGACAAGCTTTACCATACACAAGACGATAAGGAGTGGTTCCAATCGGCGCTTTGTAAGCCGTATTCAATGCCCAAATGGCGTCATTTAATTTCAATGACCAATCCTTTCAGTGTGTATTTACAACTTTCTCTAAAATTCCCTTGATTTGACGGTTGGAGATATCGGCTTGCCCATTTGATTGAGGGTGGTAGGCTAAGGACATCTTGTGAGTGATACCATACTTCCTAAGAAGGTGTTCAAAGGTATCTTTCCTAAAATGAGAGCCTCCATCACTAATTATGGCTCTAGGCATACCGAATCTCGGGAAAATCACGTTCTTGAAAAGCTTGATTACAACCTTGGAGTCATTGGTGGGGGAAGGTACGGCCTCGATCCATTTTGAGACATAATCAACCGCGACTAGAATGTACTTGCTACCAAAAGAGGATGTGAACGGACCCATGAAATCAATGCCCCAAACATCGAACAATTCAATCTCCAAGATAGGTTGAAGGGGCATCTCATTTCTTCTTGTTATATTGCCACTTCGTTGGCATGCATCGCATGTGAGAATTAAAGCTCGAATGTCTTTGAACATGGAAGGCCACCCAAACCCGCTTTGGAGAACCTTGGCAATTGTCTTTTGATTGGCCAAGTGTCCACCATAAGATGTCGAGTGAAGGTGCTTCACAATATTATATCCTTCTTCGGCCGTAACACATCGTCGGTAAATTCCATCTATACAACGGCGAAATAAATAAGGCTCGTCCCAATAATAGCGTCAGGCTTCATAACGTAGTTTCTTCCTCTCTTGCTTGGAATAATCGTCCGGAATAAAATGAGATACTAAGAAATTGACTATATCGGCATACCAAGGTGTAATAGTTTCAACGGCCATCAAGGCCTCATCTCTCATAGCTTCATTGATGGGGATACCATCATCTTCGTCGCTTTCTTTACCAACCGTTAGTCTACTAAGATGATCCGCTACCAAGTTCTCCGATCTGGCTTTGTCTTTAATCTCAATATCGAATACTTGTAAAAGGAGGACCCACCGAAAGAGTCGGGACCTTGTCTCCTTTTTTGGACATTATGTAACGAATCGCCGCATGATCGGTGTGAATAATGACTTTGGAACCGGTAACATAATTTCGAAATTTCGCCATGGCATAGATAACGGCAAGCATCTCTTTTTCGGTTGTGGTGTACCTCGATTGGGCTTCATCTAGCGTCTTGCTTGCATAATAAATCACATGTAGCTTCTTATCAACCCGTTGTCCTAGAACGGCACTAACGGCAAAATCGGATGCATCGCACATGATCTCAAATGGGAGCTTTGATAATCGGTGTGGTAGTGAGAGCGGTCTTTATCCTGCAAAAAGCCTCAAGACACGAGTCATCAAAAACAAAAGGTGCATCTTTCATAAGCAAAGAAGTCAAAGGCTTAGCAATATTGGAAAAGTCTTTAATAAATCGTCTATAAAAACCGGCGTGACCTAGAAAACTCCTCACCCCTTTGACATTTGTAGGTGGTGGCAAGTTCTCAATCACGGAGACTTTCGCCTTATCGACTTCAACTCCTCTATTAGACACAATATGACCTAGGACAACACCTTGTTCAACCATAAAATGACACTTTTCCCAATTCAAAACAAGTCTATACTCTTCACATCGAGCTAACACTTGATCAAGATTATCAAGACAAGAATCAAAAGATGTACCATGGACACTAAAATCTTCCATAAAAACTTCCATGGATTTTTCAATAAAATCGGAGAAAATAGCCATCATACATCTTTGAAACGTTCTCGGCGCATCACACAATCCAAATGGCATCCTTCTATAAGCATAGGTGCCATAGGGACAAGTAAAAGTGATCTTCTCTTGGTCATCGGGATGAATAGGAATTTGAAGAAATCCGGAATGACCATCATGGAAACAAAAATAAGAATGATGCGCCAATATTTCAAGCATTTGATCAATAAAGGGAAGGGGGAAATGATCTTTTATGGTGGTCGTGTTCAATTTACGATAGTCTATACACATGCGCCAACCGGTAATAGTCCTAGTAGAAATCGACTCACCCTTTTCTCCTTTAACAACCGTCATTCCTCCTTTTTTCGGCACAACTTGTACGGGGCTAACCCAATTACTTCCGGTTATTGGGTATATAATGTTAGCCTCATACAACTTGAGGACTTCCTTCATGACAACCTCTTTCATGGTGGGGTTCAACCTACGTTGACCCTCAACCGAAGGACGGTGGTCATCATCAAGGATGATCCTATGCATGCAAACATTTGGGCTTATGCCTTGGAGGTCGGCAATGCTATACCCGATGGCCTTTTTGTGCTTTCTCAAAACAATTAAAAGTTTTTCCAATTGAGGACCATCAAGGGTAGCATTGACGATAACGGGATAATTAGTTCCTTCTAGAAAAGCATATTTGAGGGAAGATGGGAGTGGTTTAAGTTCAAGATTAGGAGGAGAAGATACCATACTCTTACCCACCGGTAGTGGTTCTACCTTTTCATCATGCAAACATTCTTCTTCAAGAGGTGGAGAGTCAAATGGTTCTTCTTCTTGCTTATCATCATCTATCAAGCTATACTCAACCAAACTATCAATAACTTCAATGGAATGCATTTGTTCAATCATTGGTTGTTTAAGAGCTTGAGAAAGGGAAAACTCTACCGACTCGTTCCCTATGTTAAATGACAACTTTTCATTCTTAACATCAACTATAGTAACACCGGTAGCCATAAAAGGTCGACCTAAGATAATGGGGGTAATAGTGTCTTCGGGCATATCCATGACAACAAAGTCTGAGGGGATGAAGAACTTACCAACTTGAACGGGTACATCCTCAAGTATCCCAAGTGGGTACTTGACGGACCTATCCGCAAGTTGAATCGACATACTAGTGAGTCTCATCTCCCCCACACTAAGTCTTTTAGCAGTAGAATAGGGTAACAAACTAACACTAGCCCCTAGGTCGCATAAAGCTTGATTAACAACAACATTTCCTACCCGACAAGGGATGGAAAAACTACCTGGATCGTCTAGTTTCTTTGGCATTTCGTTCATAAGAATGGCACTACATTGACCCGTGAGAGGGACACATTCTTTATCCTCTATTGTTCTCTTTTTAGTCAAGACGTCTTTCAAAAACTTGGAATAGAGGGGCATTTGAGAAATTACCTCGGTGAAAGGTAAAGCTACCTCTACTTCCTTTAACATATCCACGAAACGGCTAAATTGGGCATTCTCTTTGTGTGGCTTAGCTCGTTCGGGAAAAGGCAATGGAGGAACAAAAGTGGGAGGCGGTGGAACATTAGATTCTTCTTCTTCTTCGGCTAATCGCTCCGCCTCTTTTCTTTTGGCTTCTTCGGCTTCCATTTGCTCTTTCTTCTTTCTTTGTTCTCTTAATTCATTCTCCGCATTTTGGAGGATATCAAACTCCGCTTGTATTCCCCGGTTTTGTTTGGGGGAAGTAGGAGATGATTCTTGTGGTGCACTTGGTTGATTAACCTTGGATGGGGTAGTCTTGGTGTTCAAGTTCAAATTCTTATATGGGTCCTCAAGTTCTTTGCCACCTCTCAAAATGACGGCATTTGCTTGGTGTGAAGGATCTCTTGGGTTTTGGGGTTGACCGGGCAAACCATGGTGTGGATGAATTGGTGTGGCTAAGGCTTTTGTTGCTTCTTGTGATTCCCAAACCTTTAGCCTTGCCTTGGTATCTTGATGTTCATTCCATAGTTGGCCAACGGTTCTTTGCAAATCATTATAGTTCTCCCATGAAGGACCTCCTTGACCAAATTGAGAATTGTTTGATTGGCCATAAGATTGAGAGGGTTGATTGAATGGTTGTTGATTGTAACCTTGGTTACCATGAGAATTTCCTTGGAACCCTTGATTGTATCCATGATTAAAGTGATTACCATGTTGATTTTGGTAATTGTTGTAGTTGTTAGGAACATGGAAGTTGCTACCTTGTTGATTGAAGTTGCTCCTTTGATGAGGAGGCGTATATGGGGGCATATTTGAAGGACCTTGGTTAAAGGGACTTTGTTGACTTTGATTGAATGGCCTCATTTGACTCCCTTGGGTTCGTGGCATCGGATTTTGAACATTTTGATTTCCATAAGAGAAATTAGGATGAAATCTTGTGCTGGCATTGTAAGTATTAGAAAAAGGATCAAATTGAGATCTTTGCCCATATACTTGTATAGCTTGAACTTCATTTGGCTCTTCAACATATGTTTCTTCATTAGGAATGCAAAAGCTAGAGTCGTGGCCACAATTGCCACAATGATCACATTGAACTTCCCATGTTAATTGCTTTGGAGGAGATGGTTGCCTTGGTGGAACACTCCCTTGAATTTGGTACATACCTCTAGGAGTGGGCTTCGAACTCATGGCATCCATTCTCTTTTTCAATTCTTCAAGTTTCGTTTGGAATTTCAATTCGTTAGAACTCGTAGATGAGTTTGTGGACATGACATAGGTCCACCCCGATGCGGCCACGCGCGGGTTTGGGGAGGCGAATGAATCTCCATATGAGAATGGATCGAATTGAAATTTAAATCGAAGTTGGAGTCGCCACCGAACTTTGTGGGAGTTCGGGCCCGTTCGAACCCACTCTATGTCGTAGTGGGCCATGTATAAAATACGGCCCATTTCCGATGTCAGAGTTTATCGGGTTCGTCCCTTTGCATTTGATACCGATACCGACTTGATCGGATACCGTGTATTGAATGACTCTCGTTGCCAATGGTTTCGGACATCCGGAAACCGAGGTTCTGAGTAAGGGGTGAGGGTACGTGTTGGGAAGTTCACAAAGAACACCCAACCCCGCCCGCACATTAGCGGCCTCTACTAAGATATCGAATGATTTTTGAATACGCGCGTTAGTAATACGATGAATGATATGCAAACATTGTTTTCCTAAGCATGCGAGGAATTGAATTGTGTTTCTAAGTCGGTTTAATGCATGAAAAATTTAACGTCAAAGTTGAATTTAGCATGTGAGGTTCGTTTTAGTATAATAAAACAAACGATAAAAAAGAGATGAATTTGCTACAAAAGATGAACAAACGAGTTAGTATCGATTTGTGAATAAAAATATAGCAAATACGATGAATATGCGAGATCGAGAAAATATTAGTCGAAATCTGAAAATATTGCTAAAAAGACGCTGTTTTGTCTAAAAAAACGAAGTTCGAAAATTAATAAAAAAACGAAAGACGAGCCGCGTTTCAGTCGGCCGCGCGGCTCGCCAGGGACGCGCGCAACTCGCGTCCCGGCCTGTTTTCGAAACCGATTTTTTGAAAATTCGATGTTTCTATTAAATCGCGTACAAATATTGCACAATTTGCACTCGCTTTAATATTTTCGATATTCGTTATATTCGATGTTCGATTATGTAATCGATATCAAATACTTGGAATAGTTTTTAGAAAAGATGTAAATTTTGAGAAATCGTTTCGTGGAATAATAAAAAAAAAATGAACGAAAAGGGCTAAAAAGGAGGCTCGGGTTTCAGGCCCGTGCGCGAGTCGCCTGGGAGGGGCGCGACTCGCGTGCGGGTCTGGCCCGGTTCCGTTTGTTGTTCGAAAATCGCTAATTTTGATAAATCGCGTACAAATACGAATTAATTTATACTCGATTTATGTTTTCGATATTCGTCGTATCCGATATTCGATTATGAAATCGATATCGAATATTCGGAATGAATTTTAGGAAAAGTTTTGTAAAAAAGAATTTGAACGAAAAAAGATGTTAATTCTCTCCGCGTTAAAATCGTTGTATTTTGTAGAAAAAAAGAACTCGACCGAGTACGCTGCCACTCGACCGAGTCATTGCGAGACTCGACCGAGTGGAGGTCAAAAAGACTTTCTGTCTCGGTTTTTGGGGTGCAACTCGACCAAGTGGGCTAGGCACTCGGTCGAGTGCCCCCTGTACGAACTAGGGTTGGCTTGCGATTTTGTTATCGATTTTGAAATTGCTTTTGATTTTGCTAATTCGATGATTCTGCCGAATCGGGCATAAATATTATATAATTTATGCTCGATTCGGATTTTGATAAATCGTTAATTTGTCGAATCGGGTGTAAATATTATGGGATTTATACTCGATTCGTATGCACGATACTCGTCATATCCCATATTCGATTATTGAATAGATATGGAATATTAGAGCGAAAGCTTGAAGAAAATAATATAAGTCGTTTTAAATCAAATAAGACGATATAGATTTTCTCCGCGTTTATAGTGTCGTAATTCTAACGAATTATGTGACAACTATTTTGGCATCAACGAAAAAACGTGTTAGTTGAATTATTTGACTAAACCATTAGATTCGACATCCAATTATTGAATTAGTATCGAATCTAATAGATCGACACTTGAAAAAAAACTCGACTTGATTCCCTCTGCATCCCGACATCATAATTAATTCTTGCGGATTGTTTGATGTCAGATCCGCATCAACGGGTTTCGATTCAACTTGAATAATAAAAAACGCGAATTAAGGAAAGGTTTTTGAAATCGGTGTATGCGATGCGATAAAAATAAAACAAAAAAAAACAACGACGACAACGACGTCGGACGGACGACGACACGCGCAAAAAAGAGAAAGAAGGGAGAAGAACGGGATTTTTTGCACCCTCAACCTACATGTTTTTGTCTCGGACGGGACTCGTTAACTGTGGCTTGCACGTGAGTATCGAGATGTAAGTGGAGTTATGGTTATTAGGGTTTGGATCCTAGATGCTAGGGTTAGGGTTTGAGATAGGATTAGTGTAGACTAAGGATGAATTAGGGTTCAAAGATGTGTGTAAAAGTGTGTGCATGGGGGTGCTACTCGGTCGAGTGGCCCAAACAACCGCAGTCGGGCTCGTTACAAGGCCCACTCGATCGAGTGGAGCTGGCACTCGATCGAGTGGGTCAGCTAGAGCGAGAGGTCCGGGCTTCTTGGACCTCGAGTTGGATACTTGACGGATTTTGTATTTGGGTTAGACTTTTGATGTCTATGTGGTTGTTGTTTTGGAAACGGCTTTGACTGGGGTTGACCCAATCGCCAAAAGTCGGTTTTATTTTCGGTGTCGGTTTTGACCCAAATTAGTCTTGTTTGATTGGAAACGACCCGCTGGGCCTAAATTTGAGGTTGGTTTTGTGAGATTTGTACTCCGTAAGTGCTTAAGCCAACAACTAATGGTTTTGAGCCCATATCCAAGCGTGTAGAAACACGTTTGCGTCCGATCATCATCGGGTATTTTTTGGAAACTGCTATAGACATCTGGCAGTCAAAATGTGGGCGTCTACAGAGCCCCCACTCTGACTGAGGCTTGGACAGGGCGAAAGTCAGAGTAGCTACCAAGCCAATTAAGACCTTGTAGACTTCCGGTCGGGCCGTTTATAGTCCATTAGACTTGCGTGAAGGGCTCGCCAGCCATAAGATAGAAGTCATACCTGAGCTGATGATGATACCTCCGTGGAGAATTTGGACTTGTCGCGTAAGTCCTGGGTGCGCCTATATGTGGGCCTATCCCGTGAAAAATGCCGCCTTGTGCCTTCCGCTGGGGAGATATGTGAATTGTGCGGTCTTGAATTGTACCTGTATAAGTTGCATAAAATTTTGCATGCAACGTGTAGGTGAAACAAATATGATTCGCGCTGGGGAAAATGATTTTTGAATTTTTGAAATTTTTTGAAATTTTGAATTTTTTGAAATTTTGACTCTAAAGAAATTTAGGAAAGTTCGGGATGACTATCTCCGTGCTAGTATTGAGACTAGGCTTGTATGTTTAAGCCTTGTTTGAATTAGGAAACTTTTGTGGGAAGAAGATATGGAAAGAGGGTTGTAGGCCTTTGATGCTATATATACCCCTCCCTTGCTTCGACTTTCTTCAAACTTCCTCATAATTCCCTTCTTCTTAAAAAGAAAACCCTTTATTCCTTTCAAGAATTTTAGTCATGGGGATCGAGAGATTGACCGCGATGCTGCAGGAATGGTCCCGACGCTTTTGGGACACGGATAGGGTGGCTTTGAACCAGACGGGTATTACTCAGCAGTATACATTCCGCCAGATGCAGGTTGATCGTTATTTCCTTGATGCATTTTTGTCCTACTGGGACGACATATATCATGTCTTTGCTTTTCCTCGAGGAGAAATCTGCCCTTTACCCGAGGAGATTGTTGTTGTGGAGGATGGAACCCGATACTTCGTCTTGCTGTCCCGTATTCGGTCTATGACCCAAGGAGGAAGCTTCGAGAATTTTTAGGACTTTCCCATAATGAGGTATCTCGAATGGCCGGGGACAACAACACAGTTTCTTTGATTGATCTGGCTGAGAAATTTATGAACCCGCATGATGTCCGGGTCAGACCGATTCATAGCCATATGGCTTTCTCTATTTGTATGCTCCATGTTTATGCTTTTGAAGGTCACATGGATTTGTTGTCGTGCATGGGCGACGTTCGTCTCTTTACCGTGGTTGACCTGATTGAGACGGAGCACAGTCCGGCTTGGCTTATCACAGGTGAAATTATCCAAGGTCTAGATAATCGTAAGAGGGATTCGTCGGCCCGTCGAACTGGAAGCACGCGTTTATTGCAGGTATATTACCTCGAATTTTCCTGATTTTTCCCGATTTCTCGATTTTGATTTTTTTTTCTTGCGATTTTTCTGCTGCAGTGGGCACTCGATCGAGTCACCCTGGCACTCGATCGAGTGGCCTCGAAAAAAGCCTTCTGTTTTTCTTTCAGAGGTACCACTCGATCGAGTGACCCCTAGGCACTCGATCGAGTAACCTTAGGCGGACGCCTATTTTGTCTCAGAAACTCATATTTTTGTTTCCTTTTTCAGATTTGGCTATACGAGAGGTTATCAGTGATAGATCCTCCCCTTGACTCGAGCAATTACCTTCATAATCAGGTGATGACAAGGAGACGGGCTATCAATTTTTCTCGCCAGATTACTCAAAAGTATTGGGACGAGGTGTTGTCTTTTCACGATCGTTCGTTGATCCGATGGGTAGTACCGTGGTGGCCCATCTATGTTTGGACAGGTTTGGACCCGAGGGATAAGGCTCGTTACCAAGTAATCTTGTCTTTCCGGCAGACGATCCATCTTTATCCGGACCACATACTAAGGCAGTATGGTTGGACCCAAAGAATCCCGGAGGTTGAAGCAGTTGTGAGTGATCCTACCCAACTAACTGATGTGATGTGCGATACTTGGATGCAAAGATGGTACACCCGGCATACTTGGCCTATTCCCAAATCTCGCCACTTAATCTGGGTTTCAGACTCTTATGTGAAGTGGACTAAAGCAGGTGATGCCAAAGCCCGAGCTGCTCTGAAGGTTGATGAGGCTTTTGATCTGCTGCGAAGGGAGCAAGTTAAAGACAATAGGGGCTTCTTCGACGAAGGAGACACTCCGGCTACTCTGGTCTGTCTAATGTCAGGTCAGAGAAAGAAGAGTAAGACTCAAGCTGAAGGGCCTAGTGGTAGAGGTGCGCGGGGGAAAGTGAGCCCCCAGACTGACTTGGAAAGGAGACTTGGCCCAAGATTAGCAGTGCAGGACCGACTTGGCCCGCGAGACAGGCTACCCGAGCACGTACGGGCTCGACTTGGGCCGGTGACAATAGCAGAAGACCCGTTGTCGAAGAAACGGGTTCGAGCTAAGGAGGTTCCCCTCGTGATTCGGGAACGCTCGCCCCCGCCCCGGCGACCTCGGGCTCCACGCGACCTAAAGGACAAAGGGGAAAGGCAAGATGCACGAATATTAGTCTCCTTTGTTTTATTATTTAAATAATATTAATACTTTTGCAGTGTGATTTTTTTTGTGCGTGCCGTTTTTGGCGTTTTTTTTTGTAATTCCCGAGTTTATCGAGATTTTAATAAAAGACATATTAGTGAATACCGTTCCCGTCTTTTCGTTATTGTAGTGGTTGTACCCTTTTGAGGGGTTGCCTACGTATCCACGATTAGCGGAATCAAACCAAACGTAGTTTCAAAATATGATTTTTTTGCAATTTTCGAAATACGTCAAGACTATTAGTTCGAGATGCGCGACGGTAGAATAGTTAACTCTAACTTATTGACTTGCTTATGATTTTTGAAATTTTATAAAAAGACAATTTTTTATAAATTTTTGCAAATGACATTGAGATAGGGCTTATGGGTAGTAGCGCTTCAGCTGGTCCAAGTTGGTCGGGTTGACGAACTCGTTCCCGTCCAGGTCTGTCAGCATCACCGCTCCTCCTGATAGGACTTTCTTTACTAAGTACGGCCCAGCCCAATTGGGTTTGAATTTTCCTCTTGGGTCAACCGGTAGTAAGGCACGAACCGATTTTATGACTAAATCTCCTTCTTTGATGTTTTTGGGCCTAACTCTTTTGATGAAAGCCCGTTGGAACCTTTTTTGATATTTCTGGATATTGTTGAGGGCCCTGGATCGTCGTTCGTCTAGAAGGACTAGCGAATCATATCAGGTTTGGACCCAATCTCCTTCCGGCACTTGGCTCTCAATTAAAATCCTGAGGGATGGTACTTCTAACTCGACCGGTTGGACCGCCTCCATTCCATATGTCAGATAATATGGAGTTGATCCGGTCGCGGTACGAATTGATGTCCGATACCCCCATAGGGCAAAAGGTATTTTGTCGGGCCAGTCCCGATAATTCTCAGCCATCTTTTTAAGTATGGTGACAATTGTTTTATTAGCCGCTTCTACCGCTCCATTTGTTTGGGGTCGGTAAGGTGAAGATGTATGCCTCTGAATTTTGTATTTTGCTAGCAACGCAGCGGTTTCATCTTGAAAGTGGGTCCCGTGATCACTGATAAACTCGTGTGGGATCCCGTATCGGCATATGATCTTATTCTAGATAAATTTGGCCACGTGCTTGGCGTTCAAGACACGATACGACTCGGCTTCGACCCATTTGGTAAAATAGTCGATAGCTACCAAAATGAAACAGTGGCCTCCCGTCCCGGAAGGGTGCACCTTGCCAATTATATCAATGCCCCATGTGGAAAATGGCCACAGCGACGTCATGGTGTATAGTAGAGATGACGACATATGTTGTACATTGGCAAAGATCTGACAGTTATGACAGTGTTTGACATATAACTGACAGTCCGTTTCCATGGTGTTCCAATAATATTCGAGCCTCATGATTTTTCGGGCTAACATATGGGCATTCATATGTGGGCCATTTTCACCATCGTGTACCTCGGACATAACCTTCTCAGCCTGTATTTTATCGATACATAGGAGGAGAGCCCCCTGTGTCGTCTTTTTGTATAACTGTCTGTCGTCTGTACGAACAAATTGGGTCGCCAATCTTCGCAAGGCCTTCTTGGCCCGGTTCTCACTTCCCAGGGGATACTCTCCCATTGTCAAGTAAGTTAGGATGGCCTGATACCAAGGTTCTGGGTCAGTTATCTCGATATCTTGGATGGCGTGGATATATGCCGGCTCGGACCGTCTTTCAACGCAGATTGGCATGCTAGTTAGATGCTTCGGGATATTTAGCAGGGAAGCTAATTTGGAAAGTGCATCTGCAAACTGATTTTCTTCCCGGGGTAGATAGATATATTCCACCTTCTGGAATTGTTTCTCTAGAACCCGTACTCGTGCTTGGTAAGCCACGAGATTGGCGTTCCGAGTTTTCCATTTTTGGAGCGCTTGATTGATGACCAGTGATGAGTCACCGTGGACCCGGAGATTCGTTACACCTAAATCAGCGGCGGCTTGCAACCCGTGAATGCATGCTTCATATTCGGCTGCGTTATTAGTCACGTCAAAGTCCAGTTTAATGGATAACGGGGTATGTTTCCCTTGTGGCGAGATTAACAGAATCCCGACTCCGAATACTCGGAAATTGGACGCCCCATCAAAATACAAATCCCATGTTTCGGTGTCGGTATGGAATATGTCTTCGTCAGGAAAGGCCCAAGTATCAGTGTGTCCCTCCTTAGATATCGGACTATCGGCGAGGAATTCTGCCACTACCCGACCCTTGATGGCTTTCAATGGTACAAATTTGAGGTCGAACTCTGCGAGCATCAAAGTCCATCTGGACATTCGACCGTTAAGGATGGGCTTCTCGAACAAGTACTTGATAGGATCCATTTTGGATAAAACATGTACTTCGTGGCTAAGCATGTAGTGTCGGAGCTTTTTAGTGGCCCAAACCAGAGCTAGGCACGTCTTTTCGAGCATTGTGTACTTGCACTCGTATTCTAGGAACTTCTTACTGATGTAGTAAATAGCCCGTTCTTCTGAATTGACTGTCTGGGCCAGCATAGCCCCCATGGCTGTCTCGGTCGTTGTTAGGTATAACGACAAAGGTAGGCCGGGTTGAGGTGGCATTAATACCGGCGGAGCAGACAGAATCTCCTTGATTTTGTCAAAAGCCGTTTGACATTTATCGTCCCACAGTACCCGTTCTCCTATCTTCAGTTTTTTGAAAATGGGCTCGCATACCATGGTTAGCTTTGAGATGAATCGGCTGATGTATTGGACTTTCCCGAGAAACCCCCTTATTTCTTTTTCAGTTTTGGGTGGCTGCATCTCGGTGATGGCCTTGATTTTAGCTGGGTCGACCTCGATGCCGCGTTGGCTAACAATATGGCCCAGTAATTTGCCTGATTTTACCCTGAAACTGCACTTTTGAGGGTTCAGCCTCATATTGTACTTACACAGTCTGGTGAAGAACTTTCTTGGGGCCGAGATGTGCCCGCTTCGGTCCTTGGACTTGACGATCATGTCGTCCACATAAACCTCCACTTCCTTATGCATCATATCGTGTAATAAGGTGGTGGCGGTCCGTTGATAAGTGGCCCCGGCGTTGATGAGCCCAAATGGCACAACGGTGCAACAGTAAGTACCCCCAAGGTGTAATGAAGGTGGTATTACTCATATCCTCTTCTGCCATTTTGATTAGATTGTATCCGGCATACCCGTCCATGAATGATAGGATGGCATGATCGCCCGGGAAAGATTGGGTTTTGCATGAACCATTGAACTAAAACGTGTACATTACTATTTGAACGATTTCTTTTCGAGTCTCACCCTAGGGATGCCGATGGTAAGTGACTCATCAGTTGATCCCCAGCGGAGTCGCCAAATTGTGGACATGACATAGATCCACCCCGACACGGCCACGCGCGGGTTTGGGGAGGCGAATGAATCTTCATATGAGATGGTCAAATTGAAATTTAAATCGAAGTAGGAGTCGCCACCGAACTTTGTGGGAGTTCGGGCCCATTCAAACCCACTCTATGTCGTAGTGGGCCGTATACAAAATACGGCCCATTTCCGATGTCAGAGCTTATTGGGTTCGTCCCTTTGCATTACGATACCGATACCGACATTATCGGATATCGTGTGTTGAATGACTCTCGTTGCTAATGGATTCGGACATCCGGAAACCATGGTTCTGAGTAAGGGGTGAGGGTACGTGTTGGGAAGTTCACCGAGAACACCCAACCCCGCCCGCACATAGCGGCCTTTACTAGGATATCGTTCGTTTTTGGTGTACACGCGTTAGTTCGACGGTTGAATGATATGCAAACATTATTTTCCTAAGCATGTGAGAAAAATAAATAAATGGGTTGCTAAGTCGTTTAATGCATCTTAAACTAATAACGTCAAAGTTATTTTAGCATGTGAAATTCGTTTTAGTCTAATAAAACAAAGATGAAATAAATTGCTACAAACACGAGAAAACGAGTTAGTAACGGTGAATAAATCGAATAAAGATGTAAATAAATAATATGCATGATTTGAAAAAGATTTAATGACACGTGATGGATTAGCACGTGTTGACCGAGGTCAAAAAAAAGTATTTATCGAAATATGTCGCGAAAGTCGCTTTTTATGTAAGATCCGAAAAGAATAAAAAATAGTAAAGCGAGGAAACGAAAAAAAAAAAAAAAAAGACCCGGCCATCCAGGCCACCACGCGAGTCGCTTGACAGGCGCGCGACTCGCGTGGCGGTCTGTCCATTTTTTATTTGTCGAAAAACCGTTAATTTTTATAAAACGCGTACAAATATGGATTAATTTGTACTCGATTTATATTTTCGATATTCGTCGTATTCGATATTCGATTATGAAATCGATATCGAATAGTCGGAATGCTTTTAGTAAAGGTTTTGAAAAAAAGTTCGTTTTGAACGAAAAGAAGAAAAAAAAAAGGAATTGAACGAAAAAGATGTTAATTCTCTCCGCGTATAAAATCGTCGAATTTTGTTAGAAAAAAGATGTAACGATTTTATTAGCATCAACGAGAATTAATTAATTTGGTTCTTGTTAGATATGATATTCGATTAGAATCGATATCGTATTTTAAGAACGTTATAAAAAAAAATAGTTTTTTTTAGTATCGATTATTAGAAAAAAAATGCGACAACGACCCATATTTAAAAAGGAACGACGACACGACGCAAAAAGACGAGAAAAACGAGAAAGAGGGAGAGAAAAGAGAAGAGTCAGGTTTGATTTACACCCTCAACCTACATGCTTTGTTTTCTCGGTATAAAGCTCGTCGGACGGTGGCTTAGGCACGGGAGCGTCGAGATGATGTGGATGAGTTAAGGTGTCGGTTTTTTGGACGTGGGAGGTGACGGGTTTCGGCCGGATGGTGAGGTCGGATTCGTCGGGTTATTTTGACAGTATTTCGATGCTATTTCTGCTTGTGATCGTATATGGAGTTATTTGTTTGAATGTCGATAATTGAATATGGATGACTAAAAAACTGTGTGTCAGGATTTGCTTTGAATTATTTTTTGCTAGATATCGAGGATGTATGTGTTGATGAGTGGTAATCGATCTCTTTTGAATGTGACGAGAGGGTCCTATTTATAGGAGTGGTGGTAGCCTTGCTTGTATGACAAGAAATACCGATTAGGATAGGAAACGTAAGAAGTCGAGAGGAACGTAAATTCCGTTGCTTGGTGAAGAAGCAATGAATCTCGGCTGGTTGGTGGAGTGTTTCGGCTGTTTTGGATATCTCGGCCGAGTGTTTGAGCTCGGTCGGTGAATTGTTTTGGTTTTCGGATAGAATTTCTACTTGAGATCGAATTCTATCCTTGAATGGATTTGTTTAATATTTTTTAAGCTGATTTTTTTGTGGTGTTTGAGACCGAATCAGCCACGTGAGGTGTCACGGCTGACTCGCGTGTCTCGAGAATATTTTTGACCGGGTTTTGACTCGGTCGCAAAAAGATGGTTTTACCTCTGGTGTCGGAATCGACCCAAATTAGTCTCATTTGACTCGAAACGACCCACTGGGCCTGAATTTGAGGTTGATTTTGTAATATTTGTACTCCGTAATAAGCCTAAACCAATGTCCATGATTTCGAGCCCATATCCGAGTCCATTAAAGCATGTTTGCGTCCGATCATCATCGGGTGTTTGGCGGGAACTACTATAGACACCTGGCGGTCAAAATGTGGGTGTCTACAGTATGATAGTGGCTACCATTTCAGCGGGGGTAACCTGTGAGTCAACCTTGATTTGATCGAGAGCCTTAGTTAGTTCCTCTCGATGTTCTTGGGAGCTAACTAGTAACTGCCATATAGTTAAATCAGCACGAACCCTCTTCAATTGTTGGACCAAGGCCGTGTCGTTGCTTGGTTTCTCGAGAGTGGATTCCGTCCTGGCAGGTTCAGTGACGATTGTTGGTGTAGAGCGCCCGATGGTGGCAAGGTGGTTGGTGGCTAAGGCCTTGGACTTAGCTTTTCGAACCTCTTCACTGGTGATGGGGACGGCTTCCCCTTTGGCTAGGTAGATGTCGTCCTCATCAGCGAACCATATCCCGTTAATTTGTGGGATATAGGGGGAAATGAGGTGTGAGCAGTCGATTACCTCCCCAGTGAATATAGCATGGGCACTGAACGAGTTTTCTTTGTTGCACGGCTTGTCTCCGGGCAATGGGATTTTCCCGTTATTGATCAGATCTTGGATCAGATGCTTCAATTTCTAGCATTTTTCCGTATCATGCCCATTACCTCGATGATATTGGCAGTAGACTTGGGCATTGTAGCTTTTGGGCCTTTTCTCCACGGGAACTTCTGGAGTTGGGCCTATCGGTTTGATTAGGCCCTTTGACGATAGCCTTTGTAAGGCGTAGGTATAGGTAGTCCTTATATCCGTGAATACCCAATTTGGAGTATTCTTTTTGGATGAGGTATCCAGCAGATTGACCTCGTCGAAAATGCTGCGGGTTGCAGCTGCAGGTGTGGGCTTGCTCACAGATGAACTAGACCCTTCATATCCCTTGGTAGAAGCCTTAGTCAGGCTCTTTAACCGTAAATCGTCCTCGATCCTGGTACCCATTTCAGTTAAGGCGGCAAAACTGGGGATGATGGCATACCGGGGATGGACCCGGTAGGATGGGAGGAGATTCTTGACAAAGGCCTCCACTAGCACCTTCTCGCTGGGCTTATCAACCAGCTTCACACTTTCGGCCCGCCATCTTTGGAGATATTTGGTGAACCCTTCTTTGGGCTCTTGGGCCATCACTTCCAGAGTACGCATTGTTAATGCGCGTTGAATTGTCGCCTATCCAACGCGGTCAAACGATATTTATAAGACTCGAGATTACACAATAACCAACAAGTAATCGTGGTAAGTCGAGGTCGGTCCACAGGGAACGGAGTGTTGCGAGGATGATTTTCAAGTGTCGTGTTCGATGTCTAGAGGGGGGGGGGGTTTTCTAGGGTCGAGTCTAAACTAAGGGAATATCTAGAGGGATAACTAGAGGGAATGCTAGTGGTGGTCAATCTAGGGAAAAGGTGTTGGGGAGAAGTCGGGATTCGGTACTTGGAGTCTAAGAAGGTCGGAATCGAGTTTTTGTCGCAATATTGATAAACTCACCTAAAATCCCGCTTTCGCGGCGAATGAGGGTAAGTCCCTAGTCATGGCAATTTCTACCCCGAGTTTCCCCATATTGATAGAAATTAGTCAAGGTCGGTCTAGTTGGCCGGACTAAAACAACAATGACATAACACCATAAATAAGATAAACCAACATGCAAGCAACCCACCAACATCCCTATATTCAAATAATTCAAGTCCTCAACCCTAAACTCCCCAACAAGAAATCTACTCACAAATCATTATGGAACACAACAAAATATCTACTAAGGAGAAGATTACTACAACATGCATATTAATTAGATCTAATGAAACTAACAACACTAATATGATCTAAACAAGATAATGATGAGAAAATAACATTAAAACTAAACTAGAGATTAGAGAGTGGAAGAGAATTATACCAACTATGTAGATCTATAAGAAATAAGAAGATTGCATGAATAAAGATTGAATCTTTGATGAATAAAGTGAAGAACTTGTCACTAATCCTTCAATAAACCCAACAAATCTTCAAATAAAACTTGAAAAATCTTCTTACAAACTTCAAATCTAGATAATTGTTGATGGAAACTTGTAGATCTACTATTAATTACTATGTAAACTACTAGAATTTTGGAGGATTTTTACTAGAATACTACTAAACTACTACTAATGGATGGTGTAATAGGATGGTGGAGTTGTGTAATGGCTTCCCTCCTTAGCACTATGGAGAGGTGACTTGGGCAATAAACTAGGGTAACATATATATAGTAATCTCTTAATGAGAATTTAACCTAAAGCCCAAATCCAACTTTATGCTCCATTAGTGAGACAATCTCCCTTTGCATCTCCATGGGATGAAACTTTGCCCTGCGGACTTGACGATAATTCCCACCGGGTGAAAATTTCGTCCGGTGAGATTTTCTTCCATTTTTCGCGTTTTTGGCACTTCTTCCCATCGGGCGAAATTTCACCCGGTGGGCGAAATTTCGCCCGGTGGGGAGGCTCGGAAATTCTTCGGGGGAGGCGTTTCACCGTCGGGTGAAATTTCGCCCGGTGGTGTCTCACCGGGACCCGGTCAGTTTTTCTGGCCTCGAATCTTGTCTAATTCTTCGTTGTATGATCGGATGACTTTAAACTTTAAGTTGTGTGCTTTGCTCTTTGGACGGTTTTCCCTTCTCTTGTGCTCGTGGAAGCTCAATCGTGATTTTTGTAGCAAAACCTATCAAAATTGATAGAAAAACTACCAAAAACACGTAAAACGCACAAGAGGGACGCTAATGCGAGAAGTACGCAAAATATGGCGATAATCGCACTCAAGACTCGCAAAACGAGGGAAAAACGGGTCTAAATGGAGGGAAAAACGGTCTAAATTTAGCACACAACAATTCCCCCACACTAAACCGTTGCTCGTCCTCGAGCAAAAACCCAAAAATAAATTACAAACTACTACTACTAGCTAGACTATGCTAAGCCGATACGGGGCAATTAACGGGCCCGCTCCGTCCCTTCAACTCACATCGAAATACTTATGGGGTAAAGTACTCCCATGCAAGACAAGTTGGGGCTTGCTCAAAATGGTGGATGCGACTAAACACACAAAAACACATAACACGAAAGAATAGACGCATCCAAAGCAAAAATAAAACACCGAATCCCTGATCGAGACGGCGGGGAAAGACACCGATTACTTACCTAAAACAACAATAGACTTCCAAGATAAATGACCACGTAAACAAGGAACAAAGCCTAGCTAATACTATGACAATTAAGCAATATAGATGTTGATAACTTAGCTAGGTCCTCCTAATCTTCTAAAGGGGTACTACGGGGCGTATAACGGAGTGGAAAAAGTGAACCATGGATTCGTTCGACACTGTAGGTAGGTGCAGTCCCGCTCTCTTTGGCTAGGCCAAGAGGATCGTTCCAAAACTCGAATTTCCTAAATTAGCTCAAAAAAGGTGGAGTGTTTACAATTATTGGGATGGATCGACTCATCACCGCTATCTTCCAATCTCGGGACTCGGTCCTCTAGTTGGCACTTCACGGCGACGAATCGATCAAAGGGCTTTTTTTTTGTTTTTTTTTAGGAGTCGTTTTTGATAATTTGATTTTCATTTGAAGCTCCTTTTCTTCTCCTTTGTTTCTTTGTTTTTCATATTTTTGTGCCCTTTTTCTCTTGCTTTGGTTTGCCCTTTTTGGCTTTTTGATGTGGTTTGTAACCAAGCTTGGAGGTTATTTTGTGTAAACTTATTGTGATGATGTATAGGTGGAGGAAAAATAGGTAATCAAGAACGCGCGCCATTCCGGATAACCCACAAAAGATGGAAGAAATTTGGACTAAAGGTGCAATGGTCATTCGACCAAGGTCACCTAGAAAACGGGATGCGGGAACCAAAGCCTAACTCCTCCATGGGTGATCAAGGTGGTCAAATGCAAACCCCGAAGTAAACCTCTAGTAGAAAAGGTGGACTCAAAGCTAAAGGATCAACAAATTCATTCCCTAAGAGTCATTCTACTAGACTAAGGTCCAAAATCTACAATGGGTTATCTACAATGGAATGTAAACTCTTGTTATAAGATTTTTAATCGGGTTTTCGAAAAGTTTTAATCCTAGACACACTATACAAAAGCAAAATAAAATGGAACACACGAAAATGAAAGCAAATAAAAGAAAACACAAGTAAAGTCATGCACTCCATACTCCATCATCATACAAGCACACAATCAACCACAACACCAAAATGCTCAACTTCGAGAGCCTCCAATAGCAACAACCTAACTCCTCTACAAAATTAAAGAAAAAAGAAGGAAGGAAGTTACCAAGTGGGTGCTTTCATAATCTCTTCAATTCATGCTATTAAGGTGGTGGTTACCTGTAAGAGTAGAGAACAGGACCGTACACGGGACACGAAACATAACGAGAAACAAGAAAAGAGAAGAAAAAGAAAAGAAAATGTTTTTGATTTTTCGAATTTTTCAAATTTTTATGGATTTTTGAAAAGATTTTTTGAAAAATAAAAGATAGTAGACTCCTCCCCCACACTAAAACTGTACATTGTCCTCAATGGACAAGTAGGGAAGAACGAAAAAAGAAGAAAAATAAGAAAAATCTTTTTGGATTTTTATGACTTTTCTAATGTTTTTGGGTTTTATAATTTTTTTAAATGTTTTTGGATTTTTCAAAAAATTTTAGAAAGGAAAATGGAAAATAAAATAAGGAAAGCGGTAAAATAGTGGCGGGCCTAGGTGCAATCTCATCACCTAGACCCTAGCCAAGTGGCTAAGAAAATGAAAATGAAAGAAAATGAAAATGAAAGGGTGAAAAATTGGGCGTAGGTGTAGTCACGTCACCTAGCCCGAATTAATAAAAATAGATTAAAAATTTGGATTTTCAAAGGGTCAATGGCGTAATCACATCGCCAAGAGACTGGGAGCATTACCAAGGCCGCGACGGCCACAAAAAATCATTAAATGGGATGCTGGGACAGCTTGCAATTTTGTTCAATATAAAACAATCACAATGATTAAAATGATGGAACAAGGAATAAGGAACAAGATTAGTTCACATACAATTGTAGATGATTAAGACTCACCGACTCCACACATATTTACCCCACAACACAAACAAACCATATTGTCTACCGACTCTTGTAGGGGGGGGGTCTAGTTCGAATAGTCGTTTGACGCAAAGGAGGCCGTGGGAGTTCCCTCACCGGCATACTCCCAAACTCCTACATCCCCCGAGTTGTTCAGTCGGAATTCACGGGGACCTGGAGGTAGGTCCCAATTGTGACGGTTATAAATATTGGTTCGGCTTTTGCTGGGGACAATTAAGGCTCGGTCATGGCTAAGAGAGACGAGGCGGTGGTTAGGCACATGAAAGATCCAAGTAGGGAAGTAAGCCTCGTCAAGCCAGATACGGGGGTCATGTGGTTTAAGATGGTCGGTCGCATAACCCAAGTTTCTTGCTATTACAGTCACAAGACCACCACAGTCTACGGTAGGGCGTTGGTCAATAATAATTTGATGAAAGTGTAACGCCAGGACAATAGGTAGGTCAAGGGGATAAGGGTTACCGAGTAAAGAGTCACATATTAATTGTAGGACACACACATTGAGCCTAATGATGTTATCGATAGATGGCAAAAGACAGTGTGAAAGGATTTCAGCGAAATAACGAATGGCTGGGTTACGGATTTCAGCGGTAAAATTAGAATTGGGTTCGAAATCACGTTGTCCCGACGCTATGCGCCTCCACAAGTCTCTCCTAGTCGCACTACTTTGCGAATCACATAGGGGTCTACTTAGTCCGGTATCCGATGAGAGCAAACCTAGAGCTAAGCTAAAGTCGGAAATATTTAAACAGTGATTTCTACCAAACAAATTAAATTTGAACTCTTTAGGTGTGGTCGGGTTATCGATTGTAAAGGTACCTAAAAACTCACAAGTCAAGTCTTTATTTGTGCAAGGCACAAAATCAAGGAGTTTACTAATACCAATTCTAGACGATAACTCTCTAATATCGTTCTTAATTCCTAGAGTTTTCATTGTGAATGGACAAGGCCATCTCGTACTCTGAAAGTTCTTTTCAGAGAAGGTACGAGCAAGGGGTGAATTAGGGTAAGGTAAAAGTTTAGGCCTAGAAGACTTACTAGAAGATGAATGCTTAGAAGGATTAGAAGTCGAGGCCGTACCTTGTTTACGCGCGGCTCGTTGAGCTCTTGTCTCCATGATAATAATTTGCAAGAAAAATCCCAAAACTTTTGCTTCTCCTTTCTTCAAAAACCCAAATAGATAATCCACCAAGTATGGAAATGAAACTAGGGATGGAGGTTTAAATGTAGTATGGAAGGTGGTTTAATGATGTTATGGTGGATGAAAGGATGAAATGAATTGTGGGGTGAAAAAGGTGGTATAAATAAGGGTGTTTGAGGAGGGAAAGTGAAAGTTTAAAGTTGGTGGTAAAAATTTGGTGTAAAAATATTTGGAGGGAAAGTTATGTTGAGGTAAATTGTTGGAGGGAGATGAAAATGTAGTGAGTGAGTAAAAAGTGTAGGTGATCGGTCAAGTTACTCCGCCGTGTGAAATTTCACCCGGTCGGGCACCATCGGGTGAAATTTCACCCGACGACTTTTCGTCGTGAAAATCGTTTTGTCAACTTATTCTCCACCGGGTGAAATTTCACCCGGTCAAAATCTCACCGGGCGAAATTTCGCCCGGTGGTATATTCTTTGGTTCCGGCAATTCTGGCAACTTTTCCGTGGGGCGAAGTTTCGCCCGGTCGAGTCTCACCGGGCGAAGTTTCGCCCGGCGGTCTTCTTTGCTGCGTTTTTCCGCCTTGCCATTTCATGTCTCTTCAATAATTACATAGAGATTCAAATATATGACTCGACTCACATTACATAATCAATATTTCCCACAAACATGCTTGTGGTCTTCGATTTAAGCTCCATAACTTCTCCAAAAGCTTGATCTTCATCCAAATTTATGCTCCATTATGAAATCCAATTTCAATCATTCTTCTCAAGCTAACAAAACTAATAAACTCAAAGAAATATGATACATATATACAAGGTGGTTGTTGAGGATACCACCAAACCTACATCAACTTCGAGAGGGGGTTAAACAAAGCTCCCCGATGGGAGCTCACCAAGCTTCATAGTAGCAAAGGTCTCACGAATATGACCGGGATGATAAATCATCAAACGTTGCCCATTAACCATGAACTTCCCGGTTTCCGGGCTAGATATCTATATCGATCCATATGGTTGCACTCCGATCACTTCAAATGGACCTGACCATTTTGATTCAACTTACCGGGGAAAAGCTTAAAACGAAAGTTGAAGAGTAATACCTTATCACCAACGCAGAAGTCCTTACGAAGAATTCGAGAATCGTGCCATTGGCGAGTTTGTTCTTTGTAGATCTTCGAATTTTCGTAGGCCTCAAGTCTTAGTTCTTCTAATTCTTGTAGTTGGAGAAGGCGATTATTTCCTACAACACTCTCATCGAAATTTAGCTCTTTGATTGCCCATTTGGCTTTGTGTTCTAGCTCCACCCGTAAATTACAAGCTTTACCATACACAGACGATAAGGAGTGGTTCCAATCGGCGCTTTGTAAGCCGTCTTCAATGCCCAAAGGGCGTCATTTAATTTCAATGACCAATCCTTTCAGTGTGTATTTATAACTTTCTCTAAAATTCCCTTGATTTGACGGTTGGAGATATCGGCTTGCCCATTTGATTGAGGGTGGTAGGCTAAGGACATCTTGTGAGTGATACCATACTTCCTAAGAAGGTGTTCAAAGGTATCTTTCCTAAAATGAGAGCCTCCATCACTAATTATGGCTCTAGGCATACCGAATCTCGGGAAAATCACGTTCTTGAAAAGCTTGATTACAACCTTGGAGTCATTGGTGGGGGAAGGTACGGCCTCGATCCATTTTGAGACATAATCAACCGCGACTAGAATGTACTTGCTACCAAAAGAGGATGTGAAAGGACCCATGAAATCAATGCCCCAAACATCGAACAATTCAATCTCCAAGATAGGTTGAAGGGGCATCTCATTTCTTCTTGTTATATTGCCACTTCGTTGTGATGCATCGCATGTGAGAATGAAAGCTCGAATGTCTTTGAACATGGAAGGCCACCCAAACCCGCTTTGGAGAACCTTGGCAATTGTCTTTTGATTGGCCAAGTGTCCACCATAAGATGTCGAGTGAAGGTGCTTCACAATATTATATCCTTCTTCGGCCGTAACACATCGTCGGTAAATTCCATCTATACAACGGCGAAATAAATAAGGCTCGTCCCAATAATAGCGTCAGGCTTCATAACGTAGTTTCTTCCTCTCTTGCTTGGAATAATCGTCCGGAATAAAATGAGATACTAAGAAATTGACTATATCGGCATACCAAGGTGTAATAGTTTCAACGGCCATCAAGGCCTCATCTCTCATAGCTTCATTGATGGGGATACCATCATCATCGTCGCTTTCTTTACCAACCGTTAGTCTACTAAGATGATCCGCTACCAAGTTCTCCGATCTGGCTTTGTCTTTAATCTCAATATCGAATTCTTGTAAAAGGAGGACCCACCGAAAGAGTCGGGACCTTGTCTCCTTTTTTGGACATTATGTAACGAATCGCCGCATGATCGGTGTGAATAATGACTTTGGAACCGGTAACATAATTTCGAAATTTCTCCATGGCATAGATAACGGCAAGCATCTCTTTTTCGGTTGTGGTGTACCTCGATTGGGCTTCATCTAGCGTCTTGCTTGCATAATAAATCACATGTAGCTTCTTATCAACCCGTTGTCCTAGAACGGCACTAACGGCAAAATCGGATGCATCGCACATGATCTCAAATGGGAGCTTTGATAATCGGTGTGGTAGTGAGAGCGGTCTTTATCCTGCAAAAAGCCTCAAGACACGAGTCATCAAAAACAAAAGGTGCATCTTTCATAAGCAAAGAAGTCAAAGGCTTAGCAATATTGGAAAAGTCTTTAATAAATCGTCTATAAAAACCGGCGTGACCTAGAAAACTCCTCACCCCTTTGACATTTGTAGGTGGTGGCAAGTTCTCAATCACGGAGACTTTCGCCTTATCGACTTCAACTCCTCTATTAGACACAATATGACCTAGGACAACACCTTGTTCAACCATAAAATGACACTTTTCCCAATTCAAAACAAGTCTATACTCTTCACATCGAGCTAACACTTGATCAAGATTATCAAGACAAGAATCAAAAGATGTACCATGGACACTAAAATCTTCCATAAAAACTTCCACGGATTTTTCAATAAAATCGGAGAAAATAGCCATCATACATCTTTGAAACGTTCTCGGCGCATTACACAATCCAAATGGCATCCTTCTATAAGCATAGGTGCCATAGGGACAAGTAAAAGTGATCTTCTCTTGGTCATCGGGATGAATAGGAATTTGAAGAAATCCGGAATGACCATCAAGGAAACAAAAATAAGAATGATGCGCCAATATTTCAAGCATTTGATCAATAAAGGGAAGGGGGAAATGATCTTTTATGGTGGCCGTGTTCAATTTACGATAGTCTATACACATGCGCCAACCGGTAATAGTCCTAGTAGAAATCGACTCACCCTTTTCTCCGTTAACAACCGTCATTCCTCCTTTTTTCGGCACAACTTGTACGGGGCTAACCCATTTACTTCCGGTTATTGGGTATATAATGTTAGCCTCATACAACTTGAGGACTTCCTTCATGACAACCTCTTTCATGGTGGGGTTCAACCTACGTTGACCCTCAACCGAAGGACGGTGGTCATCATCAAGGATGATCCTATGCATGCAAACATTTGGACTTATGCCTTGGAGGTCGGCAATGCTATACCCGATGGCCTTTTTGTGCTTTCTCAAAACAATTAAAAGTTTTTCCAATTGAGGACCATCAAGGGTAGCATTGACGATAACGGGATAATTAGTTCCTTCTAGAAAAGCATATTTGAGGGAAGATGGGAGTGGTTTAAGTTCAAGATTAGGAGGAGAAGATACCATACTCTTACCCACCGGTAGTGGTTCTACCTTTTCATCATGCAAACATTCTTCTTCAAGAGGTGGAGAGTCAAATGGTTCTTCTTCTTGCTTATCATCATCTATCAAGCTATACTCAACCAAACTATCAATAACTTCAATGGAATGCATTTGTTCAATCATTGGTTGTTTAAGAGCTTGAGAAAGGGAAACCTCTACCGACTCGTTCCCTATGTTAAATGACAACTTTTCATTCTTAACATCAACTATAGTAACACCGGTAGCCATAAAAGGTCGACCTAAGATAATGGGGGTAATAGTGTCTTCGGGCATATCCATGACAACAAAGTCTGAGGGGATGAAGAACTTACCAACTTGAACGGGTACATCCTCTAGTATCCCAAGTGGGTACTTGACGGACCTATCCGCAAGTTGAATCGACATACTAGTGGGTCTCATCTCCCCCACACTAAGTCTTTTAGCAATAGAATAGGGTAACAAACTAACACTAGCCCCTAGGTCGCATAAAGCTTGATTAACAACAACATTTCCTACCCGACAAGGGATGGAAAAACTACCTGGATCGTCTAGTTTCTTTGGCATTTCGTTCATAAGAATGGCACTACATTGACCCGTGAGAGGGACACATTCTTTATCCTCTATTGTTCTCTTTTTAGTCAAGACGTCTTTCAAAAACTTGGAATAGAGGGGCATTTGAGAAATTACCTCGGTGAAAGGTAAAGCTACCTCTACTTCCTTTAACATATCCACGAAATGGCTAAATTGGGCATTCTCTTTGTGTGGCTTAGCTCGTTCGGGAAAAGGCAATGGAGGAACAAAAGTGGGAGGCTGTGGAACATTAGATTCTTCTTCTTCTTCGGCTAATCGCTCCACCTCTTTTCTTTTGGCTTCTTCGGCTTCCATTTGCTCTTTCTTCTTTCTTTGTTCTCTTAATTCATTCTCCGCATTTTGGAGGATATCAAACTCCGCTTGTATTCCCCGGTTTTGTTTGGGGGAAGTAGGAGATGATTCTTGTGGTGCACTTGGTTGATTAACCTTGGATGGGGTAGTCTTGGTGTTCAAGTTCAAATTCTTATATGGGTCCTCAAGTTCTTTGCCACCTCTCAAAATGACGGCATTTGCTTGGTGTGAAGGATCTCTTGGGTTTTGGGGTTGACTAGGCAAACCATGGGGTGAATGAATTGGTGCGGCTAAGGCTTTTGTTGCTTCTTGTGATTCCCAAACCTTTAGCCTTGCCTTGGTATCTTGATGTTCATTCCATAGTTGGCCAACGGTTCTTTGCAAATCATTATAGTTCTCCCATGAAGGACCTCCTTGACCAAATTGAGAATTGTTTGATTGGCCATAAGATTGAGAGGGTTGATTGAATGGTTGTTGATTGTAACCTTGGTTACCATGAGAATTTCCTTGGAACCCTTGATTGTATCCATGATTAAAGTGATTACCATGTTGATTTTGGTAATTGTTGTAGTTGTTAGAAACATGGAAGTTGCTACCTTGTTGATTGAAGTTGCTCCTTTGATGAGGAGGCGTATATGGGGGCATATTTGAAGGACCTTGGTTAAAGGGCCTTTGTTGACTTTGATTGAATGGCCTCATTTGACTCCTTTGGGTGCGCGGCATCGAATTTTGAACATTTTGATTTCCATAAGAGAAATTAGGATGAAATCTTGTGCCGGCATTGTAAGTATTAGAAAAATGATCAAATTGAGGTCTTTGCCCATATACTTGTATAGCTTGAACTTCATTTGGCTCTTCAACATATGTTTCTTCATTAGGAATGCAAAAGCTAGAGTCGTGGCCACAATTGCCACAATGATCACATTGAACTTCCCATGTTAATTGCTTTGGAGGAGATGGTTGCCTTGGTGGAACACTCCCTTGAATTTGGTACATACCTCTAGGAGTGGGCTTCGAACTCATGGCATCCATTCTCTTTTTCAATTCTTCACGTTTCGTTTGGAATTTCAATTCGTTAGAACTCGTAGATGAGTTTGTGGACATGACATAGGTCCACCCTGACGCGGCCACGCGCGGGTTTGGGGAGGCGAATGAATCTCCATATGAGAATGGATCGAATTGAAATTTAAATCGAAGTTGGAGTCGCCACCGAACTTTGTGGGAGTTCGGGCCCGTTCGAACCCACTCTATGTCGTAGTGGGCCGTGTATAAAATACGGCCCATTTCGATGTCAGAGTTTATCAGATTCGTCCCTTTGCATTTGATACCGATACCGACTTGATTGGATACCGTGTATTGAATGACTCTCGTTGCCAATGGTTTCGGACATCCGGAAACCGAGGTTCTGAGTAAGGGGTGAGGGTACGTGTTGGGAAGTTCACAAAGAACACCCAATCCCGCCCGCACATTAGCGGCCTCTACTAAGATATCGAATGATTTTTGAATACGCGCGTTAGTAATACGATGAATGATATGCAAACATTGTTTTCCTAAGCATGCGAGGAATTGAATTGTGTTTCTAAGTCGGTTTAATGCAAGAAAATTTTAACGTCAAAGTTGAATTTAGCATGTGAGGTTCGTTTTAGTATAATAAAACAAACGATAAAAAAGAGATGAATTTGCTACAAAAGATGAACAAACGAGTTAGTATCGATTTGTGAATAAAAATATAGCAAATACGATGAATATGCGAGATCGAGAAAATATTAGTCGAAATCTGAAAATATTGCTAAAAAGACGCTGTTTTGTCTAAAAAACGAAGTTCGAAAATTAATAAAAAAACGAAAGACGAGCCGCGTTTCAGTCGGCCGCGCGGCTCGCCCGGGACGCGCGCAACTCGCGTCCCGGCCTGTTTTCGAAACCGATTTTTTGAAAATTCGATGTTTCTATTAAATCGCGTACAAATATTGCACAATTTGCACTCGATTTAATATTTTCGATATTCGTTATATTCGATGTTCGATTATGTAATCGATATCAAATACTTGGAATAGTTTTTAGAAAAGATGTAAATTTTGAGAAATCGTTTCGTAGAATAATAAAAAAAATGAACGAAAAGGGCTAAAAATGAGGCTCGGGTTTCAGGCCCGTGCGCGAGTCGCCTGGGAGGGGCGCGACTCGCGTGCGGGTCTGTCCCGGTTCCGTTTGTTGTTCGAAAATCGCTAATTTTGATAAATCGCGTACAAATACGAATTAATTTATACTCGATTTATGTTTTCGATATTCATCGTATCCGATATTCGATTATGAAATCGATATCGAATATTCGGAATGAATTTTAGGAAAAGTTTTGTAAAAAAGAATTTGAACGAAAAAAGATGTTAATTCTCTCCGCGTTAAAATCGTTGTATTTTGTAGAAAAAAAAGATGTAACGATTTTTTAGCATCGACGAGATTTAATTTAATTCTTTTAATACGATGTTCGACTATAGAGTTGATATCGTATTTTAAGAATGTTTGTTATATGAAAATAGTTTTAGTAATATCGATATTAGAAAAAAAACGACGAACGACCCGTAATAAAAAAGAACGACCGAAGACCCGTAAAAGGAAAAAAAAAAATGGACGACGAAAAAAGAAGAAAACGAGAGGGAGAAGAGAGAAAATAGAGAAGTCGGGTTTGGTTACACCCTCAACCTACATGTTTTAGTTTACTCGGATCGGAGCTCGTTGGAACGTGGCTTGGGCACAAGAGCGTCGAGTGGATGTCGGTGAGTTGTGGTGGCTCGGTTTGGACGTGAAGGGTGTCGGGTATCGGGGCCGGTTTCCTTCGGGTCTTAGATATAATATCGGTTTCTCGATGCTAAGTGTAAGGAGTTTTATGGATGTGTGTAATTGATGTGAATAATTCTGAATCTTAGATGTTGTTAGATGTGTTGTGCAAGGGGCCTATTTATGGGAATATTCCCGACCTTGGCTAGGAGAAGTGTTTGGGTTAGAACTACCGCTTAGGATAGGAAACGTAAGAAGCTGAGAAGAACGAGAATTCCGTTTACTTGGCAAAGAAGGAAGGGAGTCTCGGCTGGTATGGGCTGCTCGGTCGAGTGTTCGATTCGGTTTTTGGATAGAATTCCTACTTGAGATCGAATCCTATCCTTAAACGGATTTGTTTAATATTTTATGTAGCTGATTTTTTGTAGTGTTGGAGCTCGAATCAGCCATGTGAGGTGTCACGGCTGACTCGCGTGTCTTGAGAATATTTTTGACCGGGTTTTTGACTCGGTCGCTAAATGACGGTTTTACCCCTGGTGTCGGAATCGACCCAAATTAGTCTTATTTGACTTGAAACGACCCACTGGACCTAATTTCGAGGTTGGTTTTGTGAGATTTGTACTCCGTAAAAAGCCCAAGCTAAATGCCAATGATTTTGAGCCCGTTTCCGAGTATATTAAAGCACGTTTGCGTCCGATCATCATCGGGTGTTTGTCGGAAACTGCTATATAGACACCTAGCAGTCAAAAAGTGGGTGTCTATAGAGTTCACTTCAACTTTCTTTCTAGAATCCCTCGATTGACCCATTCTAGAATCGCTTCTTACCATCTTCTCAATAAGATTTTTAGATGCCTCATCGGTGAGAGAAGAGAAGTCTCCTCCGGCGGCCGAATTGAGGTTTTCCTTGGTTCTCGATGAAAGGGTGTTGTAAAACGTTTGGGTAGTTAGCCAATCGGGTATTCCATGATGTGGACATTTGCGCAACAAATCTCTAAATCTTTCCCAAGCCTCGCTTAAGCTTTCAAATTCATCTTGCTTGAATGTTTGTATCTCCATGCGATATTGATTAGTCTTTGACGGCGGAAAATATTTCTCCAAGAAGGCATTAGATAGTTGAGCCCATGTTGTGAAAGTATTAGCGGGATGGCCTTGAAGCCATCTACGAGCTCCATCTCTTAAGGTCTTCGGAAATAATAAACGATGCAATTGGCATGAAGTTAACCCATTGAGACGGGGTCCTACTAATTTTTCTTTAAATGAAGCGATGTGCTCTTGAGCATCTTCTTGAGAAAAACCGTGAAAAGTATATCTTGTTGGACCGCATTAGTCAAAGAGGCTTTCAATTCATAGTTCTCGGGTATCTCTCCGAAATCGACGGGAGAAGGTGTTTTTTCGTGTGTGAGTTGAGAATGAGAGGCTAGGGTCGCCATGTGTTGGATTGATGGTGATGGTGGATTTGAATTTGGTGAATTTGGAGAATTTGGAGGGGATGGATCTTGATTAGGTGGTGGTGTTTTCGGTGATGGTGATGGTGGTGGTGAATTTTGTGAAGTGGAAGGTATGGAAGGATTAATTGGAGTGGGATTGTGTGATGTGGAAGGTGTAGAAGGTGAATGTGGTAGGATGGGATTAAGGTTAGGATGTGATAATGAAGGATGTGGAATGATGGTGGTTGAGTTATTTCCTCGAAAACGCAATGCTCTGATCTAAAAGTCATTTCCGGCTCCGGATAGAACCACAAGGGCGATGACGTGTTCCTGAGCATAAAACTCAATTAAACGGTGAGACTCCTAGCACCTCACGGTGCTAGGGAAAAGAGAGAAGGGAAAAGAATCAAACACAACAACTAAAAACACAACAACAACTAGCCGTTCCCCGGCAACGGCGCCATTTTGGTGCGCGTCGAATTGTCGCCTATCCAACGCGGTCAAACGATATTTATAAGACTCGAGATTACACAATAACAAACAAGTAATCGTGGTAAGTCGAGGTCGGTCCATAGGGAACAATGTTGCGAGGATGAGTTTCAAGTGTCGTGTTCGATGTCTAGAGGGGGGGTTTTCTAGGGTTGAGTCTAAACTAAGGGAATATCTAGAGGGATAACAAGAGGAAATGCTAGTGGTGGTCAATCTAGGGAAAAGGTGTTGGGGAGAAGTCGGGATTCGGTACTTGGAGTCTAAGAAGGTCGGAATCGAGTTTTTGTCGCAATATTGATAAACTCACCTAAAATCCCGCTTTCGCGGCGAATGAGGGTAAGTCCCTAGTCATGGCAATTTCTACCCCGAGTTTCCCCATATTGATAGAAATTAGTCAAGGTCGGTCTAGTTGGCCGGACTAAAACAACAATGACATAACACCATAAATAAGATAAACCAACATGCAAGCAACCCACCAACATCCCTATATTCAAATAATTCAAGCCCTCATCCCTAAACTCCCCAACAAGAAATCTACTCATAAATCATTATGGAACACAACAAAATATCTACTAAGGAGAAGATTACTACAACATGCATATTAATTAGATCTAATGAAACTAACAACACTAATATGATCTAGACAAGATAATGATGAGAAAATAACATTAAAACTAAACTAGAGATTAGAGAGTGGAAGAGAATTATACCAACTATGTAGATATATAAGAAATAAGAAGATTGCATGAAAAAAGATTGAATCTTTGATGAATAAAGTGAAGAACTTGTCACTAATCCTTCAATAAACCCAAAAAATCTTCAAATAAAACTTGAAAAATCTTCTTACAAACTTCAAATCTAGATAATTGTTGATGGAAACTTGTAGATCTACTATTAGTTACTATGTAAACTACTAGAATTTTGGAGGATTTTTACTAGAATACTACTAAACTACTACTAATGGATGGTGTAATAGGATGGTGGAGTTGTGTAATGGCTTCCCTCCTTAGCACTATGGAGAGGTGACTTGAGCAATAAACTAGGGTAACATATATATAGTAATCTCTTAATGAGTATTTAACCTAAAGCCCAAATCCAACTTTATGCTCCATTAGTGAGACAATCTCCCTTTGCATCTCCATGGGGTGAAACTTTGCCCTGCGGACTTGACGATAATTCCCACCGGGTGAAAATTTCGCCCGGTGAGATTTTCTTCCATTTTTCGCGTTTTTGGCACTTCTTCCCATCGGGCGAAATTTCACCCGGTCGCCCGGTCAGTTTCGCCCGGTGGGGAGGCTCGGAAATTCTTCGGGGGAGGCGTTTCACCGTCGGGTGAAATTTCGCCCGGTGGTGTCTCACCGGGTGAAATTTCACCCGGTCAGTTTTTCTGGCCTCGAATCTTGTCTCATTCTTCGTTGTATGATCGGATGACTTCAAACTTTAAGTTGTGTGCTTTGCTCTTTGGACGGTTTTCCCTTCTCTTGTGCTCATGGAAGCTCAATCGTGATTTTTGTAGCAAAATCTATCAAAATTGATAGAAAAACTACCAAGAACACGTAAAACGCACAAGAGGGATGCTAATGCGAGAAGTACGCAAAATATGGCGATAATCGCACTCAAGACTCGCAAAACCAGGGAAAAACGGGTCTAAATAGAGGGAAAAATGGTCTAAATTTAGCACGCAACAATTGTAGTCTGGATCTCGGTATTATCAGCGTAATTCCGAGCAAATTCAGTAGCCACATCGTCCCAAGTCTTGTATTTCTTGGAATCGAGCCTGTAGTACCAGGCCTTGGGGTGCTTCTCAAGAGAGGAAGCGAATAAGTGCTTAAACATGGTGGATTTCACCCCTTTGACCGCCATGAATTCTTAGAAAGCCCGGATGTGGTGGACCGGGTCTTCAGTACCCTCAAACATTGGAATTCCCGTGAGGTTGAGGTTGGCAGGTAGCTCGTTATCCAAAGGTGAATAGGAACGAGCATTTTCAGTGTGGATCGAGTTGTGTGTCGACAGGTGGACCTGTTCTTCAAGCTTGCGAACAGCGCCGATTAACTCGGCTATGGGCCTAGTGGGCTCAGATCCAGTGGGAGTCTCTTTCTCCACGGCACTCAGACGGGTGGGCAAAATTGCCTGGTCAGTCCGGATGGCCGTCAGTTGCGTTTCCATCTTGGCCAGTGCGGCGGTCAGTTGATCCAAAGTCGCCTGCATTTTTCGTTGTCTGGTTTCGGGTGGCCTGTCTGTAAGAACACCGCGTAATCAGAAACTAGCCCAAATCCCGGAATTGAAAGTACATCCTGAACAAGAATGAAAAGGGAAATGACTCGGAAAAGACACCTAGACGGGTGACTTGTGAAAGGTGGGCCTTCCTTAGGATTCGGCGGGTGGGCCGAGTCCTGTTCGAAGAAAGGTCCACGTGAGACATCCCCAGACTTTGGACTCGATTGTGTAGATGAGCCCTCCTTTGTAGGAGTATGTCCTACGTAGGTGGGCCTTGCCTTAGTCTAATAAGGCGGACTGGGATAGGGAAGAAACTCGTGATGTAAGATCGACAGAGTTTCGACGCTAGAGACTTCGACGACTTAAGACACGACCCGAGACTGCTAAATACGGGAAGTCCTAAGAAGAGGAAGGTTTTGAAAAGGATTTTTTGAAAAAAAATCCGAAAAAAACGGTGGAGGGGCCCGATTTTTCGAAAATCGGAAAAAAAATTACCGGGCCTCGATTTTGAGAGTTCGAAAATATTTTCGAGTTTTGAAATGGGCAGAATACCGGCTAGAAATAGGCTATTTTGAGTAAACTCATAAGTCCTAAATTCGGTATACGTCCCGGGTTTTGAAATTGGATAGTTTGAAAAGATGCAATTTTTGAAAAAGACGGTTTTTGAAAACGACACGGAAACCAAGTAGCATATAGTCACGTAAGCATTATAACGACGCCATGTATGCTTTACACTAAGTCTCATACCAGTGCACATAGTCTAGACGTTGATCGGGACGGACTTTCTAAGTCGAGTTGAGCGTAGAACATGCCGCGAAACCCACTCGAATCGACTATGGACACCTTCGACATATCCATATTGGAGTACATCACGGTATAGTGGGACATCGGTCGTGAGTACCGGCCCGGGAAAATATGGGGTTATGCATGAACCGTAAAACTAAAATGCGTATTGTACTAGTCAAACGATTTCTATTCGAGTCTCGCCCTGAGGATGCCGATGGTAAGTCACGCATTAGCTAATCCCCAGCGGAGTCGCCAAATTGTGGACATGACATAGGTCCACCCCGACGCGGCCACGCGCGGGTTTGGGGAGGCGAATGAATCTCCATATGAGAATGGATCGAATTGAAATTTAAATCGAAGTGGAGTCGCCACCGAACTTTGTGGGAGTTCGGGCCCGTTCGAACCCACTCTATATCGTAGTGGGCTATGTACAAAATACGACCCATTTCCGATGTCAGAGTTTATTGGGTTCGTCCTTTTGCATTTGATACCGATACCGACATTATCGGATATCGTGAATTGAATGACTCTCATGCGCCAACGGTTTCGGACATCCAGAAACCGAGGTTCTGTGTAAGGGGTGAGGGTACGTGTTGGGAAGTTCACAAAGAATACCCAACCCCACCCGCACTTAGCGGCCTCTACTAGGATATCGAATGACTTTCTAATACGCGTGTTAGTAGTTAGGTTAAATGATATGCAAACGTTGTTTTCCCTAAGCATGTGAGAAATTGAACGGGTTTCTAGGTCGATTTAATGCAACTAATTCTAACGTCAAAGTTAAATTTAGCATGCGGGTTCATTTTAGTACAATAAAATAAACAAATAAATCAACAAGAAAATAGAAAACTTGTTAGTAACGGTATAACGATAATAACGGTTTGCGAATAATATAAAATAATATGGAATTATGTAAATAAGATAATGAATGATTTTGAAAAGTGATGTTTCACGTGATAGATTAGGCACGTGTTGACATAAGTCATAAAAAAGGTATTACCGAAACTAGAAGACGGTATAGGACTCACGTTTTTGACGTGATAAAGGGCTACTCGACCGAGTCATTGGAGGACTCAACTTAGTGGACCTCTAGAAGAGCTTCTGTCCCATTTTTTTAGACCCTACTCGATCGAGTTATTGACGAACTCGACCGAGTACGCTGCCACTCGACCGAGTCATTGCGAGACTCGACTGAGTGGAGGTCAAAAAGACTTTCTGTCTCGGTTTTTTGGGTGCCACTCGACCAAGTGGGCTAGGCAATCGGTCGAGTGCCCCCTGTACGAACTAGGGTTCGCTTGCGATTTTGTTATCGATTTCGAAATTGCTTTTGATTTTTCTAATTCGATGATTCTGCCGAATCGGGCATAAATATTATATAATTTATGCTCGATTCGGATTTTGATAAATCGTTAATTTGTCGAATCGGGTGTAAATATTATGGGATTTATACTCGATTCGTATGCATGATAATCGTCATATCTCTGATGGGCCGGAGTTAGTCGTAGTTATTACGACGGTATTTGTGTAATTTTGTGAGCTTAATCGAGTATCTTGTGGTATATTTGCGTTATTTTGGTACGAATGTAATATGAGCTATTTGGAGCATTCTAATCTCGATCGTTACTTGGGCCAAGAACAAATGATTCATGAAGAATTGGAGAGCCCAATAGAAGACACGGAGCGAGGAAGCAACGAAGAAAACTGTGAAGGCGATCAGGCCTCCAGGCGAGTCGCATGACCACTGAGCGAGTCGCGTGAGAGCGCGAGTCGCGCGGCCTCTACACGACTCGCGCGGCATCCTGTTTCCGTGACGCGTCTCAACTCTATTCCGCTTTAATTTATTCCGTTTTGAAGACTTTGTTTTATTTAGGAAACTTTATATCTTTTTATTTTATTTTATTATTATTATTATTATTAGGAGACTAGTATTAGGTTAAGGGAGATGGATTATTCATTATCAATCATATCACATTCAGTTAGAATTAGAGAAGAGGCAAAAACCCTAGCATGAAGAACTAATTCCATCATCTCGGATTAAGATTTGAAGCTACTAATTATCCGATTGTGAGACTTTAATTCATCTATATATTTTCTCTTGAGTATTGTTATTTCTCCGTTCATATTCGCATGATTGTTGAATGTTTAGATTAAAGTAGCTAATTAATCTTTACAATTATCAATCTATTGTTATTCTAGCGATTGAATCCGTAATTGTTCAAAACCGTTAGATAAAGTAACAATCTTTAGCCTTAATATTGGATGCGTTTCATCATATCTAGGTTAGAGAGAGATTTAACTTGTGATTCGAACTAATAATCGCGTGTTTTATTGGTCGTCACTTCTATCGTTCTCTATTCGTTAATGCTATTATTGAATTAAACTTAATCGCGTGTATTAGGTTGTTTGATAATTAGGTTATTTGATTATTGCGTTTCGAGTCAAATAATATCTGCGTGAGATTTGGGATTTACTTCCCACGATAGTTTGCTCAAGAGTTAGGAGAAAGTTGTTAGTCTATGATCAATTTGATAATTAGTTGTGGAAAATTCTTATCTGAGATCGTTTTAATCATCTGAACCCTTCGTTATTATTCTCGATTTCGTTGTTTGCTTATTAGTTAGTTTAGTTACTCAATCACCCAATCAACCCCCCTTTCTTAGTTATTAATTACTGCTAGTTTTAATTCACTTAAATTACTTTGTCTTCTCTGTGGATCGACCCTTATTTTCCTACACTATTATATTAGTTTTGTGGTTATAAGTGCATAAATAGTATCTTTGGGAGCATACGACTTCGGCTCACCAATCCCATATTCGATTATTGAATCGATATGGAATATTAGAGCGAAAGCTTGAAGAAAATAATATAAGTCGTTTTAAATCAACTAAGACGATATAGATTTTCTCCGCGTTTATAGTGTCGTAATTCTAACGAATTATGTGACAACTATTTTGGCATCAACGAAAAAACGTGTTAGTTGAATTATTTGACTAAACCATTAGATTCAACATCCAATTATTGAATTGGTATCGAATCTAATAGATCGACACTTGAAAAAAAACTCGACTTGATTCCCTCCGCATCCCGACATCATAATTAATTCTTGCGAATTGTTTGATGTCGGATCCGCATCAACGGGTTTCGACTCAACTTGAACAATAAAAAACGGGAATTAAGGAAAGGTTTTAATCGGTGTATGCGATGCGATAAAAAAAAACAAAAAAAACAACGACGACAACGACGTCGGACGGACGACGACACGCGCGAAAAAGAGAAAGAAGGGAGAAGAACGGGATTTTTTGCACCCTCAACCTACATGTTCTTGTCTCGGACGGGACTCGTTAACTGTGGCTTGCACATGAGTATCGAGATGTAAGTGGAGTTATGGTGATTAGGGTTTGGATCCTAGATGCTAGGGTTAGGGTTTGAGATAGGATTAGTGTAGACTAAGAATGAATTAGGGTTCAAAGATGTGTGTAAAAGTGTGTGCATGGGGGTGCTTATATAGGCATTGGCCATGCACCCCGGCTAGGATTACTCGACCGAGTAGCCCCCTGACTCGGTCGAGTGGCCCAAACAACCGCAGTCGGGCTCGTTACAAGGCCCACTCGATCGAGTGGAGCTGGCACTCGATCGAGTGGGTCAGCTGGAGCGAGAGGTTTGGGCTTCTTGGACCTCGAGTTGGATACTTGACGGGTTTTGTATTTGGGTTAGACTTTTGATGTCTATGTGGTTGTTGTTTCGGAAACGGCTTTGACTGGGGTTGACCCAATTGCCAAAAGTCGGTTTTATTTCCGGTGTCGGTTTTGACCCAAATTAGTCTTGTTTGATTGGAAATGACCCACTGGGCCCGAATTTGAGGTTGGTTTTGCGAGATTTGTACTCCGTAAGTGCTTAAGCCAACAACTAATGGTTTTGAGCCCATATCCGAGCGTGTAGAAACACGTTTGTGTCTGATCATCATCGGGTGTTTTTTGGAAACTGCTATAGACACCTGGCAGTCAAAATGTGGGTGTCTACAGCTACTATTATATCCGTCCTAATATGCTCAATTGACACTCTACATTTCTACACATCCTTTTTAACTGATAAGTATTTCAATTCAATATGATTTGCACCCTTAGAGTACTTATCGTTTTTAGAGAAGAATAGGGTTGCTTCATTATCACAATAAATTCTCAGCGGCTTGGCTATACTATCGATGATCCAAGTCCTAAGATAAAGTTCCGCATCCACAATGCATGAATAGTGGCTTCAAAGCATGCCACAAATTCAGCTTCCATAGTGGAGGTAGCAAAGATAGATTGTTTTCCACATTTCCATGCATGATACTGCTCCTTCAGCTAATAGGAAGACATAACCAAATGTTGATTTCCTAGTATCAACACATCCGACATGGTTTGATTCTGAATATCCAATAACCTCTAAATCATTATCGGATCTCCTAAATGTAAGCATGAGCACCTTGGTTCCTTGCAAGTACATGAGCACTTTCTTTGCGCTCTCCAATGGTCCATCCCGGGATCACTTTGATATCGACACAAATTCCATAAGCAAAGCTGATGTCTGGTCGAGTACATGTTTGAACATAGTTCAAGCTCCCAACCACTGAAGCATAAGGAATTCTTTCCATTTCTTTTCGTTCTAGCTCATTCTAGGACATTGCATTTTACTGAACTTATCCCCTTTCTGTATAGGAACGATTCCGAGCGAGCAACTCTCCATTCTATATCTCTCTAAAATTTTATTGATGTAAGTTTTCTGAGACAATCCTAACAATCCTTGTGACCTATTACGGATTATTTCAATCCCAATCACATAGGATGCCTCACCCATATCTTTCATCTCAAAATTTTTAGAGAGATACTTCTTTACATCATGTAACATACCCATATTATTCGCAGCAAGCAAAATGTCATCAACATACAGAACTAAAATTACAAACTTACTCCCACTGATCTTCATATAGATGCACCGATCAACGATGACCTCTAGCTATGAAACCATACGATGTGATAGTATCATTAAAATTTAAGTACCACTGTCGGGAAGCTTGTTTTATTCCATATATCAATTTTCTCAGCCTACAAACCTTGTCCTCATTACATGGAGCTAAAATACCCTCAGGTTGCTTCATATATACTTTCTCTTCAAGTTCACCATTTATAAAAGCGGTTTTCACATCCATTTGGTGAAGCTCGAGAACATAATGAGCCACCATTGCCAACACAATTATTAAGGAATCCTTTTTAGATACTGGAGAGAAGATTTCCTTATAGTCAATGTCGTCTTTCTGAGTAAAACCTTTGGCGATAAGTCGGGCTTTGTATCTTTCTATGTTCCCCTTAGAATCCTTTTTGATCTTATAACACAACTAAATCCCACACTTTATTATCATCCATTGATTTCATCTCTTTTTTCATAGTAATTAACCACTTTTCAGAATCGTTGCTTTCTATGGCTTTTTGAAATGAGACGGGATCCTCTCTAATGCTTAAGTCACATTCACTTTCCACATGATAACACACATAATCATCTGAAATAGCATGTCTTTTTTCTCTTACATACCGCCTTGGTTGTTCATGTGGTGTATCATTTCCTCCTTGAATTGTGACTTCTGATTCATTGTTATTGTCATTTTGTGGGTGTTGGACATCATTATGTTGCTCCATTGTGTCATTTGACTGTATAGGAATAATGGGTACAACTTCAGAGAGTGAATTTCTTCCCGAATTTCATGAATATCCACATTTCATGGTTTATCACTCCCACTAGTTTGACCATTTACCAGTCTCAACTATTCTCGTACTGTGGTTAGGATAGTAAAATACATACCCCTTTGACTTTTCAGGATAGCCAATGAAAAAAACCACTGACCGTCCTAGAATCTAGCTTCTTTTCATGAGGGTTATATAACCTCACTTCAGCTTGGCAACCCCATACTCTAAGATGTCTTAAGCTCGGTTTCCTTCCTGTCCACAGTTCATAAGGAGTCTTAGGAACTACTTACTAGGAACCCGATTTAAAACATAGGTTGATGTCTTTAATGCATAGATCCATAAGGAAGAGGGTAAGGAACAATTGTTTAACATGCTCCTAACCATTTCAATTAGAGTACGATTCCGCCTTTCAGCTACAGCATTCTGCCGAGGTGTACCTGGCATAGTATATTGAGCATAAATGCCTCTATTTTCAAGAAGCTTTGCAAACGGACCAGGACACTGCCCATTTCGGTGAACCTTACATAATATTCACCACCTCTATCCGATCTCACAATTTCTTATTTTCTAGCTCCCTTTCTACTTCATTCAAGAATATCTCGAGGACATTCACAGAATGGGCATTTTCATGCAGTAGATAAGTGTATCCATATCGTGAGTAGTCATCAATAAAGGCGATAAAGTACTTTTCACCACTCCAAGAAGAAGCGTCAAAAGGTCCACAAATATCAGTGTGTATAGTTTCAAGTAGCTGAGAACTTCTCGTGGCTGGTTTCTTTACTGTGTGTTCAGTATGCTTACCCTTAATGCATTTTATACACACATCTAAGTCATTAAAATCTAATTGAGGAAGAATTTCATTCTTTATCAACCTCAATAACCTTTCTTTAGATATGTGACCTAGTCTTTGATGCCACAAGTAAGTTGAAGTTTCATCTGATGCACTACGTTTAATGTCTCTACTTTCAACATGATACAAAGATTCAGAAAAATTAACATCAAGATTGAACTTATAAAGAGAATCACATAAAGTATCAATACCACAAAAGTAATCATTCTGGTACAAAATAAACATTCCAAGTTCAAACTTAATTTTAAAACCTACATCATCCAACTTACTTAAAGATACAAGATTTCTAGCACATTCGGGTACATAAAGACAATTTATAAGATCTATTTGACAACCAGTGTCTGAGATCAACGATAGGTCCCAATGCCCTCAATTCGTGCCTTCATCCTGTTTCCCATGGATAGATATTCATTTGGTCCTCTTATGGGCCGGATCGAACTGAATCCCTGTTTAATATGAGAAACGTGAGTAGTAGCACCAGAATCTAACCACTAGGTATTTTTAGGCACTTCAATAAGGTCTGATTCAAAGCATACAGAACAATAATGCATACCTTTCTTTTCGAATCAATCTTTCAGTTTCGGACATTCTTTCTTGAAATGTCCCTTTTTCTTACAAAAGCGACACTTCAAATCTTTTTTCATCTTACTTTCGGGTCCTTTAATGTAAGATTTGCCCTTGTTTTTGCCTTTCCAACCTGGTGTGCTCTTGCTGCTGCTGGCTCCTTCATGACCTACAAGATGGACAACTGGGGTTTTTGCCTTCTTTAATCTCCCTTCCTCCTGATGAGCATAGCCTTTAACTCTTGAAGTTTCCATTTAACCGTTAATGTGTTATAATTCACTTGAAACTGGCTAAACTCATTAGGTAGGGAGTTAATAACAAGTTGCACCAAGAAGGAATCATTTACTTCCATCCCTAGCTTCTTTAACTTTGTTGCCAGATTTGACAGTTCTGTCACATGAGTGTGCATTGATTCCGAGCCGTGCAAGTCATATTTCTTAGTAGTCATATTGACTTGTCCGCCAGCTCGGATTGGGAGCACTCCTTAATTTTTTCCATGAATTCCCTCGCTTTCTCTGTTTTAGGCATTGATGGCTTAATACTTTCAGCCATTGTCAATCTCATGAGGGTTAAACTCAGCCTGTTAGAGCATTCCGATGACTACATATAAGGAAATTTCTTCCTTGATGCTCTTGTCAGTTATGGCTGAGGGTTCCTCATCAGAAATTATAGCTAGGTCGAGGGCCATAATACCCAGTGTGAACTGGATTTCTTCAGACCATTCATCATAATTAAGCCCATTAAACATTACAACAGAGTTAGCGGATGCAGGTAAATTAGATGAGACAGCAAAAATTTACACATGTTTAACCTATTAGTGCCATGAAAACATAATACAAATTCAGAAACATTATTACATACACATTTAAGTAACCTTTGGGCAATACTAAAATGCATATACTATAATCGATGTTATAAATACTTTAATAGTCAATCATCAACATATCAAAATTTTAAATGAATGACATCTTTGGACATACATAACATTCAAATTTCGTACAAATAATAATTTAACCCTTTCATATTATTATTTATATTTCATGTTCCTCCTTTGGGTGGTCACATAAACATGCATAATAAAATATAGGACTTTAACATATAGCATCTCTATAATATGGTCTAAAAAACCATTTAAACTTTTTATATGTTTAAGGGTATCATAACAAGGTCACTTTGGTGACTAACATAAACATACAATATAAACATTAAACTTTAATGGATAATTTTCATTATAATGTGTTAATTTTTCATAAACACAAAATTCACCCATCACAATGAAAGCATTATGGTGAAAGTAACAGAATTCAACAACAGAGTAGTTTATAGTGTATCGACTATTTATATACTTATTGTTCATTAATCCATACAATACCATACGCAGCGGAAGAAAATAAACATTATTGTGTCAATAATCATGTTTGAACATGGACGTACATGCAATATCAAATTCCACACATGATGAACCCTTAATAACATGAATTTCATGATTATATCATGCACAAAGAAGATGACCGTATGAAATCATTCGTCAAAATCATCAAACCATTATAGTCTGTATTCACAAGCATGTCACACGAGTTGCATTCTGCCTTAATTATGAATCACTGACCTTGTCTTAAACTATATCATTAATGACATAATACCTTGTCCTAAACTGACATATTGTTATTAATTTATTATAGATTAGTTACCCACATGACTGACTATCTAGTATCATGCACAAATTCTTGCACGAATTCACGTGAAGCGATTAAAAGCAATAAATAAGATTAATTCATGAAACAATATAGTCATAGTGTCATACAACAACAAAACAGTACGTCGGCCAGCAAATCTTGATCATAATGAGTATATTGTATGCCTTGTGATATAATAAACATATAATCATTGCCCGCATATATTATAAAATCAGTATGTTTATAATTAAATCATTATTATTGTGCCTAATAATGAATACTGATTTAATAAACAAACATACGGAGACTCTATAATGCATACTGATTTAATAATCACCATTGTGCCGCATCAATGTGCCGCAAAATTTACTAATGCAGCGGACAAAATATATAAAAATTATGACGAATTTGCTTCGTGCGATGCAGAATGAGTATCATCGATACAAAACAAAGTAAGAACAATTCATGGATAAACTTTTCCGAGTAAATTAATCCAATCAATCTATAAATGCTCTAATACCAACGGTAAGATATACGTTATGATTCGATAATGAAATCAGTCCCATGATCATTAAAGATTCGATTTAATTCAACCCTTATACAATCGGTGAACGAAAAAGAGGACTAACCTTGGTTCATGTCTTACAGACGCGCTCAATAATAGTAAGAGATAAAGATTGATTCTCCTCCTTAACCTTTTTCCTTAATGTTCTCAATTTGATGGAGAAGAGAACTCTCTGACTTTCACAAACTGTTTGCTTTTGAGAAGATGAAGATATTACGTACACTATTATTTGATATGTATATGAATATATACATGTCAAGGGATACGTACTTGTTCATAACTCAAACCGTTCATATCTCTTCGTAAAGACATCTCGTGATATTGGGTAAGGTCGGAAGGAATAGTAATTCCCGACTTTAAGTACATTAACCGAAACCGATCCATCGCGGTGTCGTCTTTTATATTAAAGTCCCGTAATGTTTAATATGAACTTAATTTATATTAAACCCGAAACACTAAGGCCACACAAATATTATTAAATATTCTAACATTTTCCCCTAATGCAAAAGTACATGAGGTAGGAACATGTATGCGGATTAAGAGAGGAGGGACTACGGACAACGAATATGGGGATTCAACACGAGGATGAAGATGAGTGACGATGGAGATATAGTTGAAGAAAAAGAAGAAAAGTAGGATGCATGGGTTATTAGAAGAAAAGAAAATAGAGCGATGACGGCTCATGGATCTCAAATGAATAAGGTTAGAAATAGAACGGGTTGGTAAATTAGGTTTGGATCGTTTCATTTCTTAGTGTTTCTTAAATGTTACTCTGTATGATACTATTTTATTTAAGTCCCGAGTAACTCGAATCGTTTTGAGCTTTAAAATTTAAAAGTTGAGATTCGAGCACAGTAAAATTACTCGATTATTTTATTTTATTTTCACTTGATAATATTTTGTTAAATAAAATTGTTTCAATGTAATTAGTACTCTGTAGTTACTAATTTGTACTCTTAATTAATACTGTACTTTTTAATGTAATTAGTAATTTAACAAGTGGATTAATATCTTGTGTCAATATAATGGTACAAATACACACATAGTGACATTCATCCCCATTTATAAATAAAGAATAAAATATTAATATTATGTTATCCATCACTAAAAATAGAACGCCATAATGAATTTAATTTTGTGATTATTAATGGGATAAATAATTGTAATTTGTTGCAAAAACAAGGAAAAAAAGGATAATAGTTGAAAATTTGAATTATTACAACACGTTAAGATTCAAAATTGGAAGAGAGTAGGAGTATTAGTTTTGTCTTTGTTTGAAAAAAATAGACTACTAGTTTTTTATAAAAAAAATAATGTATGGCCGTTTGTGCGTGTTAGTGCGATTACGTTTTAGTTTTTGTTTGTTTATAGTAATTTCATTTTGTAAGAAAATACTGGAGAAAGTTGAGGAGCGGTTCACAAAAAATGGAAGAAAGATGAGAATTTATTAGATTCACATCTCATCTAAGTTTTTTTATTTTATTTTTCAACTAATGTTAAGGTTGAAAGTATTAAATAGTGGATTGATGACCAATTGGGTGAACATATTTTACAGTGGATTGATGAGCAGTTGGGTGAACGGTTAATGTTAATGTACGGAGTAATATTTTGTCATTCATACTAAAATTACTACGTATAACATCTGTGAGGCTGGCAAAAAAAACATCTGTGAGAAACTAAACATTATGTAACATGGGGAAATATAAAACAGCTAATAGTTCCATCTTTCAACTCCGTGATTTTATCACGGGGTTTATCTTAATCTTTTAAAGCAGAAACATTTCGAGGCCTCACATTCATCCACGTAGGCAAATGACTGGGATCCTATGTGGATCTGATTTGGCGCATACGTGGTTGTCTATGTGTCCATTCTTAACTGCCGAGTAATCTTAACTGTCCAAATAATCTTTGCCCATTTATTTTGCTTCTTTTCATCGTGGGTCATTAGATTTCCAATTACATTATCGCAACTGCTTATTCAAAATACAATTGGAAACCGTCATCCTTCCTCCGCTATTCCTTATTTCTTCATCAATCAAACCTCCCATCAATTATCAATTACTTCCACAATATCATCTGGCCATCTGCAAATGCATGCTCGAAATTTTTTTTAGCTTCCATAAGTAAGTTTATTGATTCCTATTTTATGTACTTGCATTGGTATCGATCTGTAATTATTATCACTATTGTGTTGTTCTACTACGATTGTTGTTAAAATTTTCTATCGATTCTTTTAAGTTTATGCATATCATTGATATTTTTTCTATATAATTATTCAAAGTTTGGCCTTTTAGATTTAGGGTTGAATTAAATTTCAGGAATATACAATCATAGAACAATTTTGTTACAGCATGACTATATTGGGAAAAATTGAAGGCTAGGTAGCTCTATTTGTGGTGAAATCACCTTAAATGGGTAAAATATGAATCACCAAAACTAATGGAGTATTTGTCATTATTTATTTTTATATGATTGTTTTTTTAATTCCAATTATACTCTGTTTAATTAGCTTAATTTTTGTTTTGAAGTTGTTTTCGATAATTAATTTCTTAATAAACGTTAATATCGAACACCTTCTGCCATTTCAGTTGAATTTTGTCAATTTGGAACTATTTTGGAACTAACGTTGGAATTTGGAACTGTTTCAGTTGCATTCCACTTTTAGGGACATAAGAATTCGATGATTATGCTTTTGAACTAGAAATTTTCAGGTAATTTTCTTTATTTCGGTTGAGTTTTTGTCAATTTGTTTCATTGTGTAGTTTAGTTGGGCTTAATTTTAAGGTTAAGTGGTAGTTGGATTACTTTGACACTAAAGTACTTCACTTATGTATTCTCTAAATATTTTGCAGGAGATTTTGCTTTGAAACTAAAGTACCTCACTTATGTTTTCTTTAAATATTTTGCAGTCGGGATGCTCTCAATTTCTCCAAGAGTTTCCTTCATCAGATTTTTTTGTGATATTCAATTGAGATAATTGAGGTTATATTGCTGGATTTTGTATGCTACAAGATTAAGGTCAGTTTTAGAAAATTAATCGGTTGAATTTTTCGTAACATTCAACTCTTTTTGGTTTAATAGTGGTGATATTTGGTCAACATATCTTGCAAATTTCATGAATTCTATTTCAATTAATCAGAAGAGAGACGGACAGACAAAAAGAGAGAGTGGAGCAGCCATGTCGAGCAAGGTAATTACTCATTTTATCATTATTTCTTTCGTTGGTTTATAATTTAGCGGTGATGGAGGGAATGAATGAGTGGAGTGCAGGAAGAGGAGGATCAGCATGAAACAAGTTCATGATGTCACTGGGTCTGCCGGTGGCAACAACAGTGAACTTCGTAGGCAACACTAGATCGAAGAACCTTTACATCATATCAGTGAAGGGGGTAAAGAGTAGGCTCAACAGTCTTCCCTTCGCTTGCGTGGGTGACATGGTCATGGCCAACTTTGAGAAGGGTAAGCCTGGTCTCTGTAAGGTCATTCCTGCTGTCATTGATCACCAGCGGACGGTGTTTTCATGTACTTTGTATTAATCACATAATTCCCCTTCCCCAGTAATTTGTATTGATAGGAAGATGACGTATATCAGTTTTGGAAGCCGCTGCCACCAGGGGCGCGACAAAGAGCTTGAACCCTCTTCCTATTTCTTACCATTATTTTAGCACAACCGATTATAGTCTTATAGATGAGCGTGTAACTTATGGTGTTCACAATACTTAAATTCAACACAAGAACTATTCAACTACTGAAGCAAGTGTCAAGTGTGACGGTTGCTTTGCTCTTTTATTTGTTTACAGGTTTACAATCCGGAAATTGTTGAGCTAGAAAATAAGAAATGAAAAAAAATTAGTGCTGCCAAAATTGGTGATGTATTCTCTACTCAGTTACTTGCGGGTAAATAACTGGCTGTAATTTGTTTTCTTTAATTTGTGGTTTTTGTAAGGTATCCATCTTTTTCTTTAAAAAAAATTCATTGAAAATAACTCTAAACTTCGACTCCATTTTTTTAAAATAAATTAATCGCTTTTCTAAAATGCGGGACATCAAAAACATTACTCCGTATTTTTTTAATTCGTACTTCAGAAATCTGGTGAGTCAAGTTATTTTACGAAGTAAACTTTCACAACTCAGATTTTTTAATTCAATGGTCATTATGTTATGGGTATGAATCAAATCTAACGTCAGAGTTGTAGTAAGATACCATATTGCTTCTCATCAATAGACTTAAAAGTTTTTTTTTTCCATCTATCGCATACTATGGTCGAAATGTGAATATAGATTCCATCTCATTAGAGTTGTATGCCATTTTATTGCTAAATATCTGAAGTAATATCAAGCACACGTGGCTGACAGATATGGGATAGTATGCTAGAGCTTTTTGCTCAGTTAGCATATGGGAATACCGGATATAGATCTCAAAACATGAAGTACTCTTACAAATGTCACTTTGTGGAAATATATATATATATATATATATATATATATATATATATATATATATACCCCCTAAAAGCCTCGATTAAACTCTAATATTCATACTTTCTCAATTCAATAACAATTATTCTTTGGATAAATACAACAGTTTGTTTAATAAATTCCTTCGGCTAAGGAATAAATACAACTTCTTAACAATATGAAGTAAATTGTCGAATGTGTAGGGGAAGATTTAGCAACAGGAAGTCCAATAGATGTCAACATTGACTACCAGGAGATTCAAATCGAGTCCATTCCCGAGTCTAAACACAATGAAACCGGGGTGAATGATCTGACTCTTTGGCATGGATTTAAATGCATTATGTCAACTCTATCACACTGTAAATGGTCAGAGGTTCGTTACTATTTCATCTTCTTCCCAATTCTTATTTTTTTACTTACTGTTCCCTAGAATACTTTTATTATAATCTTATTAGTTATGTGAGGTGGTATAAGAATTGGTGTGGATTCATATCCATTGATTTATTCTGGTGCATCAATTTAAGAGTACCTACGGATCGCAATTGATCCAAAATGAAATTAAACGTGATGAGCAATGAAATTAAACGTGATGAGCAATGTTTATTTCTTCCACGACTCCTGACCCCCTCCCTTTTTTTTATTACTTTTTTTTGCTCATTGTATTATGTTCCATGATTGGGTTGAACAAGATTTTAAGAATTAAGATCAACTTCTAATAGTTGAATTAGTGGGTAAAAAATCATAAAAAAGAGTAATCCTAGATGCCGTACATTAGAAATCCTAATGAGGTTGCCTTATTTTCCTTTTTGATAGTTTGATATGGTGACAAGTTCCAAAATATTTCATCAAAAATTGTTACTCAATATTTTTCGAGGGTGAGATTTTGAGTCTCACTTGTCGGAATCAAATAATAATCTATATTGACGTACATATTCTCTTTCATCATTAAATTTTAACTTTGATCTCACTCTTTTCATTTACAATTTGTAGTTTGACTTTGACGATTTAAGTCAAACACGATATTTTATTTGGAGCAATATTTATAATCTACATGTAATAATAAATGAATTATAAAATAACTTCGTTATGAATTTTATTCAAAGGTGGGAGTGCGCCGTTAACGTTTGGATATTTTTGTAGATTCATATCCTCAATGGATGTTTTTGTACAGCTCGACAGCCTTGACTGCACTGTTTTGCGACCACATGTTGAAGATTGATGTTTTTAGTTCGTGCACATCTAAAATAGTCACGCGCCCTTGGTTTTTGGCATGCGTCATTCATCTTTCGTCTTCCATATTTTGCTTTATTATTTTGTAGACTCCCACTATATTTTTAGTGTAGGAGAAAGTTTGTATATTGTTCAACTTTGTAAAGAGTAATTTACGTTGGTCATTGGTTACCAACATTTGTGATTTCTTGTTTGTATATTCATTTAAATATCTACTTACGGCATTTCTTACTATAGCCTTTTCTTTTCAACATGTCATTCTCAGTTTAGAAAATCAGTCAAATTTTTGTATTACTTATTTTGATCTCAGGGATTACGGTTTGGATCCATTGAAACTATACGTTATTTTGTCAATCACTTTGTAACATGATTTTTGATGCCACCATGCAATTTGGACGGGGTTAAAACTAGTACTAGTTGGTAAATCAAGAACACCTCCATACTCCGCTCTCAAGTCACCCTGCTCGTTGCACACTTGCACTCAAAGACCATGACAAATTGTTTTTTACAACCGTCCTTTGATACTACTCCTATAATACTCCCTCCGTTCCAATGAGTTCTACACATTTACCTTTTAGACACTATTCATGAGTGAAAATAATATTCGATATAACCTCTAATATATAAAATAAAATATAGTCAAGTGAGATCTTGCTTAAATCGTCTAACCGAGTGCATTATGAATATCAATTTTTTATAATTTTTAGAAATACGTAACTAAAACTATGCACAAAAGAAAACGAGCATCAACATACGTGTGTATAAAGCAAACAAATAGAATTCATTGGAACGGAGGGAGTACTCCCTCCGATTACCTATGTTCTTCCCTATTTCCTTTTTGGGCTGAGTTTGATTTTCTTCCCTCTTTCCATTTAAGGAAAGTTTTACCTCTTTATTAATTAATATAATATTCATCTCTCCTACTTTTTCACCACACTTTTTCTCATTTAATTAATATAATATTCTTTCTCCTACTTTTTCATTCTACTTTTTCCCATTTAATTAATATAATATTTCTCTTCCTTACTTTTTCATTCCACCCCCATTATTCTACTAATATAATTACTCCCTCCTTATTTTCTTCCCCAAAAAGAAAGGGGAAGAACACAGGTAATCGGAGGGAGTATAATATAGGCATCTTTTGCATCGATACTATAAAAAAAATGTTGTCGTTGAATTTTTCATGTGCAGCATTCAAGTTCTTACTGTAACTATGGAGGTGAGTTTCTAGATTTAATTTTATTTATTCAAATTTATTCCAAATTTAAAAAGTTAGTTAAACCCTAATCAAAACATAAACCAAATAATTACGTAGGTAAGTAAATTGACATCACGTAACTGATAGCAATTGACTTGGAATACATAACAAATTTGACCGTGTTTGGCTGATTAAAGAAGAATTGTAGAGGTAAATTGATAATAGAGAACATGTTAGGGTAAATTATGGTGAGGGTTTATAAAAGGTAAAGTTGGAAAATTTAGGTTGAATTCGTTAGAATTGAGTAAAACTATGAAAACATAATTCCAAAAAAAAAATGGAACTAGCAAAACACGATAACAAGGTTGATTACATATCGAGATCCACTTATCGCCTCGCCGATCTTGGAAATTGCAGTGCTGTCTCACAATCACCAAACACAACTCGTATCTATGTACAGCGTTTGTAACTTGTGCTAGTTTACAGAAGACTGAACGAGAAATGCTATGAATGTATGAGGTACCTGAAAGAGAAATCATAAGGTACCACCTCTACTAACTCTGAAAGAGGCTCATCTGCTTTACTTTCCAAATAACTCAAGGCTTCCCCCTTGATCTCATCAGGTAGCTGGAGACAAACCCAATCAAGCAGCGACTTCAAATCTTTGGCAAAGTCGAGTTGATACCAATCCAACGTCTTTGGTATTGTGAGCTTGTCCTCCTTTGAAATAGCGACTGCTGCCTGAATATACTCTCTTTTCGCTACTTCCAACTCGCTTTCAATCTGGGACGCAGTGTACACCCGTACCTGTTGCCAAAGTACAAGGCTTAAAGAAAGCATGTGTGTCCTTCAAAGAATATAGCGTAATGTTGCTTTCTTATCTCATCATATTGCCATATTATCCGATTTGTTGACCCCAAACAAGGAGAGGGAGAGGAAGAAAAGAAGGCACTTACAGCGGGGGACGACCAGCTTCCACAGCATAATGCAAATGTAATCAATGGTTCTGTGAACTCCAAACCAAACATGTTGCTCACCTTCAAGTCATTCCCTTTAGCTGCTCGTTTCCCTCCCTGTTAAGACGATAGTGTATGAAGGTCGCTTATATAGAATGCCCTAGTGATAATTTTAGTCAGCATCTCATTGACGGTTGATGTGATTTAACACTTACCTGTTTCATGTAAAATGGTAATCTTAAGATAAAATGCTCAATGCTGATTGCAGTCAATTTCTCACCACCTACAGTTATTGTGGCCTGCGAAGCAAGGAAATTATGAAATAAATCAGGGAAACAATCACATATACTCTTTTGAAATAGATTAAAGTCATTGTAACATTTTTCTGCAGAAAACATATGCAATTATACAGAGCCAAGAATAGGCTAAGCACAATAGTTTACTACGGAGTACAAACTCTATGCTACAAATGGGAAGATTCATGATCACTTTATAATCCAAGGCAATACCATTTTAGATGTCCTCAATAGAGCGAAGTAATTGTGTGGGTGGTGTCACAGTGTAGATGTTTCCATATGTCAATACCCGTAAATACAACCTTCCCTCACCAATTTCAAGGGTTGGAAACCCAAGAACTTTCACTCTCTTTTACACATCAATTTTCATTTCAAAACCTCTCAAACACACAACAAAAAACACTTTCATACTTACATACCAACGATGCCAGAGTAGTGCATTTCGAGGATCAAATCCAACATAGTATTCAGTTATTCACTAACAATCAACACAAAGGCCTACGGCCCTACACATAGGCCAAAGAGTGTCAAAGCTTCTCTTACGGTCTTGCCCTTTTTTATGTTGTTTTTAATTATGTAATTTACCATTTATGTTTTACCTACTAACATCCAATTTATGTATTACTAACGCCTAAATCTAACACGAATTGACTCATAATACTAACTTTAAAACGAGATACACATCAATGAACGAGGAAATAAATCCAACGATTCTAGGGGATTGGTAGATGCTAGCGCCTAATGCGTATGAATATTTGATCCTCTACCTACGGTCATACCCTTTCGTAGTTTAATAATGCCTAGATTTTTACCTCGAATGACCAACATTTTATTTATTTGTTCTCACCGTTTCCAATTCAATTATCTTTTTAAAGTCGTCATCAAGCATCTTCGTAGATACCTTATCCTACCTCTTTTAATTGAATTAAAGACGCAAATGAATCTTACCTCTCGCATGAGTAAAACAACCTTTTCAGCACTGTCAGGAATTCCATGCTCCAGAAACGCCTGAAAACGGTCCAATTTGACATCAATTGTAACTTCTCAAGCTGTAACTTCAAGATAATTGTAAGTATTTATCCAGACTTCTTACATTCATCATGCAGGAATTGTAAGTATTTATCCAGAATGCAAGCTTATGTTGGTGACTAAGACCATCCAAGTTAACTCTAGCGAGCTTTCCAAGGAGGAGCCTGAATATCATATTCACTCAAGTAAGCACAAAAAAAGAAGTGATGAAAAAACAACCGTAAGTGCCAGGAAAAGTCAAGCAATTTACTTTAGTTTATGGAGCAAGAAAAGAGCATCTCTTTTCCGCTTAAGATCAATGGAGATTGCGTCAACAATGCAGAGATCCTTGTAAACTCCAATATCTCTTTTCTTGAGTTCTATACTAGATCCATAAGGATCTGAGACCTCCATATCTTGGTCGGAAACAAAAGACAAGGAAAATGGTAATTGAGTCTTCTTGTCATCTGTATTGCTCAGCTTGGTAAAAATACTACATAAGCATTTCATAATGTCTTCTGAGATTTTGTTCGGTTCACTGTCCCCCCCAAGCGCCTTGTTTACTGGCTGAAAGACAGAAAAGTTAGAATGATCTATAAATTGCGACATTTCATGTAAAATGGGCCTACAAGAATGATGGGTCCACTTTATATGCGCAAAGGAGGGTATATCCTAAAACTTGTTCAAACACGGCAAAACTGCCCGTGACAAGTTCTCTTTGGTTTATAATGGATCTACTCTCCTCTCTAATCAATGCATTACACACACGTGGGCAAATTTATCATGATAGGATGCATATCATCAAGATTTAAGACGGGCTCAAATGAGTAAGCCTGATTATCTGTACCTGCTTTCTAGGAGAATTATCTGATTTCAGAGATGGTTGACGCTTCAAAGAAGACTTCCAAACAGGTGTCTTTACTCTTGAAAGCCTTCTTTCTGACATTGAACGTGTCTGATTTTCTTTCCCTTTCCCATTCCTGGAAGAATTCTCCAGAGCACTGAATTCATCTGGATTCCAGTCCACTAAACGATCAGTACGTCGCTGTCTATGATGAGAGACAACCGGTGGGCTTCGGATGAAACTACCCTTTGTTTGACTCTCTGAACCTCTACAATTATCCAGAAAATCACCAGAATTTGATTCATTTGCATCTCGTTTTCCATACATGGAATCGCTAAAACTTCGCTCTATTTGATCAGAAACAATGTCAGAAGAAGATGAAGCTGTTCTACCAAGTGACAGTGAAGACTGGTCAGATGATGTTGATGTTGTTCTAGCAACTGATGTTGGAGATTCATCGCAATCAGATTGCCCTTCTCTAGAGACTTGACTTGTAATCCGCTCAAAGTACTCCATTGGATTATTTAAATTTTTCTTTGAACAGATGAAGACAGCTTCCTGGTATAGATTCTGTCTGTAATCCACGACCTGCTCCTCAAGCCGAACTACCTCTTCTTCAAGGACAGCAATCTCTGCAAGAAGCTCCTGTGTCTGAGATCAAAGAAGCCCTGTCAGCATAACAAATTTACTCATTTCGGAATCCATATTTACTATCAGTCATGATTCCAGGCTGTGTACTCAGATTCAGCCAGTCAGGTACATGGGCCGAATACAGGTGTATATCTAAGCAACGAACTTTACAAGACTCAAACATAGAGACTGTCCAGAATTAAGGCTGCGAATATAGGGACTGATCTTCAAAGCATATATATATATATATATATATATATATATATATATATATATATATATATATATATATATATATATATATATATTTTTGAGAATTTAGAAATATTTAGATATCACTAAGGTGAATGGAGAGATTTTTGAGGCATAAAAATGATCACAATTATTGTTTTACGCTTTACTTCCTAAAAATCATCAAAACTATGTACCCCTATCGTTCATGTCGGGTATGACTCTAGAAATGGAAAAGTAACATAGATCACATGAGTGCCAGAGCTTCTTTTAACCTAATCCAGATACTACTCACTAACAATTATGATCACAAGGCTGAGAAATTTAGATTATTCGTTCCAAGAATGATGATGTAACAACTGCATCAACTTCTGTACAAGTGTATAGCAATCAGCACTCAAAAACATAAAGATCTAACTAACTAGACAAAGACAGAAAACTAACATTTGGTGGTAGATACGGAGGCAGGCGTGGGGGAGCACCCAAAGGTCTATTAAACGCCCTTTGTAGAGCCTTGTGGATGTTCTCTTCGTCTCTAAGCGTCTTCTTAAGCTTGTCAACCTGCAATTCAAGAACCGAAAATACAATATGACTAACCAGGGATCTATAATATTGACTCATGCCTCACCGAATCCGTTGTGCTTCTTTTCAAAAAACATATCAATCATTTGTATCAATCTAGAAACATTCTCTCTGTATTGCTGACACAAAAGGTTGTGTATATTAGACAGACCCCAATTCCATGACATTATGGCGGGAGCTGCTGTGGCACTTGGTAAAGGGTGTTTGGTTCACCATAGGAAGACGACGTTCCTCGGAACTTAAATTCACATGAATTTATATTTCATGTGAACCAAAAAAAATGTTGTTTGGTTGTCATGGAAATTAGTCCAGGTGGGAAGTTGTACTCAACACCACCACAGGCTTAGGTGAGTGACTTTCCTAATAAGGAAGAATTGAAGTTCCTTGGGAAATTGTAATTCCCATGAAATGGGCAACCAAACTAACATTTCATTGAAAGTTATACTTCCCAAGATTAACAGAAACGAGATAAACTAAATTAATACAAGTAGGATGATATATGTATGTTTGATACATCTTGCAATAAGGTCAGCTTCTTTTCTCTGCTAGCTTCGTTTCCGCAGGATGTATCTTTCTCACACTTTGGTGATCTACTGAACTTCTGCACCTGACAGAATGCCAAATTAAACTATTAGTATTACTTACTCATATCCAATGACAAGAACTGGGTGCATGAAAAAAAAAGAGGACCCACTTTCTCCATTTCTAGCTCAAAAGAAAAGAATATTTTCCCGACTTCCATCATTCAGGAAAAAAGAAGGCAATGCAAGTTCTGAAGATACGAGGCAGCGCATGAAATGGCTAAGATAATGGCGGACTTCACTTTACAAATAGAATTCAATAGCCCCAATTCGTTTAATAAAACAAAGAAAAATTCAAAAGACAGCTGCTGCTGATAGTCGCACAGAAGGCAGAAAAGAAAAGTTAAGCGGAAGAATAGATATAAAAGATTGTCAAACCTGGTGAGTTGAGACGTGCAGGCTCTATTCTTCATCTGGGTTGCTTCATGGACAGCATCAACACCACCACCATTTAGCCCTTTACTTAATTGAATTAATCAGCCACACAAACCAATTCTCACTCACTCAATTAAACAATTACTTCTTTCCTACACCACCCTCTCTTCCATTTCCAATTTATTCATAAACTTTCCAAACTTTCATTATTTTGATAAAAATACCTTCTTTTTTTTTTGTCCGACAACTCACATTTAGGCTTCGGTACATAAGGAATTAGAATTATTACTCCGTATATTCTTGCACAAAAGCACTTTCTCTTAGTAGAGACCCCACTTTTTTTACCTCACTTTTTCTACCTTATTTTCTGCTCACTCATTCTTCTTAGATAAACCTCATATTCTCTTTGAGCCTTCAACTTTTTCTTGGTTAGTCTTATTTCTTAATAAGATAAAGTTCTAAATTTTTTTGACTATTTTCCTCTTACCTTCACTCATTTAACTACATTTAATCTACCAAATTTTTTCTTAAAAAGACATCAAATGTCTCTACCTTTTTCCATTTCCTTGATATTCACGCCTAAACATAATGAGACTTATTCGAGAAGAAGAAAGAAGTATCTCTTTTAAAATACTCTTATATTTATGGATTCATTTTTCACTACATAGAGGGGTCCACCCATTCCACTTCATTTATCATACTTTACATATTTAAATTTCATTCATATTTTATTTCATTTTATAAATTACGATTTTATGTTTGGGTTGAAAATTTTGTTGAGGAAAAAGATTAATCGGGAAATTTTATACGGGATTATTTTGGAGAAATCGAATATTCTTATTAACTGATATTGGGAATAAATGTTGTATGTATTCAATTGTCACATCAATTACACTTACAATATCCTCTTTTTTTTGTGAAATGTAAAAATTATATTAATAAGTAACGAATGTATTGAAGAACCTTCCTTACATCATCAAGCTGGTAATCCTATCCTTGTCTTTGCTATAGTCTAACTGTTTACAAGATGTATTCATTCTTAATCTAAACTCCTCGATCTGTTTCAGCACAACATCAGGTCTCATAACAGTTTGTTCAACTCTTGTCTTGTTTCTCTGATTCCTTATGTGATAAATAGCTGCGTTTGTTACTCCATTGATCATACCCCTTCTTAACTTAGTTCCTCTTTTGGCTAATCTCTAAGCTGTCGCTCCACCTGTAGGAATGCTCAACTTTGTCCATTCATTAACCAATCCCAACACACGAGAACTGTAATCACAGTCGAAAAAGAGATGTTCCAAAGTCTCGCTGTTAGTTCCATATAGGCAACAGGTATCCTCATGTACAATACCAAGCCTGAACAGTTTTGTTTTTGTGTTCATTGCTCCATGTTGATACATCCAGTTCATGAACTTATGCTTAGCAATAGTCCACTCATTCCACACAAGATATGCCCATTGAATCTTTGTTGCTGCCACTCTCAAACATTTATACGCCTTACTGACCGAGTACTCTTGTAGCGGGCCTAAATTCCAGATTTGAGGTCGAGTTTTAATCTCCTCTTTAATCTTTCAAATCTTCTTCCACGTCCATGGAACATCAATAGGTGAGCTGTAGGTTTGCCAGTCCCCTCCTTTCAGATAAATATGATTGACCCATTGAGTCCATAACTTCTCCGGTTTCCTGTGTACCCACCATGCAAGCTTTGCTACTACTGCTTTATTCCAAACTTGATTGTCTTTTATGCCCAGACCACCTTCTATAATGGGTCTGTAGGCTTTGTCCCAGGCAACAGGAGGAGTTCTTTTCTACTCCGTCCCACCGTCCCAAAGAAAATTCTTGCAAAGAGCTTCAATGTTCTTTGTAACAGCAGTAAGCAAAATGAATACAGATGCCCAATAATTGTGCAACGTCTTCAAAACAGCTTTAATCAGCACAAGCCTGCCAGTATACGATAATTTTTTGGTACACATAGCTTTGATTCTCTCCATTATCTTGTCTATAAGAGGTCTGCAATCCCTAGCATTTAGTTTGGTCGGTTTTATAGGGATTCCAAGATATCTGAAAGGCAATAATCCTTCCACACACCTTGAGACCTGTATAATATCCGCCCTCACGTCAGTTGCTACTCCATTGAAGTATACATTCGTCTTCCCTGGACTCATTTTCAATCCTGAAGCAGAAGAGAATGTAGCAAAAGTTCTTAAAAGAACCATTATAGACTCAACATCCCCCTTGCTGAACAAAAGGAGATCATCTGTAAACATTAAACTCGACAATTTCATGCTGCTACAAAGAGGATGAAACTTGAATCTCATATTTTGAGTTGTGTACTTGAGCAACCTAGAGAGGTATTATTCCATACATATGGTAAACATGAGTGGAGATAATGGGTCCCCTTGTCTACGGTATTTTTTTACCCGAAAAGAAGCCAAAAGTCTCACCATTGAGGCTGAGTGAAAAGGTTGCAGTAGTCACGCATTCAAGGATGAGTTTAGTGAAGCCTGCAGGAAACTTAAGCGCTTTCAGCATTTGTGTTGAGAATTCCCACTCAATGGTGTCATACGCCTTCTGTAAGTCGATCTTGAACATGCATCTGGGTGAGACTGACTTTCTACCATAGAGTCTAATTAAGTGTTGACAAATAAGAATATTCTCCAAAATGCTTCTTCCTTGGATGAATCCACCCTGAGTAGGAGAAATAAGCTCTGGTAGGACCGCTGCCAACCTATTACATAGTAATTTGGATATAGCTTTGTAAATAATGTTGCAGCAGGCAATGAGTCTGAATTGTGCTACTGTTTGAGGCTTTGCAACTTTTGGAATGAGCGTTAAGGTAGTAGCATTCAACTACTTCAACAGTTTTCCTGAGTTAAAAAACTCATCTATTGCAGCGCATACATCCCCTTCAACTCTCTCCCAACTGGCTTTGAACAATTGACTCGAGTATCCATCTGGCCCAGGAGCCTTGTCATTGGGGATACTAAAAATAACTGCTTTGATTTCCTCTTTAGTAATGGGTTTCATCAACACAGTCGCATGCTGATCACTGCACACCGGTCCTCCTTGGACTATGCTTTCTAAAACAGCTGAGGTAGCCTTATTAGTCCCCGGGAGTTCCTGATAGAAATCCAAGAAGCTATGTTGAATTCCTTCAGGGTTTGTGTGTACTGCCCCTCCTCTATCAGCAATCTGGCACACTAGATTAAATGATCTTCTAGCTCTTAGTACTCCATGAAAATATGAAGTATTAGCATCCCCTTCCTTCATCCAATGTGCCTTGGCTTTTTGTCTAAGGAACGAATACCACTGCTGATTTAATATTTGAAATTGTTCATGAGCAACATACTCTTCTTGCATTAACTGAGCATTCCCCATATTCTGTCTCAAAGCCTGTTGGCATGCCAACAATTTCGTCTTAGCTATGTCTATTGGCCGCTCAATATCAGAAAACTGGCACCTGTTCAGCCTCTTAAGATGCTTCTTCAAAGCTTTCAATTTATGAGCCAAGATATATATCTTAGTCCCATAGACACCCGTGATCCAATTCTGAGAGACCAATTCTTTGAACTGAGGAATAGTACACCACATATTAGCAAATTTAAATGGCATGTTTCTGTATACATGCACCACGTTGCTCTTAATTATACATGGTGTATGATCGAAAGTACCGTCCGGCGTGAAATCAGCTTGCTAGTCAGGAAGATTGATCTCCCAATCTTGATTAATCAATACCCTATCAAGTCTGGAATAGACCCTATCCTCCGGTTTCTGCTTGTTGGACCAGGTATAAAAGGCTCCAACGACAGGACAATCCACCAGTTCACAGTGATTAATGCATTCCTAAAACGAGGTTGCTTCAGCCTGACTGAAACTTCCACCCAACCTCTCATCAGGGCATAGGACACAGTAGAAATCTCCACAAAGTGCCCATGCTCTAGTCATTCCATCAGCTAATCGCATAAGGTTCTGCCAAAGACTTTCACGTTCTGAAATCCCATTGAATGCATACACCATAGTGTGGACATGACATAGGTCCACCCCGACGCGGCCACGCACGGGTTTGGGGAGGCGAATGAATCTCCATATGAGATGGTCAAATTGAAATTTAAATCGAAGTAGGAGTCGCACCGAACTTTGAGGGAGTTCGGGCCCGGTCGAACCCACTCTATGTCGTAGTGGGCCGTGTACAAAATACGGCCCATTTCCAATGTCAGAGCTTATTGGGTTCGTCCCTTTGCATTATGATACCGATACCGACATTATCGGATATCGTGTATTGAATGACTCTCGTTGCCAATGGATTCGGATATCCGGAAACGATGGTTCTGAGTAAGAGGTGAGGGTACGTGTTGGGAAGTTCACTAAGAACACCCAACCCCGCCCGCACTTAGCGGCCTTTACTAGGATATCGTTCGTTTTTGGTGTACACGCGTTAGTTCGACGGTTGAATGATATGCAAAGATTATTTTTCCTAAACATGTGAGAAAAATTAAATGGGTTGCTAAGTCGTTTAATGCATCTTAAACTAATAACATCAAAGTTATATTTAGCATGTGAAATTCGTTTTAGTCTAATAAAACAAAAGATGAAAATAAATCGCTACAAACATGAACAAACGAGTTAGTAACGGTTTATAAATCAAAATAAGAATGTAAATACGATGATATGCATAATTTCGAAAATTTTTGTGACACGTGATGGATTAAACACGTGTCGACCGAGATCAAAAAAATATTTGTCGAAAAATCTGAAAATATACCGAGAAAACCGCTGTTTTGTGTTAAAAAACGATGCTGGAAAAATCGGAAAACAAGAAAAATATGTCGCGGTTTACAGCAGCCCGCGCGACTCGCCTGGGAGGGGAGCGACTTGCGCGGGTGGCTGTCTCGGGTTCGCTTTTTTCGAAAATCGTTAATTTTTGATAAATCGCATATAAATATGGATTAATTTATACTTGATTTATATTTTCGATATTCGTCGTATTCGATATTCGATTATGAAATCAATATCAAATAGTCGGAATGATTTTTAGAAAAAGTTTTGTAAAACTTGTTTTGAAAAAAATTTTGAACGAAAAGAGAAAAAAAATGTTAATTCTCTCCGCGTTAAAAATCGTCGTATTTTGTTTTTGACATGTGACGATTGTTTTAGCATCAACGAGATTAATGTAGTTCCTGTTAGATACGATATTTGACTAAAGAGTCGATATCGTATTTTAAGAACGTTGTTTTATATAAAAATAATTTGTAGTATCGATATTATAGAAAAATAGATGATGTGACGACGACCCATAAAAACGACTGACGACGACAAAAAAATGAAAAAAGACGAGAGGAAGGAAGAGAGAAATGAGAAGTCGGGTTTTGATTTTACACCCTCAACCTACATGCTTTGTTTTCTCGGAATAAGGCTTGTCGGAAAGTGGCTTAGGCACGGGAGCATCGAGATGATGTGGGTGAGCTAGGGTGGTGTTTTTGGGTCATGTAATGTGGCGGGTGGTGGCCGGTTTTCTCGGGATTTCGGGTTACACTATCGGTCTTTCGATGCTACGTGTATGAATGATTGTATTTGATGTCTGAAGGTTAGATGTTATGAGTTGTAGATGTCGGGAATTGTAGTTCGTTGTCGATGTCGTAGATCTTCTTGTGTGTGATGGGAGGGTCCTATTTATAGGGAATGACTAACTTGCAAAGGAAGAAAGTCACCGGTTGGAATGAGGTGGGATTCCGTCTAAGGATAGGAAAAGTAAGAAGTTGAAAAGAACGAGAATTCCGTTTCTTGGTCGGAAATAAAGGCATCTCGGCTGAAATGGGGCTGCTCGCCCGAGTGTTTGATGCTCGGTCGAGTATTGATTTGGTATCCGGATAGAATTCCTACTTGAGATCGAATTCTATCCTTAACGAAATTGTTTAATACTTGTCGTGGCTGATTTTTTTGTAGTATTCGAGCCTTGGCCGAACTTGTGAGGTGAAGCGGCTGGTCCGTGTGTCTCGAAAAAATATCTTTGACCGGGTTTGACTCGGTCGCTAAAAGACGGTTTTGCCCCTGGTGTCGGATTCGACCCAAATTAGTCTTATTTGACTCGAAACGACCCACTGGGCCTGATTTTGAGGTTGATTTTGTGAGATTTATACTCCATAAAAAGCCTAAACCAAATGTCCATGATTTCGAGCCCATATCCGAGTCCATTAAAGCATGTTCACGTCCGATCATCATCGGGTGTTTGTCGGAAACTACTATAGACACCTGACGGTCAAATGTGGGTGTCTACAGAGCCCCCACTCTGACTGAGGCTTGGACAAGGCAAAAGTCAGATTAGCTACCAGGCCAATCGAGGATTAAGACCTGGCAGACTTCTGATCGGGTAGCTTATAGTCCATTAGACTTGCGTAACAGGGCTCGCCAGCCATAAGATAGAAATCATACCTGGATAGATGCCAATAATTCCGTGGGGACTTTGCCTAAAAAGTCTTGGGTGTGTCTGTTTGCAGACACATCCCTCGTTTTTCAGTAGAAATGCTGCATAGGGCTTCTGCTGAGGAGTTTTCTTTGCAATAAAATTTTCTTCTGGAATCTTGGGTGTACCTGTATGCTGACACATAGCAATTTTCATGTAACATTTAGGCGAAACACCGACTCACGCTGGGGAAGAAATGATTTTTGATTGATCGGTTTTTTTGGAAAAAATGATGAAATTTTTTGAAATTTTTTGGAAATAGGAATGCTTGGGATGACTTGATTCCTAATCAGGTTCTGACACGGATTCCTAAAAATCTCAGGTAAGGCCTGTATTCCTAGATGAAGTGGGGAATATAAAAATTCCTATTCCTGGGGTGACTAGGAACAAAATTTTCTCTATTATAAATAGAGGATTTTTGCTCTTGATTTTCCATATTCCAACCCAAATCTTCTCTTCTATCTTAGAATCCCTTAGACTTTTAAGACACAAAACGATTCTTGCCATGGGTATTGAACATCTGACCGCGATGCTTCAGGCGTGGGCTCAACATTTTCGAGACGAAGATAAAGTTCAGCTAACTCAAATAGGAATTGTCGCTTTATTCCCGCTTCCGCGACTTAGGGTAGATTCACACTTTTTGGATGCTTGCCTATCCTTTTGGGATACTACCCACCAAGTTTTTGCCTTTCCTCGAGGAGAGATATGTCCTCTTCCTGAAGAGATTGCAGCCATAGGGGGTTGGTGCCTTAATGCCCGTCCTGCTATTCCACCTTTTTATCCTGACCCAAGGAGGAGACTGAGGGATTTTCTTGGTTTGTCACATGCTGAGACAGCCCGTATGGTAAAGGGGAATTATGTCTCCTTATTTGACCTAGCTGATAAATTTATGAACTCCAACAGCACAAGAGTTACTTCTACCCACAGGCGTAGGGCTTTTGCTTTTCGCATGCTGCATCGATATGTCTTTGAAGGTCGAATGGATGTTGATTCGTGCTTAGGTGAAATCAGACTAATTAGCATAGTTGACCAGATGGAGACAGGTCACAACCCGGCTTGGCTGATAACTGGGGAGATCATTATGGGTCTCGATGCTAGAAGACTTGACCCAAATCGACAATTGACGGGAAGCATTCGGCTTTTACAGGTATCGAACCGCGTTTTTTTTTTTCGATTTTTTTTTGAATTCTTCGATTTTCGATTTTTTTCCTTTTTTTTTTTTGAATTTTTTTTCGAAATTTTTTTCCGAAAATTCATTTTTTTTCCCGGTTTTTTTCCGAAAAAATTTTTAATTAATTTTTTTTGATTGATTTTTTTTTTCCGAAAAAATCTAATTATTCACGCGAACCTTTTTTTCTTCAGATTTGGTTATCCGAGCGCCTGTCGATCATAGAGCCCCCGGTGAGCATATCCAGATATCGCAGCTGTCAGATCGGTTCTCGAGGGGTTTATCTTTCCGATTATATCGATTCCCCATGTTGAAAACGGCCAAGGTGACGTCATGGTATATAATAGGGATGGCGGCATATGCTGTAAATTAGCGAAAATTTGACAATTATGCCAATGTCTGACATATAGCTGGCAATCGGTTTCCATGCTATTTCAGTAATATCCGAGTCTCATGATCTTCCGGACTAGCATTTGGGCGTTCATGTGTGGACCGCACTCGCCGTCGTGCACTTCGGCCATGACCTTTTCAGCGTCAGTTTTATCAACACATAAAAGGAGAGCCCCTTGCGGTGTCTTTTTGTAAAGTTGCCCGTCGTCGGTACGGATGAACTGGGCTGCTAGCCTACGTGAGGCCTTTTTGGCTCGATTGTCGGCCCCAGGTGGATATTCCCTGGTCGTCAGGTATGCTTGGATAGCCTTATACCACGGCACGGGATCAGGTATCTCGATATCTTCGATGTCGTGGATATATGCTGGCTCTGATCGTCTTTCGACACAGATTGGCATGCTGGTCACGTGGTCGGGAATGTTTAATAAAGATGCCAGCTTTGAGAGTGCATCTGCGAACTGATTTTCTTCCCGAGGTAAGTATATATACTCTACCTTTTGGAATTGTTTCTTGAGATGTCTTACTCGTGCCTGGTAGGCCACAAGGTTAGCATTTCGGGTTTTCCATTTTTGGAGCGCTTGATTAATGACCAGAGATGAGTCGCCGTGTACTCGGAGGTTCGTGACCCCTAAATCGGCGGCGGCTTGTAGCCCGTGGATACATGCTTCATACTCAGCGGCATTATTAGTGACGTCAAAGTCTAATTTGATGGACACGGGAGTATGTTCCCCTCTTGGCGAGATTAGGAGAATCCCGACTCCAAATCCTCGGAAATTGGACTCCCCGTCAAAATATAAGTCCCATGTTTCGGTATCGGTATGGAAAATATCTTCATCCGGGAAGGACCAGTGTCGGTGTGTCCTTCTTCGGTTACGGGACTGTCGGCGAGAAACTCGGCTACTATCCGGCCTTTGATGGCTTTCAATGGTACGAACCTTAGATCGAATTTTGCCAACATTAGGGTCCATCTTGATATCCTGCTGTTGAGAATGGGCTTTTCGAAAAGGTACTTGATCGGATCCATTCTAGATAGCACTTTTACCTCGTAACAGAGCATGTAATGTCGGAGCTTCTTAGTGGCCCAGACCAAAGCTAAACACGTTTTTTCGAGCATAGTGTACTTACACTCGTACTCTAAAAACTTTTTGCTGATGTAGTATATAACTCGTTCTTCGGAGTTGACCGTCTGAGCTAGCATAGCCTCCATGGCTGTCTCTGTCGTCATTAGGTATAGTGACAAAGGTAGATCGGGTTGAGGTGGCATAAGGACTGGCGGTGAAGATAAGATTTCTTTGATTCTATCAAAGGCTGCTTGACACTTATCGTCCCATAGTAACCGTTCCCCTATTTTCAGCTTCTTGAAGATCGGTTCACACACCATGGTTAGCTTTGAAATAAATCTGCTGATGTATTGGACTTTTCTGAGAAACCCTCTTATCTCTTTTTCGGTTTTAGGGGGTTACATCTCGGTGATAGCTTTGATTTTGGCTGGATCGACTTCGATGCCGCGTTGGTTAACGATATGACCCAGTAATTTGCCAGATGTTACCCCGAAACTGCATTTCTGAGGGTTTAACCTCATGTTGTATTTGCGTAATTGGGTGAAGAACTTTCTCAGGGCGGTGATGTGACCGTCCCTGTCTTTAGATTTGACGATCATATCGTCCACGTAAACTTCCACTTCTTTATGCATCATGTCATGTAATAAAGTTGTGGCGGTTCGTTGATAGGTGGCCCCGGCGTTGATGAGACCAAATGACATATCAGTATAGCAATAAGTACCCCAAGGTGTAATGAAGGTGGTCTTATCCATATCCTCGGTTGCCATTTTTATCTGATTGTACCCGACATACCCATCCATGAATGATAGAAGGGCATGGTCAGCTGTGTTATCCACCAGTATATCGATGTGTGGTAACGGGAAATCGTCTTTCGGGCTCGCTTTGTTAAGATCCCGAAAGTCTACACATACACGCACCTTACCGTCCTTTTTAGGAACCGGCACGATGTTCGCAACCCAATCTGGATACTCGGAAACCTGTATGAAACCGGCTTTGAATTGTTCCTCGACTTCCTCTTTGACCTTAAGGGACCATTCCGGCCTCATGCGGCGGAGTTTCTCCTTAACCGGTTTGAACCCTTCCTTGATTGGTATATGGTGCTCAGCTATTTCACGGTCTATTCCCGGCATGTCCTTGTAGGACCATGCAAAGACGTCTTTGAATTCTTGAAGGAGATTCATGAATTGTTGTTTCTCCCTGGGATCTAAAGATAACCCTATCTTAAGCATCTGAGGTTCTAAGGTTGTTCCCACGTTAATGGACTCAGTTTCTTCGATTACCGGGTTGCGGGACTCCCTTTGCTCTAGCTGCTCGATCATATGTGGAGGTAGGGATACCTGTTCGTCGGGTTTCTCAATGTCATTGCACAGAATATTTTTGAAATTAAGAAAGTTTTGAAAATGAGACAAGTCGTAAGCAGAACGGATGTTATTATTGCTCATAAATTTAGTAAAGAGCTCGAAAAGAGCTGCCATCTGATCGCTAGTCAGTGGCAGGATAGCTAGGGTGTCCGGGACAGACCCCGAAACACCAGGAATGACTAAAGGGAGAGGGGGAGTTACAGGAGGGACCCTAGCACCGGACTTGCTAGACTCAATCTCAGACTCTGACTCGGACTCCGACTCGGACTCAGACTCAGGCATTTCTCCTTCCCCTGCAATCAGCTTGTAATTCCTTCCTTGACCGTCAGTCCATTTCACAGTCTTCCTTCAGGCTCTTTTTCCTGTCCCGGATTCAACATCCGAGATTAGCTTAGATGGATCAAAGTTGCGGCTGCGGAGAATGAGAGTGACCAGCTCTTCCTTCGGTGCTGGGGCCGTGAGTTCCTCTCCAAAAAGTAGTCCCAGTGCGGGCTCATCATTCTTAGCATCTTCGGACTGGATGAGGGCGAAGATGTCATCTGGTATGAAGTTGCAGTCCTGGGCCAAGTGGGTCCCAGGGTGCGTGGTGCCGGGCCGATATAGGCCTCTTTGGACAGGTTCGAATACTGGAGTGACAAAGGTGACTTTGCTGGCTCCGGTTTGACCCATATTTTCCGGGGTTATGGTGTAACCCAGACTTGTTTGAGACCTCCCGTTATCTAGAACCTCGATGATTTTCCCTGCGGGGAGATTGGGCCTTGATGTAGCCCCCGGTAGATAGCCCAGATTTTGCAGCATCCGGTCGATCCTAACCGTGAAGTAGGGTCGGAAAAGATACTCTTCTTCGATTGCCAATATGAAGTCAAACCCCCAGAGATCGGTGCGGCCTGAGGTGTTACAATTAGCCACAGTCATAGGTGTGGCTTCTAGAGTGATGACGGTATCGTGCAGAGGCAGCTTGATTTTTCGATGCAGAGTGGAGGATACTGCCCTGGTCGCATGGATCCAAGGTCTTCCTAAAAGACGGTTAAAGGAAGAAGTCACGTCGATCACTTGAAATTCCAGCTCCTTCTCTATCGGGCCTGTTATGATAGTAAGTTTTACGGCCCCAGCTACTGACTTTGGACTTCCGTCGAAGGCCTGAATGGTTTGAGCTGTAGGAATGTAGTCGGCCTCGGTGATGCCGAGGGCTTTAGCGGTCCTCAAGGGGAGGACATTAACTGCGGACCCATCATCAATCAAGGTCATGGGAATGTACTTTCTACGGCAGATCACCGTAATGTAGAGGGCCATGTTGTAGGTAGGCTCGAACGGTGGCAGATCAGCGTTGGAGAAGGTAATAAGTGGGCCTTCTTCCTTAGCTTTCCCCTTTAGGTGGGGCAGAACCGTGGCTACCATTTCGGCTGGAGTAGCCGTTGAGTCGATTTTGACTTGATCGAGGGCCTTAGTGAGTGCCTCTCGATGTTCTTGTGAGCTAACTAGGTGTTGCCATATAGAGAGGTCGACTCGAGTCTTGCTTAGCTGCTTTACGAGAGCCTTTTCGGTGGTTGGCTCCTCTGGGGCGGCCTTCAACCTAGATGGCTCGGCGATTATAAGGGCGTGACTACTGGCTAAGGCCTTGGACTTAACCTTCAGGATCTCTTCGGGCGTGATGGGAACAACTTCCCCTTTAGTAAGATAGACGTCATCTTCGTCGTCGCACCAGATCCCGTTTATTTGCGGGACAAATGGGGAAATGAGATGTGACCAGTCAACTACTTCCCCGGAGAAACTGGCTTGAGTGGCCAGCGGATTATCCTTGTTGCTGGGCTTGCCTCCAGGTAAAGGGATCTTTCCACTTTCGATGAGATCTTGGATAAGATGCTTTAGTTTCCAGCATTTCTCGGTATCGTGTCCCTTGCCACCATGGTACTGGCAATAGGCCTGGATGTCGTAGGCCTTGGAGCGACGCTTGACCGGGATTTCAGGTGTTGGGCCTATCGGGTTGATCATGCCTTTTGATGAAAGCCTTTGTAAGGCAATTGCATAGGTGGTACCTATGTCGGTGAATACCCGAGGTGTGGTATTCTTCTTAGACGGGGTATCAAGTAGATTAACCTCGTCAAAAATGCTACGAGCAGCAGTAGCAGATGTGGGCTTGCTTGTGGATGAGCTGGCCCCTTGGTAACCCTTGGCGGAGGCCTTAGTGAGGCTCTCCAATCTTAGGTCATCTTCAATTCTCGTCCCTATTTCAGTTAGGGCTGCGAAACTGGGTATGATGGCGTACCGAAGATGGACCCGGTAGGCGGGAAGGAGATTCTTCACAAAGGCTTCTACCAGCACTTTCTCACTGGGCTTATCGACCAGTTTGACGCTTTCAGCCCTCCAGCGTTGAAGGTATTTTGTAAATCCTTCCTTTGGTTCCTAGGCCATTACTTCCAAGGTGCGCATCGTGGTTTGGATTTCGGTGTTGTCGGTATAGTTCCGAGCGAATTCCGTCGACACATCATCCCAAGACTTGTACTTCTTGGAGTCGAGCCTGTAGAACCAGGCTCTCGGGTGCTTCTCGAGAGAAGAGGCAAACAGGTGCTTGAACATGTTTGACTTAATCCCCTTAAGGGCCATAAATTCCTTGAAAGCCCGGATATGTAATACCGGGTCTTCAGTTCCGTCGAACATTGGGAGGCCTGTCAGGTTGAGATTGGCAGGCAATTCGTCGGTTAGGGGTGCATAGGCCCGAGCATTCTCCGTATGAATCGAGTTGTGGGTCGACAGATGGACCTGTTCCTGCAGTTTGTGGACTGCACTGGCCAGTGCAGCTAACGGCCCTTTGGTCTCGACTCCACCACTGGGGGTTCCTTGTTCGACTGCGCTTACCCACGTGAGGATGGCGACCTGGTCCTGCCTCATCTGTGTCAGTTGATCTTGGAGCTTAGTCAATGCAGTTGTACACTCGTCAATGGCTTCTTTCGTCATTGTTCGGGTGAAGGGTGGCCTGTCTGTAAGAACACCGTGTAATCAGAAACAGACCCAGATAGTGCATCCCGAGCAAGGAAAGACTAGACTTAGAAAAGGGACTGGGAAACCGACTCCTAGACGGGTGACTCGTGGACGATGGGCCTTCCTTAGGATTTGGCAAAGTGGGCCTAGTCCTGTTCGAAGGAAGATCCATGTGTGAATTCCCCAGACTTTAGACCCGAATGTGTAAACGGGCTTTTCTTTGTAGGAGTTCGTCCTACGCAGGTGGGCCATACCTTGACGGATAAGGCAGACGGGATTGGGGGAGAAACTCGTGATATAGGATCGACGGAGTTTCGACGCTAGAGATTCTAACAACTTATGACAAGACCAGACACTACTAAATACGGGAAGTCCTAAGAAGAAGAAAGTTTTGAAAATGAAATTTGGATTTGGCCAGGTCCGAAAAAGTCGGAGGTATGGCCGATTTTTTTGAAAATCGGTAAAGGGCCTTTGGGCCGTGATTTTTCGAAAGTTTTGAAAATGTTCGGGCAGCATACCGGCTAGAAAAATAGGCTATTTTGAGTCAAAATCATAAGTCCCAAATTCGGTAGCTTTTCGGGTTTTGAAAATGGATGATTTTTGAAAAGATGCATGTTTTTGAAAATGATGGTTTTTGAAAAGACGATAACTGGATCAAGTAGCACGTAGTCATGGAAACAGTATAATGACGCCATGTATGTTCTTAATCTAAGTCTCGGTCGGTCTAAAGAGGGTCTATACCAACGACGATAGCTTTCTCGCAAATCAGGACGGTCTTCCTAAGCCGAGTTGGTCTTAGAACCTGCCGTAAAACCCATGCGAGTTCCGCCATCGAAGTCTTTAGTGCGCCCATTTAGGAACGCACCGTGGTATAGTGGGACGTCGGTCACAAGTAACCGGCCCGGGAAAAATTGGGTTATGCATGAACCATTGAACTAAAACGTGTACATTACTATTCGAACGATTTCTTTTCGAGTCTCACCCTGAGGGTGCCGATGGTAAGTGACTCATCAGTTGATCCCCAGCGGAGTCGCCTAATTGTGGACATGACATAGGTCCACCCCGACGCGGCCACGCGCAGGTTTGGGGAGGCGAATGAATCTCCATATGAGATGGTCAAATTGAAATTTAAATCGAAGTAGGAGTCGCCACCGAACTTTGTGGGAGTTCGGGCCCGTTCGAACCCACACTATGTCGTAGGGCCGTGTACAAAATACGGCCCATTTCCGATGTCAGAGCTTATTTGGTTCGTCCCTTTGCATTATGATTCCGATACCGACATTATCGGATATCGTGTATTTTATGACTCTTGTTGCCAATGGATTCGGACATCCGGAAACCATGGTTCTGAGTAAGAGGTGAGGGTATGTGTTGGGAAGTTCACTAAGAACACCCAACCCCACCCGCACTTAGCGGCCTTTACTAGGATATCGTTCGTTTTTGGTGTACACGCGTTAGTTCGACGGTTGAATGATATGCAAAGATTATTTTCCCTAAACATGTGAGAAAAATTAAATGGGTTGCTAAGTCGTTTAATGCATCTTAAACTAATAACGTCAAAGTTATATTTAGCATGTGAAATTCGTTTTAGTCTAATAAAACAAAAGATGAAAATAAATCGCTACAAACATGAACAAACGAGTTAGTAACGGTTTATAAATCAAAATAAGAATGTAAATACGATGATATGCATAATTTCGAAAATTTTTGTGACACGTGATGGATTAAACACGTGTCGACCGAGGTCAAAAAAATATTTGTCGAAAAATCTGAAAATATACCGAGAAATCTGCTGTTTTGTGTTAAAAAACGATGCTGGAAAAATCGGAAAACGAGAAAAATATGTCGCGGTTTACAGCAGCCCGCGCGACTCGCTCGGGAGGGGCGCGACTCGCGCGGGTGGCTGTCTCGGGTTCGCTTTTTTCGAAAATCGTTAATTTTTGATAAATCGCGTATAAATATGGATTAATTTATACTTGATTTATATTTTCGATATTCGTCGTATTCGATATTCGATTATGAAATCGATATCAAATAGTCGGAATGATTTTTAGAAAAAGTTTTGTAAAACTTGTTTTGAAAAAAATTTTGAACGAAAAGAGAAAAAAAATGTTAATTCTCTCCGCGTTAAAAATCGTCGTATTTTGTTTTTGACATGTGACGATTGTTTTAGCATCAACGAGATTAATGTAGTTCCTATTAGATACGATATTTGACTAAAGAGTCGATATCGTATTTTAAGAACGTTGTTTTATATAAAAATAATTTGTAGTATCGATATTATAGAAAAATAGATGATGTGACGACGACCCATAAAAACGACTGACGACGACAAAAAAACGAAAAAAGACGAGAGGAAGGAAGAGAGAAAGGAGAAGTCGGGTTTTGATTTTACACCCTCAACCTACATGCTTTGTTTTATCGGAATAAGGCTTGTCGGAAAGTGGCTTAGGCACGGGAGCGTCGAGATGATGTGGGTGAGCTAGGGTGGTGTTTTTGGGTCGTGTAATGTGGCGGGTGGTGGCCGGTTTTCTCGGGATTTCGGGTTACACTATCGGTCTTTCGATGCTACGTGTATGAATGATTGTATTTGATGTCTGAAGGTTGGATGTTATGAGTTGTAGATGTCGGGAATTGTAGTTCGTTGTCGATGTCGTAGATCTTCTTGTGTGTGATGGGAGGGTCCTATTTATAGGGAATGACTAACTTGCAAAGGAAGAAAGTCACCGGTTGGAATGAGGTGGGATTCCGTGTAAGGATAGGAAAAGTAAGAAGTTGAAAGGAACGAGAATTCCGTTTCTTGGTCGGAAATAAAAGCATCTCGGCTGAAATGGCGCTGCTCGGCCGAGTGTTTGATGCTCGGTCGAGTATTGATTTGGTATCCGGATAGAATTCCTACTTGAGATCGAATTCTATCCTTAACGGAATTGTTTAATACTTGTCGTAGCTGATTTTTTTGAAGTATTCGAGCCTTGGCCGAACTTTTGAGGTGAAGCGGCTGGTCCGTGTGTCTCGAAAAAATATCTTTGACCGGGTTTGACTCGGTCGCTAAAAGACGATTTTGCCCCTGGTGTCGGATTCGACCCAAATTAGTCTTATTTGACTCGAAATGACCCACTGGGCCTGATTTTGAGGTTGATTTTGTGAGATTTATACTCCATAAAAAGCCTAAACGAAATGTCCATGATTCCGAGCCCATATCCGAGTCCATTAAAGCATGTTCGCGTCTGATCATCATCGGGTGTTTGTCGGAAACTACTATAGACACCTGGCGGTCAAATGTGGGTGTCTACACATAGTTAGCTGCACCATCACATTACTAGACTGAACTTGGACAGATAGATGCACATACTGTTGGTCATATTCCAAAAATATTAGTCACATATTCATTAGGATCCCACCCAATCCAACTTCTTCCACCTGGATGAGTATGAGTGTTTTTTTTTTTTTTTGGTATAACGAAGCGCGCACTTAGTCGCAAATGAGAATCGAACCCCTGACCTCTCGACCAGGATAAGGGAGCTCTAACCACGTGAGCTGAACCTTCTTCTCTGGATGAGTATGAGTGTTGGCACTAATACTCCAATTATTAAAAATTTGCATAGCTTGATGTTGATTATGAGGCTTTATTTTTGTTTCTAACAAAGCAAAAACTCCTACCGTATTGCTCAGAAGAAAATTATTTATATTCTTTTGCTTCTGATTCTTATTCATAACCCTCACATTCCAAAAGCCCACAATCATGGACGTTTTGGAGAGGGCAGTATCCTATTCACAACTTTCTCTTTGCCAGAATCTTGTATGAGGATATTCTTGAACGTAGGACTTGTTTGACCTTTACCCTTCATATACTCTACATTTTCTCCATCCTTAGCAGCAACAACCTTACTTGAATTATTCTTAGCAGGCTCTTTGGTAATGAAGGGAGAAGTATGAACAATTTATTTACTGGCAAGCATCTCTACCCTGGTAATAACATTACCTGGATGAGATTCCTTAGCCTCTCGAATAGGTTCTTTCTTCTTCCATATAGCTGAAGACCCTTCACTGATTTAGTCATATCAGGTTTCTTCCTCTTGCATTCCTTCTCGGTATGGCCTAAATTTAAGCATGCTATGCACTTAATTGGCTTCCATTCGAATTCCACTTTAATTTCCATAAGAATGCCTTTTTCATCCTGTACTCTGACCTTCTCAGGCAATTTCTGATCCAACTGCAGCTGAATGAGGACCCTGACAAATCCCAATCGAGTCCTCTTTTCAATAGCCTAATCTCTTTGAATGAATTTTCCAAACTTGCCTACTATCTTAGGAATACTAGCCCCCCACAGTTTAAGAGGTAACTTGTGCAGTCGTATCCAAGTAGGAACTAGTCTGACATCCTCTTTTTCTAAATCAATATCTGGTAACCATTTCTTGATGATAACTGGTCTACTATCAAACATATGGATACCCGCCCCCAATACTGCTTCTTGCATCTCCTTAGTTTGGAAACGAACCACAAATACTCCATTCGGCATAAAAGATATTGTTTCAATCTTGTGATGTTTCCATATTCTTTTGAGATACCCTTCGAATATAGGCCATGGTGGATTCGCCCCTAGCATGAACCCATATACAGCAAATTTCCAAAATTTGAGTTCATCCTGTACATCCTCCTCCGTTATTTGAACAATATCCTGTTCATCATCCACTATCTCAATAATCTTACGTCCATGTCGATCATACCAGTCACCCATATTATCATCATCATCCGGCATCATATCATGATCATCATTATGGGACTGGTTTACCTCTGCCATGATCTTCCCAACACCTCCCAATACCTTGAAATCATATGGAGGTACTCCAGCAATATTATTTATACTTCCAAATTTCATTGCAGTCCAAATGTCAGGTCCAGTCACTGTCTCCTTTGAAGCGGTTGCTTGTTTCTTATGTTCCTTACTGCCCATAGGTTTCCTATTAGTGATGTTACGTAAATCAGGGAATGAGTCCATAGCCAGAATGCACAGGCTCGCCTCAGATCACGTACACCGCCTCAAATCACCATGGGAGAACGTATTCCTTAGGGTTTTTTTCCTCCAAAATTTTGGATCATTTCTCAATTTATGCGTGTCATCCTTGCGCAGGGGCCAGGTTCAATATCCTTACATATTAAAAGAAATAAACATGCAAACAATGTTTCCTTATGAATAGTATTGTTCTTATGAACAATACTGCCCTTAGGAACAGTGCTGTTACTCTTCTCTTTTGGTTCCCCCCCCCCCGCATTCTGTTTCCTCCATATTTTTCCTTTCCTCTTATTCCTCCCTCTCCCCGTTTCCTTCTCCTGCCTGCTCTTGGTTTCTTGCTACTTCGCATTTTTTTCGTGCTCAAATCAGGTGAGTTCAAAATTTTGGCTAAATTTTTCTTCATCAATCGTCACTCATTCACTCTCCATTTTACAATAACAGTAGTTTGTGATAAGTTTTCTCCTTATTTTAGATAAGATGGGGGATAAGTTCATCGTAATTTCAGATTGTTTTTTCCTCATTTTGGATAATTTGGGATTGTTTTGTGCTTATTCATTGTAATTTAGGGTTTTACATTTGCTGTAATTTGGGATTGTCTGTCTTAATTTTGTGCTAAATCATTGTAATTTGTGATGGTTTTCTCTTCATTTTACAGGGATAATAGAGTGAAATTTTTTGGGCAGTTTGTGTTTTTTGATATGTAATATAAGGATAAGAATTCAGAATGCAGGTTTAAGTATTTTTCGGAATGTGTTTTGATTGAATGTTTATTTTAACGGAATTTGTAGGATGGATAGACTTGATTTGGGTATTATTGTTCGAGTAATGAGATAGGATTGAAAATTAGGTTTTATTTCTTCACTCTTGTTGTTTATTTATCAATTTTTCTGTTTTCTATGAGATTACATCTATGAATTTGATGAATAATGTTGAGATGCTTGAATATCTGTCAAATTATAATTTCCAATTTGTTTCAGGTTTACATTTTTTTGGTTTGCAATGCGAAAACTTGATGTAGATTGGATTGAGTTATTGTTGAATCTTGTTTGATACTTGCCCTTTGATTTCTTAAACATCTTCCATCGAGTTCAGTATGTGGTAGTGACCTTTGATGTTGAAGAACATCTAATATTGATGAACGATTATTAGAAGCTCACTGAAATTCTGAAAGCATAGTGATTTTGTTTTCCGATTTTAGTTAAAATCTTAGCTTTAGATCTACGTTATAGTGTGGAATTGAATATTATTGGTGGAGTAATGAGATAGATTTTTGAAGTTTTACTCTATAAGTTCATAATTGTTCTCGATTTTTTCCTCATAAATTAGCATACATGCATTGATATTTGTCTTAAGCTAGACCAGAATACTGGATCTCGGGATACCCCGTGTTTCTAAATTTTGATTAATCATTAGGAGTAATTTTTATGTGAAGTTGGATCTTGCTGCTGACATAATTTGTTTGGTGTCGCTTCCTTATCTTTGCACCTACAACGCACAATAGTCAGCAATCTGTTATCTTTTCTACTTGTATGTAGGTCTTGATTTTTTGCTCCATCTGTAGTTGGTAGCTCGTTAGGAAGGTTTGATGGAAGGTTTGATGCTCAGGGTTATTTCCAGGTGTTCTTGGGGAGATGAGACGAGCAAGTGTTTGAGCTGGGATGTGAGGGAGCGATGGTGGTGACGAAGGTGACCGTAGCTGCCAGTTTTAGGATGCAACAATGGTATTCATTCATCTAACTTTATATCAATTAAAGACAGACACAGTGAGGCAACTGTCCATTTGATTATATCAACAATGAAGAGGACTGAGTTTTGTGGAAGAGCATAAGTGAGCCTCACTGAGACTTAACCAAGAAACGAAGCAGGTATCACCGATTTCAACCTTAGAGCATGTACAATGGAGAGGATTTAGCCTCCTCTTAGCACTCCCTCTCTCTCCTTATAGAGGATGTCCTCTCCATTGTGGGATCAACATGCAAGGTCCTCTTATGTAGAGGAAGTTGAGTACTTACTCTAATTTTAGCATAGGCCCTTGTGCATATAAACAAACACCATTGGTCTTCTAAATAAACAAGTTAATTAAAAATAATATTAATAATAAAATAATTAAAATAAATTATTATAAAAGTAGTATAAGAGGATACTCTCTATTGTGGAATAAAATTGGAAAAGGAAAAATGAAGAGGGTGGAGATAGTGGAAAATAAGGTGGATGAAAAAGAGGATGATGAATCAAAAATATAGAAAGAAAGAGAAAAAATAAGAGGAAAAATTGTCCTCTCTAATGGACATGGTCTCAAGTGTATGTCTAATCCTCTTTATATTAAAACAGAAACCACTTCCCACTTTTTAAGACAATGTGAGGCTCCCATTTTGAAATAAGCCTAATTTTTTACACTTTCTACTTCCCATCCAGTGTAAAAAAGGCCGATGACAGGGTTCGAACCCGCGACCTCTGAGGCAAATCCCAACTTACCACACCACTGGGCCACTTCGCTGAGTGTGAGAAAATAGTACAAAAATAACTATACTACCTTTCACAGTCCCCCTTAATTGATCTTCAACAGTGCGCCTCTTCGTCTTCCCAATTCCTCATTAATTGATCAATCAATTGATCAAACACATCTCGAAACCTGATCAATTACACTTCATCTCCGTCAATCATCCATTCTACTCATCCTCCTCGAAAACGCATCCATCATTCATCTCCTCGAAAATGAATCATCCATTCACCCCCCCCCTCGAAAATCGTCATCTTCTTCAATGATTCCTCGCTGGAAGTTGTGATGCCATTTAAACCCGTCCCATCGTCTCCACAAGCCCTTAAATTACTTCCGCCACAGGTAATATATATCTATGCAAACCGGTAAGTGCAGTTCCCTATCAGCCATTCAATCTTTTCTGAACTCCTTTGCTCTATTACTATTACTACTGTTATCTTTCCCCGCTTCAGCCACCATGTCTGATGTACGTCGTGACTCCATTTCCACATTATGTGAGGGTGTGCGAGTGAAGGATCTAAATGTCAGGGTGTAACATTTTTTTATTTGAGTGTATATAACATTTTTTTTACTGTATATATTGAGTTATTAAGTGTGTATATAGTGAGTTTAATAACGTATATAATGAGTTTTTTTAGTGTATATAACACTTATTTGGATGTATGTCCCATCTTAATCTAATGGTCTAGATTGTGCCTCAATGGGTGTAAGGAGTTACCCTGCCTCACCGGAACCCACCTATATATATATATATATATATATATATATATATATATATATATATATATATATATATATATATATATATATATATATATATATAGGGGTACGCTTGTTGTAAAACATGTACAAAACAAAATTGTCATTTAGAGATACATATAATAATAAAATAGGTTAATAAGACATAATGTGGTATTGAAAAGTGACCTCTCAATAGCTACACAAAATTAATGGCAAATTGCGTGGTTGTTTCTTCAATAACTGTGTTACTCTACAAAGTTGAAAGAAACATCTACATATATTTTTTTCTCACGAATTATGAGAAAAAGTGAAATGAAAACATTCTAAAAAAATGGTAACCGATTAAGTTTATGATGGGTCAAATATGTGGTATAAGAGTATAATACAAACCCATGTGCCTAAGCTGTAGGAAAAGATTTTTGACATTTTCTTCGTATTTGGGTTATATTTGACCCATTTTAACGTTACGACGGATATATACCCGTCGTAAGGAAGACCAACTGCTACTCTTAACAACACTTTCCTAGAAGACAAATTCAGTTCTTAGAAGGAGAATATCATAATACTCGTACCTTTTACTACGAAAATGTGATTAGTGTGATCGAATCATCGTTAGTTATGAAATATTCAAATAATGGAGTATGATTGTTAGTGACCCAACCGTAATAACTCATCCTGAAGTAACTCAAATTCAAAGTGACCCAACAACATGTCATCCGAAATAGGCCTGCAATTCAAAATAACCCGACCCGACCTGAAATGAGCGACCAAACTAACCTTATTGACCCACTTGCCACCTCTAAGTTCCATCTAACCACATGTAAAGTTATTTGACTATAATATTATGACGGATATAGTTGTCATAAGGAAGACATTGTTGAGGAAAAATATCACTAATTGTTCAAGTATTAAAAGAGCGTGCCTTATTAACTCCACAATTTGCCTTTTACATTTATTCTTACGAAGCTAATTCATACATAGTAATTTGGATACATATTCCGCCATTATAATTTTCATAAAAATCGAGCTAGGAGTATCTATTTTAACTTACTAAAATATTAAAAAAAATTCACTTCCATCAATTTGTATCCTCTCGATTTACTCATCATCCTCAACGTATAGTCTCCATCAATATCGGTTAACCAAGCAAAAACTAAGTAGAGTAGCTATAAAATTACGAATAAAAAAATACTTCTTATTAATAATAATCTTACAGTTTTCTTAGTAACACCAAAGTCGACTTTTTTATCCAAAGAGAGGTGAACACTATAAAACCACAATATACAATACAAATAACAATATAAAACCACAGCTTACCATATAGTGATAGTAACAATGAAAATAGAATTAAGAAAAGAAAGTAATCATGCGAAATTAGGATGGGGCGAGGTTATTATTTACTTGGATAAGTAGGTCTTATCTCTTAATATACTCTTATAATGATAAACTAGTCACCATCCCCGTGCACCGCACGGGACTACATAATTTTTGTTTTGATTTCATGTACTTGTAACTGTATCTACTTCCACATGCTGTCGTAAATCATGAATAGGGCATAGGTTAGGAAGATTGAACGATCCAAGCTACTGAAATACATATGGCGCGTATCTGTAAAGAATGATAGAGTTTAAAAAGGTGCACTTAAAGTGGGAAACATACATCAAATAATGTGCATAATAAATAATAAGTCTTTTTTCTAAACTTTTATTGTAGTACGTAATCTTCTTGAATTATGGTTTCGTTCTTCATATGTTTTTTCTGTCGTGGCTTTATTTGGAATTTTCAAATCTTGGCCCCTTTTTTTTCCATTGTTTCTTTTGTTACGACTGCTTTTCTCACCACCACTTCAGATCTATAACGCATTTTGGGTATGTTAGTTTTGTGCTTAATTAAAATATAAGCAACGAATTTCATGTAGTTAATGTACGTAATAATAGTTCACTTACCCCTTGTCTACCTTTCTCTTCTCATTTTAATTTTAACTAGGGTGTTCACCCCAGGCTCTAATTCTGTAGGGTATTTTTCTAAGTTGTCTTCTTTTGGTTGCTCTTGTCAAAACATTATCCTCGTTAGTATATATGACATATTTGATAAATAGAATTTGTTGTTGTTGGGTCAGAATTTTTGTTGTTACCTTTGAATTTTCGTCCTTCCTTTCCACTATGGTTGGAGTTGGAGGGTCCTTTGACTCATTAATACCTTTTGGCACTTTAGTTTCCGTTCAGCATTGTATTTGGTAATCCCAATTTTAACTTTCATGGTGTATTCTCCCCCGACACATTGTTGGAGTATGTTAAACATTTTCTCCTTTCCTTCGTCCTGGTTTTTTCCTCTTGTTAGGACAATACGTTAAATATTTGTTCGTGTAGTTGGTTTTGTATTTTTTGTGTACCTTTTCATATGGAGTTAGTAATGCTTCGATTGGTCTGTCAATGATCTTCTCAGCTTCCCTCCCAAAGACCACCAAAGTTCTGTAAGTTGTTTCGTCTGCTATTGTAGTGATTAATCTGTACCTGTGTTGTGGATATTAACATATTTATGGGTTTTTTCTTACCTTTGTTTGGGGTAGGGTATTGATTCGTTACATTATTGGCAACACTTTCCATCCTCATCGATTCCAACTGGGCATGATGTGCAAGATTGATATCGCCAGTCAACATATTTTCTTACTTCTGTTATCGTTCTGTGTCATTTGAATATATCGTTCTGTGTCATTTGAATATATCGTTCTGTTCCAATAGTTTCATTTATTCGACAACGTTTCTAGTACTTCATATCAATAAGCATGCGATGTAGGTCAAAATTACCTGATCTGTGACATCTATTTGTAGAAGCTCTGCAAGTGTTGAAGTGAGCATTTCTTCTGCCACGTCAGTATTGAGGATCATTATTTGGACGAGTTCTTGGTCCATGTAGGTTGGAATGGCGCCGCAAATAATAATATGTGGTTATTCTAGTATGCGTAAGATCGACTAAATGTTCAGTGTCCATGATTTTTATTGTGGTTTGGTCAAATGCTTACCTGTGTAGTAACATTTTAGTCTCCGGCAAGTCCAAGAGAAGAAAAACCTTGGTCCCGTATGTGGACTGTAGTTGGTAATCTCATGTATCGGTGTTATAATCCTTGTTAATAAGTATGACATGTACCTTATCAGTATACTAATGAAGTTTATTACCATCACAGTTTATGACTCTTGTAGACGTGAGGACTATGACCATGTCATATCCCTTTTTTTGCTGATTTCTTCAGTAATGAAGTCTAATGCATCTCCTTACAGAATCACATTGATTATTTTTTGCCTGTATGCATGTAGTCATTATATTGTAGTAAGATAATTATTTTACATGTAACTATATGTGTGTTGAAGATGCTCAAGTTACCTTTTATCTTGTATTTGTATATGTCTTAAATGTGTTTTGACCATTTTTTGTTAACACTTCCCTCTTCTCCTCGATTGTAGTTAGCAAGCCCACAACATCTGCACAATGTGGTTAAAAATAATCAATAGGCAAATAGAATGTTATAAATAATAAATTATTTCATTTGATAGTGCACTTGTCGGTGTGCTTTTCTATCAAATACTGTCTCCCGTCCAATCCATGCTTGACATTAGATTTGGGTAACTTTTAAGAAAATGGGTAAAAAGTAAGGGTAACATTAGATTAGAGGAATGATATGTGGATTGTATTGTAAAGTCATTTGCCATAAAAGGAATGTAAATGTTGGATTGGATGGTCCATTTATAGTAAATGTAAAGATTGGATTTGATGGGAGGGAGTAATCATTTTTGTTGTTACATTCCTCCAATTTGTCGAACTGGTGGAATTCGATGGTCCATTTATACTGAGTTTGGTTTTTATATATCCTTTTGTATTGATGTAAATGGGGTGCACTTGATGATATTTGGATTTCCTTTGACTGCATGTACGACCTATTGTTTTGTGCGACCTCAATATGCCGGAGGCTGTAGATTTTCCCCTTGTTTAGTACTCATTCATATGAGGTCACCCACCGCTTTGGTATTGTTGCATGTATATGATTTTCCTGGCCAGAATCACATAAATACACATCTTAATCTTAATCATTGTAATGGTTGGTGAAAGTAGTATATAATTAAATATTTAAGTTTTATTCTTTGGTGATTCTTGGATCTTTCAATTTGTAGACACCCAAATTTTGACTGCCAGGTGTCTATGGTAGTTTCCAAAAAAAACACCCGATGATGATCGGACGCTAACGTGTTTCTACGCGCTCGGATACGGACTCAAAACCATTAGTTACTGGCTAATGCATTTACGGAGTACAAATCTCACAAAAGTGACCTCAAATTCAGGCCCAGTGGGTCGTTTCCAGTCAAACAAGACTAATTTGGGTCAAAACCGACACCGGAAATAAAACCGACTTTTAGCGATTGGGTCAACCCCGGTCAAAGTCGTTTCCGAGACACATAAAAACAGCCACACAAACATCAAAAAACTATTCCAAATACAAAACCCATCAAATGTCCAATCCACGGTCCAAAACATCGGACCCGCGCGACCCAGCCGATCCACTCGATCGAGTACCCCACCCACTCGATCGAGTGGGCCCTCATTCGAGCCCGACTGCAAGCGTGCTGGGCCACTCTACCGAGTCATCCAGTTACTCGGTCGAGTAACCCTAGCCGGGGTACATGGCCATGCCTATATAAACACCCCATGCAACACACTTTTGATCAATCTTTTTCATCCTAATTTTACCCTAATCAAATCCTAATACTACACTAGCAAACCCTAAACTTAGCTTTAGGAATTCAAAACCCTAAACCACCACAACTCAACCCTACATCTCGAAACTCCCGTGCAAGCCACTACTACGAGTCCCGTCCGAGCATAAGAAACATGTAGGTTGAGGGTGCCAAAACCCGATCTTTTCTCTCTTCTCCTTCTCTCTCGCGTCTCACATCGTCTTTGTCGTCGTCGTTGTCTCGTTTTGCTTTTTTTTTTTTTTACTTTATGCGCGTCCTGATATCGTTAATATCGTTAGTATTAAGACACTAAAATACTTGTGAATTTGTGTCGAGTGTGAGTGATGGTGGGATAAGAAAACCCAAATATACAAGTGTACTGCACATAGCGTTGCCGGTCGCTTATCCCATCACCCCGATCACTTGATTATTGAAACAAGTCAACTTAAATAATAATTCGTTTTATTTTCGTTTTCATCATCATTCAAATCGCATATTTGCATCAATTTTCAAAACAAGTGTTTCTTTTAATAAGGGTCGAAACCCGTTGACGTGGATCCGACATCACATAATCCCTAGGGATTCATTACGATGTCGGAGAAGCCGAGGGAATCAAGTCTTTCCATTCAAGTAAAGCGTCGATCCGTTAGATCCAATACCAATTCCGTAATTGGACGTTGAATCTAACGATCTAGTCAAATAAACTAACTAACGCGATTTTCGTTGATGCTAAAATAATTGTCATACAATTCGTTAGGATTATGACATTATTAAACGCGGAGGAAATCTATTCGTATCGCGATAGCTAATTTAAAACGACTTAAAGTGATTTTCTTTTGTTTTCACTCTAGTATTCCATATCGATTCACTAATCGGACATGGGATATGACGAGTATCGAAGTTAAGTCTCGAGTATAAATTCCATAATATTTATGCCCGATTCAACAAACTCATCGAATTATCAAAAATCAAAAGCAATTTCGAAGTTAATACAAAATTGAAAACGAACCCTAGTTCGTACAGGGGGCACTCGACCGAGTGCCTAGCCCACTCGGTCGAGTGGCACCCCAAAAACGAGACAGAATGCTATCGTAATGACCACTCGGTCGAGTCTCGCAATGACTTGGTCGAGTGGCCATGCACTCGGTCGAGTTCCCTCGTAACTCGGTCGAGTGATGCCTCGGAATCCGGATAGAAACCTCTTCAAAGGTCCACTCGGTCGAGTCCCTCATTGACTCGGTCGAGTGGCCCCCCTTTATCACGTCAAACCGTGAGTCCTACAAGCCATTCGAGTCTCGTTAATATCTTTTTATGACTTAGGTCAACGCGTGCCAAATTAATCACGTGTATTATCACATTTTCAAAAACCATGCATCACGTTTACATTATTCAACATCATTCAATAATTTGCAAACCGTTATTATTCGTTATACCGTTACTAACCGTTTGTTACTTTTCTTGTTGATTTATCGTTTGTTTTAATGTACTAAAATGAACCCGCATGCTAAAATACAACTTTGACGTTAATTTTAGTTGCATTAAATTGACATAGAAACTCATTCAATTCCTCACATGCTTAGGGAAAACAATGTTTGCATAAGCATTTTCGTCGTTCAACTAACGCACGTATTCAAAAATCATTCGATATCTTAGTAGAGGCCGCTAATGTGCCGGCGGGGTTGGGTGTCTTTTGTGGGCTTCCCAACACGTACCCTCACCCCTTACTCAGAACCTCGGTTTCCGGATGCCCTAAACCGTTGGCGCACGAGAGTCATTCAATACACGATAACCGGTAGTGACGGTATCGATATCGAAATGCAAAGGGACGAGCCCAATAAACTCTGACATCGGAAATGGGCCGTATTTTGTATACGGCCTACTACGACATAGAGTGGGTTCGAACGGGCCCGAACTCCCACAAAGTTCGGTGGCGACTCCACTTCGATTTAAATTTCAATTCGATCCATTCTCATATGAAGATTCATTTGCCTCCCCAAACCCGCGCGTGGCCGCGTCGGGGTAGACCTATGTCATGTCCACAATTTGGCGACTCCGTTGGGGATTAACTGATGCGTGACTTACCATCGGCATCCTCAGGGTGAGACTCGAATAGAAATCGTTTGACTAGTACAATACGCGTTTTAGTTCTACGGTTCATGCATAACCCATATTTTCCCGGGCCGGTACTCGCGACCGACGTCCCACTATACCGTGATGTACTCCAATATGGATATGTCAAAGGTGTCCATAGTCGATTCGAGTGGGTTTCGCGGCATGTTCTAAGATCAACTCGACTTAGGAAGTCCGTCCCGATCAACGTCTAGACTATGTACACTGGTATAGACCCTCTATAGACCGACCGAGACTTAGTGTAAAGCATACATGGCGTCGTTATAATGCTTGCTTGACTACATGCTACTTGGTTTCCGTGTCATTTTAAAAAACCGTCAACTTTTCAAAAATACATCTTTTTCAAGATATCCAATTTCAAAACCCGGGACATATACCGAATTTAGGACTTATGGTTTTACTCAAAATAGCCTATTTTCTAGCCGGTATGCTGCCCATTTCAAATCTCGAAAATACTTTCGAACTTTCAAAACCGGGGCCCGATACACTTTCCGATTTTCTCGAAAAATCGGGCCCTTCCCCGAGTTTTCTCAGACTTTCCAAAAATAATCCATTTTCAAACGTTCCTCTTCTTAGGACTTCCCGTATTTAGCAGTGTTGGGTCATGTCATAAGTCGTCGTAGTCTTTAGTGTCGAAACTCTGTCGATCTTACATCACGAGTTTCTTCCCTATCCCAGTCCGCCTTATTTGACTAAGGCAAGGCCCATCTACGTAGGACATACTCCTACAAAGGAGGGACCGTCTACACAATCGAGTCCAAATTCTGGGGATGTCTCACGTGAACCTTCCTTCGAACAGGACTCGGCCCACCCGCCGACTCCTAAGGAAGGCCCACCTTTCACAAGTCACCCGTCTAGGTGTCTTTTCCGAGTCATTTCCCTTTTTTTAGTCTTGTTCGGGATGTACTTTCTATTCCGAGATTTGGGCTAGTTTCTGATCACGTGGTGTTCTTACAGATAGGCCACCCGAGACCAGATATCAACGCAAGATGGACGAATTGAAAGACGCTCTGACCAAGATCGAGACTCAACTGACTAACATCCAGGCTAACCAAGCAACTTTAGCCACCCGCCTGAGTGCCGTAGAGAAAACGGCCCATGTTGAAGGATCTCAGCCCACTGGGCCCATAGCTGAATTAATCAGCGTTGTTCGCAGGCTCGAGGAACTAGTTCACCTATCGACGAACAACTCGATCCACACTGAAAATGCTCGTTCCTATTCGCCTTTGAATGACGAGCTACCTGCTAACCTCAACCTTATGGGAATTCCGATGTTTGAGGGTACTGAAGACCCGGTCCACCACATCCGGGCTTTCAAAGATTTCATGGCAGTCAAAGGGGTAAAGTCCACCATGTTTAAGCACTTATTCCCGTCCTCCCTCGAAAAGCATCCTAAGGCCTGGTTCTACAGGCTCGATTCCAAGAAATATAAGACTTGGGATGATGTGGCTACTTACCGGGGGCTACCTCGAGACCACATCTTCCAGCTGGGAAGATTATCGAAGTCCTAAATGATCGCGAATCATAGTTTGGATTGGGGTATGCTATAACCCCGGAAAACGTGGTCCGGGCCGGTATTCACAAGGCCACCAACGTCCTCAAGGGTACTTACATAGGCCCTTATAGCCCGAAGTTAACTGACTACTTCGTCACTCCTGTATTCGGAGCTATTCAAGTGGGCCTCTACCAACCCAGCATCACATATCCCGAGACCAAAACGGCTCGGGAGTGCAACTTCATCCCCGATGATATATTCACTCTTGTTCAAGCCGAGTCCAAGGAAGGGGAAAACAACTCCGAGCCCGTTCTGGGGCTCTTATTTAGAGAAGACAAGGCCGTCCCCGCTCCAAAGGACGATTTGGTCAACCTGATCCTCCGCAGCGAACGGTTTGACCCAACAAAGCTGATCTCTGAAGTGGGTACGGATACCGGGAAAAGGGCCTGGAAGAAGACCATCAAATGGACCGACAGTCAAGGTCGGGTCTACAAGCTGACCACCGGCGGGGGAGACATGCCGGATACCGAGTTAGAGTCCGAGTCAGAGTCAGAGTCAGAGTCAGAGTCAGAGTCAGAGTCGGAGTCCGAATCCAAGTCTAGAGGGTCTGGTGCTAAAGTCGAGTCTGTAACCCCTTTTCCCTTAGCCACTTCCACTAAGGTCTCGGGGCCTGTCCCAAGACCTCTCCCTATCCCGCCACTGACCAATGATCAGATGGCCGCTCTATTCGAGCTTTTCTCAAAATTTACCATTAATAATAATAACGAAAACCGTTCTGCTTACGACTTGTCTTATTTCCAAAATTATTTCAATTTCAAAAATTTTATATGCAATGACATTGAGAAACCCGACGAACAGGTACCTCTGTCTCTGCATCTGATCGAGCAGCTCGAACAAAGGGAGTCCCGAGATCAGGTAATCGAAGAAACCGAATCCATTAACGTGGGAACCACTTTAGAGCCCCAGATGCTTAAGTTGGGCCTATCCTTAGATCCTGAGGAGAGAAAACAATTCACGAACCTCCTCCAAGAGTTCAAGGACGTCTTCGCATGGTCCTACAAGGACATGCCGGGTATAGATCGGGAAATAGCTGAACACCGAATACCCATCAAAGATGGGTGTAAACTGGTAAAGCAGAAACTCCGAAGAATGAAGCCCGAATGGTCTCTCAAGGTCAAAGAAGAAGTAGACAAACAATTCAAGGCGGGCTGTATACAAGTGTCTGAATATCCAGACTGGGTCGCAAACATCGTGCCGGTACCCAAGAAGGACGGCAAGGTGCGGGTATGTGTGGACTTCCGGGACCTTAACAAGGCCAGTCCAAAAGAACGATTTTCCGTTACCTCATATCGACATATTGGTGGATAACACGGCCGATCATGCCCTTCTATCATTCATGGACGGGTATGCCGGATACAATCAGATCAAAATGGCAGAAGAGGATATGAGTAAGACCACCTTCATTACACCTTGGGGTACTTACTGTTACACCGTTATGCCATTTGGGCTTATCAATGTCGGGGCCACTTATCAACGGACCGCCACTACTTTACTACACGACATGATGCACAAAGAAGTGGAGGTCTACGTGGATGATATAATCGTCAAGTCCATAGATCGAAGTGGGCACATTACGGCCCTACAAAAAATTCTTCACCCTGCTGCGTAAATACAACATGAGACTGAACCCACAGAAATGCAATTTCGGGGTAACATCGGGCAAATTAATTGGCCATATCGTTAGCCAACGCGACATCGAGGTCGACCCAACTAAAATCAAAGCCATCACCGAGATGCAACCACCCAAGACCGAAAAATAAATAAGGGGGTTTCTCGGGAAAATCCAATACATCAGCCGGTTTATCTCAAAGTTAACCATGGTATGCGAGCCCATTTTCAAGTAACTGAAGATCGGAGAACGGGTGCTATGGGACGATAAATGTCAAGCGGCTTTCGACAAAATCAAGGAGATCCTGTCTGCTCCGCCGGTCTTAATGCCACCTCAACCCGGTCTGCCTTTGTCGTTCTACCTAACAACGACCGAGACAGCCATGGGGGCTATGCTGGCCCAGACAATTGATTCAGAAGAACGGGCTATTTACTACATCAGTAAAAAGTTCCTGGAATATGAATGCAAATATACAATGCTCGAGAAAACGTGTCTAGCCTTGGTTTGGGCCACTAAAAAGCTCCGACACTACATGCTTAGTCACGAGGTACATGTATTATCCAAAATGGATCCTATCAAGTACCTGTTCGAGAAGCCCATCCTCAACGGCAGGATGTCCAGATGGACTTTAATGTTATCTGAGTTCGATCTCAAGTTTGTGCCATTAAAAGCCATCAAAGGCCGGGTAGTAGCCGAGTTCCTCGCCGATAGCCCGATATCTGAAGAAGGACATACCGATACTTGGGCCTTTCCTGATGAAGACATATTCCATACCGATATTGAAACATGGGACTTGTATTTTGACGGGGCATCCAACTTCCGAGGATTTGGGGTTGGAATTCTGTTAATCTCGCCACAAGGGGAAAACACCCCGTTATCCATCAAATTGGACTTCGACGTGACCAACAACGCAGCCGAATACGAAGCATGCATTCACGGGTTGCAAGCCGCCGTTGATTTAGGGGTAACAAACCTCCGGGTCCACGGTGACTCCTCACTGGTCATCAATCAAGCGCTTAAAAAATGGAAAACTTGGAACGCCAATCTCGTGGCTTACCAAGCACGGGTAAGGGTTCTAGAGAAACAATTCCAGAAGGTGGAATATATCTATCTGCCTCGGGAAGAAAATCAATTTGCAGATGCACTTTCCAAATTAGCATCCCTGCTAAATATACCGGACCATCTTACCAGCATGCCAATCTGTGTTGAAAGGCGGTCCGAGCCGGCTTATATCCACGCCATCCAGGATATCGAGATAACCGATCCAAAACCTTGGTATCAAGCCGTCCTAACCTACTTGGCAACGGGAGAATATCCTCCGGGAACTGAAAACCGGGCCAAGAAGGCCTTACGAAGATTGGCAACCCAATTTGTTCGTACGGACGACGGGCAGTTATACAAAAAGACGGAACAAGGGGCTCTCCTCCTATGTATCGACAATATACAGGCCGAAAAGGTTATGGCCGAGGTACACGATGGTGAAAACGGTCCGCATATGAACGCCCATATGCTAGCCCGGAAAATCATGAGGCTCGGATATTACTGGAACACCATGGAAACAGACTGTCACTTATATGTCAAGTATTGCCATAACTGTCAGATCTTTGCCAATGTACAGCATATGCCATCTTCCTTATTATATACCATGACATCATCATGGCCATTTTCGACATGGGGTATTGACATAATTGGAAAGGTGCACCCTTCCGGGACGGGAGGTCATTGCTTCATCTTGGTGGCCATCGACTATTTCACCAAATGGGTCGAAGCCGAGTCATATCGTGTCTTGAACGCCAAGCACGTGACCAAAATCATCCAGAATAAGATCATTTGCCGATATGGGATCCCACACGAGTTTATCAGTGATCACGGGACCCACTTTCAAGCTGAAACCGCTGCGTTGCTAGCAAAAAATAAAATTCAGAGGCATACATCTTCACCCTACCGACCCCAAACAAACGGAGCGGTAGAGGCGGCTAATAAAACGATTGTCTCCATACTTAAAAAGATGGCTAAGAATTACCGGGATTGGCCCAACAAAATACCCTTTGCCTTATGGGGGTATCGAACTTCAATTCGCACCGCGACCGGAGCAACTCCATACTACCTGACATATGGAATGGAAGCGGTCCAACCGGTCGAGCTAGAGGTGTCATCCCTCAGGATTTTACTTGAAAGCCAAGTACCTGAAGCAGATTGGGTCCAAGCCCGATACGATTCGCTAGTCCTTTTAGACGAACGGCGATCCCGGGCCCTCAACAATATTCAAATATATCGAAAGAGGATCCAACGGGCTTTCAACAAAAGGGTTAGGCCCAGGAACATCAAAGAAGGTGATCTGGTCCTAAAATCGGTTTGTGCCTTGCTACCGGTTGACCCAAGAGGAAAATTTAAACCCAATTGAGCTGGACCATACTTAGTCGAGAAGGTCCTATCGGGAGGAGCGGTGATGCTGACGGACTTGGACGGGAACGAATTTGTCAACCCGACCAACTTGGACCAGTTGAAGCGCTACTACCCATAAACCCTATCTCAATGTCATTTGCAAAATTTATAAAAATTTGTCTTTTTATAAGTTTTCAAAATTTTAGACAAGTCAATAAGTTAGAATTAATTATTCTACTGTAGCACATCTCGAATTAATAATCTTGATGTTTTTCAAAATTTGCAAAAAAAATCAATTTTGAACTACGTCTGGTTTGATTCCGCTAATTGTGGATACGTAGGCAACCCCTCAAAAGGGTAAAACCGCTGCAATAAACGAAAAGACGGGAATGGTATTCAATAATATGTCTTTTATTAAAGTCTCGATAAACTCGGGAATTACAAAAAAAAAAAAAAAAAAAATGCCAAAACCGGCACACACACAAAAAAATCACACCAAAAAAAATAATGATAATACTCAAATAATAAAACATGGAGACTAATATCCGGGCATCTTGCCCTTGCCTTTGTCCTTTGGGTCTCGTGGAGCCCGAGGTCGCCGGGGTGGGGGCGAGCGTTCCCGAATCACAAGGGCAACCTCCTTAGCACGAACCCGTTTCTTTGACAACGGGTCTTCGGTCCAAGTCGAGCCCGCACGTGCTCGGGTAGTCTATCCCGTGGGCCAAGTCGGTCCTGCACGGCTAGTCTTGGGCCAAAGTCTCCTCTCTAAGTCAGTCTGGGGGCCCACTCTCCCCCGAGCACCTTTAGCACTAGACCCTTCAGCTTGAGTCTTGGTCTTTTTCTTTTGACCTGACATTAGTCGGACCATAGTAGTCGGGGTGTCACCTTCGTCAAAAAAGTCCTTGTTGTCTTTAGCTTGCTCCCTTCGCAGCAGGTCGAAAGCTTCATCCACCTTCAAAGCAGCCCGAGCTTTGGCATCACCTGCTTTAGTCCACTTCACATAGGAGTTCGAGACCCAAATTGAGTGGCGAGATTTGGGAATAGGCCAGGTGTGCCGGGTGTACCACCTTTGCATCCACGTGTCACACATCACATCGGTCAGTTGAGTAGGGTCACTCACAATTGCTTCAACTTCTGGGATTCGCTGGGTCCATCCATACTACCTTAGTATGCGATCCGGATAGAGATAAACTGTCTGCCTGAAAGACAAGATCACCTGATAACGGGCTTTATCCCTCGGGTCCAAGCCGGTCCAAATATAGATGGGCCACCATTGTACTACCCATCGGATCAACGGACCCCCATGGAATGATAACACCTCGTCGCAGTACTTCTGAGTAATTTGGCGAGAAAAATCGATAGCCCGCCTCCTTGTCATCACTTGGTTATGGTAGTAGTTGCTCGCGTCAAGGGGATGATCTATCACCGATAGCCTCTCATATAGGCAAATCTGAAAAAAAGAGCGAAAATATGAGTTCCCAAGACGAAATAGGCGTCCGCCTAAGGGCACTCGATCGAGTGTCAGGGTGACTCGATCGAGTGGTACCTCTGAACACGAACAGGGGGCTTTTTGTGAGGGCACTCGATCGAGTGCCAGGGTGACTCGATCGAGTGCCCACTGCAACAGAAAAATCGCGAAAAAAAATCAAAAAAAATCGAGGAGTTGGAAAATAAAAAAAATCCGACATACTTGCAATAAACGGGTGCTTCCAGTAAGGCGTACTAAAGAATCCTTCTTGCGATTATCTAAGCCTTGAATGATTTCGCCCGTGATAAGCCAAGTCGGGTTGTGCTCCGTCTCCATCATGTCAACCACGGTAAAAAGACGGACGTCACCCATGCAAGACAATAAATCCATGTGACCTTCAAAAGCATAAACGTGGAGCATGCATACAGAAGGAGAAAGCCCTACGGCTGTGAATCGGTCTGATTCGGACGTCGTACGGGTTCATGAATTTCTCAGCCAGATCAATTAAAGAAACTGTATTGTTATCTCCGGCCATTCGAGATACCTCGTTATGAGAAAGCCCTAAAAATTCTCGAAGCTTCCTCCTCGGGTCATAAACCGAATAAGGTATGGCAGGTCGGAGTATCGGGTTCTATACTCCCACCGCAGCAATCTCCTCAGGTAAAGGGCAGACTTCGCCCCGAGGAAAGGCAAAGACATGATATATGTCATCCCAGTAAGACAAGCATGCATCCAGAAAGTAGCGATCAACCTGCATCTGACGGAATGTATACAACGCTGGGCAATACCCGTCTGGTTGAGAGCCACCCTATCCGCGTCCCTGAAGCGTCGGGACCATTCTTGCAACATGACGGTCAATCGATCAATACCCATGGTTAAAATTCTTGAGAGGAATAAGGAGCTTTCTTTTTGAGAAGGATGATTTGTGAGGAAATTATGAAGAAAATCAAGGACAAGGGAGGGCTATATATAGCATTAACCTCGCAAACCTCTTTCCATATCACTTTTCCATGAAAAGTTTCCTAATTCTAAACGGAATAAACCCACAAGCCTAGTCTCGATACTAGCACGGAAATATTCATCCCGAACTTTCCTAATTTCTTTAGGAGTCAAAAATTGCAAATCTCAAAATTTCAAAAATTCAAAAATTCAAGATTCAAAAATCATTTTTCCCCAGCGCGAGTCATTTTACTACCTACGTGTTGCGTGCAAATTTTATATATGACTTATACAAGTACGACTCAAGTAGGGACATGCAACTCACTAAATCTCCCCAGCGGAAGCCCAAGGCGGCATTTTCACGGGATGGGCCCACACATAGGCGCACCCGGGACTTACGCGACAAGTCCAAGTTCCCCACGGAAATATCATCATCAGCTCAGGTATGATTTCTGGCTGGCGAGCCCTTCACGCAAGTTTAATGGACTATAAACGACCCGATCGGAAGTCTACCAGCTCTTAATCAGCTTGGTAGCTACTCTGACTTTCGTCTTGTCCAAGCCTCAGTCTGAGTGGGGGCTCTGTAGACACCCGCATTTTGACTGCCAGTTGTCTATGGTAGTTCCAAAAAAAAATACCCGATGATGATCGGACGCTAACGTGTTTCTACGCGCTCGGATACGGGCTCAAAACCATTAGTTACTGGCTAAAGCATTTACGGAGTATAAATCTCACAAAACTGACGTCAAATTCAGGCCTAGTGGGTCGTTTCTAGTCAAACAAGACTAATTTGAGTCAAAACCGACACCGGAAATAAAACCGACTTTTAGCGATTGGGTCAACCCCGGTCAAAGTCGTTTCCGAGAGACTTAAAAACAGCCACACAAACATCAAAAAACCAGTCCAAATACAAAACCCATCAAATGTCCAATCCACGGTCCAAAACATCGACCCGCGCGACCCAGCCGATCCACTCGATCGAGTGCCCCACCCACTCGATCGAGTGGGCCCTCATTCGAGCTCGACTGCAGGCGTGCTGGGCCACTCGACCGGGTCAGCCAGTTACTCTGTCAAGTAACCCTAGCCGAGGTACATGGCCATGCCTATATAAACACCCCATGCAACACACTTTTGATCAATCTTTTTCATCCTAATTTCACCCTAATCAAACCCTAATACTACACTAGCAAACCCTAAACTTAGCTTTAGGAATTCAAAACCCTAAACCACCACAACTCAACCCTACATCTTGAAACTCCCGTGCAAGCCACTACTACGAGTCCCGTCCGAGCATAAGAAACATGTAGGTTGAGGGTGCCAAAACCCGATCTTTTCTCTCTTCTCCTTCTCTCTTGCGTCGCACATCGTCTTTGTCGTCATCATTGTCTGGTTTTGCTTTTTTTTTTTTTTACTTTATTTGCGTCCTGATATCGTTAATATCATTAGTATTATGACACTAAAATACTTGTGAATTTGTGTCGAGTGTGAGTGATGGTGGGATAAGAAAACCCGAATATACAAGTGTACTGCACACAGCGTTGCCGATCGCTTATCCCATCACCCCGATCACTTGATTATTGAAACAAGTTAACTTAAATAGTAATTCGTTTTATTTTCGTTTTCATCATCATTCAAATCGAATATTTGCATCAATTTTCAAAACAAGTGTTTCTTTTAATAAGGGTCGAAACCCGTTGACGTGGATCCGACATCACATAATCCCTAGGGATTCATTACGATGTCGGAGAAGCCGAGGGAATCAAGTCTTTCCATTCAAGTAAAGCGCCGATCCGTTAGATTCAATACCAATTCCGTAATTGGACGTTGAATCTAACGATCTAGTCAAATAAACTAACTAACGCGATTTTCGTTGATGCTAAAATAATTGTCATACAATTCGTTAGAATTACGACATTATTAAACGCGGAGGAAATCTATTCGTATCGCGATAGCTAATTTAAAACGACTTAAAGTGATTTTCTTTTGTTTCCACTCTAGTATTCCATATCGATTCACTAATCGAACATGGGATATGACGAGTATCGAAGTTAAGTCTCGAGTATAAATTCCATGATATTTATGCCCGATTCAACAAACTCATCGAATTATCAAACATCAAAAGCAATTTCAAAGTTAATACAAAATTGAAAACGAACCCTAGTTCGTATAGGGGGCACTCGACCGAGTACCTAGCCCACTCGGTCGAGTGGCACCCCAAAAACGAGACAGAATGCTATCGTAATGACCACTCGGTCGAGTCTCGCAATGACTCGGTCGAGTGGCCATGCACTCGGTCGAGTTCCCTCGTAACTCGGTCGAGTGATGCCTCGGAATCCGGACAGAAACCTCTTCAGAGGTCCACTCGGTCGAGTCCCTCAATGACTCGGTCGAGTGGCCCCCCTTTATCACGTCAAACAGTGAGTCCTGCAAGCCATTCGAGTCTCGTTAATATCTTTTTATGACTTAGGTCAACGCGTGCCAAATTAATCACGTGTATTATCACATTTTCAAAAACCATGCATCACGTTTACATTATTCAACATCATTCAATAATTTTCAAATCGTTATTATTCGTTATACCGTTACTAACCGTTTGTTACTTTTCTTGTTGATTTATCGTTTGTTTTAATGTACTAAAATGAACCCGCATGCTAAAATACAACTTTGACGTTAATTTTAGTTGCATTAAATTGACATAGAAACTCATTCAATTCCTCACATGCTTAGGGAAAACAATGTTTGCATAAGCATTTTCATCGTTCAACTAACGCGCGTATTTAAAAATCATTCGATATCTTAGTAGAGGCCGCTAATGTGCCGGTGGGGTTGGGTGTCCTTTGTGGGCTTCCCAACACGTACCCTCACCCCTTACTCAGAACCTCGGTTTCCGGATGCCTGAAACCGTTGGCGCACGAGAGTCATTCAATACACGATAACCGGTAGTGACGGTATCGGTATCAAAATGCAAAGGGACGAGCCCAATAAACTCTGACATCGGAAATGGGCCGTATTTTGTATACGGCCCACTACGACATAGAGTGGGTTCGAACGGGCCCGAACTCCCACAAAGTTCGGTGGCGACTCCACTTCGATTTAAATTTCAATTCGATCCATTCTCATATGGAGATTCATTCGCCTCCCCAAACCCGCGCGTGGCCGCGTCGGGGTGGACCTATGTCATGTCCACATAATTCAAAGGATCGGACTTAACCTATAAGGATTGTAAGCGCACTTTTAAAGGTTTGAATAGTTAAAAAATAGACCGCACACTTTTCAGTAATTTGTTTGCATCGTTTAAAATAGACAGTGAATTAGAATATTGGTTAAATTAAAGGGTTGTGACAACACTTCTTTGTCTAATAGCACTATCTCTATCGACAGTGGGAGGGTTATCCTTGTTCGGTGTTACTCGTCATATCCTCGTGACCCGTAGTGTTGTTATTTGATATTTGGACCAAGAGGCAATCAAGCCAGAAATTGTAGCTGTTCACTACAAGAATTTAAGTCTGGGGCGACTGATCTTAGCTACCATCATCTGTCGATAAAAAGAGACGCGCGACAGTTGACAGTCGCTAAGAAACAGTTGCAACAGATAGTCGCATCTAGCGACTGAAATCGGTCGCTAAAACCTACGTGCGACCGATTGCAGTCGCTAAAGTTAGCGACCGAAATCAGTCGCTATAGCGTCCCTTTAGCTACCAATTTCAGTCGCTAGATGCGACTGATTAACGACTGAAATCAGTCACTAAGGGGTGTGACGTGGCGTTCTTTGAGCGTCGTACAGCACCTGATGTCGTTCGCTAAATGAAAAATTTAGCGACTTATATCAGTCGCTGCCTTACCTGAAATAGACCGATTGTGTTTATTTCTTTTTTAGCCAAAATATGCACAATAAAACAAACCAACAACCACAAAACGTCCCAAACATCATTCCAAACATTCCAAACGTTATGCAAGCTTCACACTCCAAAATTGGCAACCAAGTAAGCAAACGTCGTGAATACACTAAATTAAATATGTTGTTACAAACTGTTTTCAACAAACATTCACAAACTGCAAACTGTTTTCAATCTACTCAGCTAACAGGGAAACTAGCTGAAGAATCACTACCACCACCATTGAAGGGGTCTCTAGGATCTGGGTGTCGTGGAATGGGGCCGGAGTTACAGTTCTGCTGGTGCATGCTCCTAAGGCGTTGTAGCTCTTCCAGAATTTGCAGGTTAACGGACTCCTGCATCTTCAGCCTCTCATCCAGCTCCTTCATCTTCTGAGCCATAGCCGCCCGATGCGCCCTCTCCTCTCGAAGTTCCGACCTCATCTCAGGCATTTCGGATGGTACACACTCCGTCGAGGTCGCATGGCCCCCCCGAGCATTGGGTGGTGTCCAGTACAGGGAATGAGCGTTCCCCGTACCGTACACCGCTCCCTTGCGGTATCCCTCCGCGACTCTGAACCAAATATCGCTCGAGTCCACACCTTCATTCTCGGGCGCTCTAGTGGCCTCCATATACGATCTCTACAAGAAATTGGAGTCATGATTAGGTGAGTTGTAAAGAAAAAAAAGTAAAGAAGCCTTATGTTTGAATCTTACCCAAATGTCGGCGTCCTTCATCGTAGCGAATGATCGACTGGTGGTGTCGTCCCCCTTGGTCTTCGTGGCGAGAAATAGCTGCGTAGGCGGAGGGAATTCTCCGGTTATCTTCTTCAACTGTTGACAGTACATGTACATTTCTCATTTATATTTATAATGAAAACATTAAATAAGAATCCAAAATAAAAATCAAAGGTAAGGAAATACTAACATTCATAGCCCGCTGGTGCATCAACTGCGACCCACCGTAGTGGGTGCGCTCCGCCTCCACCTCGGGGTCCCCTCCTCGCCTTTTGTTCTTCTTCACCTGGACGGATCTCTTAAGGAACTTCGGGTAAGAGCGGGCTACTTCGAACTGTTTAATGGCGTCACCTACAATTTATAGACTTTGTGATCAATAAGCGTTTTGAAGATATATACAACTTTCTATTCAAGTATGAACACTAATTGAGTAATCAAACCTTTAAGGAATTTTTTAGCACTTCCCTCGTTCGCCAACTTCCACATGTTGTTTTTGTATCTTTCCTTCGTGACGTCCATGTATCTGTCTCTCGCCGCCACCTCGAGACCGTCGTTGTAATAGTGTTTCATCTGTAAGATCGTTTGTTGTCATTGTATTAGTAATCAGTAAACAATAACAGATAATTAATAAAACAAAAAAATTGGTGCACCTTAAAGTTGGCAAACCACTTCTCCCGCTGCCACAGAGGCACCTTGGTCCAACTAGGTTAATAAGTAGTCAATTCATTCATGAAATTGTCCTTGACACCAGTCACCACCGCACGAGTCCGAAACCTACACCAAAGAGTGAAATAAGATGATGTCTCACAAAAAAAGGAAATATAATGTCTCACCATGTGTTCTCGGGGCTAATAATTAGGCGCCCGTCGTCGGTATAACGAAGCCCTTGATCCTGTTGTGGTTGTTCGTCATTCACCTGCTCCTCATTATCCTCCAGTTGGTCCTCGTTCTGGTCCTCCGGCCGGTTCTTCTCCTGGTCCTCCTCCTGCTGTTGCGCCCTGTTGCTGCTCCCACTACCATACCGCAGTCTGCTGCCCAACGTCATATCTGCACACATAGTAGAAAGTTAGAAATTGACATCATAATATTGAAATAATTTGCTCAAAATATATAATGCATATATAATGTTGAAATAATATAACTTACTAAAACTATACCCTACTAGAAATCATCGTCACTGTCGTTGTTATCTTCCACTTGCCTACTCGAACCAACCACATCCTCTTCCTCAAAGTCATCTGCCTCCTCCTCGTCATTGACCTTTAAATCATTGGTATCTTCCTCCTCCTCGACCATATCACTAGAAACTCCTTCCTCCTCCTCACCACCTTCATCGTCTTCAAAATCCTCCCCCACATCCACCTCATTATTGTCATCATCATCAATTGCGAAAAGATTCTCATCAACTGGAGACAATGTTCTACCACTAGAAATGACCTCCTCTTGAAAGAGGTCAGTGTCATAATGCCCTCGTGGCTTAGTTTTAAACACCGCCCACCACTGGTTTACAGTTCTGTCGTTCTTTGTGGTTGGATAAGGCGCAAAGTACACTTGGTGTGCTTGATATGCAAGTATAAACGGATCGTACTTGGAGTATTTTTTGGTATGATTAACTTCAACTAGTTTGTACCTTTCATGTACTCTAGTACCTTGCACTGAGTTGTCCTTCCATTCAAATTTAGATACCACACCTCTATACCCACGATCATTTCCAACATAGCAAAACTCAAAGATGTCCTCCAATAGACCGTAGTAATCATTACCCTCAAGTGACAACACACTCACACCGAAATTACATCTACTCCTACTACTACCATGGTCAAATGTATGGAAATTGAAACCATTAACCGAATACCGGTTCCAAGTCCTAACCTTCCACAAAGGACCTAATGCTAGACTCCTAACCAAATCATCCTGAATATTCTCTGAAATTACATGCTGCTTGATGAACTCATTTCGTATATATATTTTACCCCAACTTTTCCTTTATTTTGGTTCATTTTATGTATCCTAGGAGTCTTTTTTCTAGCTTTTTATTCTTCTTTGTTATGCCGGGTATTTTGTTTACGTTTTGAAGGAAACGAGACAAATAAAGGCGATTGAGCTATATTTTGGGCAATGACGAGAGTCGAGCCATGAGATCTACAAGAAAGAAGTGATAAAAGTTAGACAATACTAAGTGAATACTTTAGGAAGGACGTGAAGTGAAGAAACAATAAGAAACGACAAAGAAATAAGTTAGAAAGCTCAAACAAACGCAAATCGAGAAGAAAGAATGATCGCTAAAACAAGGGTCAACTTCAAACGTGAATATATTGAGTTATACAACTCCGACTGAGCTGATTTTTGTGGCTTTGGAAAGACATTTCTCTTAGCTTTCCAACGGTATATCACACGTCCAAATCCGATAAGTAACGAAGAAACAGCAAGCATTTCAAATTGGTCGTGCAGTGTAGAGAACCCCGAACCGGTCGGGACAACCTTGAACCGGTCGGTTCAGACCCAAACCGACCGGTTTGAGGCTGTTTCGCGGTATTTCTACTTTTAGACTTCGTAACTTACCATAACTCTTATCTTACGTAATATTCTTAGCTTATTAGTTTTTCCTTATTATTTAGGAAAGGAGAAGATGTTAGACTCCTTATTATTAGTATATATACTCTCCTTGGAGTTAGGTTTAATGACACTTTCATATTCATTAGTTTAGTTTAAACTTTTATTAGCATTAGAATTCTTCTAGTTTGTAGCCATACTTATAGATCGTTAGTCTTTCAGTTCTACGTAATTGGTACATTTTCTTATTCTCTTATTTTCATATTGTTCTTTATTATGCTTAATTTCTTTATTGCTCTATCGTTTATTATGAGTAGCTAATTTATTTATGTAGGTCTCCTGAGAGACGGTCTCTCATTAGTTTTATTGAGAGACTAAGTACAAATGTAAGTAATAATGGTACTAAACCTAATAGAAGTAGGTACGATTAACATAAAAGAGTATACAAATATAAAGTATGTACGCTTGTTATAAAAACAGGTACAAAACAAAGTTGTCATTTAAGGGTACGAATATGACATAGAGTGGTACTGAAGAGTGGTCTCTCAATAAGTTATTGAGAGACCGTCTCTCTCAAGAATTTGTGTTTATTTATCTAGGGTTGAAGGGGATCTATGTTAATTGAATTGGGGAAGTTAGCTTGATTATTTGTTTAATTGATCATTCATATGATATTGCCTTACTACTTGTCTTGTATTATTGTTCGATTAGTTTGAGACGTTGAACTAGTTGAATGTTTAGGAACCCGAACCTAGATCAAAAGCTTGGTAAGGTAGACTTACAAGTAAGTGGGTAGGGTAATCTGGTAAGTTGCGAGAGCCAGTCAGAATCTATCCTAAGGTTGACATAAGATCCGAGAGGCCGTGTCTTTGCCCTAAATAACAGTGATTGATTGATTAATTAACTTGACCCAATTTAATTACATAGTGAACCGGAAGACCCTAGATCCTTTTAATATTATTAGAACCTTTTAATTTACATAATCGCATTAGTTTAGATCAAACCCATATACAACCCGAAATTAGAATAATTTAGAATCGATTATAGATAATTAGCGATTTTCATCTGTCTCTCTGTGGATTCGACCATTACTTGCTGCTAACTACCTGTTAGTTGTTCGTTAGGATTATTTTGATATAGGTGATACGACGTTAGCCTTATCACTGCTTAAGCCAACTGGGAAAATGTTCCTCATGCTTATTCCAAACATCATTAGCATTTAAATGTGGATTAGCAGCTACAAATTCAGTTACAAACGGCTTCTCGTACGGCTCCAAAACTTCGCAGTTTGATAACAAGTACAGGTGAGCACGATTGTACACTTTCTCATCTAATGTCCTCCACCCGCCAGCTGATGACGATCCCTCACCTACCTTACTCTGAAAAAAGTCTGGTATGTTAGGGTCAATCGTCTCTGGTGTTTCTAGGTTTAGATTTTTAGCTTTGGTGTTCACTTCTTTCTCGAAATACAGAGAACAGAAGTTGGCTATCTCCTCTATTAAATAAGCATTACATATGGAGCCCTCGACCTTCGCCTTGTTGCCAATTTTTTTCTTCAAATGGTTGAGAAATCTATGACAGTCATCAAGCCATTAAGTTATTAACAAATTATAGTTTCTAACATTAGTGGGTAAGTAAATAGTTGAAAGTTCTCACCTCTCGAACGGGTACATCCATCTAAATTGTACCGGTCCTCCCACTTTAGCTTCGTAGGGCAAGTGGACCGGTAGATGCTCCATTGAGTTAAAGAAGGAGGGTGGGAAGATCATCTCAAGTTTGCATAGTATCTGAGGAATTTGATCCTCCAAACGAGTCATGTCGTCATTTGTAACTGTCGACGAACACAAATCTCGAAAAAATTGAGATATCTCAGTGATAGGATTCCAAAAACCTTCCGGCAGCAGGTGCTTCAACGCCACAGGTAGTAACCGCTCCATGAACACGTGGCAGTCGTGACTCTTCAAGCCTTGGAGCTTCAGGTTCTTAATGTCCACACACCGACTAAAATCGGATGCATACCCATCAGGGAACTTCAGTTTCCGTACCCACTCTAACACGGCCTTCTCTGAGCCTTATCAAGGCTAAACAAGGCCCTAGGCTTGGACCCATCCCGCTTGATATGCAATTTCATACGGTCACAAATTTTTTTCAAATTTTTTTGGGATCCTACGGTGTCACATGTCTTACCTTCTACATCCATGACGGTGTGAATCAGTTGCTCAAAGAAATTCTTCTCAATATGCATCACGTCCAGATTATGTCGGAGTAATAAAGTACTCCAATATGGAAGGTCGAAGAAGATGCTTCTTTAAAACCAACCATTTTTGAATTTCTTAAGATCTTTGAACTCTTGAACGGTCCCGTCAACAGTAGATGGGAACTCTGAAATCACCTCCCAAATCTCATCTCCTTGGAGACAAATCGGTGCCTCATCTAGCACCACCTCACCCTTCTTGAAAGCTCTCCTATTCTTCCTGTACATGTGACCCTCAGGTAGAAATTGTCTGACAGTCAAACCAACTAATTTTGCTTGAATTACGTAGGTAGAATGCTTTACTTTCACTCATGCAACAAGGACACGCTTTTTGGCCCGCCGTAGACCAACCACTCAACATACCATACGCAGTGAAATCGTTTATAGTCCACAAAAGCGATGCTCTAAGCTGGAAATTTTGTTTCAACGACACATCATATGTCTCCACCCCTACTTCCCACAAGTGTTTCAATTCCTCTATCACTGGTTGTAAGTAAACATCCAAGTGGTTTTTTGGATTTTTTGGGCCGGGAACAATGAGAGAAAGGAAGATGAACGGTGGTTTCAGACAAAGCCATGGGGGTAAGTTGTACGGTGTGACCACGACAGGCCAGCATGAGTATGACTTACCGAACTGACCGAAAGGGGCGAACTCATCGGTACACAACCCAAGTCTCACGTTACGGGGTTCCTCAGCAAATTCAGAGTAATTCCTATCAAAGCGTTTCCACTCCTCCTTGTCACTAGGATGACACATCTTCCCCTCTACACGAGTTTCTTCTTTATGCCACCTCATTTGTTCGGCAATGGTTCTGGTTGCATATAATTTTTGAAGTCTAGGGGCGATGGGAAAGTATGTAGGTAAGTCGACTAAGTGGTATAGGTTTTTTATGCCTCGCAACACTCTTTCCCTTCCTACCCCTCAAAACAATATTCTCATCTACAGTTTTGTATCTACCCTTCCCACATATCTTACATTCCTCAAGCACGGCATCGTCCTTCCAAAAAAGCATACATCCATCGGGACAAGCATCGATCTTTTGATGTGGAAGTTCAAGACCTTTAACTATTTTTTTGGTATTGTAGAATGTTTTGGTCATAATGTTGTCTTTTGGGATGAGTTTCTCAATCAACACAGCGACACCGTCTACGCACCCAAAAGGTAGGTTATACTCACATTTAAGGGTCACTACCATAGACGCGACTTCTAAAAATGTCACATCACACCCTCCATATAATGGCTTCTCCGCAGCCTCTAACATATCAAAAAAAGCTTTCGCTCGTGGGTTTGGCTCTTGTGGGGTTGGTTGGTCATCGTCGTTAGTGTACATGCTCTCATCATTAAACAAATTGCAATCAACCACATCAACAATCATTCCTCTCACCCCGCCCTCATTATGATCAACCTCAGATTCCTCAACAGCAGACGTCTCACCATAACAAATCCAATAATAATAATTTGGGCTAAACCCATTTGAGATAATATGTTCCTTAATCAAAATACTATCCAAGAATTTGAGGTTCTTACATTTCACACAAGGACACCTAAATCTACCCTCTGACGCGTATTCGGGATGGGTTTTAGCGAACTCAAGAAAACTACTAACACCCTCTAAAAATTCTGTTGTGGGACGTTGTCTCTTATCCAATCTTTCCCCATAAATCCATTTTCGTTCCTGTCTCTTCATTTTTTATCTAAAAAAATTGAGACAATAACCACATACAAATTATTTTCTCTAAAGTAATTTACTAATATATATACACTACTCACATATTTTGTAAAATTCTCAATTCACCTAAACATAGTACTATTTGCACCCAATCCGTCCATAATTACATCACTAAATCAGCATAATTGTATTTCACTTCCAATTTCCTAACCCATCAAAACAACCCAATTCATTCAACTACTTAACCACAAACCCTAATTTTATACTAACAATCTACCTATTTCAAATTAGGGAACCTATGGGCAATTAACATGCTTACTACGCTAAATATTCCGACAACTAAAAAACTATCCAATCCAATAACTAATTTATTTAAATCGATAAAAACAAAAATTAACAAATAATTAAAGCTAAATATAGATAGATAAACATACATTAAGGAAAATGAGAGAATTGAAGAAGGAATGAAGAGGAAAGAAGGAGGGGGCGAGTTTTAGAGAGAGGGGAGACGGTTTTTAGAGAGATAGAGTGAAATGAGAGAAGTGATCGGGGGAGGGGGGGTGTTCGCTGCTTTAAAAAAAAGTTCAGACCCTTAGCGACCGAAATTGGTCGCGCGTTTAACAATTCAGTCGCTAGTTAGCGACCAATTTCGGTCGCGCGTACGTTTTTTTAGCGACTGAAATTTGTCGCTAGGCCACTGCTTTAGCGACCGATATCGGTCGCGCGTGTATGATTTTAGCGACTGGTTTCGGTCGCTACGGATAATTACGTTTTTCAAAATCCGTCTCCTCGTCCAGCGACTGATATCGGTCGCGGGTTTTACTTTTAGTCGCTAAATAAGCGACTAAATTTCTCAGTCGCGCGTGGATGGTAGCTATATCAAGTATTTCTTGTAGTGGTTATTGGCGCCATTGATTTGCTTTTTTGGTTGTCTCTTGCCTATTTTGCTGCATTATTGTGTTGTGTATTTTAGTTCGGGTGTTAAAGAGTATATTGTCAAAGCATTATGCATGTGGTATTTATACCTAATTTTTTTTGTATTAAAATTATATTTATGTCGACTTTATTATGATATTTATACCTTATGTCTTTTGATTTATCCTTGTAAACTGTTGAATGTAATTTATGAGATTTTTTATTTAATTACATTCTACTTAGTGGGTTGTCTGTACACCTTCTCAATTGCTTTAAATATTTTAAAGAGCAAGCAAATTAAAGGTCGCTTTGGTTGTACAGTACTAACATCACCTTATTTAGAAAAAGTTATTGTAATTAGAGGTGTAGCAGTTGAAGTTGGATATCCAATCAATTTTTCGACATCACCTTCGAGGGTCTACCGGTACCTTATCAACCTATCTGCAACTGTTTGACAGGAAAGCGTTAAAAAATAGTTGCCCAACTTCTGGAAATATTACAAGCATCCTAATGGCACTCTGAAATCAGTAATTAATTATTCACATTCAACTTCATTCGTCCCTGTCAATCGTACAGTGATTCATATCAGTAAATAAATTAGTCTAAAGTACTAATTCTAACGCAGCTAATCAAATAAGGTAATATTTAACAAATTCATACCTTAGTAACATAAAAGTAAGTGAGATGACAAATCTATACGTTTCATTTGATTCGGCCTCGTCTAATTTATGTTTTAACAATCTTAGATGTTTATGTACTTTATTACTCCCTCCGGTCATAATTAATTGCCCCATACAATATTGCACAGAAAATAAGGAAGTATTATATTTATTATGTAATTGAATATAATTTAGTGGGTGTTTCTACATTTTCTCCAATAAAATCATGACACATGGTTTAGTTAGAAGTGAGCATTAGGTAGATAAAGGATGGGAATGGTTTGTTTGATGTTTAATATAATACTAGTCGCCATAGCCGTGCACCGCACGGGAATATATTGTTTTATGATCTTTATAAATCGCAATTCTGTCTTTTTGCTTCATTGTCCAATATTTATTTTATTATTAATTTATGCATTTTTTGTTTTGATTTCATGTCTTTGTAATTTTAGTTACTTCCACAGACATTCCTAAATTCTGAATAAGACGGAGGTTAGAAAGATTGAACGATTCAAGTTACAGAAATATATATGACATGTATGTTAAATGAATGGTGGGAAAAAAAGGGGAGTAAAAGTGTCGAAACATACATCAAACATGTCACCACAAGTGTAGCAAGGTGAATTAGACTGAAAGTGTGTTTGTAAAAACTTAAGCAAGTGATTATTGGCGAAAATGAGATATAACGCTGTAAAATGTAATGCATAACTAATAATTCATTTTTTAACTTTTATTGGAGAACGTAATCCTCTTGAATTATGACTTTGATCTTTCTTAGTTTTTCCTTGCGTCTTTAGTTGAAATTTTCAAATCTAATATTGGCCTCTTTTCTTCTATGGTTTCTATTGTTACGGTTGCTTCTGTTACTACCACTTCAGACTTATAACACATTGGGTGTGTTAGTTTTGTTCTTAAAATATAAGCAATGTATTATGAAGTGCTCGTAGTTGATGTAAATAATAATTGTTCGCTTACCTCTTGTCTAGCCTTCTCTTCTCCTTTTTAATTGGTGTGTTTACCGCGAAACTCTAATTCTATTTGGGTGGTACACTGAGGTTCATATTGAGGTTTGGTTGTAGGTCTAATCGGGTCGCTTTGGCTGTACACTTAGGTGACATATTGAAGTTCATGCTCTATAATAACTTTTGTATCCATTGTTGTAGGTGATAATACAATTATGAACTATGGAAGGGGAAGATGAATGGAAGAGGATGATGAAGCAAGGTGGAGTTGATAAGTTTTTCCTCTTTTCTCTCTTCTTTCTTAATTGATTGAGTTTTTTTTAATTAAAAATTTTGTTAATTGATTGTCTTTGTTTTTTAACAGACTCCCTCGTTTCTTAATTTTATTTGTCGGTTGGTTTAGTTGCTTGGCCTAAACAGAGCAGAACACATGACTTTATTACTCCCTCCTTTCACTATCTTTTGCCCCGTTTCATTAAAATACTCTTACAAATAATGATGAAATGGGGCGAAAGATTATGAATAGAGGGAGTATAAGATAGTATTAGGGCAATAACAATGATAACATATAAGGAGTTTCATGTCATTGAGTTAGAGAATAAAGTTCCTTATATGAAATCGGTTTCTAAAGTAAGGAATCGATTTCATACATGTAAATTGAGAGAAAAAAGGGATCCACAATAAATATATGAAACTTTTACCATTGATCGGTGAAATAGAAAGTTTCAAACATGGTTAGATGTACCTTCATGACAATGAAAATATGGTGTATGGAACTACAACTATTGCTGCTATTGCCTTTAGATAAATGATGGATGATGATGGTTTGTTTGAATTTTAATAAATTAATAAATAGATAAGATAGTGCTCTAACATCCCCCCCTCTCTCTACATTTTTCTTTTCTCCTATTTTATATTTTTTGCTTTTTCAACTTTTGTACGTGATTTTTTTTACGTGAAATTATACAAATAGTGAGATATCGTATTTTATTGTTCGATCTTATGCTAGTTTCTCCTTTGTTTTCTCTCGTCTACATTGTTGAGTTTGTTGCTCTTGCCCTTTTTTTGGGTAAAATGTGAGGTATTATTATATCATAGACAAAAGGTGACATATACATGGGATAACAACTTTAGCGCTTTAATACATAGTACCACTATATAGCAAGCTGGAAACAAAGTCCAACACACATAACAATCTATTATTGCTCTTACCCTTTGTTGTGCTTGTTTCTAATTTTGATGTTTCACATTTGTTGTTGTCTGTGTTAGTGTTCTTCTATTATTTTCCATTATTAGTTGTGTATTAGATTATGATTGATGTAAAGATGCCTCTAAATCTATGATCGACGTGTTGATATGATACTACATCAACTCATCGATCAACTTATTATTACAATAACAATACTATGTCAATTATGTGAGAATGGGGTTGTTAAGATGAGTCTAATGCAAGCATGAACCTAATGAAGCAGGAAAGAATTGATAGCCACGCACATACCGAGTTAGTCTGGGCGGTGGAAAAAATCGGGGTCGTCTGCATCCAACGACAACAGTAAGACGATGTTTGGCGGCGAGAATCAGCTCGATTTCGTTGTACACTTGGATGGTGTAATGGGAAAGGCAAGCACCCATTATTATAGGTGGTGTATTATAAGGGAGGAAGATGAAGAGGATGAGAGGTGGTTGATATTTATTGGTTTACTTTGGATTCTACATAATCAATGAGGAAGAAGTTAATGAGTTCTTTACTTTGGATTCTACCTAATCAATGAGGAAGAAGTTGAAGGGTTCTAATGAGGAAGAAGTTGATGGGTTCTTCACCTTGGATTCTACATAATGAATGAGGAAGAAGTTGAAGGGTTCTAACTAATAATAACCGACTTTGGCATTGATTATGTATTCAACTCTCTCTTTCAATTTCTACCCAATCACATCATGCCAAGTGTGTTACCTTAGAATTGATTATCGGTTGTATAGAGCATGGAGAATGCTTTGTTTTCTATTTAATATAATATATAGATATAGATTAGTATATTAACGTGTGTCCAGTAGAAACATGTTAGAAAAGTCGTTAGCGTATATAGCCATCTGATGTTTCAATTAAGCTCCAAACTTGCAGTTACAAATGCTTAACTATCTTTAGTCAAAATCAAGAGATTCATCATTCATACCGCCATACTGGTGAGGTGAGAAGTGAGATACAGTAGATACTACTGAAGTAAGCCAAATTCCAACTTTAAGCGAGTAATTGAAATTGAATGAATATAACTCAACCCAACTAAAGATTTGTTAATAATTAGAAAGACAGTCAGGTCTAACTAATTGCCTAACCTTGTGTATCAGGAAGAATAATCTTAATTGAGCCAATGTAATAATGATACGGTTCCTTCAACTACTCTATTTTTTTTGTTAGGGAGTAAGTATTTGGTAGTCCCACTTGAGAAAAATTCCACGTGCAAAGGTTTGTAACTTAACAGGAGGAGCCTACCTATGTTCCTTCGACTTTGTATAGTTGTACTAAACCACAGGGTTATTAACCATCGAGACGAATGGAGAAGTACTATTTAGTGTTAAGACGGAATGCGGAGAAATCATATGTGTCAAACTTGAGCATGTAAATTTACATATATTCAAAGAGATGAACGATAAAAGTTGATAAAGAAAAGTTTATTACCTTCATAATTTATGACCCTTACAGATGTGATGACTACGACCATGTTATGTCCATTTTGTCAACTAATTTCCTCTGTAATGTAGTCGGACACATCACCCCATAAAGTCACGTTCACTACTACACCTGAGTATTGTTGATGTGGAAGGCGTATCAAATAGAACGTAGGTGGGTGGAGGTTGTTTTGGATTCTTGTCTCGACGACTACACATCTTCGGATCATGCGATTTAATTTCTCAACGGTAATAGGGTGGGAATTGATCATGCTCGTTGCAGGAAACACTTGGATGGTGTAATGGGAAGAGAAGCATCCATTGATATAGGTGGTGAATTATAAGTGTTAAGGTTTCAACCATAACTCCCTCCATAACTCTTTCCTCCTTTTCATCTTTTTCATAACTCCCTCCTTTTTCATCTTACACTTAATAATGCCTACCTTTTCATCTTCCACTTTATAACTTCTTCCATAACTACTTCCTCATTTTCATCTTCCACTTCATACCTTTTCATCTTCCATCCAATAGTATCGCAACACGTGGCTTGCTTTAGCTTCATACCTTTTCATCTTCCATCCAATAGTATCGCGACACGTGGCTTGCTTTAGCTTTGAGATTTGGAGAAATGGAGGATGGAAAATGCTTTGTTTTCCTTTTAATATAATATATAGATATAGATAGATTGTGAAGCATTAATTACTCCGTAGTCATATAATTAAATTGTCGGAAGTTTATTTGGAGAATAAAAAATTGACGGACGTTACTTCTTATTCAAGGTTCGGTCATGGATCATGGTAAACCAAACTCTTTTGAAAAAAGAAATCATGATTCGATGACTCTTAATTGTGTTTCCAGTGTTAGAATCATGAAAGAATTATGAATTGCATGATTAATATTGATCTAGAAGGGTCCTATTTATAGGATTACAATTTGTCTTATGGTAGAAGTATACAATAATTAGAAAATTCTAAAAGATACAAATTACCTAAACTAAATTATATCACAATCAATAATATGAGAAAATAATATCCTAACATATATACGATATCTCTAATATGCTCCCGCATGATGTACGGACGGAGCGAAAGTACAATCTTGAAAATCAAGAAGAACGGATATCGGGTTCGTAAACTCGCCATTCTCGGGTGAGGGTGCGTAACTCGCTAGTCTCGGGTGAGGGTGCGTAAAATCGTCGGTCTATGGTAAGGGTGCGTAAACTCGCCAGTCTGGGGTATCAGAACATTATTGTCCGAAAATAATCGGCAAAATATTTGAGCGAGAGAAAATCAAATTGTTTATAAGCAATTTGTATGTATTAGTTGAAGAATAAAGATTTGTATTAATTGAAGATGAATATATTGGGGGAGGTGTGTGTACTTAGGATTGTAGAAGACGGAATTGAAGGATGGGAATTGATTTGGGAAGAAGAAGAAATTTATGGACGAATTGTGTGAGAGAGGATAGAAAATTTAATCACAAGATTGATTAAAGTGGAGAAGATTAAACCACAAAATTGGGTTTAAGGGGTAAAAGATAAGATTTAGTGAGGGTGAAGAAAAGTTTATGGGTGAGGGAGAAGGGAGAAATATCTTGATGGAATTCGACGAGAAGGGCAGCGGAAGACGAATAGGTTCAGGCAGATACAACGGATCTCTCCTCTGATACCATGTTAGAATCATGAAAGAATTATGAATTGCATGATTAATATTGATGTACAAGGGTCCTATTTATGGGATTACAATTTGTCTTATGGTAGAAGTATACAATAATTAGAAGATTCTAAAAGATACAAAGTACCTAAACTAAATTATATCACAATCAGTAATATGAGAAAATAATACCCTAACATATATACGATATCTTTAATATGCTCTGATACCATGTTAGAATTATGAAAGAAGAGATATTGAAAGAAAGGTGAATTATTATTAATGAATTGCATAAATATTATTAACGAATAAATGTCATATTTATAGGATTACATGATAACACAATTTGGGTAGTATACAAAAATTAGAATATTGTAAGAGATACAAATTACCTAAACTAAGTTATATCACAATCAATAATATGAGAAAATAATATCCTAACATATATAAAATAATATCCTAACATATATACGATATCTATAATATCTAGTTCTCCCAATGTATGTTTTTTTGCAAGAAAGGTTATCCATTTATTTCATCCATAGAGGTAGAGAAAAATGGAAATTACTTTACGAAAGTAAAAATACTAAAACTCTATTATTTTGAATTGAGATAGATGAAGCTGACTTGAAGTGTACTTAATTAGCTGGCACAAAATAAACTTCATGAGACTGAACTCAACTAAAGTGGACTGAAGTAATTGAGACAAAATAACATTATTACTGAGTTGAAAAGAAATCAAAAAACCAAAAAGACCGAAATCACAAAGTACCTCAATTTCTATCATTTTAAAAAGTGTTATCGCGACTTCAACCATTTTACAATGTTAATCATCTGTAAATGTTAGTTGTCATCTTTACACAAAAAAACCGATTCCTGCATCGACCTCATCCTGTCAACAAACATTTTGTCCTTGCATTATTTCCAATGCTTCTCCGTCAAATCTCAATCTAGTCTGAAGCACAATAAATGACTTCCTTGAAATCGTATTCATGGAATAAAAGGCCGCGTTTATTCAAAGTTTAAAGCACAATCCACAATTCCGAGAGTTATAATTTCGGACAAATACTACAACTGCTAATATTTGACCAAGAAAACATGCAATTCCCTAATTTTTATATGAAAAATAAAGAAGAAAAATAAGGAAGAATATAGGTTTATTTCTCATGTTGCCACGGTGACACACGGGTTTTGTGTCAAGGTACTCAGGTCGGACAATCGAAGTTAAGCAGCTACATTGTCACAATTGGCTGAAATTTCCCTTCAGTTGGATATTTCCATGGTGAAATCAATCGCAAAATCGATAATAAATATGTTGAATGACAGTAAAGTAGTGGAACCCGAGATTAAAATAGCATACACGACTGTTTATTCTGATGCTAAGAATGAGTTGATACTCTTCTATGTCCTGAAAAACAAATTGACACCAAGAAGAAATTATCAACATGTATTATAGATTCGTATTCGGTAGAAATATTCAACGATAATGGGAAACAAATCATAAGGGTTGTTTTAAAGAACTTGAGTCTTTTCTCTTTCACTTAGAATTCAAAGTTAACTTGAGAAAAATATTCTGTTTAAATATTATCAGTTACTCCGTATGAGCAATGTTTTTTAAGATCTATTATTGCTTTTCACTTAGGAGTCGATCTGGTAAAATTGACCACCTAAATTACTCGATTTGAATAAGCCAACCCGAAACCTAACTAAAACCCGACGTTAACTCGTAACCCAAATTGACCTGGGTTAACCCGAATTCCGAACTTTTCAACTTCAGTATTTTGTAAGTAGGAATAACTAAGCAAGTTGCTATAATCTTTTTTTCTTCTTCTTCTTCTTCTTCTTCTTCTTCTTCTTAAATAAAAGACTTAAAATAAGAACAAAAAAGACTTACTTTTCATAAGAGCATATCAGTTTTCTTTACAACACCATAATCGAGCTTTTGATCCAAAGAGAGGTTAACACTGGGATTTGCAATAAATAGCAGAGATTTCAATCCAAAGAGAGGTTAACACTGGGATCTGAGAAACTTTTATATTGTCCACATTAATCTTCTTGCTTATACCAAATAAATCATTCGATTAAATGAGAAAATTAACACTTACTAAGTATCATAAAATAGTAACCTAGAAAAACACAAATTGCTTACACTTTTGGATCATAAACTTATAGATCTGCAATGACAATAACAATATAAAACTAAAGTAATCAGACACAAAAAGTTACAATGGAACATATTAAATTGAGGGAGAAAAATAATTATGAGATATTAGAATGGGGTGAGAGAAGTTTATTTGGATAAGTAATGGGGAAATCATTAGTTCATAGCAGCCAAGAAACATGATAATTAACTGACGAACTCAATGAGGAATCTAATATAGTGACAAATGATAATGGTAGGCTTTATCTCTATATCTACAATGACAAATTGTGAAGCATTCTTCAGTACATTGATTTGATTGTAGAACGTTTAATGGAGGATTTAATGCAGAATTACGAGTTGAGGATTGAAATTTTTTTTCTTAGCAGTTAGCAAACATAATGCAGTAACACAAAAGAAAACCATTTTTTTAGTATTATTATTCAATAACAATTAGGCGTACCCTAGAATATTAATGACTTAAGTATGCTCAAAATCACAATTCAAAACACAAAAGAATAACCCATCAAATTTCAATACAAAAATATGTGGAAAGAGAAAATGATCAAACTTACAAAAGAACTCACCTTTGTTCCATCATCAAGTTAATCAACAAATTAAATTTTAAAAAAAGGTTGATCACGGATGCAGGCTTACTAACTCCAACTAAATTCTCGTCTTCTGCCTTCTGTCTCATCTTTTTGTCCATAGCAGATCCTTCTCTTCTCATCCCGGCCGGGGGTTCCTTGCTGAATCCCAAAACAATAAACCGAATTGTAGGATCAGAGTAAATGAATACTGTAATTAATTAGTTAGAACTTAGAAGAATTGATAGATAAAATTAATAGATAGCTAGTTTTCCCCTTCTTTCAACCTCATCTTCCTCATCCATCGTCTTTTTCAGTTGTTTGGATGCCTTGCCTTTTGTTCAAATAGGTTTGGGGCCATATAGGCTATTTCGGTCCAAAAAAGTCATGTTGGAAAAGAGAATACTTACCGTAGTAACATTCTATCCGGAGTCATACTCCCGTTTTTATCGTTTCCCTTCTCAAACTTGGCAAAGTCTCTCACTCTCTCTTCATACACAAACCCCGTGAGAAAAAATTTGCAGGGTCAAAAAATTAGATGAGGTCATGATGCCATGTTTTCACAATAAATGAAACTATTGTAGAAAAGTTATTGAAAGTGAATTGAGAATTTCATTAACGTTAGCACAATATTTATACAAGCTAGAGACGTAATACAGTTAAGGTAAAAGACGTAACCTCGTATCTAACTAGAATCCTAGGAATAGGAAAGTTACAGTATTTGAAAATAATACAAAGATTACAGAATATAACAGATTACAAAGACTAGAAGATATTCCTAAATAATATCTCTAACTAATATCTTCAATACGCTCCCGCAAGTCGGACGTTCCAAAGGAAAGGCCAAGCTTGAGTAATATCGAGTAAAACCGTGCCTTAGGAAGCGGTTTGGTTAGCACATCTGCAAGTTCATCGTTAGTGGATATGTGTTGAACACGTAGCGTCCCATTTTGAACATGTTCTCGGACAAAATAGAACGCAAGAGCTACATGTTTTATTCTTGAGTGAAAAACTGGATTTGCTGCGCAATGAGTAGCACCAAGATTATCACAGTAGATCACAGGAGGAGATTTAATGGTGAAGCAAAGTTCAAAGAGAAGAGAACGGAGCCAAATCAGCTCGGTTGTGGCCGATGCCACTGCCCGAAATTCAGCTTCCGTAGTGGAGAGCGCTAGAGCTCTTTGTTTCCGTGAAGACCAAGCAATTGGATTCCGGCCAAGGTAGATAATAAATCCGGTAGTAGAAATATATTTGTTGTCATCACTTGCCCAATCTGCATCACAAAAAGCATGAAGAGAAAGAGGAGTATCGCGAAATAAATTAATACCAACCGTTAGAGTGCCTTTTAGGTAACGAAGCATCCGCTTCAAGGCTAACCAATGAGACTCTTGAGGATCCTGCAAAAACTGTGCAAGCTTGTTGACACTGAAAGCAATATCGGGACGAGTGAGGGAAACATATAGGAGGCTACCAACAATAGCGCGATATTAGGTGGGATTAGGGATGGGTTTGCCGGTAGTGGGCTTGAGGAGCGGGTAGGCAACAATGGGTGTGGGAGTGGGTTTACAGTCAATCATGTTGTAACGAGACAGAATGTCATAGGTATATTTAGTTTGTGTGAGGGCTAGACCTGTTTTAGTAGGGGTAACCTCAACACCAAGAAAATACGACGGAAAACCAAGATCTTTAAGAGAAAAACGACGAGAAAAAGAATCGAAGAAGGATTAAAGCTCCTCCGTCGGTGGACCGGTGACAATAATGTCATCAACATAAACAAGAAGAAAAATAGGATTAGTCATGACTTTATGAATAAAAAGGGAAGGATCAGAAATTGATTGTTTAAAACCATAGGAGAGTAAGTAAGATTTAAGTTCATTATACCAAGCTCTAGGAGCTTGTTTGAGACCATAAATAGCTTTTGATAATTTGCAAACAAATGAAGGAGAATCTGTATTAATGAAACTAGGAGGTTGAGACATAAATACAGTTTCAGTAAGAGTACCTTGAAGAAAAGCATTGTTGATATCAAGCTGTTGCAGAGACCAACCACGGGAGAGAGCAAGTGCTAAGACGAGACGAACTGTTACCGGCTTAACAACAGGACTAAATGTCTCAGAGTAGTCAACTCCGGGACGTTGAAGAAAACCTTTAGCAACTAATCGTGTTTTATATTTCTGAATCGAGTTGTCGGGATTATATTTAATGCGAAAAACCCACTTGCAACCAATTACATTATAGGAGGCATGAGGCGGGACAAGTTCCCATGTGCCGTTTTTAACTAAGGCTTGATATTCGTCTACCATGGCTGAGTGCCAATTTGGGTCAGCTAGGGCAGTCTTGACCGTAGTGGGAGGGATGGAGGGAGAAACAACGGAAGCTAGAGAGGCATACTTTGGATTAGGGACTCTAATATTGTGCATAGCACGAGTCACAGGTCGGTTCGAGGGAGGGGGAGGGGGAGGGGGAGGGAGAGGGGGGTTGGTTCGGTCACGGGGGCCGAGGGAGAGGAGGCTCGAGCGAGGGGGAAGGCAGCAGAGTGGAGGCATCGGAGGAGGGTGAGGAGGCAGCGGAGGATGGGGGGAGGGCGGGATAACAGGGGGGGTCCGTGGGGCGCGGGTCCTGCGTGTGTAAACACGCAGGGGGGTAAGGGTAGCCGGGTCAGGGACCACCGGAGGGGGAGAGACCGGGTCGGGGGGATTCGGGACCGGGTCAAGATTTGGGACAGGGACTATCATAAAAAGTAGGTCTGATAGCCATTGGGACGGGGTGATCGAGGATGGGGCGTCGGGTAAGAGGGACGGGAAAGGGAAGACCGACTCACAAAATTTGACGTGTCGTGAAGTATATATTTTATTTGACACGGGTTCTAAACAGTAATAAGCACTCTGAGTGGAGGAATAACCAACAAAGATACACGGTTTAGAACGTGGATCAAGTTTGTGAGACGTATAAGGACGTAACCAAGGGTAACAAAGACAACCAAACTACGAAGTTTACTATAATTTAGGATATAACCAAATATCCTAAAGAAAGGAGAGTCATTGTGTAAGACAGGTGTGGGCATACGGTTTATCAAGTAAACAGCTGTGACAAAGGCATATGACCAACATGTGGTAGGTATGTGAGTGTGGGTGAGAAGTGAGAGCCCGGTTTCGACAATATGACGATGACGTCGCTCAGAGATACCAATGTGTTCAGGGGTGTGGGGAGGGGAGGTGAGATGGGTTATACCATCGGAGGTGACGGAGGGGGTGAGTTTGAAATATTCACCTCCATTGTCGGAAAATATTTGAATTATGGGTCGATTAAAAAAAATTCAACTAAGGCACGAAAACGATTAAAGACTAATGAAGTATCAGATTTACGTTTTAAGGGATATAACCAAGTGTATCTAGTAAAGTGGTCGACAAACACGACATAATATTTAAAATTATCGACGAAGTAAAGAGGAGATGTCCATACATCCGAGAAAACTAATTCTAGGGGGTGAGAAGAAGATAGAGAAGAAGTGGAAAAAGGAAGTTTATGACTTTTATTAATATTGCATGCATTACACGGGTTGGACGAGGCCGGTGTAGTTTTTATTTTAGCTAAACTAGTAATAGAACTAAGTATTGGAATAATAAATGTAGAGAGGTTGAAACGAGGATCTATAGTCGTATTGATCGTTGTTTGGTGAATGATGAGATGATGGGACTTTTCCCGAATGGTTGTGCTAATTTCTTACCGGAGGGGACTTTTGACCATTGTCCGTGCGTGGTACAATTGGAACAACCTCCGGTTAGAAGAAATCGTATCTTTAAGTACATGAATATGTGGAGTAAAGCTCCTGATTTCATGAACTGTATAGCTAAGGTCTGGAGTGAGGAGAGTAGGGGAACACTTATGTTCCAGTTTGTCTCGAAACTGAGGAGGTTAAAAAAACCGCTGAAAGAGTTGAATGCTAGAAGTTTTTTGGATGTGGAAAGTAGATGTTTGCAAGCTGAAATGAGGCTCGAACAGCTCCAGATTCAGCTGCGAACTGATACGAATGCTGATCTGCTGCAGGCTGAGTCCGAATGCAATGCGCAGGTGAGACTGTTGCAGGATGAGCGAGCTGTATTCTGGGCGCAAAAACTGAAATAGCAATGGGTCCGTGATGGGGATGTTAATTCCGCCTTCTTCCATGGATTGCTGAGAGCTAGACGTGCCAGGAACTCAGTTGTTGCGTTGGCAGATGCTGATGGTAATGATTGCAGTTCCAAAGCTGACATTGAAGCTGCGTTTTTGCGGTACTACACCAGTTTACTAGGTGAATCAAGTCCTGTGAATGCTGTTAATGATAACATTGTCCGTAGGGGGAAAGTATGCACGCCTGAACAGCGTGATATGCTCCTGCAGCCTGTGACACATGAGGAGATAAAGCAAGCCTTGTTTAGTATTCCTCGAGACAAAGCTCCAGGTCCGGATGGTTTTTCGAGTCAGTTCTTCACTGATGCTTGGGATATTATTGGTGAAGATTTCTCGAAAGCTATTCAGGATTTTTTTGTGTCAGGTAAACTACTTAAGCAGTTGAACTGTGCTAATATTATTTTGATCCCGAAGGTTAATCGGCCGCAATCTGTGAAAGATTTTCGTCCGATAGCTTGCTGCAATGTCCTTTACAAATGTATTTCTAAAATTATTTGTGTAAGGATGGCTCGGGTTTTGCCTCAATTGATTAGCCCGGTTCAAGGGGGATTTATTGAAGGAAGAAGCATAGTTGAAAATGTCTTAATTTGTCAAGATTTGGTCCGAATGTATAATAGGGGACGTATTTCCCCTAGATGCCTTTTTAAGGTTGACATACATAAGGCATATGATAGTGTGGAATGGAGCTTTGTTGATCAGATGTTGAGGGCCTTGGAGTTTCCTGAGCAGTTCCGTAAGTTGATTATGGAGTGTGTTGAGACTGTGTCCTACTCACTTTGTGTTAATGGGGACAACTTTTGATTTTTCCGAGGAAGAAGGGGGTTGAGACAAGGAGATCCGATGTCCCCGTTGTTGTTTACGATAAGTATGGAGTATTTTACTCGTATCATTGACTTTGCTGCAATGGAGATTATTTGCTGATGATCTGCTCCTCTTTTGCAAAAGGGGATTCTGAGTCGATGGAGATTTTATGGCGGGCCTTCGCTACTTTTAGCAGAACGTCGGAGCTTTGCATTAGTGTGGGCAAATCTCATGCTTATTTAGCAGGTGTCGATGATGATCGGAAAACTGCGATATTGCAATTTTCAGGCTGTGTGGAAGGAACTATGCCATTTCGGTACCTTGGATTTCCTATTCAGAGTACCAAATTGGGCAAGTTAGATTGCGAGAAGTTGTTGGCGCGGATTACAGCACGCATCTCAGGTATTGGAGCTCGTAAACTCTCTTATGCGGGTAGATTAAATCTGGTTCAGTCTGTGTTATCTCAATTACACAATTACTGGGCTTTGGTTTTTATTATTCCGAAATATATTATGGCTCGTATTGGTTCTCTTTGCCGGAATTTTCTTTGGAATGGAGGGGTAGAAGGTACTAATCGAGCACTTGTGAGTTGGGAAAAAATTTATTGTCCCAAAGCTGAGGGAGGTTTGGGGTTGAGGGATCTTGTTACTTGGAATGAGGCGGCAGTGGCAAAAATTGCGTCTTGGGTTTTTGATCAGCCGGATAGGTTATGGGTTCGGTGGGTGAATAATGTTTATTTGAAAGGCTCTTCGTGGAGGGACTATCAACCCCATTCGGATGTGACTTGGGCCTGGAGGAAAATTTGTCATGCTAAAGATAAGATTAAGCATCTGTTTGCTAATGATAAATGGCATGGCTCAGATAATAGGTATTCTATTTCGAAGGCTTATGAGGAATTTCGAGAGCATAGGCCGAAGGTTACGTGGTGGAGGCTAGTTTGGAGTAATTGGAGTGTACCGAAACATAGCTTCATTGCGTGGTTAGTGTTTTGAGGTGCTTTGAATACGAGAGTTAAGCTTTTGAAGTTCGGGGTAGCTTATTCGAACTTATGTTATTTGTGTGAGGCACATTTGGAGAATATTGATCACTTGTTCTTCGGGTGTTGCTGGAGCAAGAGGGTTATAGCTGTTTTGAGTGAGTGGATTCAGAAGACAATTCCGGCTGAGGATGGCCTATTATGGGCAAAGAGGGTGAGGGGTTCGAAACTTCAGTGCAATGTAATTCGGGCAATGATTAATGCAGCAATTTACCATATTTGGAGACAACGAAATTTATGCAGGCTTGAAGGATTTGTACCGGTTCCTAAGATCACGGCAAAGATGATTAAGAAAGATGTGCTTAATAGAATAATGTGTAAGATTAAATATCTCATTCATTCTAAAGACGCTAATTGGTTACATAAATTGATGTAGTCAGTTGGTGTCTTATGTAATTGGTTACACATTCTTTATATATATACTTACCTTTCATCAAAAAAAAAGTATAGATAAGAACGGATGACCGAGTTTGTGATGCCACGGATCCGGAGAGATAGTAGTGGTGTAGGCCGAGATGGGTGAGGCGGTCGGGTAACTTGGAGGAGTCCATATATATAAGCCGGATTTAAGTTATCCCGTTAGTAGCACCTGTCCCGTTTGTCGGTCCTGCAAAACACAAGATTTAGAAGAAAATCTAGCAATAGCATTGTTGTCATGACAAAATTGTGTGACAGAAATAATATTTTTGGAAATTTTAGGAGCATGTAAAACATGATTGAATTTAATGAGATGAGAGGAAGATTTTATAGAAAAGGAACCAATATTATTTATGGTAAGAGAGGAGCCATCGCCAATCAGAAGATCGTCGTTTCCGTCGAAAGGTGCATGGAGTGCAAGGTTGTTGAGATCATGAGTGATGTGATGAGATGCACCACTATCAATGATCCAATTTGGGGAGTAGGTATCGGGAAGGTTAACGGTGTTGGCTTGGGGGTTGTTGGTGCGGCGCGCTTGGTTGGTGGGAGGGGGAGGTCGTGGAGGAACGGTGATGTTAGGGTAGAGGTTGCGGAATATGGTACAAGTGGCAAGGTAGTGAGCGGGAACATGGCACCATTGACACTTACCTTTGAAAGGGATGGTGTTGGTACCAGCGTGAGGGGTGGGAAGGAGGCCGGTTTGATTAGGGCGCGGATTGGGGCGGGAATTGGCCGATTGAAGGCGGCAAGGGCGGTGGCGGGGAGGGATAAGGTGGTGGAGTTTTGGGTGTGTTTGAGAGAGAGGTCGTATTGGATAAGGCGTTCATGTAGGGCGTCGAAGGAGATAAGGGTGTCCCGATATTTGACAGCGTCAACAAGAGAGCGATAGTTTTCATAGTCGAGTCCATTGATAACCTTGGCGATAATATCTTCGTCATCCATTGGTTTTCCTAAGTTGGCTAATTCATCTACACACGAGCGAATCAACTGCATATATTCTGTGGACGAGTGTCCACCTTTTGAGATGGAGTTGAAGCGATCTTTGATTTGAAGGATATGGCCACGAGAGGGATTGGCATAGGTGGACTTTAGATTAGTCCAGATTTCGCTAGAGGTCTTGGAATTATGCAAGAACGGAGCGATACTATCAGATACAGTTCCACGAAGGGCAGCACTGAGAAGACGGTCTTGACGGTTCCATGTTAGGTGAGCCGGATTTGTGGATGTGGCTTTAGTGACAGCATCTGTGATTGTAGCTTCAGGACATGGATGAGTTCCGTCAAGATATTTGAACAAATCAAAGCCAAAAAGTAGGTCTTCAATTTGACGTGACCAATTCCGGTAAGTTGCTGGGGTGAGTGCCGTAACATTGGCTAGATTCACCGAGATAAGGGGGACTTTGGGTTCGTGAGGATTGGCGAAAATTGATGAGGAACCGGCCATCTCGCGAATTTTTTTTTTTTGTTCGATGTGGGTCGACGTGAAGAAGGGAGAAAGGAAGTGATTTTCTAGATGGAATCGTTTTGCTCTGATACCATGTAGAAAAGTTATTGAAAGTGAATTGAGAATTTCATTAACGTTAGCACAATATTTATATAAGCTAGAGACGTAATACAGATAAGGTAAAAGACGTAACCTAGTATCTAACTAGAATCCTAGGAATAGGAAAGTTACAGTATTTGACAATAATACAAAGATTACAAAATATAACAGATTACAAAGATTAGAAGATATTCCTAAATAATATCTATAACTAATATCTTCAATAGATATCACAAGTACATCCATTTCCAATTAATAATGTGAGGGTAAGTGCCTAATTTCAGTATATTTGCGTAGAATATATCGTACATCCCAACATGATGTCTATATTATATTCTCTGCGAGTATAGTGGTACTAAAGTTTCATGCTTCTTAGTGAGGTCATATTGCTTTCTCTCCTCCCCAAATAAAAAATAAAATAAAACATAGAACCAAGAACATATTCAATGAGACAAAGAATGGAGAGAAAAAAGGTACAAAGGTTTAGACTTTCGAAAAAGACTGGACATACGAACTCACAAAAACCACTAGGTCCACGACCAACCTCCAACAAAACAGCTACAAATTCTCATTTTTTTTGCTAAATTTCGATTTTTCCCCTAATCTAATTTCAATAATAAATTTTTCACCCTAATTCAATCAAAATAAAACAATCCAAGCTCAACACAGAATCTCACATTCTCACTACATCAAATATGAATTGTCAACTGTCAACTGAACTAAGATCCCATCTCAAATTCAATAAAAAAACAATAAAGATCAAACTTTAATAAAAAGCATACCAAAGAATTAAGAGGGAAAGTGTTGAAATTGTTCATACATGGAAAGAACAACCGATTATTGTGACAACAACAGTAATAAGATAAGATCGAGTGATCTACAATGTACCATTCTTGAATTGATCGATTGATTGAATTTTTGGGGAAAAATTGATTTGATTGAATCATTTTTTTGTAAGTTTGATTTTTTTTTGGTTCTTAATTAGGATCATTGGATTCAGCGGAAGAAAATGGGGAGAGAGGAGTTGACAGAATGACAGGATGATGGGGGAGAGAAGAAGAGTTACATGAGGGGGGAGTTAAGATCGGGAGGTAGTTTTTGTTTTTTTTAATTGTTGTATATTGTGGTAATGGGGAGTTATAGATGTCAGTTATATTTTCTATAGTGTATTTTAGAAGTATTATAGTGTCCACATAAGCATCATGTGAGTGATACATCAGATCCATGTAGGATGATGATGTAGGATGCTGATGTGGCTCAATGTGGGAAGAGGAAATGCTGCAGCTTTACTCCCTTCGTTCCAATGAATTGTTTGCCTTTCATTTTGGCACCAAGGGTAATGGATCCAATGAGAAAGTGACATGTGGAGTAAAACTCATGAGTATGGTCAAATTGCATATAAAAAACATTCCTAAAGAAGAAAGGCAAACAATTCATTGAGACGCCCCAATATGGAATAGGCAAACAATTCATTGGGACGGAGGGAGTATATAATTAGGGATTAATTTCACTCATCTTTTATTTTAAAATTTATAATTTTTTATACTGTATTTCATAAAAAAAATTGCAACAAGCTGAATCATTTTTTTGTATCACGAAATTTTAATTATTTTTTCGTATGGTATATATTTAACTTTTTTAATAAGATTTCAAATATAGTTTAGAATTAAAAGATGAAATTTAAAAAAAAAAAAAACATTAGAACATTCAATAAAAAAATTAGATGTAAAATAAACAATAATTATTGAAGAAACAAATACTAGTAATATGAAGTTAATGGAAGAACTCATTAAAAAAAATTGAAATAAGCATAACCACCAAGTCCCAACACACATTTCTCTCTCCTCTTTCATCTTTTTCATTATCCGTGGGGAAGGATAAAAAATTCTCCACCATGAAAGATAGAAAATTCATGGATGTGGAATAATCCTCACTCCATCCTACCTATGGATTTGACTCACTCCATTGTTAATCATGCTCTTAGGAAATGAGGAGAAAAAAATTAAGAGACAAAAAAAAGGGGTCTCTACAAGATTCCAACCCCTTCCCTCAACACAATACAGGTCTTTGATCCCAACAACTTACCACTGGACTACCACCAGTGTTTGATCATTCAAGGTGGCCATCCAATAACGTTATATACTGTACTTGTTTTAAACCTAAAGAGGCCCCTTGCGAGTTGGGCCTGGTTCCAAGAACCGAGTGACCCTTCTTTCCGATTGGCCCAGGGGCGGATACAGCCTATAGCTGTATGGGCAATAGCCCAAGTAAGATTTTAGGATATAGCAAATTTATGTAATAAAATAAGCAAGTAACATATGTTGCAAAGGTGGTAAGGTAGGTGGTTGTTTGTTGTGATGGTCATGGGTTCAAGCCCCTATCATTCCCCTGGTTATACTCTTATGGTCCAATTTTGTTTAAATGTTCATTAATCACAATTTTGCTTATTTAAAAAAATTGACACTACGATTTTATTTTTCAAAAAGAAAGTATATTATACGTAGTACTAAAATAGTGAGGATTATAAGATTTTTTTTCGATTAAAACTATGCATACGGTCTCTTAAGAGAAAGAGATTTGTACTCTGTATAAGACAACTAATTAAATAATTAAGAATTGATTTATGTAACTAACTTTTATATGAAAGGTCTTACAGTTCATTAATGTGAGGCGGTCTCATTTGAGAATTTGTGTTTAGTCTTATACTAACGAATTCGTTTTGGTTGAATTAAGGACCTTTCATCCATATATTGTACCGTTGTACGTACTTCATATTGAAAATATTTTATATGAGTGTAGATCTTACAATATTTAGAGTATTTTTAGAAGTTAGTGATATAAATTTTAGAAATTTCTTGTATCTATTAAGAAATCGCTTCACGCCTAACCATGACAAATTTGCCGACATCAGTTTAGCCCTACATAGTTTCGATTCCTAGATCCGCCCATGGATGGGCCTGCACAAAACATGACTCGACTTGTAAATTTGACTTGTCTAATCCATTTTTTCGTAGGTCAAGACCTCTAAATCTCGATCCGCGACCCGATTATTATTATTATTATTTTTTGGGTTTTTCTAAGGGATACCCCTCAACTATCGGCTTTTTCAAGTGGCACCCTCGCCTTTTTCGAGTTACAAGTTGTACCCCTAAACTTTGTAAATTAGTTTATATTGTAACCCCAAGTTATAATTTTCCAACGAAAATTTCTTAATTGATGATATAAATAGTGATTATTCCCTATTTTACTTTCATCAACCATGATATATTTCTTCAATTTGCATCTTTTACTCAAAAAAATACATTCGACCACACTACGACATGGGGGTGACGGAGGGATTGAGGTTGAAGGATTTAAAAGAGTGAGGGAGATAGGTCGATGTCGGTCGATAACAAAGTGCGTTTTGATGGGCATTTGGTGGCTTGGTGAATGGTAAAGAAAAAGAGGTGGTTTGTAGCATCAAATTGGATTGATTAATATGTTAATTATTTATTTTATAAAAAGAATTGTAATACACTTATCACTTTGGTTATGATATAGAGTGATAAGTAAAGTTTAGGGGTACACCATGTAATTCGAAAAAGGTGGGGGTACCACTCGGAAAAGCCAATAGCTGAGGGGTACCCCATAGAAAAACCCTTATTTTTTTTTGAAGAAACTCGATGATTTAAATTACAATCAATCAATCAATATATATTAATAAAGCAGGAACTTTTCGAGCGATTTGATTGGTCCAAGTTTTTTAATATATTTTTTAAGTTAAATAAAGAATATAAAAATTTGTCTATGAAAAAAAATCCTACTTCACCTAAGACTCGATTTTTTAAAAAAAAAATTAAATAAAAAATATAGAAATTTGTATAGGAAAAAAACAATTCTACTCCATTTAAGACTTAAAAAATTATCACTATATAAACCGACGATTATCACCTCATAGGGCAACAAAAATTGGACAACGATAGCGTGAAACTCTTAGTCAATTCTATTTGATAATTGTTTTAATATTCATTTATTCACCCTAAAAAAATATAAAATTAAAATTTTGAATTTTTTAAATAATTATTATAGTTTTAATATACTTCCTTCATTTTTTTTATATCTTCCCATCTCTTCAATATATAGTGGAGTATTATATTTAAAATGGGAAGATATAAAAAAATGGAGGAAGTATTTTTTTAATTTAAATAAAGAATATATATATATAAATTTGTGTAGGGAAAAAATAATCCTACGACAGTACTTCCTCTGTTTCTTTTTATAAGTCATTCTCACTTTTCGAGACATCTTCTTTCTTCAATATCTCTCAGAATATAAGAAAAAATATCATGAAATGTATACTCATTTGAAAGCTCTTTTCATAAAGAATTTTATGGTGTAATTTTAAAAAAAATAGAACTAATATATTTAAATAAAAATTAAAGTTAAAGGTTCACTTTGAAAAACAAAAACGTCATATATTGTGAAACGGAGGGAGTATTAATATATATAAGGAGAAACTTTTCGAACGATATGATTGGTCCGTTGCATCAAAACTCAATTTAGGAAAATATCATTAATAATAAAAAAAATCATGCAGAAAATCTTTTAATTATTATAATAATATATTTAATCTATTCATGTGATGTTTTAGAATTTGCATCTTAAAACATTTAAATTTTGTTCAACAAAAAATTATCGTAAAAAAAATTATAAAAATGAAATAATTAGATTCGTGGTGGAAAATGCTTTCATTAGAGTATAAATTGCATATTATTTACTCGAAAAAGTGATGAATTTATTACGTATAAAAGAGTAAAGTTATCCCACATCAACAAATTATAATAAGGTGATGAAACTCTATATTATAAATAAGAATAATCATCTGTGCTTTCATATCCACCAAAAAAAAATCTTAGTCTTAAAGAGCTCTTAAGATTATTATAAACCTTAAGTAATAATCCCACATCGAAAAATAAAAATTATGATGAGGTTATGGAATCATTGTTTTTAAATATCGACCAAAAGACTTTTGAATCTTAAAAAAGCTCAGTAAGACAACAAACTTAAAATAATCCCACATCGAAAACATTAAAATAAGATGATGATTCTATATTAGAGTAATAATGTATTCTTTTGCTTGAGTCTTAAAAATAGCTCTTAAGAGAGTAAATTATCGTACATCAAAAAAGTTATGATAATAGGAGTATAAATAAGAATAATCATTTTTCCAAAATATCAACAAAAAAAACTTTTTTGTCTTAAACTTTTTAGACTACAAACTTAAAATTATCTCACATCGAAAAAATTAAAATAAGATGATATTCTATATTAGAGTAATCATGTACTCCCTCTGATTCACAAAGATCTTCCCCTTTGATTAAAATATACCTCACATATATTAAACAAAGGGGAACATCTTTGTGAATCGGAGGGAGTATTCTTTTGCTTGAGTCTTAAAAAGAGCTCTTAAGAGAGTAAATTATCGCACATCAAAAAAAATTATGATAATGGGAGTATAAATAAGAATAATCATATTTCTTAAACATCAACCAAAAAAACTTTTTAGTCTTAAACAAAGCTCTCAATCACATCGAAAAATTATAATGAGGTGATATATAGAATTCTATTATACTACGAGTATAAAGTAATCATTCGTTCTTAGATATTAACCAACAATCTTTTAAGGCTTAAGAAAAGCTTCTAAGACTATAAACTTAAGTAAAATTATCCCATATCACAAATTATAATGAGGTGATGGAATTGAGAAATTCTATTATATTATAAACAAGAGTAATCATTCGTCCTTAGATATCAAACAACAATCTTTTGAGTCTTAAAAAATGCTCAGAAGAGTGCACAAAAAAAACTATAAACTTATGTTAATTTATCTCACATTATTATATTATAAATAAGAGTAAGCGTTCGTCCTTATGTAGACACCCACATTTGACCGCCAGGTGTCTATAGCAGTTTCTGACAAACACCCGATGATGATCGGACGCAAACGTGCTTTAAATACTCAGAAACGGGCTCAAAATCATTGGCATTTGGCTTGGGCTTTTTACGGAGTACATATCTCACAAAACCAATCTCAAAATCAGGCCCACTGGGTCGTTTCGAGTCAAATAAGACTAATTTGGGTCGATTCCGACACCAGGGGTAAAACCGTCTTTTAGCGACCGAGTCAAAACCCGGTCACAGATTTTCCCGAGACACGTGAGTCAGCCGTTACACCTCACACGGCTGGTTCGGACCCCAATACTACAAAAATCAGCTACACAAAATATTAAACAAATCCGCTTAAGGATAGTTATCGATCTCAAGTAGGAATTCTATCCGAAAACCGAATCAAACACCCGACCGAGTGCAAATACTCGGCCAAGCAACACATATCAGCCGGTTTCCCTTGCTTCCTCGGCAAGCAAGCGGAATCCTCACGCCTTTCGACTTCCTGTATTTCCTATCCTAAGCGGTAGTTCTAGCTCAAAGCACCTCTCCTAGCCAAGGTCGGGAATATTCCTATAAATAGGCCCCTTGCACAACTCAAAATTCATTCATAAACACACACTTTTTTTACCAATCAAACATAGAGATCGACATCCGTACACATACACTCATAAGCATAAAACTTAGCATCGAGAAACCGACATTATACCCGAAGGAAACCGGCCCCCCTATACCCGTCACCCTTCACGTCTAAACCGAGCCACCTTAATTAACTCACCGACATCCACTCGATGCTCCCGTGCCCAAGCCACGTCCCGACGAGCTCCGATCCGAGTAAACTAAAACATCAAATTCATCCTTTTTTTTCATTTGTTTTATTATACTAAAACGAATCTCACATGCTAAATTCAACTTTTACGTTAAATTTTTCATGCATTAAACCGACTTAGCAACCCATTCAATTCCTCGCATGTTTAGGAAAACAATGTTTGCATATCATTCATCGTATTACTAACGCGCGTATTAAAAAATTATTCGATATCCTAGTAGAGGCCGCTAATGTGCGGGCGGGGTTGGGTGTTCTTTGTGAACTTCCCAACACGTACCCTCACCCCTTACTCAGAACCTCGGTTTCCGGATGTCCGAAACCATTGGCAACGAGAGTCATTCAATACACGGTATCCGATCAAGTCGATATCGGTATCACATCAGAAATGGGCCGTATTTTGTATACGGCCCACTACGACATGAGTGGGCTCGAAGGGTTCCGAATAACTATAAAATTCGGTGGCGACTCCAACTTCGATTTAAATTTCAATTTGACCATCTCATATGGAGATTCATTCGCCTCCCCAAACCCGCGCGTGGCCGCGTCGGGGTGGACCTATGTCATGTCTACAATTTGGCGACTCCGCTGGGGATTAACTGATGTGTGACTTACCATCGGCATCCTCAGGGTGAGACTTGAATAGAAATCGTTTGACTATTACAATACGCGTTTTAGTTTTACGGTTCATGCATAACCCTATATTTTCCCGGGCCGGTACTGGTGACCGACGTCCCACTATACTATCGATGTAGTCCAAATTGGATATGTCGAAGGTGTCCATTAGCCGATTCGTATGGGTTTTACGACATGTTCTAAGCTCAACTCGACTTAGGAAGTCCGCCCCGATTCTCGATAGGCTGTGTACACTGGTATAGACCCTTACAGACTGACCGAGACTTAGAGTTAGAGCATACATGGCGTCATTTTATTGTTTCCATGACTACGTGCTACTTGATTTACAAGTCTTTTTTCAAAAACCATCTTTTTCAAAACTGCATCCTTTTCAAAATATCCAATTTCAAAACCCGGGACATATACCGAATTTAGGATCCACGATTTTACTCAAAATAGCCTATTTTTTACCGGTATTATGCCCATTTCAAAACTCGAAAATATTTTCGAACTTTCAAAACCGTCCTCCAGTCCGCCTTTCCGTTTTTCGAAAAGGGCCGGTTCTCCCCGAATTTCTTCGGGCTTTCAAAAATCATATTTCGAAACCTTCCTCTTCTTAGGACTTCCCGTATTTAGCAGTGTCGGGTCGTGTCGTAAGTCGTCAAGGTCTTCTAGCGTCGAAACTCCGTCGATCTTATATCACGGATTTCCTCCCTATCTCAGTCCGCCTTATTAGACTAAGGCAAGGCCCACCCACGTAGGACATACTCCTACAAGGGTTGGACCGTCTACACAATCGAGTCTAAAAGTCTGGGGAATGTCTCACGTGAACCTCCTTCCAACAAGGCCCAGCCCACACAGCTGGATCCTAAAGGAGGCCCACCTTTCATAAGTCATCCGTCTAGATGTCTTCTCCGAGTCGTTTCCTTCTTAACTTCCTTTCTTCCCTTGCTCGGGATGTACTTTAGTTCTAGGATTTGGGGTAGTTGCTGATTACGCGGTGTTCTTACAGACAGGCCACCTTTCACCCGAACGATGACGCAACAAGCTATTGACGAGTTGACCCTTTCGTTGGCTAAGCTCCAAGACCAACTGACGAAAATGAGGGAGGATCAGATCGCCATCCTCACCCGGGTAAGCGCAGTCGAACAAGGAACTCCTAGCGCTGGAATTGAAGACGATGGGCCGTTAGCTGAACTGGCCAGCGCGGTCCACAAGTTGCAAGAACAGGTCCACACGACCACTAGCAACACCATCCACACGGTAAATGCTCGGGCTTATTCGCCCCTAACTGATGAATTACCCGCTAATCTCAACTTGACGGGCTTACCCATGTTTGATGGGACTGAAGACCCGGTACTCCATATCCGGGCTTTTAAGGAGTTCATGGCAGTTAAGGGGGTCAAATCGACCATGTTCAAGCATCTCTTTGCTTCATCCTTGGACAAGCACCCGAGAGCCTGGTACTACAGGCTTGATTCCAAGAAATACAAAACTTGGGACGATGTTGCAACCGAGTTCGCCCGAAACTACGCGGACAATACTGAGATCCAGACAACCATGCGTACTCTGGAGGTCATGGCCCAAGAGCCTAAGGAGGGTTTCACCAAATACCTCCAAAGATGGAGGGCCGAAAGTGTCAAGCTGGTCGACAAGCCCAGCGAAAAGGTGTTAGTGGAGGCCTTTGTGAAAAACCTCCTCCCATCTTACCGGATCCATCTCCGGTACGCCATCATACCCAATTTCGCCACCCTAACCGAAATGGGTACCAGAATCGAAGACGATTTAAGGTTAGAGAGCCTTACTAAGGCCTCTACTAAGGGGTATCAAGGAGCCAGTTCATCTTCTGGCAAGCCCGCAACTACAAGTGCGGCCCGAAGCATCTTCAACGAGGTCAATCTGCTAGACACCTCGACCAAAAAGAATACTCCAGCCCGAGTATTCATTGACATAGGGACTACTTATGCCAACGCCTTACAAAGGCTATCTTCTAAGGGCCTGATCCAACCTATAGGCCCAATGCCAGAGGTTCCTGTCGAGAAACGGTCCAAAAGCTACAACGCTCAGGCCTATTGCCACTATCACCGAGGCAACGGGCACGACACCGAAAAATGCTGGAAGTTAAAGCATCTCATTCAAGATCTGATCGAGAGTGGGAAGATACCGTTACCCAGCGATAAGCCCAGTAACAAAAACAACCCTCTTGCTACTCACGCCATTTTTACTGGAGAAATAGTCGATTGCACTCATCTCATTTCCCCTTTCATTCCCCAAATCAACGGGATATGGAATGACGATTGTAGACACCCGCATTTTGACTGCCACATGTCTACGGTAGTCTCCGAAAAACACCCGATGATGATCGGACGCAAACGTGACTTGGTATACTCGGACTTGGGCTCAGAATCAATAATATCCGACATGGACTTTTAACGGAGTAAAAATCTCATAAAACAAACCTCAAATTCAGGCCCAGTGGGTCGTTCCGAGTCAAATAAGACTAATTTGGGCCAAAACCGACACCAAAGATAAATCCCGTCTTTTGGCGACCGGGTCAAAACCCGGTCAAAGACGAAACCGTCTCATAAATCAGCCAAATTTAGCTGGCGCACAAATCTAAATTCAAAAAATCAATCAAAACAACAAAATCAATTCTTTCCTATTTTGTCTCGATTTTCTTGACCCACTCGATCGAGTGTATTGACCCACTCGGTCGAGTGGAGCGCCAAAAACCGGGTTTGGCCCGTTTGCAAAGGCACTCGATCGAGTGCACTAGGGCCACTCGATCGAGTGCCCCTATGTCGTGGGAAACGCCTATAAATACCCCATGACCCCCATGCATGTCACAAGTTTTTGATCAACCTTCCTTCACCCTACATTTACACCCTACACCCTACATCATACTAGGCTTCAACCCTAAGCATTACAAGCCAAAACCCGAGCCCCTCGTCCCTCGGAAACCGGCGTAACACACACCCACACACACATATACACACCATAACTCGCGTACATCCTCGATACTCCGGCGTCCCGTCGCTATTTACGAGTCATTTCCGAGGCCTATACCTAGCATGTATGTTGAGGGTGCCCTAAACTCCATCTCGATCTCTTTTATATCGTTGTATTTTTATCTATTTTGTCGTATTTTGTATCATAATCGTAGCACAAACACTAACACTACACTAACGTTAATATACTTTTTGCATTTTCATTTTTGTATCATCTTTCATTACTAATATCGTCATCCCAGTAAGACAAGCATGCATCCAGAAAGTAGCGATCAACCTGCATCTGACGGAATGTATACAACGCTGGGCAATACCCGTCTGGTTGAGAGCCACCCTATCCGCGTCCCTGAAGCGTCGGGACCATTCTTGCAACATGACGGTCAATCGATCAATACCCATGGTTAAAATTCTTGAGAGGAATAAGGAGCTTTCTTTTTGAGAAGGATGATTTGTGAGGAAATTATGAAGAAAATCAAGGACAAGGGAGGGCTATATATAGCATTAACCTCGCAAACCTCTTTCCATATCACTTTTCCATGAAAAGTTTCCTAATTCTAAACGGAATAAACCCACAAGCCTAGTCTCGATACTAGCACGGAAATATTCATCCCGAACTTTCCTAATTTCTTTAGGAGTCAAAAATTGCAAATCTCAAAATTTCAAAAATTCAAAAATTCAAGATTCAAAAATCATTTTTCCCCAGCGCGAGTCATTTTACTACCTACGTGTTGCGTGCAAATTTTATATATGACTTATACAAGTACGACTCAAGTAGGGACATGCAACTCACTAAATCTCCCCAGCGGAAGCCCAAGGCGGCATTTTCACGGGATGGGCCCACACATAGGCGCACCCGGGACTTACGCGACAAGTCCAAGTTCCCCACGGAAATATCATCATCAGCTCAGGTATGATTTCTGGCTGGCGAGCCCTTCACGCAAGTTTAATGGACTATAAACGACCCGATCGGAAGTCTACCAGCTCTTAATCAGCTTGGTAGCTACTCTGACTTTCGTCTTGTCCAAGCCTCAGTCTGAGTGGGGGCTCTGTAGACACCCGCATTTTGACTGCCAGTTGTCTATGGTAGTTCCAAAAAAAAATACCCGATGATGATCGGACGCTAACGTGTTTCTACGCGCTCGGATACGGGCTCAAAACCATTAGTTACTGGCTAAAGCATTTACGGAGTATAAATCTCACAAAACTGACGTCAAATTCAGGCCTAGTGGGTCGTTTCTAGTCAAACAAGACTAATTTGAGTCAAAACCGACACCGGAAATAAAACCGACTTTTAGCGATTGGGTCAACCCCGGTCAAAGTCGTTTCCGAGAGACTTAAAAACAGCCACACAAACATCAAAAAACCAGTCCAAATACAAAACCCATCAAATGTCCAATCCACGGTCCAAAACATCGACCCGCGCGACCCAGCCGATCCACTCGATCGAGTGCCCCACCCACTCGATCGAGTGGGCCCTCATTCGAGCTCGACTGCAGGCGTGCTGGGCCACTCGACCGGGTCAGCCAGTTACTCGGTCGAGTAACCCTAGCCGAGGTACATGGCCATGCCTATATAAACACCCCATGCAACACACTTTTGATCAATCTTTTTCATCCTAATTTCACCCTAATCAAACCCTAATACTACACTAGCAAACCCTAAACTTAGCTTTAGGAATTCAAAACCCTAAACCACCACAACTCAACCCTACATCTTGAAACTCCCGTGCAAGCCACTACTACGAGTCCCGTCCGAGCATAAGAAACATGTAGGTTGAGGGTGCCAAAACCCGATCTTTTCTCTCTTCTCCTTCTCTCTTGCGTCGCACATCGTCTTTGTCGTCATCATTGTCTCGTTTTGCTTTTTTTTTTTTTACTTTATTTGCGTCCTGATATCGTTAATATCATTAGTATTATGACACTAAAATACTTGTGAATTTGTGTCGAGTGTGAGTGATGGTGGGATAAGAAAACCCGAATATACAAGTGTACTGCACACAGCGTTGCCGATCGCTTATCCCATCACCCCGATCACTTGATTATTGAAACAAGTTAACTTAAATAGTAATTCGTTTTATTTTCGTTTTCATCATCATTCAAATCGAATATTTGCATCAATTTTCAAAACAAGTGTTTCTTTTAATAAGGGTCGAAACCCGTTGACGTGGATCCGACATCACATAATCCCTAGGGATTCATTACGATGTCGGAGAAGCCGAGGGAATCAAGTCTTTCCATTCAAGTAAAGCGCCGATCCGTTAGATTCAATACCAATTCCGTAATTGGACGTTGAATCTAACGATCTAGTCAAATAAACTAACTAACGCGATTTTCGTTGATGCTAAAATAATTGTCATACAATTCGTTAGAATTACGACATTATTAAACGCGGAGGAAATCTATTCGTATCGCGATAGCTAATTTAAAACGACTTAAAGTGATTTTCTTTTGTTTCCACTCTAGTATTCCATATCGATTCACTAATCGAACATGGGATATGACGAGTATCGAAGTTAAGTCTCGAGTATAAATTCCATAATATTTATGCCCGATTCAACAAACTCATCGAATTATCAAACATCAAAAGCAATTTCAAAGTTAATACAAAATTGAAAACGAACCCTAGTTCGTATAGGGGGCACTCGACCGAGTACCTAGCCCACTCGGTCGAGTGGCACCCCAAAAACGAGACAGAATGCTATCGTAATGACCAGTCGGTCGAGTCTCGCAATGACTCGGTCGAGTGGCCATGCACTCGGTCGAGTTCCCTCGTAACTCGGTCGAGTGATGCCTCGGAATCCGGACAGAAACCTCTTCAAAGGTCCACTCGGTCGAGTCCCTCAATGACTCGGTCGAGTGGCCCCCCTTTATCACGTCAAACAGTGAGTCCTGCAAGCCATTCGAGTCTCGTTAATATCTTTTTATGACTTAGGTCAACGCGTGCCAAATTAATCACGTGTACTATCACATTTTCAAAAACCATGCATCACGTTTACATTATTCAACATCATTCAATAATTTTCAAATCGTTATTATTCGTTATACCGTTACTAACCGTTTGTTACTTTTCTTGTTGATTTATCGTTTGTTTTAATGTACTAAAATGAACCCGCATGCTAAAATACAACTTTGACGTTAATTTTAGTTGCATTAAATTGACATAGAAACTCATTCAATTCCTCACATGCTTAGGGAAAACAATGTTTGCATAAGCATTTTCATCGTTCAACTAACGCACGTATTCAAAAATCATTCGATATCTTAGTAGAGGCCGCTAATGTGCCGGTGGGGTTGGGTGTCCTTTGTGGGCTTCCCAACACGTACCCTCACCCCTTACTCAGAACCTCGGTTTCCGGATGCCTGAAACCGTTGGCGCACGAGAGTCATTCAATACACGATAACCGGTAGTGACGGTATCGGTATCAAAATGCAAAGGGACGAGCCCAATAAACTCTGACATCGGAAATGGGCCGTATTTTGTATACGGCCCACTACGACATAGTGTGGGTTCGAACGGGCCCGAACTCCCACAAAGTTCGGTGGCGACTCCACTTCGATTTAAATTTCAATTCGATCCATTCTCATATGGAGATTCATTCGCCTCCCCAAACCCGCGCGTGGCCGCGTCGGGGTGGACCTATGTCATGTCCACATAATTCAAAGGATCGGACTTAACCTATAAGGATTGTAAGCGCACTTTTAAAGGTTTGAATAGTTAAAAAATAGACCGCACACTTTTCAGTAATTTGTTTGCATCGTTTAAAATAGACAGTGAATTAGAATATTTGTTAAATTAAAGGGTTGTGACAACACTTCTTTGTCTAATAGCACTATCTCTATCGACAGTGGGAGGGTTATCCTTGTTCGGTGTTACTCGTCATATCCTCGTGACCCGTAGTGTTGTTATTTGATATTTGGACCAAGAGGCAATCAAGCCTACAATTGTAGCTGTTCACTACAAGAATTTAAGTCTGGGGCGACTGATCTTAGCTACCATCATCTGTCGCTAAAAAGAGACGCGTGACAGTTGACAGTCGCTAAGAAACAGTTGCAACAGATAGTCGCATCTAGCGACTGAAATCGGTCGCTAAAACCTACGTGCGACCGATTGCAGTCGCTAAAGTTAGCGACCGAAATCAGTCGCTATAGCGTCCCTTTAGCTACCAATTTCAGTCGCTAGATGCGACTGATTAACGACTGAAATCAGTCACTAAGGGGTGTGACGTGGCGTTCTTTGAGCGTCGTACAGCACCTGATGTCGTTCGCTAAATGAAAAATTTAGCGACTTATATCAGTCGCTGCCTTACCTGAAATAGACCGATTGTGTTTATTTCTTTTTTAGCCAAAATATGCACAATAAAACAAACCAACAACCACAAAACGTCCCAAACATCATTCCAAACATTCCAAACGTTATGCAAGCTTCACACTCCAAAATTGGCAACCAAGTAAGCAAACGTCGTGAATACACTAAATTAAATATGTTGTTACAAACTGTTTTCAACAAACATTCACAAACTGCAAACTGTTTTCAATCTACTCAGCTAACAGGGAAACTAGCTGAAGAATCACTACCACCACCATTGAAGGGGTCTCTAGGATCTGGGTGTCGTGGAATGGGGCCGGAGTTACAGTTCTGCTGGTGCATGCTCCTAAGGCGTTGTAGCTCTTCCAGAATTTGCAGGTTAACGGACTCCTGCATCTTCAGCCTCTCATCCAGCTCCTTCATCTTCTGAGCCATAGCCGCCCGATGCGCCCTCTCCTCTCGAAGTTCCGACCTCATCTCAGCCATTTCGGATGGTACACACTCCGTCGAGGTCGCATGGCCCCCCCGAGCATTGGGTGGTGTCCAGTACAGGGAATGAGCGTTCCCCGTACCGTACACCGCTCCCTTGCGGTATCCCTCCGCGACTCTGAACCAAATATCGCTCGAGTCCACACCTTCATTCTCGGGCGCTCTAGTGGCCTCCATATACGATCTCTACAAGAAATTGGAGTCATGATTAGGTGAGTTGTAAAGAAAAAAAAGTAAAGAAGCCTTATGTTTGAATCTTACCCAAATGTTGGCGTCCTTCTTCGTAGCGAATGATCGACTGGTGGTGTCGTCCCCCTTGGTCTTCGTGGCGAGAAATAGCTGCGTAGGCGGAGGGAATTCTCCGGTTATCTTCTTCAACTGTTGACAGTACATGTACATTTCTCATTTATATTTATAATGAAAACATTAAATAAGAATCCAAAATAAAAATCAAAGGTAAGGAAATACTAACATTCATAGCCCGCTGGTGCATCAACTGCGACCCACCGTAGTGGGTGCGCTCCGCCTCCACCTCGGGGTCCCCTCCTCGCCTTTTGTTCTTCTTCACCTGGACGGATCTCTTAAGGAACTTCGGGTAAGAGCGGGCTACTTCGAACTGTTTAATGGCGTCACCTACAATTTATAGACTTTGTGATCAATAAGCGTTTTGAAGATATATACAACTTTCTATTCAAGTATGAACACTAATTGAGTAATCAAACCTTTAAGGAATTTTTTAGCACTTCCCTCGTTCGCCAACTTCCACATGTTGTTTTTGTATCTTTCCTTCGTGACGTCCATGTATCTGTCTCTCGCCGCCACCTCGAGACCGTCGTTGTAATAGTGTTTCATCTGCAAGATCGTTTGTTGTCATTGTATTAGTAATCCGTAAACAATAACAGATAATTAATAAAACAAAAAAATTGGTGCACCTTAAAGTTGGCAAACCACTTCTCCCGCTGCCACAGAGGCACCTTGGTCCAACTAGGTTAATAAGTAGTCAATTCATTCATGAAATTGTCCTTGACACCAGTCACCACCGCACGAGTCCGAAACCTACACCAAAGAGTGAAATAAGATGATGTCTCACAAAAAAAGGAAATATAATGTCTCACCATGTGTTCTCGGGGCTAATAATTAGGCGCCCGTCGTCGGTATAACGAAGCCCTTGATCCTGTTGTGGTTGTTCGTCATTCACCTGCTCCTCATTATCCTCCAGTTGGTCCTCGTTCTGGTCCTCCGGCCGGTTCTTCTCCTGGTCCTCCTCCTGCTGTTGCGCCCTGTTGCTGCTCCTACTACCATACCGTAGTCTGCTGCCCAACGTCATATCTGCACACATAGTAGAAAGTTAGAAATTGACATCATAATATTGAAATAATTTGCTCAAAATATATAATGCATATATAATGTTGAAATAATATAACTTACTAAAACTATACCCTACTAGAAATCATCGTCACTGTCGTTGTTATCTTCCACTTGCCTACTCGAACCAACCACATCCTCTTCCTCAAAGTCATCTGCCTCCTCCTCGTCATTGACCTTTAAATCATTGGTATCTTCCTCCTCCTCGACCATATCACTAGAAACTCCTTCCTCCTCCTCACCACCTTCATCGTCTTCAAAATCCTCCCCCACATCCACCTCATTATTGTCATCATCATCAATTGCGAAAAGATTCTCATCAACTGGAGACAATGTTCTACCACTAGAAATGACCTCCTCTTGAAAGAGGTCAGTGTCATAGTGCCCTCGTGGCTTAGTTTTAAACACCGCTCACCACTGGTTTACAGTTCTGTCGTTCTTTGTGGTTGGATAAGGCGCAAAGTACACTTGGTGTGCTTGATGTGCAAGTATAAACGGATCGTACTTGGAGTATTTTTTGGTATGATTAACTTCAACTAGTTTGTACCTTTCATGTACTCTAGTACCTTGCACTGAGTTGTCCTTCCATTCAAATTTAGATACCACACCTCTATACCCACGATCATTTCCAACATAGCAAAACTCAAAGATGTCCTCCAATAGACCGTAGTATCATTACCCTCAAGTGACAACACACTCACACCGAAATTACATCTACTCCTACTACTACCATGGTCAAATGTATGGAAATTGAAACCATTAACCGAATACCGGTTCCAAGTCCTAACCTTCCACAAAGGACCTAATGCTAGACTCCTAACCAAATCATCCTGAATATTCTCTGAAATTACATGCTGCTTGATGAACTCATTTCGTATATATATTTTACCCCAACTTTTCCTTTATTTTGGTTCATTTTATGTATCCTAGGAGTCTTTTTTCTAGCTTTTTATTCTTCTTTGTTATGCCGGGTATTTTGTTTACGTTTTGAAGGAAACGAGACAAATAAAGGCGATTGAGCTATATTTTGGGCAATGACGAGAGTCGAGCCATGAGATCTACAAGAAAGAAGTGATAAAAGTTAGACAATACTAAGTGAATACTTGAGGAAGGACGTGAAGTGAAGAAACAATAAGAAACGACAAAGAAATAAGTTAGAAAGCTCAAACAAATGCAAATCGAGAAGAAAGAATGATCGCTAAAACAAGGGTCAACTTCAAACGTGAATATATTGAGTTATACAACTCCGACTGAGCTGATTGTTGTGGCTTTGGAAAGACATTTCTCTTAGCTTTCCAACGGTATATCACACGTCCAAATCCGATAAGTAACGAAGAAACAGCAAGCATTTCAAATTGGTCGTGCAGTGTAGAGAACCCCGAACCGGTCGGGACAACCTTGAACCGGTCGGTTCAGACCCAAACCGACCGGTTTGAGGCTGTTTCGCGGTATTTCTACTTTTAGACTTCGTAACTTACCATAACTCTTATCTTACGTAATATTCTTAGCTTATTAGTTTTTCCTTATTATTTAGGAAAGGAGAAGATGTTAGACTCCTTATTATTAGTATATATACTCTCCTTGGAGTTAGGTTTAATGACACTTTCATATTCATTAGTTTAGTTTAAACTTTTATTAGCATTAGAATTCTTCTAGTTTGTAGCCATACTTATAGATCGTTAGTCTTTCAGTTCTACGTAATTGGTACATTTTCTTATTCTCTTATTTTCATATTGTTCTTTATTATGCTTAATTTCTTTATTGCTCTATCGTTTATTATGAGTAGCTAATTTATTTATGTAGGTCTCCTGAGAGACGGTCTCTCATTAGTTTTATTGAGAGACTAAGTACAAATGTAAGTAATAATGGTATTAAACCTAATAGAAGTAGGTACGATTAACATAAAAGAGTATACAAATATAAAGTATGTACGCTTGTTATAAAAACAGGTACAAAACAAAGTTGTCATTTAAGGGTACGAATATGACATAGAGTGGTACTGAAGAGTGGTCTCTCAATAAGTTATTGAGAGACCGTCTCTCTCAAGAATTTGTGTTTATTTATCTAGGGTTGAAGGGGATCTATGTTAATTGAATTGGGGAAGTTAGCTTGATTATTTGTTTAATTGATCATTCATATGATATTGCCTTACTACTTGTCTTGTATTATTGTTCGATTAGTTTGAGACGTTGAACTAGTTGAATGTTTAGGAACCCGAACCTAGATCAAAAGCTTGGTAAGGTAGACTTACAAGTAAGTGGGTAGGATAATCTGGTAAGTTGCGAGAGCCAGTCAGAATCTATCCTAAGGTTGACATAAGATCCGAGAGGCCGTGTCTTTGCCCTAAATAACAGTGATTGATTGATTAATTAACTTGACCCAATTTAATTACATAGTGAACCGGAAGACCCTAGATCCTTTTAATATTATTAGAACCTTTTAATTTACATAATCGCATTAGTTTAGATCAAACCCATATACAACCCGAAATTAGAATAATTTAGAATCGATTATAGATAATTAGCGATTTTCATCTGTCTCTCTGTGGATTCGACCATTACTTGCTGCTAACTACCTGTTAGTTGTTCGTTAGGATTATTTTGATATAGGTGATACGACGTTAGCCTTATCACTGCTTAAGCCAACTGGGAAAATGTTCCTCATGCTTATTCCAAACATCATTAGCATTTAAATGTGGATTAGCAGCTACAAATTCAGTTACAAACGGCTTCTCGTACGGCTCCAAAACTTCGCAGTTTGATAACAAGTACAGGTGAGCACGATTGTACACTTTCTCATCTAATGTCCTCCACCCGCCAGCTGATGACGATCCCTCACCTACCTTACTCTGAAAAAAGTCTGGTATGTTAGGGTCAATCGTCTCTGGTGTTTCTAGGTTTAGATTTTTAGCTTTGGTGTTCACTTCTTTCTCGAAATACAGAGAACAGAAGTTGGCTATCTCCTCTATTAAATAAGCATTACATATGGAGCCCTCGACCCTCGCCTTGTTGCCAATTTTTTTCTTCAAATGGTTGAGAAATCTATGACAGTCATCAAGCCATTAAGTTATTAACAAATTATAGTGTCTAAAATTAGTGGGTAAGTAAATAGTTGAAAGTTCTCACCTCTCGAACGGGTACATCCATCTAAATTGTACCGGTCCTCCCACTTTAGCTTCGTAGGGCAAGTGGACCGGTAGATGCTCCATTGAGTTAAAGAAGGAGGGTGGGAAGATCATCTCAAGTTTGCATAGTATCTGAGGAATTTGATCCTCCAAACGAGTTATGTCGTCATTTGTAACTGTCGACGAACACAAATCTCGAAAAAATTGAGATATCTCAGTGATAGGATTCCAAAAACCTTCCGGCAGCAGGTGCTTCAACGCCACAGGTAGTAACCGCTCCATGAACACGTGGCAGTCGTGACTCTTCAAGCCTTGGAGCTTCAGGTTCTTAATGTCCACACACCGACTAAAATCGGATGCATACCCATCAGGGAACTTCAGTTTCCGTACCCACTCTAACACGGCCTTCTCTGAGCCTTATCAAGGCTAAACAAGGCCCTAGGCTTGGACCCATCCCGCTTGATATGCAATTTCATACGGTCACAAATTTTTTTCAAATTTTTTTGGGATCCTACGGTGTCACATGTCTTACCTTCTACATCCATGACGGTGTGAATCAGTTGCTCAAAGAAATTCTTCTCAATATGCATCACGTCCAGATTATGTCGGAGTAATAAAGTACTCCAATATGGAAGGTCGAAGAAGATGCTTCTTTAAAACCAACCATTTTTGAATTCTTAAGATCTTTGAACTCTTGAACGGTCCCGTCAACAGTAGATGGGAACTCTGAAATCACCTCCCAAATCTCATCTCCTTGGAGACAAATCGGTGCCTCATCTAGCACCACCTCACCCTTCTTGAAAGCTCTCCTATTCTTCCTGTACATGTGACCCTCAGGTAGAAATTGTCTGACAGTCAAACCAACTAATTTTGCTTGAATTACGTAGGTAGAATGCTTTACTTTCACTCATGCAACAAGGACACGCTTTTTGGCCCGCCGTAGACCAACCACTCAACATACCATACGCAGTGAAATCGTTTATAGTCCACAAAAGCGATGCTCTAAGCTGGAAATTTTGTTTCAACGACACATCATATGTCTCCACCCCTACTTCCCACAAGTGTTTCAATTCCTCTATCACTGGTTGTAAGTAAACATCCAAGTGGTTTTTTGGATTTTTTGGGCCGGGAACAATGAGAGAAAGGAAGATGAACGGTGGTTTCAGACAAAGCCATGGGGGTAAGTTGTACGGTGTGACCACGACAGGCCAGCATGAGTATGACTTACCGAACTGACCGAAAGGGGCGAACTCATCGGTACACAACCCAAGTCTCACGTTACGGGGTTCCTCAGCAAATTCAGAGTAATTCCTATCAAAGCGTTTCCACTCCTCCTTGTCACTAGGATGACACATCTTCCCCTCTACACGAGTTTCTTCTTTATGCCACCTCATTTGTTCGGCAATGGTTCTGGTTTCATATAATTTTTGAAGTCTAGGGGCGATGGGAAAGTATGTAGGTAAGTCGACTAAGTGGTATAGGTTTTTTATGCCTCGCAACACTCTTTCCCTTCCTACCCCTCAAAACAATATTCTCATCTACAGTTTTGTATCTACCCTTCCCACATATCTTACATTCCTCAAGCACGGCATCGTCCTTCCAAAAAAGCATACATCCATCGGGACAAGCATCGATCTTTTGATGTGGAAGTTCAAGACCTTTAACTATTTTTTTGGTATTGTAGAATGTTTTGGTCATAATGTTGTCTTTTGGGATGAGTTTCTCAATCAACACAGCGACACCGTCTACGCACCCAAAAGGTAGGTTATACTCACATTTAAGGGTCACTACCATAGACGCGACTTCTAAAAATGTCACATCACACCCTCCATATAATGGCTTCTCCGCAGCCTCTAACATATCAAAAAAAGCTTTCGCTCGTGGGTTTGGCTCTTGTGGGGTTGGTTGGTCATCGTCGTTAGTGTACATGCTCTCATCATTAAACAAATTGCAATCAACCACATCAACAATCATTCCTCTCACCCCGCCTTCATTATGATCAACCTCAGATTCCTCAACAGCAGACGTCTCACCATAACAAATCCAATAATAATAATTTGGGCTAAACCCATTTGAGATAATATGTTCCTTAATCAAAATACTATCCAAGAATTTGAGGTTCTTACATTTCACACAAGGACACCTAAATCTACCCTCTGACGCGTATTCGGGATGGGTTTTAGTGAACTCAAGAAAACTACTAACACCCTCTAAAAATTCTGTTGTGGGACGTTGTCTCTTATCCAATCTTTCCCCATAAATCCATTTTCGTTCCTGTCTCTTCATTTTTTATCTAAAAAAATTGAGACAATAACCACATACAAATTATTTTCTCTAAAGTAATTTACTAATATATATACACTACTCACATATTTTGTAAAATTCTCAATTCACCTAAACATAGTACTATTTGCACCCAATCCGTCCATAATTACATCACTAAATCAGCATAATTGTATTTCACTTCCAATTTCCTAACACATCAAAACAACCCAATTCATTCAACTACTTAACCACAAACCCTAATTTTATACTAACAATCTACCTATTTCAAATTAGGGAACCTATGGGCAATTAACATGCTTACTACGCTAAATATTCCGACAACTAAAAAACTATCCAATCCAATAACTAATTTATTTAAATCGATAAAAACAAAAATTAACAAATAATTAAAGCTAAATATAGATAGATAAACATACATTAAGGAAAATGAGAGAATTGAAGAAGGAATGAAGAGGAAAGAAGGAGAGGGCGAGTTTTAGAGAGAGGGGAGACGGTTTTTAGAGAGATAGAGTGAAATGAGAGAAGTGATCGGGGGAGGGGGGGTGTTCGCTGCTTTAAAAAAAAGTTCAGACCCTTAGCGACCGAAATTGGTCGCGCGTTTAACAATTCAGTCGCTAGTTAGCGACCAATTTCGGTCGCGCGTACGTTTTTTTAGCGACTGAAATTTGTCGCTAGGCCACTGCTTTAGCGACCGATATCGGTCGCGCGTGTATGATTTTAGCGACTGGTTTCGGTCGCTACGGATAATTACGTTTTTCAAAATCCGTCTCCTCGTCCAGCGACTGATATCGGTCGCGGGTTTTACTTTTAGTCGCTAAATAAGCGACTAAATTTCTCAGTCGCGCGTGGATGGTAGCTATATCAAGTATTTCTTGTAGTGGTTATTGGCGCCATTGATTTGCTTTTTTGGTTGTCTCTTGCCTATTTTGATGCATTATTGTGTTGTGTATTTTAGTTCGGGTGTTAAAGAGTATATTGTCAAAGCAGTATGCATGTGGTATTTATACCTAATTTTTTTTGTATTAAAATTATATTTATGTCGACTTTATTATGATATTTATACCTTATGTCTTTTGATTTATCCTTGTAAACTGTTGAATGTAATTTATGAGATTTTTTATTTAATTACATTCTACTTAGTGGGTTGTCTGTACACCTTCTCAATTGCTTTAAATATTTTAAAGAGCAAGCAACTTAAAGGTCGCTTTGGTTGTACAGTACTAACATCACCTTATTTAGAAAAAGTTATTGTAATTAGAGGTGTAGCAGTTGAAGTTGGATATCCAATCAATTTTTCGACATCACCTTCGAGGGTCTACCGGTACCTTATCAACCTATCTGCAACTGTTTGACAGGAAAGCGTTAAAAAATAGTTGCCCAACTTCTGGAAATATTACAAGCATCCTAATGGCACTCTGAAATCAGTAATTAATTATTCACATTCAACTTCATTCGTCCCTGTCAATCGTACAGTGATTCATATCAGTAAATAAATTAGTCTAAAGTACTAATTCTAACGCAGCTAATCAAATAAGGTAATATTTAACAAATTCATACCTTAGTAACATAAAAGTAAGTGAGATGACAAATCTATACGTTTCATTTGATTCGGCCTCGTCCAATTTATGTTTTAACAATCTTAGATGTTTATGTACTTTATTACTCCCTCCGGTCATAATTAATTGCCCCATACAATATTGCACAGAAAATAAGGAAGTATTATATTTATTATGTAATTGAATATAATTTAGTGGGTGTTTCTACATTTTCTCCAATAAAATCATGACACATGGTTTAGTTAGAAGTGAGCATTAGGTAGATAAAGGATGGGAATGGTTTGTTTGATGTTTAATATAATACTAGTCGCCATAGCCGTGCACCGCACGGGAATATATTGTTTTATGATCTTTATAAATCGCAATTCTGTCTTTTTGTTTCATTGTCCAATATTTATTTTATTATTAATTTATGCATTTTTTGTTTTGATTTCATGTCTTTGTAATTTTAGTTACTTCCACAGACATTCCTAAATTCTGAATAAGACGGAGGTTAGAAAGATTGAACGATTCAAGTTACAGAAATATATATGACATGTATGTTAAATGAATGGTGGGAAAAAAAGGGGAGTAAAAGTGTCGAAACATACATCAAACATGTCACCACAAGTGTAGCAAGGTGAATTAGACTGAAAGTGTGTTTGTAAAAACTTAAGCAAGTGATTATTGGCGAAAATGAGATATAACGCTGTAAAATGTAATGCATAACTAATAATTCATTTTTTAACTTTTATTGGAGAACGTAATCCTCTTGAATTATGACTTTGATCTTTCTTAGTTTTTCCTTGCGTCTTTAGTTGAAATTTTCAAATCTAATATTGGCCTCTTTTCTTCTATGGTTTCTATTGTTACGGATGCTTCTTTTACTACCACTTCAGACTTATAACACATTGGGTGTGTTAGTTTTGTTCTTAAAATATAAGCAATGTATTATGAAGTGCTCGTAGTTGATGTAAATAATAATTGTTCGCTTACCTCTTGTCTAGCCTTCTCTTCTCCTTTTTAATTGGTGTGTTTACCGCGAAACTCTAATTCTATTTGGGTGGTACACTGAGGTTCATATTGAGGTTTGGTTGTAGGTCTAATTGGGTCGCTTTGGCTGTACACTTAGGTGACATATTGAAGTTCATGCTCTATAATAACTTTTGTATCCATTGTTGTAGGTGATAATACAATTATGAACTATGGAAGGGGAAGATGAATGGAAGAGGATGATGAAGCAAGGTGGAGTTGATAAGTTTTTCCTCTTTTCTCTCTTCTTTCTTAATTGATTGAGTTTTTTTTAATTAAAAATTTTGTTAATTGATTGTCTTTGTTTTTTAACAGACTCCCTCGTTTCTTAATTTTATTTGTCGGTTGGTTTAGTTGCTTGGCCTAAACAGAGCAGAACACATGACTTTATTACTCCCTCCTTTCACTATCTTTTGCCCCGTTTCATTAAAATACTCTTACAAATAATGATGAAATGGGGCGAAAGATTATGAATAGAGGGAGTATAAGATAGTATTAGGGCAATAACAATGATAACATATAAGGAGTTTCATGTCATTGAGTTAGAGAATAAAGTTCCTTATATGAAATCGGTTTCTAAAGTAAGGAATCGATTTCATACATGTAAATTGAGAGAAAAAAGGGATCCACAATAAATATATGAAACTTTTACCATTGATCGGTGAAATAGAAAGTTTCAAACATGGTTAGATGTACCTTCATGACAATGAAAATATGGTGTATGGAACTACAACTATTGCTGCTATTGCCCTTAGATAAATGATGGATGATGATGGTTTGTTTGAATTTTAATAAATTAATAAATAGATAAGATAGTGCTCTAACATCCCCCCCTCTCTCTACATTTTTCTTTTCTCCTATTTTATATTTTTTGCTTTTTCAACTTTTGTACGTGATTTTTTTTACGTGAAATTATAAAAATAGTGAGATATCGTATTTTATTGTTCGATCTTATGCTAGTTTCTCCTTTGTTTTCTCTCGTCTACATTGTTGAGTTTGTTGCTCTTGCCCTTTTTTTGGGTAAAATGTGAGGTATTATTATATCATAGACAAAAGGTGACATATACATGGGATAACAACTTTAGCGCTTTAATACATAGTACCACTATATAGCAAGCTGGAAACAAAGTCCAACACACATAACAATCTATTATTGCTCTTACCCTTTGTTGTGCTTGTTTCTAATTTTGATGTTTCACATTTGTTGTTGTCTGTGTTAGTGTTCTTCTATTATTTTCCATTATTAGTTGTGTATTAGATTATGATTGATGTAAAGATGCCTCTAAATCTATGATCGACGTGTTGATATGATACTACATCAACTCATCGATCAACTTATTATTACAATAACAATACTATGTCAATTATGTGAGAATGGGGTTGTTAAGATGAGTCTAATGCAAGCATGAACCTAATGAAGCAGGAAAGAATTGATAGCCACGCACATACCGAGTTAGTCTGGGTGGTGGAAAAAATCGGGGTCGTCTGCATCCAACGACAACAGTAAGACGATGTTTGGCGGCGAGAATCAGCTCGATTTCGTTGTACACTTGGATGGTGTAATGGGAAAGGCAAGCACCCATTATTATAGGTGGTGTATTATAAGGGAGGAAGATGAAGAAGATGAGAGGTGGTTGAAATTTATTGGTTTACTTTGGATTCTACATAATCAATGAGGAAGAAGTTAATGAGTTCTTTACTTTGGATTCTACCTAATCAATGAGGAAGAAGTTGAAGGATTCTAATGAGGAAGAAGTTGATGGGTTCTTCACCTTGGATTCTACATAATGAATGAGGAAGAAGTTGAAGGGTTATAACTAATAATAACCGACTTTGGCATTGATTATGTATTCAACTCTCTCTCTTTCAATTTCTACCCAATCACATCATGCCAAGTGTGTTACCTTAGAATTGATTATCGGTTGTATAGAGCATGGAGAATGCTTTGTTTTCTATTTAATATAATATATAGATATAGATTAGTATATTAACGTGTGTCCAGTAGAAACATGTTAGAAAAGTCGTTAGCGTATATAGCCATCTGATGTTTCAATTAAGCTCCAAACTTGCAGTTACAAATGCTTAACTATCTTTAGTCAAAATCAAGAGATTCATCATTCATACCGCCATACTGGTGAGGTGAGAAGTGAGATACAGTAGATACTACTGAAGTAAGCCAAATTCCAACTTTAAGCGAGTAATTGAAATTGAATGAATATAACTCAACCCAACTAAAGATTTGTTAATAATTAGAAAGACAGTCAGGTCTAACTAATTGCCTAACCTTGTGTATCAGGAAGAATAATCTTAATTGAGCCAATGTAATAATGATACGGTTCCTTCAACTACTCTATTTTTTTTGTTAGGGAGTAAGTATTTGGTAGTCCCACTTGAGAAAAATTCCACGTGCAAAGGTTTGTAACTTAACAGGAGGAGCCTACCTATGTTCCTTCGACTTTGTATAGTTGTACTAAACCACAGGGTTATTAACCATCGAGACGAATGGAGAAGTACTATTTAGTGTTAAGACGGAATGCGGAGAAATCATATGTGTCAAACTTGAGCATGTAAATTTACATATATTCAAAGAGATGAACGATAAAAGTTGATAAAGAAAAGTTTATTACCTTCATAATTTATGACCCTTACAGATGTGATGACTACGACCATGTTATGTCCATTTTGTCAACTAATTTCCTCTGTAATGTAGTCGGACACATCACCCCATAAAGTCACGTTCACTACTACACCTGAGTATTGTTGATGTGGAAGGCGTATCAAATAGAACGTAGGTGGGTGGAGGTTGTTTTGGATTCTTGTCTCGACGACTACACATCTTCGGATCATGCGATTTAATTTCTCAACGGTAATAGGGTGGGAATTGATCATGCTCGTTGCAGGAAACACTTGGATGGTGTAATGGGAAGAGAAGCATCCATTGATATAGGTGGTGAATTATAAGTGTTAAGGTTTCAACCATAACTCCCTCCATAACTCTTTCCTCCTTTTCATCTTTTTCATAACTCCCTCCTTTTTCATCTTACACTTAATAATGCCTACCTTTTCATCTTCCACTTTATAACTTCTTCCATAACTACTTCCTCATTTTCATCTTCCACTTCATACCTTTTCATCTTCCATCCAATAGTATCGCAACACGTGGCTTGCTTTAGCTTCATACCTTTTCATCTTCCATCCAATAGTATCGCGACACGTGGCTTGCTTTAGCTTTGAGATTTGGAGAAATGGAGGATGGAAAATGCTTTGTTTTCCTTTTAATATAATATATAGATATAGATAGATTGTGAAGCATTAATTACTCCGTAGTCATATAATTAAATTGTCGGAAGTTTATTTGGAGAATAAAAAATTGACGGACGTTACTTCTTATTCAAGGTTCGGTCATGGATCATGGTAAACCAAACTCTTTTGAAAAAAGAAATCATGATTCGATGACTCTTAATTGTGTTTCCAGTGTTAGAATCATGAAAGAATTATGAATTGCATGATTAATATTGATCTAGAAGGGTCCTATTTATAGGATTACAATTTGTCTTATGGTAGAAGTATACAATAATTAGAAAATTCTAAAAGATACAAATTACCTAAACTAAATTATATCACAATCAATAATATGAGAAAATAATATCCTAACATATATACGATATCTCTAATATGCTCCCGCATGATGTACGGACGGAGCGAAAGTACAATCTTGAAAATCAAGAAGAACGGATATCGGGTTCGTAAACTCGCCATTCTCGGGTGAGGGTGCGTAACTCGCTAGTCTCGGGTGAGGGTGCGTAAAATCGTCGGTCTATGGTAAGGGTGCGTAAACTCGCCAGTCTGGGGTATCAGAACATTATTGTCCGAAAATAATCGGCAAAATATTTGAGCGAGAGAAAATCAAATTGTTTATAAGCAATTTGTATGTATTAGTTGAAGAATAAAGATTTGTATTAATTGAAGATGAATATATTGGGGGAGGTGTGTGTACTTAGGATTGTAGAAGACGGAATTGAAGGATGGGAATTGATTTGGGAAGAAGAAGAAATTTATGGACGAATTGTGTGAGAGAGGATAGAAAATTTAATCACAAGATTGATTAAAGTGGAGAAGATTAAACCACAAAATTGGGTTTAAGGGGTAAAAGATAAGATTTAGTGAGGGTGAAGAAAAGTTTATGGGTGAGGGAGAAGGGAGAAATATCTTGATGGAATTCGACGAGAAGGGCAGCGGAAGACGAATAGGTTCAGGCAGATACAACGGATCTCTCCTCTGATACCATGTTAGAATCATGAAAGAATTATGAATTGCATGATTAATATTGATGTACAAGGGTCCTATTTATGGGATTACAATTTGTCTTATGGTAGAAGTATACAATAATTAGAAGATTCTAAAAGATACAAAGTACCTAAACTAAATTATATCACAATCAGTAATATGAGAAAATAATACCCTAACATATATACGATATCTTTAATATGCTCTGATACCATGTTAGAATTATGAAAGAAGAGATATTGAAAGAAAGGTGAATTATTATTAATGAATTGCATAAATATTATTAACGAATAAATGTCATATTTATAGGATTACATGATAACACAATTTGGGTAGTATACAAAAATTAGAATATTGTAAGAGATACAAATTACCTAAACTAAGTTATATCACAATCAATAATATGAGAAAATAATATCCTAACATATATAAAATAATATCCTAACATATATACGATATCTATAATATCTAGTTCTCCCAATGTATGTTTTTTTGCAAGAAAGGTTATCCATTTATTTCATCCATAGAGGTAGAGAAAAATGGAAATTACTTTACGAAAGTAAAAATACTAAAACTCTATTATTTTGAATTGAGATAGATGAAGCTGACTTGAAGTGTACTTAATTAGCTGGCACAAAATAAACTTCATGAGACTGAACTCAACTAAAGTGGACTGAAGTAATTGAGACAAAATAACATTATTACTGAGTTGAAAAGAAATCAAAAAACCAAAAAGACCGAAATCACAAAGTACCTCAATTTCTATCATTTTAAAAAGTGTTATCGCGACTTCAACCATTTTACAATGTTAATCATCTGTAAATGTTAGTTGTCATCTTTACACAAAAAAACCGATTCCTGCATCGACCTCATCCTGTCAACAAACATTTTGTCCTTGCATTATTTCCAATGCTTCTCCGTCAAATCTCAATCTAGTCTGAAGCACAATAAATGACTTCCTTGAAATCGTATTCATGGAATAAAAGGCCGCGTTTATTCAAAGTTTAAAGCACAATCCACAATTCCGAGAGTTATAATTTCGGACAAATACTACAACTGCTAATATTTGACCAAGAAAACATGCAATTCCCTAATTTTTATATGAAAAATAAAGAAGAAAAATAAGGAAGAATATAGGTTTATTTCTCATGTTGCCACGGTGACACACGGGTTTTGTGTCAAGGTACTCAGGTCGGACAATCGAAGTTAAGCAGCTACATTGTCACAATTGGCTGAAATTTCCCTTCAGTTGGATATTTCCATGGTGAAATCAATCGCAAAATCGATAATAAATATGTTGAATGACAGTAAAGTAGTGGAACCCGAGATTAAAATAGCATACACGACTGTTTATTCTGATGCTAAGAATGAGTTGATACTCTTCTATGTCCTGAAAAACAAATTGACACCAAGAAGAAATTATCAACATGTATTATAGATTCGTATTCGGTAGAAATATTCAACGATAATGGGAAACAAATCATAAGGGTTGTTTTAAAGAACTTGAGTCTTTTCTCTTTCACTTAGAATTCAAAGTTAACTTGAGAAAAATATTCTGTTTAAATATTATCAGTTACTCCGTATGAGCAATGTTTTTTAAGATCTATTATTGCTTTTCACTTAGGAGTCGATCTGGTAAAATTGACCACCTAAATTACTCGATTTGAATAAGCCAACCCGAAACCTAACTAAAACCCGACGTTAACTCGTAACCCAAATTGACCTGGGTTAACCCGAATTCCGAACTTTTCAACTTCAGTATTTTGTAAGTAGGAATAACTAAGCAAGTTGCTATAATCTTTTTTTCTTCTTCTTCTTCTTCTTCTTCTTCTTCTTAAATAAAAGACTTAAAATAAGAACAAAAAAGACTTACTTTTCATAAGAGCATATCAGTTTTCTTTACAACACCATAATCGAGCTTTTGATCCAAAGAGAGGTTAACACTGGGATTTGCAATAAATAGCAGAGATTTCAATCCAAAGAGAGGTTAACACTGGGATCTGAGAAACTTTTATATTGTCCACATTAATCTTCTTGCTTATACCAAATAAATCATTCGATTAAATGAGAAAATTAACACTTACTAAGTATCATAAAATAGTAACCTAGAAAAACACAAATTGCTTACACTTTTGGATCATAAACTTATAGATCTACAATGACAATAACAATATAAAACTAAAGTAATCAGACACAAAAAGTTACAATGGAACATATTAAATTGAGGGAGAAAAATAATTATGAGATATTAGAATGGGGTGAGAGAAGTTTATCTGGATAAGTAATGGGGAAATCATTAGTTCATAGCAGCCAAGAAACATGATAATTAACTGACGAACTCAATGAGGAATCTAATATAGTGACAAATGATAATGGTAGGCTTTATCTCTATATCTACAATGACAAATTGTGAAGCATTCTTCAGTACATTGATTTGATTGTAGAACGTTTAATGGAGGATTTAATGCAGAATTACGAGTTGAGGATTGAAATTTTTTTTCTTAGCAGTTAGCAAACATAATGCAGTAACACAAAAGAAAACCATTTTTTTAGTATTATTATTCAATAACAATTAGGAGTACCCTAGAATATTAATGGCTTAAGTATGCTCAAAATCACAATTCAAAACACAAAAGAATAACCCATCAAATTTCAATACAAAAATATGTGGAAAGAGAAAATGATCAAACTTACAAAAGAACTCACCTTTGTTCCATCATCAAGTTAATCAACAAATTAAATTTTAAAAAAAGGTTGATCACGGATGCAGGCTTACTAACTCCAACTAAATTCTCGTCTTCTGCCTTCTGTCTCATCTTTTTGTCCATAGCAGATCCTTCTCTTCTCATCCCGGCCGGGGGTTCCTTGCTGAATCCCAAAACAATAAACCGAATTGTAGGATCAGAGTAAATGAATACTGTAATTAATTAGTTAGAACTTAGAAGAATTGATAGATAAAATTAATAGATAGCTAGTTTTCCCCTTATTTCAACCTCATCTTCCTCATCCATCGTCTTTTTCAGTTGTTTGGATGCCTTGCCTTTTGTTCAAATAGGTTTGGGGCCATATAGGCTATTTCGGTCCAAAAAAGTCATGTTGGAAAAGAGAATACTTACCGTAGTAACATTCTATCCGGAGTCATACTCCCGTTTTTATCGTTTCCCTTCTCAAACTTGGCAAAGTCTCTCACTCTCTCTTCATACACAAACCCCGTGAGAAAAAATTTGCAGGGTCAAAAAATTAGATGAGGTCATGATGCCATGTTTTCACAATAAATGAAACTATTGTAGAAAAGTTATTGAAAGTGAATTGAGAATTTCATTAACGTTAGCACAATATTTATACAAGCTAGAGACGTAATACAGTTAAGGTAAAAGACGTAACCTAGTATCTAACTAGAATCCTAGGAATAGGAAAGTTACAGTATTTGAAAATAATACAAAGATTACAGAATATAACAGATTACAAAGACTAGAAGATATTCCTAAATAATATCTCTAACTAATATCTTCAATATGCTCCCGCAAGTCGGACGTTCCAAAGGAAAGGCCAAGCTTGAGTAATATCGAGTAAAACCGTGCCTTAGGAAGCGGTTTGGTTAGCACATCTGCAAGTTCATCGTTAGTGGATATGTGTTGAACACGTAGCGTCCCATTTTGAACATGTTCTCGGACAAAATAGAACGCAAGGGCTACATGTTTTATTCTTGAGTGAAAAACTGGATTTGCTACGTAATGAGTAGCACCAAGATTATCACAGTAGATCACAGGAGGAGATTTAATGGTGAAGCAAAGTTCAAAGAGAAGAGAACGGAGCCAAATCAGCTCGGTTGTGGCCGATGCCACTGCCCGAAATTCAGCTTCCGTAGTGGAGAGCGCTAGAGCTCTTTGTTTCCGTGAAGACCAAGCAATTGGATTCCGGCCAAGGTAGATAATAAATCCGGTAGTAGAAATATATTTGTTGTCATCACTTGCCCAATCTGCATCACAAAAAGCATGAAGAGAAAGAGGAGTATCGCGAAATAAATTAATACCAACCGTTAGAGTGCCTTTTAGGTAACGAAGCATCCGCTTCAAGGCTAACCAATGAGACTCTTGAGGATCCTGCAAAAACTGTGCAAGCTTGTTGACACTGAAAGCAATATCGGGACGAGTGAGGGAAAGATATAGGAGGCTACCAACAATAGCGCGATATTAGGTGGGATTAGGGATGGGTTTGCCGGTAGTGGGCTTGAGGAGCGGGTAGGCAACAATGGGTGTGGGAGTGGGTTTACAGTCAATCATGTTGTAACGAGACAGAATGTCATAGGTATATTTAGTTTGTGTGAGGGCTAGACCTGTTTTAGTAGGGGTAACCTCAACACCAAGAAAATACGACGGAAAACCAAGATCTTTAAGAGAAAAACGACGAGAAAAAGAATCGAAGAAGGATTAAAGCTCCTCCGTCGGTGGACCGGTGACAATAATGTCATCAACATAAACAAGAAGAAAAATAGGATTAGTCATGACTTTATGAATAAAAAGGGAAGGATCAGAAATTGATTGTTTAAAACCATAGGAGAGTAAGTAAGATTTAAGTTCATTATACCAAGCTCTAGGAGCTTGTTTGAGACCATAAATAGCTTTTGATAGTTTGCAAACAAATGAAGGAGAATCTGTATTAATGAAACTAGGAGGTTGAGACATAAATACAGTTTCAGTAAGAGTACCTTGAAGAAAAGCATTGTTGATATCAAGCTGTTGCAGAGACCAACCACGGGAGAGAGCAAGTGCTAAGACGAGACGAACTGTTACCGGCTTAACAACAGGACTAAATGTCTCAGAGTAGTCAACTCCGGGACGTTGAAGAAAACCTTTAGCAACTAATCGTGTTTTATATTTCTGAATCGAGTTGTCGGGATTATATTTAATGCGAAAAACCCACTTGCAACCAATTACATTATAGGAGGCATGAGGCGGGACAAGTTCCCATGTGCCGTTTTTAACTAAGGCTTGATATTCGTCTACCATGGCTGAGTGCCAATTTGGGTCAGCTAGGGCAGTCTTGACCGTAGTGGGAGGGATGGAGGGAGAAACAACGGAAGCTAGAGAGGCATACTTTGGATTAGGGACTCTAATATTGTGCATAGCACGAGTCACAGGTCGGTTCGAGGGAGGGGGAGGGGGAGGGGGAGGGAGAGGGGGGTTGGTTCGGTCACGGGGGCCGAGGGAGAGGAGGCTCGAGCGAGGGGGAAGGCAGCAGAGTGGAGGCATCGGAGGAGGGTGAGGAGGCAGCGGAGGATGGGGGGAGGGCGGGATAACAGGGGGGGTCCGTGGGGCGCGGGTCCTGCGTGTGTAAACATGCAGGGGGGTAGGGGTAGCCGGGTCAGGGACCACCGGAGGGGGAGAGACCGGGTCGGGGGGATTCGGGACCGGGTCAAGATTTGGGACAGGGACTATCATAAAAAGTAGGTCTGATAGCCATTGGGACGGGGTGATCGAGGATGGGGTGTCGGGTAAGAGGGACGGGAAAGGGAAGACCGACTCACAAAATTTGACGTGTCGTGAAGTATATATTTTATTTGACACGGGTTCTAAACAGTAATAAGCACTCTGAGTGGAGGAATAACCAACAAATATACACGGTTTAGAACGTGGATCAAGTTTGTGAGACGTATAAGGACGTAACCAAGGGTAACAAAGACAACCAAACTACGAAGTTTACTATAATTTAGGATATAACCAAATATCCTAAAGAAAGGAGAGTCATTGTGTAAGACAGGTGTGGGCATACGGTTTATCAAGTAAACAGCTGTGACAAAGGCATATGACCAACATGTGGTAGGTATGTGAGTGTGGGTGAGAAGTGAGAGCCCGGTTTCGACAATATGACGATGACGTCGCTCAGAGATACCAATGTGTTCAGGGGTGTGGGGAGGGGAGGTGAGATGGGTTATACCATCGGAGGTGACGGAGGGGGTGAGTTTTAAATATTCACCTCCATTGTCGGAAAATATTTGAATTATGGGTCGATTAAAAAAAATTCAACTAAGGCACGAAAACGATTAAAGACTAATGAAGTATCAGATTTACGTTTTAAGGGATATAACCAAGTGTATCTAGTAAAGTGGTCGACAAACACGACATAATATTTAAAATTATCGACGAAGTAAAGAGGAGATGTCCATACATCCGAGAAAACTAATTCTAGGGGTGAGAAGAAGATAGAGAAGAAGTGGAAAAAGGAAGTTTATGACTTTTATTAATATTGCATGCATTACACGGGTTGGACGAGGCCGGTGTAGTTTTTATTTTAGCTAAACTAGTAATAGAACTAAGTATTGGAATAATAAACGTAGAGAGGTTGAAACGAGGATCTGTAGTCGTATTGATCGTTGTTTGGTGAATGATGAGATGAAGGGACTTTTCCCGAATGGTTGTGCTAATTTCTTACCGGAGGGGACTTTTGACCATTGTCCGTGCGTGGTACAATTGGAACAACCTCCGGTTAGAAGAAATCGTATCTTTAAGTACATGAATATGTGGAGTAAAGCTCCTGATTTCATGAACTGTGTAGCTAAGGTCTGGAGTGAGGAGAGTAGGGGAACACTTATGTTCCAGTTTGTCTCGAAACTGAGGAGGTTAAAAAAACCGCTGAAAGAGTTGAATGCTAGAAGTTTTTTGGATGTGGAAAGTAGATGTTTGCAAGCTGAAATGAGGCTCGAACAGCTCCAGATTCAGCTGCGAACTGATACGAATGCTGATCTGCTGCAGGCTGAGTCCGAATGCAATGCGCAGGTGAGACTATTGCAGGATGAGCGAGCTGTATTCTGGGCGCAAAAACTGAAATAGCAATGGGTCCGTGATGGGGATGTTAATTCCGCCTTCTTCCATGGATTGCTGAGAGCTAGACGTGCCAGGAACTCAGTTGTTGCGTTGGCAGATGCTGATGGTAATGATTGCAGTTCCAAAGCTGACATTGAAGCTGCGTTTTTGCGGTACTACACCAGTTTACTAGGTGAATCAAGTCCTGTGAATGCTGTTAATGATAACATTGTCCGTAGGGGGAAAGTATGCACGCCTGAACAGCGTGATATGCTCCTGCAGCCTGTGACACATGAGGAGATAAAGCAAGCCTTGTTTAGTATTCCTCGAGACAAAGCTCCAGGTCCGGATGGTTTTTCGAGTCAGTTCTTCACTGATGCTTGGGATATTATTGGTGAAGATTTCTCGAAAGCTATTCAGGATTTTTTTGTGTCAGGTAAACTACTTAAGCAGTTGAACTGTGCTAATATTATTTTGATCCCGAAGGTTAATCGGCCGCAATCTGTGAAAGATTTTCGTCCGATAGCTTGCTGCAATGTCCTTTACAAATGTACTTCTAAAATTATTTGTGTAAGGATGGCTCGGGTTTTGCCTCAATTGATTAGCCCGGTTCAAGGGGGATTTATTGAAGGAAGAAGCATAGTTGAAAATGTCTTAATTTGTCAAGATTTGGTCCGAATGTATAATAGGGGACGTATTTCCCCTAGATGCCTTTTTAAGGTTGACATACATAAGGCATATGATAGTGTGGAATGGAGCTTTGTTGATCAGATGTTGAGGGCCTTGGAGTTTCCTGAGCAGTTCCGTAAGTTGATTATGGAGTGTGTTGAGACTGTGTCCTACTCACTTTGTGTTAATGGGGACAACTTTTGATTTTTCCGAGGAAGAAGGGGGTTGAGACAAGGAGATCCGATGTCCCCATTGTTGTTTACGATAAGTATGGAGTATTTTACTCGTATCATTGACTTTGCTGCAATGGAGATTATTTGCTGATGATCTGCTCCTCTTTTGCAAAGGGGATTCTGAGTCGATGGAGATTTTATGGCGGGCCTTCTCTACTTTTAGCAGAACGTCGGAGCTTTGCATTAGTGTGGGCAAATCTCATGCTTATTTAGCAGGTGTCGATGATGATCGGAAAACTGCGATATTGCAATTTTCAGGCTGTGTGGAAGGAACTATGCCATTTCGGTACCTTGGATTTCCTATTCAGAGTACCAAATTGGGCAAGTTAGATTGCGAGAAGTTGTTGGCGCGGATTACAGCACGCATCTCAGGTATTGGAGCTCGTAAACTCTCTTATGCGGGTAGATTAAATCTGGTTCAGTCTGTGTTATCTCAATTACACAATTACTGGGCTTTGGTTTTTATTATTCCGAAATATATTATGGCTCGTATTGGTTCTCTTTGCCGGAATTTTCTTTGGAATGGAGGGGTAGAAGGTACTAATCGAGCACTTGTGAGTTGGGAAAAAATTTATTGTCCCAAAGCTGAGGGAGGTTTGGGGTTGAGGGATCTTGTTACTTGGAATGAGGCGGCAGTGGCAAAAATTGCGTCTTGGGTTTTTGATCAGCCGGATAGGTTATGGGTTCGGTGGGTGAATAATGTTTATTTGAAAGGCTCTTCGTGGAGGGACTATCAACCCCATTCGGATGTGACTTGGGCCTGGAGGAAAATTTGTCATGCTAAAGATAAGATTAAGCATCTGTTTGCTAATGATAAATGGCATGGCTCAGATAATAGGTATTCTATTTCGAAGGCTTATGAGGAATTTCGAGAGCATAGGCCGAAGGTTACGTGGTGGAGGCTAGTTTGGAGTAATTGGAGTGTACCGAAACATAGCTTCATTGCGTGGTTAGTGTTTTGAGGTGCTTTGAATACGAGAGTTAAGCTTTTGAAGTTCGGGGTAGCTTATTCGAACTTATGTTATTTGTGTGAGGCACATTTGGAGAATATTGATCACTTGTTCTTCGGGTGTTGCTGGAGCAAGAGGGTTATAGCTGTTTTGAGTGAGTGGATTCAGAAGACAATTCCGGCTGAGGATGGCCTATTATGGGCAAAGAGGGTGAGGGGTTCGAAACTTCAGTGCAATGTAATTCGGGCAATGATTAATGCAGCAATTTACCATATTTGGAGACAACGAAATTTATGCAGGCTTGAAGGATTTGTACCGGTTCCTAAGATCACGGCAAAGATGATTAAGAAAGATGTGCTTAATAGAATAATGTGTAAGATTAAATATCTCATTCATTCTAAAGACGCTAATTGGTTACATAAATTGATGTAGTCAGTTGGTGTCTTATGTAATTGGTTACACATTCTTTATATATATACTTACCTTTCATCAAAAAAAAAGTATAGATAAGAACGGATGACCGAGTTTGTGATGCCACGGATCCGGAGAGATAGTAGTGGTGTAGGCCGAGATGGGTGAGGCGGTCGGGTAACTTGGAGGAGTCCATATATATAAGCCGGATTTAAGTTATCCCGTTAGTAGCACCTGTCCCGTTTGTCGGTCCTGCAAAACACAAGATTTAGAAGAAAATCTAGCAATAGCATTGTTGTCATGACAAAATTGTGTGACAGAAATAATATTTTTGGAAATTTTAGGAGCATGTAAAACATGATTGAATTTAATGAGATGAGAGGAAGATTTTATAGAAAAGGAACCAATATTATTTATGGTAAGAGAGGAGCCATCGCCAATCAGAAGATCGTCGTTTCCGTCGAAAGGTGCATGGAGTGCAAGGTTGTTGAGATCATGAGTGATGTGATGAGATGCACCACTATCAATGATCCAATTTGGGGAGTAGGTATCGGGAAGGTTAACGGTGTTGGCTTGGGGGTTGTTGGTGCGGCGCGCTTGGTTGGTGGGAGGGGGAGGTCGTGGAGGAACGGTGATGTTAGGGTAGAGGTTGCGGAATATGGTACAAGTGGCAAGGTAGTGAGCGGGAACATGGCACCATTGACACTTACCTTTGAAAGGGATGGTGTTGGTACCAGCGTGAGGGGTGGGAAGGAGGCCGGTTTGATTAGGGCGCGGATTGGGGCGGGAATTGGCCGATTGAAGGCGGCAAGGGCGGTGGCGGGGAGGGATAAGGTGGTGGAGTTTTGGGTGTGTTTGAGAGAGAGGTCGTATTGGATAAGGCGTTCATGTAGGGCGTCGAAGGAGATAAGGGTGTCCCGATATTTGACAGCGTCAACAAGAGAGCGATAGTTTTCATAGTCGAGTCCATTGATAACCTTGGCGATAATATCTTCGTCATCCATTGGTTTTCCTAAGTTGGCTAATTCATCTACACACGAGCGAATCAACTGCATATATTCTGTGGACGAGTGTCCACCTTTTGAGATGGAGTTGAAGCGATCCTTGATTTGAAGGATATGGCCACGAGAGGGATTGGCATAGGTGGACTTTAGATTAGTCCAGATTTCGCTAGAGGTCTTGGAATTATGCAAGAACGGAGCGATACTATCAGATACAGTTCCACGAAGGGCAGCACTGAGAAGACGGTCTTGACGGTTCCATGTTAGGTGAGCCGGATTTGTGGATGTGGCTTTAGTGACAGCATCTGTGATTGTAGCTTCAGGACATGGATGAGTTCCGTCAAGATATTTGAACAAATCAAAGCCAAAAAGTAGGTCTTCAATTTGACGTGACCAATTCCGGTAAGTTGCTGGGGTGAGTACCGTAACATTGGCTAGATTCACTGAGATAAGGGGGACTTTGGGTTCGTGCGGATTGGCGAAAATTGATGAGGAACCGGCCATCTCGCGAATTTTTTTTTTTGTTCGATGTGGGTCGACGTGAAGAAGGGAGAAAGGAAGTGATTTTCTAGATGGAATCGTTTTGCTCTGATACCATGTAGAAAAGTTATTGAAAGTGAATTGAGAATTTCATTAACGTTAGCACAATATTTATATAAGCTAGAGACGTAATACAGATAAGGTAAAAGACGTAACCTAGTATCTAACTAGAATCCTAGGAATAGGAAAGTTACAGTATTTGACAATAATACAAAGATTACAAAATATAACAGATTACAAAGATTAGAAGATATTCCTAAATAATATCTATAACTAATATCTTCAATAGATATCACAAGTACATCCATTTCCAATTAATAATGTGAGGGTAAGTGCCTAATTTCAGTATATTTGCGTAGAATATATCGTACATCCCAACATGATGTCTATATTATATTCTCTGCGAGTATAGTGGTACTAAAGTTTCATGCTTCTTAGTGAGGTCATATTGCTTTCTCTCCTCCCCAAATAAAAAATAAAATAAAACATAGAACCAAGAACATATTCAATGAGACAAAGAATGGAGAGAAAAAAGGTACAAAGGTTCAGACTTTCGAAAAAGACTGGACATACGAACTCACAAAAACCACTAGGTCCACGACCAACCTCCAACAAAACAGCTACAAATTCTCATTTTTTTTGCTAAATTTCGATTTTCCCCCTAATCTAATTTCAATAATAAATTTTTCACCCTAATTCAATCAAAATAAAACAATCCAAGCTCAACACAGAATCTCACATTCTCACTACATCAAATATGAATTGTCAACTGTCAACTGAACTAAGATCCCATCTCAAATTCAATAAAAAAACAATAAAGATCAAACTTTAATAAAAAGCATACCAAAGAATTAAGAGGGAAAGTGTTGAAATTGTTCATACATGGAAAGAACAACCGATTATTGTGACAACAACAGTAATAAGATAAGATCGAGTGATCCACAATGTACCATTCTTGAATTGATCGATTGATTGAATTTTTGGGGAAAAATTGATTTGATTGAATCATTTTTTTGTAAGTTTGATTTTTTTTTGGTTCTTAATTAGGATCATTGGATTCAGCGGAAGAAAATGAGGAGAGAGGAGTTGACAGAATGACAGGATGATGGGGGAGAGAAGAAGAGTTACATGAGGGGGGAGTTAAGATCGGGAGGTAGTTTTTGTTTTTTTTAATTGTTGTATATTGTGGTAATGGGGAGTTATAGATGTCAGTTATATTTTCTATAGTGTATTTTAGAATTATTATAGTGTCCACATAAGCATCATGTGAGTGATACATCAGATCCATGTAGGATGATGATGTAGGATGCTGATGTGGCTCAATGTGGGAAGAGGAAATGCTGCAGCTTTACTCCCTTCGTTCCAATGAATTGTTTGCCTTTCATTTTGGCACCAAGGGTAATGGATCCAATGAGAAAGTGACATGTGGAGTAAAACTCATGAGTATGGTCAAATTGCATATAAAAAACATTCCTAAAGAAGAAAGGCAAACAATTCATTGAGACGCCCCAATATGGAATAGGCAAACAATTCATTGGGACGGAGGGAGTATATAATTAGGGATTAATTCCACTCATCTTTTATTTTAAAATTTATAATTTTTTATACTGTATTTCATAAAAAAAATTGCAACAAGCTGAATCATTTTTTTGTATCACGAAATTTTAATTATTTTTTCGTATGGTATATATTTAACTTTTTTAATAAGATTTCAAATATAGTTTAGAATTAAAAGATGAAATTTTAAAAAAAAAAAAAACATTAGAACATTCAATAAAAAAATTAGATGTAAAATAAACAATAATTATTGAAGAAACAAATACGAGTAATATGAAGTTAATGGAAGAACTCATTAAAAAAAATTGAAATAAGCATAACCACCAAGTCCCAACACACATTTCTCTCTCCTCTTTCATCTTTTTCATTATCCGTGGGGAAGGATAAAAAATTCTCCACCATGAAAGATAGAAAATTCATGGATGTGGAATAATCCTCACTCCATCCTACCTATGGATTTGACTCACTCCATTGTTAATCATGCTCTTAGGAAATGAGGAGAAAAAAATTAAGAGACAAAAAAAAGGGGTCTCTACAAGATTCCAACCCCTTCCCTCAACACAATACAGGTCTTTGATCCCAACAACTTACCACTGGACTACCACCAGTGTTTGATCATTCAAGGTGGCCATCCAATAACGTTATATACTGTACTTGTTTTAAACCTAAAGAGGCCCCTTGCGAGTTGGGCCTGGTTCCAAGAACCGAGTGACCCTTCTTTCCGATTGGCCCAGGGGCGGATACAGCCTATGGCTGTATGGGCAATAGCCCAAGTAAGATTTTAGGATATAGCAAATTTATGTAATAAAATAAGCAAGTAACATATGTTGCAAAGGTGGTAAGGTAGGTGGTTGTTTGTTGTGATGGTCATGGGTTCAAGCCCCTATCATTCCCCTGGTTATACTCTTATGGTCCAATTTTGTTTAAATGTTCATTAATCACAATTTTGCTTATTTAAAAAAATTGACACTACGATTTTATTTTTCAAAAAGAAAGTATATTATACGTAGTACTAAAATAGTGAGGATTATAAGATTTTTTTCGATTAAAACTATGCATACGGTCTCTTAAGAGAAAGAGATTTGTACTCTGTATAAGACAACTAATTAAATAATTAAGAATTGATTTATGTAACTAACTTTTATATGAAAGGTCTTACAGTTCATTAATGTGAGGCGGTCTCATTTGAGAATTTGTGTTTAGTCTTATACTAACGAATTCGTTTTGGTTGAATTAAGGACCTTTCATCCTTATATTGTACCGTTGTACGTACTTCATATTGAAAATATTTTATATGAGTGTAGATCTTACAATATTTAGAGTATTTTTAGAAGTTAGTGATATAAATTTTAGAAATTTCTTGTATCTATTAAGAAATCGCTTCACGCCTAACCATGACAAATTTGCCGACATCAGTTTAGCCCTACATAGTTTCGATTCCTAGATCCGCCCATGGATGGGCCCGCACAAAACATGACTCGACTTGTAAATTTGACTTGTCTAATCCATTTTTTCGTAGGTCAAGACCTCTAAATCTCGATCCGCGACCCGATTATTATTATTATTATTTTTTGGGTTTTTCTAAGGGATACCCCTCAACTATCGGCTTTTTCAAGTGGCACCCTCGCCTTTTTCGAGTTACAAGTTGTACCCCTAAACTTTGTAAATTAGTTTATATTGTAACCCCAAGTTATAATTTTCCAACGAAAATTTCTTAATTGATGATATAAATAGTGATTATTCCCTATTTTACTTTCATCAACCATGATATATTTCTTCAATTTGCATCTTTTACTCAAAAAAATACATTCGACCACACTACGACATGGGGGTGACGGAGGGATTGAGGTTGAAGGATTTAAAAGAGTGAGGGAGATAGGTCGATGTCGGTCGACAACAAAGTGCGTTTTGATGGGCATTTGGTGGCTTGGTGAATGGTAAAGAAAAAGAGGTGGTTTGTAGCATCAAATTGGATTGATTAATATGTTAATTATTTATTTTATAAAAAGAATTGTAATACACTTATCACTTTGGTTATGATATAGAGTGATAAGTAAAGTTTAGGGGTACACCATGTAATTCGAAAAAGGTGGGGGTACCACTCGGAAAAGCCAATAGTTGAGGGGTACCCCATAGAAAAACCCTTATTTTTTTTTTGAAGAAACTCGATGATTTAAATTACAATCAATCAATCAATATATATTAATAAAGCAGGAACTTTTCGAGCGATTTGATTGGTCCAAGTTTTTTAATATATTTTTTAAGTTAAATAAAGAATATAAAAATTTGTCTATGAAAAAAAATCCTACTTCACCTAAGACTCGATTTTTTAAAAAAAAAATTAAATAAAAAATATAGAAATTTGTATAGGAAAAAAACAATTCTACTCCATTTAAGACTTAAAAAATTATCACTATATAAACCGACGATTATCACCTCATAGGGCAACAAAAATTGGACAACGATAGCGTGAAACTCTTAGTCAATTCTATTTGATAATTGTTTTAATATTCATTTATTCACCCTAAAAAAATATAAAATTAAAATTTTGAATTTTTTAAATAATTATTATAGTTTTAATATACTTCCTTCATTTTTTTTATATCTTCCCATCTCTTCAATATATAGTGGAGTATTATATTTAAAATGGGAAGATATAAAAAAATGGAGGAAGTATTTTTTTAATTTAAATAAAGAATATATATATATAAATTTGTGTAGGGAAAAAATAATCCTACGACAGTACTTCCTCTGTTTCTTTTTATAAGTCATTCTCACTTTTCGAGACATCTTCTTTCTTCAATATCTCTCAGAATATAAGAAAAAATATCATGAAATGTATACTCATTTGAAAGCTCTTTTCATAAAGAATTTTATGGTGTAATTTTAAAAAAAATAGAACTAATATATTTAAATAAAAATTAAAGTTAAAGGTTCACTTTGAAAAACAAAAACGTCATATATTGTGAAACGGAGGGAGTATTAATATATATAAGGAGAAACTTTTCGAACGATATGATTGGTCCGTTGCATCAAAACTCAATTTAGGAAAATATCATTAATAATAAAAAAAATCATGCAGAAAATCTTTTAATTATTATAATAATATATTTAATCTATTCATGTGATGTTTTAGAATTTGCATCTTAAAACATTTAAATTTTGTTCAACAAAAAATTATCGTAAAAAAAATTATAAAAATGAAATAATTAGATTCGTGGTGGAAAATGCTTTCATTAGAGTATAAATTGCATATTATTTACTCGAAAAAGTGATGAATTTATTACGTATAAAAGAGTAAAGTTATCCCACATCAACAAATTATAATAAGGTGATGAAACTCTATATTATAAATAAGAATAATCATCTGTGCTTTCATATCCACCAAAAAAAAATCTTAGTCTTAAAGAGCTCTTAAGATTATTATAAACCTTAAGTAATAATCCCACATCGAAAAATAAAAATTATGATGAGGTTATGGAATTATTAATTTTAAATATCGACCAAAAGACTTTTGAATCTTAAAAAAGCTCAGTAAGACAACAAACTTAAAATAATCCCACATCGAAAACATTAAAATAAGATGATGATTCTATATTAGAGTAATAATGTATTCTTTTGCTTGAGTCTTAAAAATAGCTCTTAAGAGAGTAAATTATCGTACATCAAAAAAGTTATGATAATAGGAGTATAAATAAGAATAATCATTTTTCCAAAATATCAACAAAAAAAACTTTTTTGTCTTAAACTTTTTAGACTACAAACTTAAAATTATCTCACATCGAAAAAATTAAAATAAGATGATATTCTATATTAGAGTAATCATGTACTCCCTCTGATTCACAAAGATCTTCCCCTTTGATTAAAATATACCTCACATATATTAAACAAAGGGGAACATCTTTGTGAATCGGAGGGAGTATTCTTTTGCTTGAGTCTTAAAAAGAGCTCTTAAGAGAGTAAATTATCGCACATCAAAAAAAATTATGATAATGGGAGTATAAATAAGAATAATCATATTTCTTAAACATCAACCAAAAAAACTTTTTAGTCTTAAACAAAGCTCTCAATCACATCGAAAAATTATAATGAGGTGATATATAGAATTCTATTATACTACGAGTATAAAGTAATCATTCGTTCTTAGATATTAACCAACAATCTTTTAAGGCTTAAGAAAAGCTTCTAAGACTATAAACTTAAGTAAAATTATCCCATATCACAAATTATTATGAGGTGATGGAATTGAGAAATTCTATTATATTATAAACAAGAGTAATCATTCGTCCTTAGATATCAAACAACAATCTTTTGAGTCTTAAAAAATGCTCAGAAGAGTGCACAAAAAAAACTATAAACTTATGTTAATTTATCTCACATTATTATATTATAAATAAGAGTAAGCGTTCGTCCTTATGTAGACACCCACATTTGACCGCCAGGTGTCTATAGCAGTTTCTGACAAACACCCGATGATGATCGGACGCAAACGTGCTTTAAATACTCAGAAACGGGCTCAAAATCATTGGCATTTGGCTTGGGCTTTTTACGGAGTACATATCTCACAAAACCAATCTCAAAATCAGGCCCACTGGGTCGTTTCGAGTCAAATAAGACTAATTTGGGTCGATTCCGACACCAGGGGTAAAACCGTCTTTTAGCGACCGAGTCAAAACCCGGTCACAGATTTTCCCGAGACACGTGAGTCAGCCGTTACACCTCACACGGCTGGTTCGGACCCCAATACTACAAAAATCAGCTACACAAAATATTAAACAAATCCGCTTAAGGATAGTTATCGATCTCAAGTAGGAATTCTATCCGAAAACCGAATCAAACACCCGACCGAGTGCAAATACTCGGCCAAGCAACACATATCAGCCGGTTTCCCTTGCTTCCTCGGCAAGCAAGCGGAATCCTCACGCCTTTCGACTTCCTGTATTTCCTATCCTAAGCGGTAGTTCTAGCTCAAAGCACCTCTCCTAGCCAAGGTCGGGAATATTCCTATAAATAGGCCCCTTGCACAACTCAAAATTCATTCATAAACACACACTTTTTTTACCAATCAAACATAGAGATCGACATCCGTACACATACACTCATAAGCATAAAACTTAGCATCGAGAAACCGACATTATACCCGAAGGAAACCGGCCCCCCTATACCCGTCACCCTTCACGTCTAAACCGAGCCACCTTAATTAACTCACCGACATCCACTCGATGCTCCCGTGCCCAAGCCACGTCCCGACGAGCTCCGATCCGAGTAAACTAAAACATCAAATTCATCCTTTTTTTTCATTTGTTTTATTATACTAAAACGAATCTCACATGCTAAATTCAACTTTTACGTTAAATTTTTCATGCATTAAACCGACTTAGCAACCCATTCAATTCCTCGCATGTTTAGGAAAACAATGTTTGCATATCATTCATCGTATTACTAACGCGCGTATTAAAAAATTATTCGATATCCTAGTAGAGGCCGCTAATGTGCGGGCGGGGTTGGGTGTTCTTTGTGAACTTCCCAACACGTACCCTCACCCCTTACTCAGAACCTCGGTTTCCGGATGTCCGAAACCATTGGCAACGAGAGTCATTCAATACACGGTATCCGATCAAGTCGGTATCGGTATCACATCAGAAATGGGCCGTATTTTGTATACGGCCCACTACGACATGAGTGGGCTCGAAGGGTTCCGAATAACTATAAAATTCGGTGGCGACTCCAACTTCGATTTAAATTTCAATTTGACCATCTCATATGGAGATTCATTCGCCTCCCCAAACCCGCGCGTGGCCGCGTCGGGGTGGACCTATGTCATGTCTACAATTTGGCGACTCCGCTGGGGATTAACTGATGTGTGACTTACCATCGGCATCCTCAGGGTGAGACTTGAATAGAAATCATTTGACTATTACAATACGCGTTTTAGTTTTACGGTTCATGCATAACCCTATATTTTCCCGGGCCGGTACTGGTGACCGACGTCCCACTATACTATCGATGTAGTCCAAATTGGATATGTCGAAGGTGTCCATTAGCCGATTCGTATGGGTTTTACGGCATGTTCTAAGCTCAACTCGACTTAGGAAGTCCGCCCCGATTCTCGATAGGCTGTGTACACTGGTATAGACCCTTACAGACTGACCGAGACTTAGAGTTAGAGCATACATGGCGTCGTTTTATTGTTTCCATGACTACGTGCTACTTGATTTACAAGTCTTTTTTCAAAAACCATCTTTTTCAAAACTGCATCCTTTTCAAAATATCCAATTTCAAAACCCGGGACATATACCGAATTTAGGATCCACGATTTTACTCAAAATAGCCTATTTTTAGCCGGTATTATGCCCATTTCAAAACTCGAAAATATTTTCGAACTTTCAAAACCGTCCTCCAGTCCGCCTTTCCGTTTTTCGAAAAGGGCCGGTTCTCTTCGAATTTCTTCGGGCTTTCAAAAATCATATTTCGAAACCTTCCTCTTCTTAGGACTTCCCGTATTTAGCAGTGTCGGGTCGTGTCGTAAGTCGTCAAGGTCTTCTAGCGTCGAAACTCCGTCGATCTTATATCACGGATTTCCTCCCTATCCCAGTCCGCCTTATTAGACTAAGGCAAGGCCCACCCACGTAGGACATACTCCTACAAGGGTTGGACCGTCTACACAATCGAGTCTAAAAGTCTGGGGAATGTCTCACGTGAACCTCCTTCCAACAAGGCCCAGCCCACACAGCTGGATCCTAAAGGAGGCCCACCTTTCATAAGTCATCCGTCTAGATGTCTTCTCCGAGTCGTTTCCTTCTTAACTTCCTTTCTTCCCTTGCTCGGGATGTACTTTAGTTCTAGGATTTGGGCTAGTTGCTGATTACGCGGTGTTCTTACAGACAGGCCACCTTTCACCCGAACGATGACGCAACAAGCTATTGACGAGTTGACCCTTTCGTTGGCTAAGCTCCAAGACCAACTGACGAAAATGAGGGAGGATCAGATCGTCATCCTCACCCGGGTAAGCGCAGTCGAACAAGGAACTCCTAGCGCTGGAATTGAAGACGATGGGCCATTAGCTGAACTGGCCAGCGCGGTCCACAAGTTGCAAGAACAGGTCCACACGACCACTAGCAACACCATCCACACGGTAAATGCTCGGGCTTATTCGCCCCTAACTGATGAATTGCCCGCTAATCTCAACTTGACGGGCTTACCCATGTTTGATGGGACTGAAGACCCGGTACTCCATATCCGGGCTTTTAAGGAGTTCATGGCAGTTAAGGGGGTCAAATCGACCATGTTCAAGCATCTCTTTGCTTCATCCTTGGACAAGCACCCGAGAGCATGGTACTACAGGCTTGATTCCAAGAAATACAAAACTTGGGACGATGTTGCAACCGAGTTCGCCCGAAACTTCGCGGACAATACTGAGATCCAGACAACCATGCGTACTCTGGAGGTCATGGCCCAAGAGCCTAAGGAGGGTTTCACCAAATACCTCCAAAGATGGAGGGCCGAAAGTGTCAAGCTGGTCGACAAGCCCAGCGAAAAGGTGTTAGTGGAGGCCTTTGTGAAAAACCTCCTCCCATCTTACCGGATCCATCTCCGGTACGCCATCATACCCAATTTCGCCACCCTAACCGAAATGGGTACCAGAATCGAAGACGATTTAAGGTTAGAGAGCCTTACTAAGGCCTCTACTAAGGGGTATCAAGGAGCCAGTTCATCTTCTGGCAAGCCCGCAACTACAAGTGCGGCCCGAAGCATCTTCGACGAGGTCAATCTGCTAGACACCTCGACCAAAAAGAATACTCCAGCCCGAGTATTCATTGACATAGGGACTACTTATGCCAACGCCTTACAAAGGCTATCTTCTAAGGGCCTGATCCAACCTATAGGCCCAATGCCAGAGGTTCCTGTCGAGAAACGGTCCAAAAGCTACAACGCTCAGGCCTATTGCCACTATCACCGAGGCAACGGGCACGACACCGAAAAATGCTGGAAGTTAAAGCATCTCATTCAAGATCTGATCGAGAGTGGGAAGATACCGTTACCCAGCGATAAGCCCAGTAACAAAAACAACCCTCTTGCTACTCACGCCATTTTTACTGGAGAAATAGTCGATTGCACTCATCTCATTTCCCCTTTCATTCCCCAAATCAACGGGATATGGAATGACGATTGTAGACACCCGCATTTTGACTGCCACATGTCTACGGTAGTCTCCGAAAAACACCCGATGATGATCGGACGCAAACGTGACTTGGTATACTCGGACTTGGGCTCAGAATCAATAATATCCGACATGGACTTTTAACGGAGTAAAAATATCATAAAACAAACCTCAAATTCAGGCCCAGTGGGTCGTTCCGAGTCAAATAAGACTAATTTGGGCCAAAACCGACACCAAAGATAAATCCCGTCTTTTGGTGACCGGGTCAAAACCCGGTCAAAGACGAAACCGTCTCATAAATCAGCCAAATTTAGCTGGCGCACAAATCTAAATTCAAAAAATCAATCAAAACAACAAAATCAATTCTTTCCAATTTTGTCTCGATTTTCTTGACCCACTCGATCGAGTGTATTGACCCACTCGGTCGAGTGGAGCGCCAAAAACCGGGTTTGACCCGTTTGCAAAGGCACTCGATCGAGTGCACTAGGGCCACTCGATCGAGTGCCCCTATGTCGTGGGAAACGCCTATAAATACCCCATGACCCCCATGCATGTCACAAGTTTTTGATCAACCTTCATTCACCCTACATTTACACCCTACACCCTACATCATACTAGGCTTCAACCCTAAGCATTACAAGCCAAAACCCGAGCCCCTCGTCCCTCGGAAACCGGCGTAACACACACCCACACACACATATACACACCATAACTCGCGTACATCCTCGATACTCCGGCGTCCCGTCGCTATTTACGAGTCCATTTCCGAGGCCTATACCTAGCATGTATGTTGAGGGTGCCCTAAACTCCATCTCGATCTCTTTTATATCGTTGTATTTTTATCTATTTTGTCGTATTTTGTATCATAATCGTAGCACAAACACTAACACTACACTAACGTTAATATACTTTTTGCATTTTCATTTTTGTATCATCTTTCATTACTAATATCGTCATTATACCGCGTATACGTAAACTAGTATCAAAATTCGGTTTTAAATCCGTTTGACTACGATGTTTGCCTAAAGTCCGTCTAATCCCTTTACGAGCAACGACGGAGGTGGAGCCCTTTCGAGGAGCCCCGTCCCAATGTACTCAAGGGCGTGACGCGATTGCAAACGGTCATAGTTGAACGTATTTGATCCCATTTCCATAATTAGTGCAGAACCCGTTGACACGAAAACCGACATCACATAACCCGAAAGAGTTAGTTCCGATCTCGTGACGTAGAGGGAAGCATTTCGTCACTAATTCAAATTTCTAGTGTAACGATGAACATTTTCATAAAACTCCGATAACGGTATTATAATCGTTCATACACGATTATAGTACCGGAGGCCGAGTTAAATACAAATCATGCGATATTTGTATTTGATTTGGCCGACCATCGATTTCAAATCATAAAACGAAACGAATTATCATTCGTACAGGGTCTACGCGACCGAGTAAATATGCTACTCGATCGAGTAGCACCCAAAAAAATGGGCAGTAGCTACGTAACGGGTGCACTCGACCGAGTCACACCATGACTCGATCGAGTGGGTCCTGTAACCCAGAAAACCGAGGGCTTTGACACACATTTCAAGCCCCGTCCTTTTATCGACTTTAGTCATCACGTGTAAAGACCATCACGTGACCTTCCTATTTTCGAAACCATGCACATCACGACACGTAGAACGACTTTGATCAATTTTTGACATGATAAGTCGGGACAAGACTACGGGATATGAGATCGGGCTAGCAATATGCCACAGTCTCATGTTTCCGTCCTTCGTTTAGTACACGACATAATGTGTATTTAATCGGGGTTAGTCCATTTACATAATTCGCGGTCTAGTTTACATACGGGTCCGTTCCTATCATTGTATTGCGTTATTTTTTATTTTGTTTATTATTTTTTTTACGTAATGTTGTATTGTGAATTCCGGGTTGTATTTCCGCCCGTGTAACTTGTACGTTATTTTTATTTCCTTTCGAGCTTTATTTATTTACTTGCTTTACGCTTTATAAATGAACCTCGCATGCTAAATCATTCCGACCATAATCAAGATGCATTAAATGACGTAATTAACGCAAAATTCACATGCTTAGCCCGAAAACGCTGCTTGCATATCATTTAGTCATTTTACTAGCGCGCGTACACGAACACGAACGATGTCTTAGTAGAGGCCGCCATGTGCGGGCGGGGTTGGGTGTCCTTAGTGGGCTTCCCAACACGTACCCTCACCCCTTACTCAGAACCTTTGGTTTCCGGATGTCCGAAACCCTTGGCGCACGAGAGTCATTTTATATACGAAAGCCGGTGTAAACGGTATCGGTATAACAATGCAAAGGGACGAGCCCCATAAACTCTGAAATCGAAGTGGGCTTACTTTGTGTGTAGCCCATGACGACATAGAGTGGGCTCGTATGGTTCCGAATAACCACAAAATTTGGTGGCGACTCCATTTTGACTTAAATTTCGAACCCGAGAACAATCTTACCATGAGATTCATTCGCCTACCCAAACCCGCGCGTGGCCGCGTCGGGGTGGACCTACGTCATGTCCACAACGATGAAGACGATGTTTATTTGGCTAAGGGGGAGACCGTCCCCATCACTGTCGAAGAGATCCGGAAGGCCAAAACCAAGGCCCTGGCCGGCACCCATGTCATCACGGCCGGACCTTCGGCCCCACGATCCGTCACTGAACCCGCCAAGACGGACTCTACACTTGAAGAACCAAACACCAACACGGTCCTAGTCAAGCAACTGAAGAGGGTCCGAACCGATCTTACCATATGGCAGCTTCTGGTCAGTTCTCAAGAGCATCGGGCAGCACTTACTAAGGCTCTCGATGAGATCAAGGTAGACTCACTGGTTACCCCCGTTGAGATGGTAGCCACCATTTTACCTCATCTCAAAGGCAAATCCAAAGGAGAAGGCCCACTTATCACCTTCTCCGAGTCCGATCTACCACCATTTGGGGCCACCCACAACCTGGCCCTATATATCACGGTGATTTGCCGGGGCAAGTATCTACCCATGACCCTAATTGATGACGGGTCAGCTGTGAATGTCCTTCCTTTAAGGACTGCAAAGGCTCTCGGCATTACCGAGGCTGACTACCCTCCTACCGCACAAACTATCCAGGCTTTCGATGGGAGCCCGAAATCCGTTGCTGAGGCAGTTAAACTAACCATCATAACGGGCCCGATCGAGAAGGAGCTCGAATTCCAAGTGATCGATGTTACCTCATCGTTCAATCTGATACTTGGAAGACCCTGGATCCACGCGGTCAAAGCCGTGTCCTCCACTCTCCACAGGAAGGTCAAGTTACCTTTACAAGACGGGGTCATCACCCTCGAAGCTACTCCAATAGCCGTGTCAAGCTGCAATACGGCTGGCTCGACCGACCCACGAGGTTTCAATTTTGTGGGAATGATCGATGAAGAGTATCTCTTTAGGCCCTATTTCACTACCAGCATCGACGTGATGCTACAGAACTTGGGTTATCTACCGGGGGCTACCTCAAGGCCCAATCTCCCAGCTGGCAAGATCATCGAGGTCCTAAATGACGGAGAGTCTCGATTCGGGTTGGGCTACACCATGGCCCAGGGAGATATGGACTGGACAAATACAATCAAGTTTGTCACTCCTGTGTTCGGAGCTATTCAAATGGGCCTCTATCGACCCACCGTCTCATATCCCGAGGCCAAATTGGCTCGGGAATGCAACTTCATCCCAGATGATATCTATGCTCTCATCCAGGCCGAATCAAAGGAAGACACAGATAACTCTGAGCCCATGCTCGGGCTCCTGTTCGGAGAAAGTAAGATCGTCCCGACTCCTAAGGAGGAATTAGTCAACTTGATCCTCCACAGCAGCAAGTTCGATCCGACCAAGCTGATCTCTGAAGTCGGCGCTAGCACCGGAAAGAGGGCTTGGAGGAAGACGATCAAATGGACCGACAGCGAGGGTCGAGTCTACAAGCTCACTACTGGCGAAGGGGACATTCAAGGCGCTTAGTCCGAATCCGAGTCTGAGTTAGAGTCAGAGTCGGAGTATGGGTCTAAGTCTAGAAGGTCCAGTACTAGGGTCGAGTCTGTAACCCCTTTTCCTTTGGTCACACCTGTGGGAGTCTCGGAGTCTGTCCCGAGAGCACTCCCCATCCCGCCTCTGACCAACGATCAGATGGCTGCTCTCTTTGAGCTATTTTCAAAATTCTCTATCAATAATAACGATAACCGTTCTGCTTACGACTTGTCTTATTTTCAAAATGTTTTCAAAAACTTTATATGCAATGACATTGAGAAACCCGAAGAACAGGTACCACTACCTCCGCATCTAGTCGAGCAACTCGAACAAAGGGGATCCCGAGATCCGGTCATTGAAGAAACTGACTCCATCAATGTAGGAACCCCTTTAGAGCCTCAGATGTTTAAGTTAAGTTTATCCTTAGATCCCGAGGAGAAACAACAATTCACATATCTCCTCCATGAATTCAAAGACGTCTTCGCATGGTCCTACAAAGACATGCCGGGAGATAGCCGAACACCGTATACCCATCAAAGACGGGTGTAAGCCGGTAAAGCAAAAACTCCGAAGAATGAGGCCCGAATGGTCTCTCAAAGTCAAAGAAGAAGTCGACAAGCAATTCAAAGCGGGCTTTATTCAAGTGTCTGAATATCCAGACTGGGTTGCAAATATCGTACCAGTACCCAAGAAAGACGGAAAGGTACGAGTTTGTGTAGATTTACGGGACCTTAATAAGGCCAGCCCGAAAGATGATTTCCCGTTGCCACACATCGACATACTGGTGGACAATACGACCGATCATGCCCTTCTATCATTCATGGACGGGTATGCCGGATACAATCAGATCAAAATGGCGGAAGAAGACATGAGTAAGACCACCTTCACTACGCCTTGGGGGGACTTACTGCTACACCGTTATGCCATTTGGGCTTATCAACGCCGGTGCCACTTACCAACGGACCGCCACTACCTTACTACATGACATGATGCATAAGGAAGTAGAGGTCTACGTAGACGATATGATCGTTAAGTCCAAAGAATGAAACGGGCATATTCCGGCCCTTAGGAAACTCTTCACCCGGTTACGCAAGTACAACATGAGGTTAAACCCTCAAAAATGCAGTTTCGGGGTAACATCGGGCAAAGTTATTGGGCCATATCGTCAGCCAGCGCGGCATCGAGGTTGACCCAGCCAAAATCACGGCCATTACCGAGATGCGGCCGCCTAAAACCGAAAAGGAGATTAGAGGGTTTCTCGGGAAAGTCCAATATATCAGCCGGTTTATTTCGAAGCTAACCATGGTATGTGAGCCCATTTTCAAGAAACTGAAGATAGGAGAACGGGTACTATGGGACGACAAATGTCAAGCAGCTTTCGATAAGATCAAAGAAATTATGTCATCTCCGCCGGTATTAATGCCTCCTCAGCACGGTCTACCTTTGTCGTTATACTTGACAACGACCGAGACAGCCATGGGGGCTATGCTAGCCCAGACGGTCGACTCAGAAGAACGAGCCATTTACTACATCAGTAAAAAGTTCCTAGAATACGAATGCAAATACACGATGCTCGAAAAGACGTGTCTAGCTCTAGTTTGGGCCACTAAAAAGCTCCGACACTATATGCTTAGCCACGAGGTGCACGTGTTATCTAGAATGGATCCAATCAAGTATCTATTCGAAAAGCCCATCCTCAATGGCAGGATATCTAGGTGGACTTTAATGCTGGCTGAGTTCGACCTCAAATTCGTACCGTTAAAAGCCATCAAAGGCCGAGTAGTAGCCGAGTTCCTTGCCGATAGTCCGGTATCTGAAGAGGGACATACCGATACTTGGGCCTTCCCAGATGAAGATATATTCCATACCGACACGGAGACATGGGATCTATATTTTGACGGGGCATCCAACTTTCGAGGATTTGGTGTCGGAATTTTGCTGATCTCACCACAAGGAGAGCACACCCCTTTATCCATCAAGCTGGACTTTGACGTGACTAACAACGCAGCCGAATACGGAGCATGCATTCACGGGTTGCAAGCCGCCGCCGATTTAGGAGTAATGAACCTCCGGGTCCACGGCGACTCATCATTAGTCATCAATCAAGCACTCCAGAAATGGAAAACTCGGAACGCAAACCTCGTAGCTTACCAAGCGCGAGTAAGGGTTCTCGAAAAACAGTTTCAAAAGGTGGAGTACATTTATCTACCTCGGGAAGAAAACCAGGTTGCAGATGCGCTATCCAAATTAGCATCTTTACTGAATATCCCGGAACACCTAATCAGCATGCCGATTTGCGTCGAAAGACGGTCTGAGCCGGCATACATCAATGCTATCCAAGACATCGAAATAACTGATCCAAAACCTTGGTACCAGGCTATTCTAACCTACTTAACGTCGGGAGAATATCCCCCGGGATCTGAAAACCGGGCCAAGAAAGCCCTGCGCAGGTGGGCTACTCAGTTCATCCGCACGGACGATGGACAGTTGTACAAAAAGACGGCACAGGGGGCTTTACTCCTATGCATCGACAAAACGCAGGCCGAAAAGGTCATGTCCGAGGTACACGATGGCAAGAACGGTCCGCATATGAACGCCCATATGCTAGCTCGAAAAATCGCAAGACTCGGGTACTATTGGAATAGCATGGAAACCGACTGCCAGTTATATGTCAAACACTGTCATAACTGTCAGATCTTCGTCAACGTCCAGCATATGCCGTCATCCCTGTTATATACCATGACTTCACCGTGGCCATTTTCGACATGGGGAATTGATATAATCGGGAAGGTGAACCCTTCCGGGACGGGAGGTCACTGCTTCATTCTAGTAGCTATTGACTATTTTACTAAATGGGTCGAGGCCGAGTCATATCGTGTCTTGAACGCCAAGCACGCAGCAAAATTTATCCAAGATAAAATTATATGCCGATACGGGATCCCGCACGAATTCATTAGTGATCACGGGACCCATTTTCAAGCCGAAACCGCTACTTTTCTAGCAAAATATAAGATTCAAAGGCATACATCTTCGCCTTACCGTCCCCAAACGAATGGAGCGGTAGAGGCAGCAAATAAAACAATTGTCACCATACTTAAAAAGATGGCTGATAATTACCGGGATTGGCCCGATAAAATCCCCTTCGCCTTATGGGGATACCGGACATCAATCCGCACCGCAACCGGAGCAACTCCATATTATCTGACGTATGGGATGGAGGCGGTCCAGCCGGTCGAGCTTGAGGTACCATCCCTAAGGATTCTACTCGAAAGTCAAGTGCCTGAAGCAGAATGGGTCCAAGCCCGATACGACTCGTTGATTCTCTTGGACGAACGACGATCCCGAGCCCTTAACAATATCCAGATATACCAAAAAAGGATAAAATGGGCTTTCAACAAAAGGGTTAGGCCCAGGAATATCAAAGAAGGCGATTTAGTCCTAAAATCTGTCAGGGCTTTGCTACCAGTCGACCCAAGAGGAAAATTCAAACCCAATTGGGTCGGCCCGTATCTAGTGAAGAAGGTTTTATCAGGAGGAGCCGTAATGCTGAGAGACTTGGATGGGAACGAATTCGTCAACCCAACCAACTTGGACCAGTTGAAGCGTTACTACCCCTAACTTTATCTCAATGTCATTTGCTAAAAGTTTATCTTTTTTACAAAATTTTCAAAAATTGAGCAAGTCAATAAGTTAGGATTACTTATCCTACTGTTGCACATCTTGAACTAATAGTCTTGATGTATTTCGAAAATTGCAAAAATCTACGTCTGAACTACGGTCGGTTTGATTCCACTAATCGTGGATACGTAGGCAACCCCTCAAAAGGGTACAACCATTGCAATAACGAAAAGACAGGAACGGTTTTCACTAATATGTCTTTTATTATTATTTCAAAAAAAATGCCTCACGCAAAAAATAACCACACAAAAATCACACAAAAATAATAGTATTACTTAAATAATAAAATTTAGGAGACTATTCGTACATTTTTCCCTTCCCCTTATCCTTCGGGTCACGCGGATCCCGAGGCCGACGAGGCGGGGGCGAACGTTCCCTAATCACGAGTGGAATTTCCTTTGCTCGAACCCGTTTCTTCGATTTCGGTTTCTCTGACGCTTGCACCGGTCCGAGCCGAGCCCGTACATGCTCGGGTAGTCTGTCTCGAGGACCAAGTCGGTCCTTAGCCGCCAGTCTTGGGCCGAGTCTCCTTTCTAAGTCCGTTTGGGGGCTCACTTTCCCCCGTGCACCTTTAGTACTAGACCCTTCAGTCTGAGTCCTAGTTTTCCCCTTCTGGCCTGACATCAGGCGAACCATGGTAGCCGGGGTGTCGCCGTCATCAAAGAAACCTCGATTATCCTTAGCTTGTTCTCGGCGCAGCAAGTCAAAGGCTTCATCAGTCTTCAAAGCAGCACGGGCTTTAGCAGAATCCGCTTTGGTCCACTTCACGTAAGAATCGGATACCCAGATCAAATGAAGAGTCTTGGAAACGGGCCAAGTGTGCCGGGTATACCATCTTTGCGCCCAAGTATCACACATCACGTCCGTTAGCTGAGTAGATTCACTCACGACTGCCTCAATTTCCGGGATTCTTTGGGCCCGACCATATTGCCTAAGTATGCGATCGGGGTAGAGATGGATTGTTTGCCTAAAAGATAGGATTAGCTGATAACGGGCCCTATCCCTCGATTCTAACCAAGTCCAGACATAAATGGGCCACCAGGGTACGACCCAACGGATCAACGGGCCTCCATGAAAAGATAACAGCTCGTCCCAGAATTTTTGGCTAGAAAGGCGAGAAAAGTCAATAGTCCGTCTTCTCGTCATCACTTGATTCGGGCATTATCGGCTTACGTCTAGAGGAGGATCCAGGATCGATAGCCTCTCAAATAGCCAGAGCTGAAAAGTCAAAATCGCGAAAAGTCAAAATCGTGAAAAAAAAAATCGCAAAAATCGAAAAAACGAGAAAAATGGGAAAATCGAGAAAAACCGCGGAAACCGCGAGAAAATCGAAGATCGGAAAAAACGGAAATTGCAAAAAAAAAAAAAATTCAAAAATTGCGAAAAATGAAGAAAAATCAGCCTGCCTGTAGAAGACGGGTACTCCCAGTCAATCGGATTGACGGATCCCTTTTACGATTATCCAAACCCTGGATAATCTCCCCTGTAATCAGCCAAGCTGGGCTGTGCTCTGTCTCCATTAGATCCGCTACAGCGAGAAGCCTGACATGGCCCATGCAAGATAACAAATCCATATGACCCTCGAAGGCATAAACATGGAGCATGCAAAAAGTAAAGGCCCTACGGCTATATACCGGCCTGACCCGGACGTCATCTGGGTTCATAAATTTTTCAGCAAATCTGTCAAGGAAACAGTATTCCCTTCCAGCATACGGGACACCTCCATATGAGAAAGCCCTAAAAATTCTCTTAATTTTCTCCTTGGATCATGAACTGAAAAGGGGATAGCAGGACGAAGTATGGGATTTCATCCTCCTATAGCAGCTATTTCCTCAGGAATAGGACAAATTTTGCCTCGAGGAAACCTAAAAACGTGATAAGTATCGTCCCAGTAGGACAGGCAAGCATCCAGAAAGTGACGGCTCACTTGCATTTGACGGATCGTGAATAACTAAGTAACGTCATTCTGGTTCAGGATAACCTTATCTGCGTCTCTGAAAAGGCAGGACCAATCTTGCAACATTCCAACTAATCTGTCGATACCCATAATGAATTTCTAAAAAGAGGAAATAAGTTTCTCAAGGCTTGTTTTTTCTTTGAAGGAAGAAGAGAGTTGTGGGAATTATGAATAAATTATGAGCATGGAGAAGGTATTTATAGCATGAAATCGAATTCTCCTCCTCATCTAGGGATTCTTAATTCTAAAGGATTTAGCATACAAGCCTTTATCCTAGGATCTAGCTAAGTTATCTTGAGCATTCCTATTCTTTCTCAGAGTCAAAATACCTTAATTTTTCAAAATTCTCCCAAATTCAAAATTCCAAAATTTTATTAAAAAAAAAATCTTCTTCAAAATTTTATTCCCCAGCGCGAGTCATTTCTCCTAAAAAAAATGTGTTACATGCAAACTTTGCATAAATCATTATACAGGACGACTCAAAACCGTGCAACCAACTCCCCAGCGTCATTTAACGGGATGAGCCCGTATATGGGCACACCTAAGACTTATACGACAAGTCCGATTCCCCACGGAGTTATCATCATCAACTCAGGTACATTTCTAGTCTCCGGTCGGCGGGCCCTTTACGCAGGTCTAATGGACCTTAAACGACCCGACCGGAAGCTGCCAGGTTTTAATCTTTGATTGACCTGGTGGCTACTCTGACTTTCGCCCTGTCCAAGCCTCAATTAGAATGGGGGTTCTGTAGACACCCACATTTGACCGCCAGGTGTCTATAGCAGTTTCCGACAAACACCCGATGATGATCGGACGCAAACGTGCTTTAAATACTCAGAAACGGGCTCAAAATCATTGGCATTTGGCTTGGGCTTTTTACGGAGTACATATCTCACAAAACCAATCTCAAAATCAGGCCCACTGGGTCGTTTCGAGTCAAATAAGACTAATTTGGGTTGATTCCGACACCAGGAGTAAAACCGTCTTTTAGCGACCGAGTCAAAACCCGGTCAAAGATTTTCCCGAGACACGTGAGTCAGCCGTGACACCTCACACGGCTGGTTCGGACTCCAATACTACAAAAATCAGCTACACAAAATATTAAACAAATCCGCTTAAGGATAGTTATCGATCTCAAGTAGGAATTCTATCCGAAAACCGAATCAAACACCCGACCGAGTGCAAATACTCGGCCAAGCAACACATATCAGCCGGTTTCCCTTGCTTCCTCGGCAAGCAAGCAGAATCCTCACGCCTTTCGACTTCCTGTATATCCTATCCTAAGCGGTAGTTCTAGCTCAAAGAACATCTCCTAGCCAAGGTCGGGAATATTCCTATAAATAGGCCCTTTGCACAACTCAAAATTCATTCATAAACACACACTTTTTTTACCAATCAAACATAGAGATCGACATCCGTACACATACACTCATAAGCATAAAACTTAGCATCGAGAAACCGACATTATACCCGAAGGAAACCGGCCCCCCTATACCCGTCACTCTTCACGTCTAAACCGAGCCACCTTAACTCACCGACATCCACTCGACGCTCCCGTGCCCAAGCCACGTCCCGACGAGCTCCGATCCGAGTAAACTAAAACATCAAATTCATCCTTTTTTTTTCATTTGTTTTATTATACTAAAACGAATCCCACATGCTAAATTCAACTTTGACGTTAAATTTTTCATGCATTAAACCGACTTAGCAACCCATTCAATTCCTCGCATGTTTAGGAAAACAATGTTTGCATATCATTCATCGTATTACTAACGCGCGTATTAAAAAATCATTCGATATCCTAGTAGAGGCCGCTAATGTGCGGGCGGGGTTGGGTGTTCTTTGTGAACTTCCCAACACGTACCCTCACCCCTTACTCAGAACCTCGGTTTCCGGATGTCCGAAACCATTGGCAACGAGAGTCATTCAATACACGGTATCCGATCAAGTCGGTATCGGTATCAAATGCAAAGGAACGAGCCCAATAAACTCTCACATCGGAAATGGGCCGTATTTTGTATACGGTCCACTACGACATAGAGTGGGCTCGAACGGTTCCGAATAATCATAAAATTCGGTGGCGACTCCAACTTCGATTTAAATTTCAATTTGACCATCTCATATGGAGATTCATTCGCCTCCCCAAACCCGCGCGTGGCCGCGTCGGGGTGGACCTATGTCATGTCCACACCTTAGATATCAACCAAAAATTTCGGGTCTTAAAAAGAGCTTTGAAAATTATAAACTTAAATAAAATAATACCACAACAAAAAAATAAAAAATTATGATGAGATATGAAATTCTATATTATAAATCGTAAACATTCGTCCTTGGATATTGGCTAAAGAATGCTCTTAAGACTACTCTGTCCTCCGTATAACTTAAGTAAAATTATCTAACATCGAAAAATTGGATATATTTGACTCGTAAATTTAAAGGTCGTAAAATTCAGGGCGAGCAGGGGAACTGGGCCTCCAAATTTATTGGGCCTCATAATTCTCTTTCTGAATACTTACTCCACATATAAAATTATTATGAGATAATATCTACATATGTGGCTTGTAGTGTGGTGGTTTGAGTCTATTCCTCTACTTGAAAGATCATGCTCGAGACTCGAACTAGGCCTCCAAATCTATTAAGACACCCCTGGTAAAATTATATTTGTACGAATATGTAGTTGAAGATGTATCTGTGTGTGAGTTACTTTAATTTTATCTTTCTAACTAAAATGTAAGTCTATAATTTAATTTGATGTTTATCGTGGATATTACTTCCCTAGAAACACATTCACTTATGTGAATAGTATTTCTTTACTATTAGGCACGCTCTTACCTCCGACTTACTATTATGTAATCGTACGTATTATTATCAATGTCACTAAAAATCAATCCGTGCATCGCGAGCTTTCAAATAAAACCAAAGGGAGTACTAAAAGTCATAGGAATATTATTTTTTAGTTAGCACTTAAACACTGGAGTATTATTATTTATTATATCCTCTTTAATATTTTAAATTTATTTATAGTATTATAAATTTATTTTATTAATAATTGCTTTATATTTTTAATAGTTTAATACTCCCTCCGATTTTTTATTATCTTCCCCTTTGGTTTTGGGGAAGAAAATAAGGGTGTAGGAATGTGTGGTTCAAAATAAAAGAGGGAAGAGAGAGAAATGTAAGGTGATTTTAGACCACATGTTGATGGCCAAATAGGAAAGAAATGGTATTTCAGCCCAATAAGGAAATAGGGAAGATAATAAAAAATCGGAGGGAGTATTTTTTTTAAAAAAAAAGTTAGATTCTCTGTCATCGTTTTACAATGAATGATTGATTTCTAAAATGTATTCCCTACTTGATTTAGAGGCCTCCGGAATCCACTTTTCCAAAACTTTACCAATTCAAACAAAAGCATTTGCAGCATAGAAGAGCAACACATTCTGCAGTTTCTTGTTCCCGGCTCCCGCACTTAAAGTAAAAAGTCTAAAAAAAACATGAGGAAGCAAGCGAAGGCATGTCCATTGGGGAAAACATTAATTGAAGTATGCCTAATCTCGGCTCGAGGTCTATCCCGCCCTACTCTAACTCTGTGGAAGCAGCATTGGTACGCCGTCGGTTGGGCGGACCCAAGCCACAAGTACTGTACCCAGATCGATGCATCAGGGAAGCCGAACCCGGTTTGGAAAACCAAGTTCAGCATTGCCGTTGATCCGGAGCTGGGTGAGCGTGACTTGACCTTGAATGTTGAAGTGTACAGCAGGGAGGTTGTCCTTCTTAGAGAGAAACTTCAGGGTTGTGCTACTATCAATATGAAGGAATTCTTAGCCAAGTATCATAGAAATAATAATGTTGAAGGTTGTATTAAAGAGGGAGATGTGGAGGAGGAGGATGTCGGAAGCTTTCAGTTGAGGAAGAAGAGGAGTAACAAACCTCTGGGGTTTATTGATGTTTCTTTTAGGATTTCAGAAGACAAAAACCAAGGATCAACCTCTTGCTCTTTCATTGGTAGGTAATTCAAACACCGAGCTCAGACAAACAATTACGTACGCGTCTTCTACTTTCTTTATTTTGTCTTGAGAATTGACACTATTTTGAACGCGTGCATATATTGTCTGAGACGGACGGAAATATCTGTATTAAGTTTATGATGGGTCAAATATGCGGGATAATCCATGTGTATAGGGTGTAGGAAAAAGGTTTACGATATTTCCTTCCTAATTATTGGATATATATTTGACTCGTTTTAACGTTATGATATATACTCGTACTCGTAGGTGATGAAGAGGGATTCAACTTACAGAACAGCAGTGGCATAACTATTCAAGCAAACCCAGGTGGAGTGAAAGCTGAACCACCATTTAACCCGTATGCTTATCCGGTACCATACCCGCATAGGCATAACTACGGTCGCCCATCTGTTGGCATGTCAAACTATCTACCAAATGTCCCAAGTTATCCCTTTCCAGGAATGGGAATGCAGGCTCCGCCACTACCCTCCTCGTCTTCTACTGCTAATAATACCCAATCCACATCATACATAAATATGCCATCGTCTTCAGGAGCTGGAAGAGGTGTCGGGCTTGGGTTTGGTGTCGGTCTAGGCGCCGGAGCTTTGGCAGCTGGGGCCGTGATGTTCGGTGGTGATTTTATGTCAGCTGGATTTGAACTTCCAACAGTAATGCCAAATCCTAGCCTCACCATGTCAATTGATCCTCTTTTCTGATGCATTCATCCTCCTTAATTGAAATGATGCCATAAATTGTGACTGTGTTTTTAACCTAGCCTCACCATATGAGGTGACCCTTCTTTCTGATGCATTGATTATTTTCCTACCCCTTCGGATCATAAATCATTGACCCATTTCATTTCATGAATTCTAGTGTAATCTGTTGACCTTTTGATTGGAATGCTGATTTCTTTTGAATGAAAAAGTAAACCAATGCGGTACTCTAAAGCCGACATAAAATCAAAGGTTACAATAACAGCGACGGCCTCCAGGGCATCTCTTACCCACACTCGTTGGAATAGTTTATAGGCCTACCGTGACTGATAGAATGGACAGCTCGGTTACCACCTCTACTAACAAAACTGAACGGTGACCTTACTAGTATTATGCTCACAAGTCAGGCTTTGCTGCTCCTGTGATATTTCCTGAGGGTGTTCGGTCTCTTGTCAATGGGGATGTCAATATTCCACAACCAAACTCAGAAATCAGAACCAATAGTTAATTTCACAGCAAATATTCAGGTACCTGATGTGGAGACTCAAGCTAATCATTCGGCTGAGAATAATCCTGATCACTCAAATGTCAATGATTTTGATACAACACAAAATCTTGGAAGAGGCGGTCTCTCAATAACTTATTGAGAGATCACTCTTCCGTACCACTCTATGTAATGACAACTTTGTTTTGTACCTGTTTTTATAAGAAGCGTACCATCTTTATATTTGTATACTCTCTTTTATGTTAATCGTACCAACTTCTATTAGATTTGGTACCACTGTTACTTCCATTTGTACTTAGTCTCTCAGTAAAGTTACACTGTTACTTTCATTTGTACTTAGTCTCTCAGTAAAGTTAATAAGAGACCGTCTCTTAGAAGATCTACTTCTGAAACAATGCATACTTGTGTGGATGGGAATATGGGATGGTTAATGGAGTATACAGGTGCCTCTTCTCGGGCTCCCTTTGGTGTTCTGAATTTAATTGACGACTATGGTACAAGATTCGCTGGCTAATAGGTTAGAAGAGAAGAATGATTGATGAACACGATTGTTTCGATCAAATATTAAGGCTATGATTATCCACAAACTCATCTTTTTTTCCTCGGACTCGGCCAGCTTTCCACTCAATTTTCATTTTTCAGAGTCGGACTCACTACCGTATACTTTATCCACAGACTCATCTCAGACTTTCTCATCTCACATACCTTATTTTATATTATTTTTTTATTCATCTCACCCCAACTTTTTGCCTATCTTATTTTATTTTATTATTTTTTATTTACCTCCATCTCACCTCAACTTTCTACCTACCTTATTTTATTTTTTTATGGGTTTTTCTATGGGTTACCCCTCAACTATCGGTAGAGGGGGCAAAAGCTGACCCGACCCACGAAACCGATGCAACCCACCCGAAACCCGACCCGATAGAACCCGAACTTTTGATGAACCGAAATCGACCCGACCCGACCCAATGACAAACCGATAACCCGATACAACCCGAAATACTATGAACCGAACCCGACCTGACCCGACCCGAAGGCTAACCGCGAACCCGATAGGACTCGAAATGACATGACCCGAACCGACTTGTGACCCGACCCGACTTGACCCATAACCCGTTTCATGTATCATTTGAGTTCGTGTATCTAACTTTCTAAGGTAAAAATTATTAGTGACTCAATTTGAATCCAACACATCGACGTGATTCGTTATTTTTACCCGAATTGACCCGATTGGTTGTCTAACCTGAATTAATCTGATTTATTGTCTAGCCTTAACTGACGTGATTTATTGTATTACTCAAGTTGACCCGATTATTTTCAAAACTAGACCCGAAAATATACTAAAGTGACTCAACTAACCCATGGAATACCCGATGATTGAACCGAATAAACCCGATTAGATAACCGACCCGAACCAGAACCGACCCGTTACGATTCTTAACCCGAGTAAACCCGACCCGTAAGAGACTCGACTCGAACCCGAACCGACCCGTCTAAGTATACTGACCCGTTAAAACCCGAAGCCGAGATGACCCGACCCGTCTTAACCCGACCCATAATCGACCCGAGTGACCCGATTGCCACCTCTAACTATCGGCTTTTCGAAGTGGTACCCTCGCCTTTTTCGAATTACAAGATGTACCCCTAAACTTTGTAAATTAGTCTATATTGTAACCAAAGTTATATTTTTCCAAACGAAAATTTCTTAATTGATGATATAAATAGTGATTATTCCCTATTTTACTTACATCAACCATGATATATTTCTTCAATTTGCATCATTTACTCGAAAAAATCCATTCCACCACACTACAACATGGGGGTGATGGAGGGATTGAGGTTGAAGGATTTAAAAGAGTGACGGAGATAGGTCGATGTCGGCCGACAACTGAGTGCGTTTTGATGGGCATTTAGTGCCTTGGTGAATGGTAAGGAAAAAGAGTTGCTTTGTTGTATCAATTTGGATGGATTAATATGTTAATTATTCATTTTAAAAAAATAATTGTAATACACTTATCACTTTTGGTTATGATATGGAGTGATAAGTAAAGTTTAGGGTTACACCATGTAATTCGAAAAAGGCGGGGTACCACTTGGAAAAGCCAATAGTTGAGGGGTACCCCACAGAAAAACCCTATTTTTATTTATCTCAATATCTACGTTTATTTTATAACTCGAATAATTACAATTAAATAATTAATTGTTAAATAAATCTTGTGACATACGAATAACTTTATTTCCAAGTGGTCATTATTAAAGGTGGCAATCGGACGGGTGGGTCGAGTTCGGGTTGGGTTGTCGGTAGACCTGACAAACAAGTCAACCGGGTCGGGTTTGGTTCAGGCGAGTTTCGCGTTGACTTTGGGTCGGGCCAGATCATTTCGGGTTTGATATTTTCATCTTTTTTAGGGGTATCGACTCGTTTTTTATAATAATAGTCGGGTCAATTTCGGGTTAGCTCGGGTCAATTCAGGTTACGAGTCAACCTCGAATCTTTAGTTTGGATATCAGATCGGGATCAGGTTGGCTTATTCGGGTTGGGTTATTCGGGTCGAGCCAGTTTTGCCATCTCTAGTTGTCGGGTCTAGGTTAGATGCGTATCATTTTCGGATCGGATCGTTGGTTCGGGTCAACTTTGGTCATGTTCAGGTCGAACTTGTAATCCCCTAGAAATTCTAACGCAATACAGTGGCGGAAACACTGTAGAGTTGAGATTAAAACACACTGACAAACTATATCTTATTAAAATAAATGGTAAGTCAATACAAAAGCATCTTTTAGAAAAGGGGCTAAAAGGAAATTCTCTAAACATGGTTACAAAAATCCATAAATAAACATGAATGAAGAGAGAGTAGGATCCACGCTACTCGCTAGCTCACACCCAAAACCCAACAGCAAATACATGTCATGTTATAAACATAACAGCCACGTCAGTGGGTAGTAACTCGGACGTTCTCCCAGCCATATTATACCATATGGAAAAATAATAGTATTATTATATCAAAATAATTAAAAAGAGAAAACATTAAAACGATATAATAAAAATAAGTTTTCAACAAAACTTAAAGCACTTGCCAACCTGCAAGTAAAAAATCAATCGATAATAATAAAAATATTCAAAATGACGTTATGGAAATATTCAGTGTAGAAGGTTAGACTTTCATCAGGAGAATACTAAAAACTAGCTTCGAGAACTTAGTTCAAACAAATCAAACTTCGGTCTCTAACTAGACTACTCAACCATAATAGGACGACGACTTATAAATGCGTGACCCTAGTTTAAGACAATGCACACCCCTCCTGGGATTACCTGTCACCCAGTTCAACTTATGACGGCGACTTACTACGAGGCCTAAGCTTAAGGTCAAAATGTACAGCACTCCCGGGATACCTGTCACCCGGTTCAACAACCAATGTACCGATTCCTGATACACTAGCCTTATAGTTGATGGCAAAACCATAAACCCCAGATTATATTACTCTACCCCCACACTTGTCTTTATTCCATAACTCCAAAACAAGCCATTATCGATTTTCAAAAGATATATTCATCGTAATTAATATGAAGATAAAAGGAATAAACATTTTATATAAAGGGGAAGCATTCTATAAATAGAAACTTACTAATTTTAGAAACTTACTTAAATAGAAAGTTTTACAAAAATACGTAAGTTATTAAAATAAGTGAAATGCATAAAAATAGCATTTCTAATGAAATTAACATTTTATTATTATCGTCGTTATCGTAACTTTATTATATTTCTAAATTCGTTACTCAAGATATAAATAAAATATAATAAGTCATTTTATAGTATTTTATAAATAATTAGGAAATCGAGTCAAAACTATAAACTTTAGAAGAGAGATGTTTTAAGAAAATGACATCAAAATTAATTGAGTCGACGAACTTCATAAATGAAATGAAATTTACAAAGAATTCAAATTATTTTTAACAAATAGTTTTTATTAATGAATAATACGGATTTTAATATAAATAGTCAATCAGAAACAAATAGGAAATTATTAGTGAAAATAGTCTCGACTAAAAATATATTTAAAACAAAAGAGACTATTTTCTCATTTATTAGAATAAATCGTAAAATGAAAATTAATTTATTAACAAGTATACAAATTTCGATTAAAATATAAAAATACGATTTTTAAGTGAAAATTATAAATTAACGAAATATGAAATATTATTTAGTTACTAGTGTCACGATAACCAACAAAATATTATAACGATCGTAAATAATTAAATTACCAACGATTTATAAAACGATATCGAAAACTTGTAAAAATATTGCTAAAGCATATGATTTAAAATTAGTATAATTAGCAAATAATAAATAGCTAAAATTAGGAAAAACGAAGTTAAAAATATTTACTACATACTACTACTCAAACATACGATACAAAATCGAGTAACGTTCTAAAGTTACCTTAAGTAGATAGATAACTTCAAAGCACTGCCCCGACAATAGTCCAAACTCCACCTATGCGATCCGAAGTCGTCTTGAACACTTGTCTGCCAATAAAACTTCAAAGGTCCAACGGGCTCGAGAAAATGTACGACATAAACAAAATAAGACAAAATCAACCAAGATTAGGACGGAAAAAGTGGTTGGTACAAGACTAAACGAAACGAAAAACAAATGGAGTTTTAACTAAAAGAGGGACGAGGAAAGGTTCGGCGCAAGAAAGGAGAAGGGAATTGATATCGAAATTAAGAAGGATTAGGTTCTAAAATGAGACAGAGGAATAAGCGTGATAGCAGCAACATAGAAATGAAATAGAGGTGATCATGGGCCGGGTTGGGCCGGGTTTGGGGCGGACTTCACCATAAAATTACAGCCCATCTAGCGTGTCGGGTCGGGTCGGGCCGGGCCCCCCAAACAGGCCAATTTGTAAGGCCCAAGCCCAACCTGTTCGGGCTTTTTCGGGCTTGCGGGCTTTTCGGGCCCAATCGGGTCACAACGATTGTTCAGGATTAAGTTAAATTTTATTTTACGTCACCTTAAAAAAAATATTTATTACCACAAATTAACCAACATTTAATCGAGTTTTTTGCTCGCAGTCGACCCGACTAATAAACAAACTCTTTTTTTACTAAAACTTACTCGAAATTAATCAGACGACTAGAGTACATAATGATATATTAATACTCCGTTTTGGTGTTGGACAATTTTTCGTATTATTATGTGTCACACTAACAATCACATTACAAATACACACGCGCAGAACACGCACACACATATATACGGTATTAGTGTCCGTGTATAATAACTATGAACACATAAAAAACATAAACTTCCATACAAAAATTGCACGACTTTTTTTTGTTAAAAAAAATTGTGATAAAAAACACATGAATTTCCACATAAAAGAAGTTTAAAAGTTTAAAAACATAAATCATGTTATATTTTCTTTTTTAATTCGGGCCGGGCCGGGCAAAAATTCGGGGTTTAAGGTCGGCCCATACCTGGCCCAAAATTTGTATCGGACTAAGATCGGGTCGGACTTCGGGCTTTTTTGGGCCAACACGATGGCCCGAGCCCTTGAAAAAATCGGGCCGGGTCGGGTTGGGCCGTCGGCCTTGGACCATTTGATCAGCTCTAAAATGAAAGCATAACAAATGGAATGGTACAACTCGACCACAAGAACGGAAAAAGAAATAATGGAATAGAGGCACAAAGGGGATTCAACTCAAAGCATCAGCATCACGAATTAACCGACAACAGGATTAGTAAGCAAGAACAGCGAGAGTAACAAGACGATAGTAGCAGCAGCCCCTAACATCGGCAACAACATGACCCGACAATAATATGAACAGAGAGATTAAATGGGTAAAACAACAACGGACCAGGAAATCCGACAATCACACCGAACAACAACCATGATAATGCACAAAAGCAGTGACAGTATTACCACAGGACGAGATAGCAGCAGAAATGAAAGAAGAAGAAGAGACGGAAAAGAACTCGATGTCAAACGAGGCATCAATAACAAGAGAGAACAGAAGAAAACGAATGAGAGCAAGGATCGTCTCACAAGCAACAAAAGTAGCAGTACAACAGAACGAACAGAGAAGATGATAGCAGCAACCAGGCAGTAACGATGTTGACAACAACAGCATACCGCAGAAACAACAACGAAACGAGGCAGAGAAGGGAAAACAAGAGCAGCAACTTGATAACAAGCGACAAAACGAAGAAGAAGAAGAAGAAGAATAAGAGGAAGGAGAAGAACTGGGTGCTACCTAGGATGAAAACAGGCGACAATAGCAACCGCTAGAAACAGGAGACTGTAACAGAACAACAGCACGCAGAACGCAACATCAGCAGTACGCAGCAGCAGTAGCGAACAAAAATGGCGAAAACAGAGGCCGGAAACAGGGGGAACGCATAAGCAGGGCAAGACAAAACGAAAGGTGAAGATCGAAGTTGAAGAAGATGAAATGGGTGAAGGGAAAACACGGTTAAAAGGTACGTGAATGTGAAAAGAAAGAAAAAACAAAGGAGGATGAATGGCTGGTAAGGCATAATTAATAAAAAAAAAAAAAAAAGAAGGGGAGATGAATGATGAAGAAGCGGTGGAAATCAAAGAGGTGGGAATAACAAAAGATCAGGGGGGCTGAAACAGCTCACAAAGAAGTGAGTAAGAAAGATGCGGTTTAGTTAAATGAATCGAATCGGGTAGGAACCGAATTCCGAAATGGTAAGTTGATTGACCCAAGAAATAGAATCAAAAACGAATCAATAAAATTTATAAATAATCGGGTCATCAAATAAAATGATTAAATAAAGTACTCGAGACGAAAATAAAGTTGATAAAAATAAATAATTAGACGATAAAATAGTATTTCCCGATAAATAATAAATTTACAATAAAATGAATTAAATTGATTTCTCGAGGAAAGGAAATAAATATATTGACGAAACTTAAAATAAATGAGCTTCGAGCAGAAAATAGAAATTCGAGCTTAAATATAAATAAATGAAAAGAATTTAGAATTTAAATCGTCGAAATAGACTTTCGATAAGAATTAAATTAATTGTATAAAATAAATTGAAACAGAATTAAAAATATGTTTTAAATATAAGAAGTGTTTCTGAGCCAAATAAAATTCTAGGAGTTTGAAACGATTAAACGATAAATTCGTTTTACAATAATTTTAAGAATCACGAGTTAAATCATAATAAAAATAAAGATACGAATATAACTTTAATTTAATTTATCTTATAAAATTAGGGGTGTTACAATCTTCCCCACTAAAAATAAGTTCGTCCTCGAAACTACCAAAAACATAATAATAGAATGGAAAACAAGGTTATATCACTTGAACAAAATGAGAATGCTTAACTCGCATCACAATCTCGGTTTTTAAAAATTTACAACTTCAAACGTGATATGAAATTGAAATAGAAGACAAAAGTTATTTCAAGATAATATAGGCTCGGTTGCCCAAAATTTAAAATCATTTAAATTAATAAAATCGTAAACGAGCTCGAGGGAGAGAGTACCCAAATATTTTCAAAGCAACAATAAAACGTTTTGATTAAGAAATTCGTCAATATTTTGTTTAAGACCAAACAAAATTTTTGAGAAATCAAATTTTGTAGTGAGTAAATGAAAATCGAACTATTTGTCAAACATTTTCAATAACAGATTTAAAGTCTATCGAAAATAAAACAAAAACTTAGACATACGATGTTTTTCAAAAATGTTAAATCGATTAACATGATAATCTTATAGAAATCAAAGTATTAGCAATTATAAAAGTTTTCGTAAAATTTAAACACGCTTGAAAATTTAAATTTGAAACAATCTCGAAACACTTTAAAATAAAGTCTTAAGGCGTTTTGAAACAGGACTATATATATGTTTTCAACAAAAATAAAACAAAAACGAAGCAGAAAGTTTTGAAATTTAAAACTCGGAATGTTAAAATTTCACGATAGCCGAAAAGTTTAAGTTGCTCAAAGTTTTTACAAAACGGGGAGTTTTAAAATTTAAAATTATGCCTCGAAAAGTTGAAATTTCATGAAAATCAAAATTTGTAAATTAGTCAAACTTTTCATAACATAAGTTCGGGGAAATGATAAACAGATAAATAGAGTCAAAGTCAACGACAAATCGAAACAAAAATTTTCAAACCCGATAAAGAAGTCGAAGGGGATTGGCCAAAGAAGAAGAAGCAGGATTAAAGAGAGGGGAAGACAAAATTGAGAGTCAAATAGAGCTCTCAAGGATTGAAGAATAAATTAACCATCTCGAGATTTCCGGTGCGGCTCCCACAACACGGGTTCCTAATTTCCATCAAATAACGTTAAGTCCAATATTAGGCACTAGGTGTTACTACTTGGTCAGAATCTCCAAAAATATCCTACGTGATTATCCAATCGTTCAAACGACACGATACTAATCTACAAATGTTTTACAATCTAATCTCATCAATTAAAATTCCAACGGTCATCAAAACACACCCAAACTCGCAATCGATAAGGTTCCTAAATCTAAAGCACATAAGGTTTGAACTCGAGGTATGCTCCAAATTTCTCGAGTAAGGAACACTAAACAAGGTCCACCAATATAAAAATGCTCGGGCACAGAATCTTCAAAATGATTACCGACATGTTTATAAAGCCACAAGTACAGAAGTTGGGGAAAGTATAACAAATCCTCAAACACGCTCAAACCTATAGGTAATGGCGCAAACACTCACATTTTCAAACACGTCATTGGGCTAAGGTTTCTAAAAATTCCACCACATTTCATATTGTATCAACGAAACACCAAAAATATTTATTAACTCAACGAAGCCACAATCTCGTTGGTCCAAGGGTTCTGAACTGTAAATCCATCAAGATGATTCACATTAAGTATTCCTCAAAACAACGCGATAAAACTAACCTTTAATTGTACAATATGCTTATCTTCTTCAAGGTTAACAACAAATTATCCAAGTTATATCATTCAACTCTAAAATTCATAGGTTACAACCTCAGACAACGATCAACGATCTAATCCTTAAGAAACACGGGTAATCTATGTCAACCAAAATTTCTGACGATATTAATGAAAACCTTTAATGGTACCACAACACTCAGGCTAACACTTTAAACAATACTCTATGATTCCAAATATTCACGATGCATCCATCAAATAAGCATTAGGTAAGAATCCCAAAGTAATAATATTATCAGTTACACTTAGTTTGGTTCTAGGTTAGGTACTAGATATCCATCAAATATGACATACTCTTACTACTCTAAAATATATTCAATTTTAAGTACTCCAAATAATCCAGGTAACCTATAACCCAAGGTTCAGTGTCTAAAGTATCATCCTAATTCCATCAATCAACAATTCATTCAAATCGATCCTCAAAAGCTTACTAAGATAGATAACAGAGTATAACTCACAATCCTCAAACCATGTAACAAAGGTTTACTAAACCTCAAACATCTATAACTTTTCACGAGATTCACTAAGACAGAATCCGGTCTAACTAAAGAATCTCAAGAGAGAGATGGTAGAATAGAAGAATAGAATAGGGATTCACCAAGTAAATGAAGGTGAGAATAAACGAAAGAAGAATTAGAAGAAGTAGAAGCAGGAAGAAAAGATTCAATGATCCTAAACAACTACTCCCTCCGTCCACTATTTATCGCCCCACTCCATTAAAATACTCCTCACATATATTCATGGAGTGGGGCGATAAATAGTGGACGGAGGGAGTAAGATTTAAAACGAGAGGAGAATCTTCGGACCTCTACAGTTCCACAAAGGAATTCGCGGGATATCTTCATCACCTCGTAGGGATACAAGCACACAAGAATTGGGTTGCTCCATCCAAATCCAAAGTAATTTCATATCTGAGTCTGTTGCACCGTCACGAAACTGGATCTACTCTTGATCATCTGGCGGCCTGTAGCTTGAGCCAACTGGATCAGTGCTGGTAAGTCACCATTGTATCTTCCTTGCAGCACGAGTTAAATCATAACAAAAATAAAAATACGAATATAACTTTAATTTAATTTATCTTATAAAATTAGGGGTGTTACAGAACTAGGTTTTGTTTGGTTTGGTCGGGAACAACCAGCAATTCATTATCCGTTTTTATTACTACGTGCAGTATTATTTATCATTTATTATACGAATTTGATTTTTATCATCTAATACAAATTATTTTGGTCATGTCCTTTGTATGAAGTGAAATGAGCTAAAGTAGAATGAGTTAAACTAAACTGAACTAAACTAAGCTGAGCCAAACTGAACTAAAGTAACCCGAAATACATAAATAATGATAATGATGATGATGATGATGATGATGATGATGATGATGATGATGATGATGATAATAATAATAATAATAATAATAATAATAATAATAATAATAATAATAATAATAATCTCTGTTTCCTTCGTTTTCCTTCCACCGTCTCTGTTGAATCGGGACGACTTGCTGTTGTCTCTGGTGCCGGTTTCTCGACTCTCCCCCTGGCGGTTCTGTGCTGCCGCCGGTTAGCCCTTGTCAGCGGGTCTTTGTCTGGCTTGCCTTGTCGGGCGGTTCTTTTTTATTTTTTGTTTTCCGGGGTCGATTTTTGCTTGCTGAGCTGTATTTTTTGTATTTTTTGTTCTGGTTTCTATTGTTCGGTTGTTTTTGGTTCGGGTGTTGCTAGGTTGATTGGTGACGGTTTGTGTGTTTTGTGGTTGATTTTCTGCTTTATCTCACGTCTCTCTTTTCGTGCCTTGTGTTTCTTCATGCCGAGAATCGCGTGTTTCCATTGCCCCTTCGTTGGTCTTTCTGGGTGTTGTGACAATAATGGGAAGGGTCTGGTTAAAACCTCCTTGATCTTCCACCTCCGTAATCGTCATTACCTTGGAGATGATCAGGTAACTACGCGTCAAGCCCTTTCTTCTAGTTTATCTATTTTTTCTGAGGCGGAGGTCACCCTTAAGCGTATGAGTCTTTGGCTTTGTGGGGTTTGCCTTACCTCACATTCTCTTTCTGCCAAGTGACGGCACGAGCCGGGGTCTGATTTTGTTGCACCCCCTGATTGCGGTGATGAAGTTGCTCGTTTTTTCATTTATGGCATCCCTCGGCCGCTCGCTCCGTCTTCGTCTCCTGGCGATGTTGTGGGGCCTGTTGGATTGGGTTGTCTTGACGTGGCTTCTCTGGATCGCTTGTTATCGTTAGGGGTGCGCACTGTGAAATCTATCCCTCCCAGATGTCGCCTTGGGTTTTCTAGGGTTTTCAGGGGGGCCCTCAATGCGATGGCTGACTCCCCTGGTGATCTTTCTCGCTGGGTTAGCTTGCTTATTTTGCCTCTCTGTATTTTTAAGTCGTTTTCCCCCAGGAGTAACCTTGAGTGTAGAGCTGTCGTGAAGCGCCAGCGTCAGGAGGAATGTATTACCAGTGCCATTCGTACTTGGAGTGCCCCTGGTGGTATTTCTCAGCTTCTGCAGGAGACCTTAGCTGAGGAGGGTCATTCTCTTCGTTTGGAGAAGGACGTTGACTCTAGTGAGGTTAAGTTGCGGCAGGGTCGGCGGAAGATTTGTGATGGTCATTACGCTGCCGCTGTCCGGGTGCTTTCTTCCTCTGGCGTTGCCCCTTATACGGCCGATACTCTGCAGGCTTTGATGGATAAGCACTCCACTGTTCTGCCTTTGACCGTCGGGGCACTTCTTGTGGACGGGACGGTTTTCGTGCCCAACATCTTCTGGATTGTTTGAGCGGGGCCGCAGTTGCTATCTCGGATGATCTGATCACCTCTATCACTAGGGTGGTTAACCCGTTTCTCGAGGTCAGATGCCCGCAGGTTCTCAGTGAGTACATCGCTAGTGCTCCGCTCACCCCGCTTGTTAAACCAGGTGGTGGGGTCCGTCCTATTGCTGTGGGCACGGTTTGGAGACGCCTTGTCTCCAAGGTTGGGGCTGTTCTGATTGGTCCGTCGCTTTGCGGGTATTTTGAGGGCCTCCAGTTTGGAGTCGGGGTTTCTGGTGGGGGAGAGGCCAATTTGCACGCCTTGAACCGGTTTGTTGAGGATCGTGGTGGGGACGTGGGCCTTTCCATGCTTTTGGTTGACTTCCAGAATGCTTTTAATTTGGTCGACCGGGAGGTCATGTTGCGTGAGGTTCGGCGTTGTTGCCCTGTTCTTTCCCGCTGGGTCGAGTTTTGTTACTCTCGGCCTGCCAGGCTTTTTTACGGGGAGCACAGCCTTTGGTCTTGTCAGGGGGTCCAGCAGGGTGACTCTTTGGGCCCTCTTCTTTTTGCTTTGGTCTTGCATCCCTTGATTTGAAAGATCCGGGACTCTTTTCCCTTGAGCTTGCAGGCTTGGTACTTGGACGACGGCACCATCGTTGGAGATACTTTGGTCGTGGGGAAGGTTTTGGAGCTGATTATGGAGGATGGTCCTCGCTTGGGTCTTCACCTTAATGTCGGAAAAACCGAGGTTTTTTTGGCCTAAGGAAGACCCTAGGAGTCGACTTCCGGGTGTTTCCCCCCCTGATATTTCTCGACCGCTACGTGGTGTCAAAGTTCTTGGTGGCCCCGTCAGTATCTGCCGTACTTTCAGCAGTGAGCTTGTGGCGAAGAGAGTTATGAGAACCATTGAGCTTATGGATTCGGTTGCCAGGATTGAGGACCCACAGTGCGAGCTGTTGTTACTTCGTGCTTGTGCCGGTATTTCTAAGCTTTCTTTCTCTTTGCGAACCTGTCCCCCTACGATCTTCGACTCGGCTAAGACCTTTGATGCGGCATTGCGATCTAGCCTGGAACGCATTGTCACCGCGTCCGGCCCCGGGTTTGGAGACTGGCAGTGGCGTCTTTCCATATTGCCCTTTAATTTCGTAGGGTTGGGTGTGTACAGCGCCGGGGATGTCCTGCACTATGCCTTTTTGGCTTCTCGCCTTCAGTCCTCGGAGTTACAGGCTATGCTCCTTCGGACTTCAGCTGTCTCTGCCCCCGGGCCGACCTTTGACCCGGCCTTGGCTCTGTTTAACGAGACCACCGGTTCCGACCTTTCCTGTAATCCTAGTGAGATCGCTGCCCCCAAACTCATGAAGAAATTGGCAGATATATATTTCACGAAGGTTGCTGCTTCCGTAGAATCGGTTTTCTCCTTGACTCGGCGACAGATGGCATAGTGGAAGTCTCTGCAGGGTGCTCACACGTCTGACTGGTTGCGCGCTGTACCCATCTCCGGGCTGGGGCAGACCATGAATGGGAGGACCTACCACTCTGTCCTTAGCTATCGGTTGGGTGTCTCTTTGTTCCCGGTGCCTAAGCCTTGTTCTGCCTGCTCCGGGTTTTTGTTGGGGATATTTTTGGGGACCATGCTGTGTCATGTGCTGGTACCGTTGGTATTAAGCATAGACATAACCTGGTTCGCGACACTCTTTTGGATATCTGCTTCTGATCTGGTATTTCGGCCGGTAGGGAGGTGGATGTCGGTTTGATTGATGGGCATGATAAGCCCCTACGCCCGGCGGATTTGCTTCTTTATTCCTGGGATAGGGGGTGTGATGTGTGTGTCGATCTGACGGGGTCGTCCCCATTGACTCAGTCTGCGATGTCGGATTTCCTACCTGGTCGTGCGGTTGTTGACGCTGCTCGGCGTAAATGCGCCAAGTATGGAGATTTGTGCACCAAGACTGGTTATGAGTTCCTGCCTTTCTCCTTCTCTTCACTTAGGGAGCTTGATGCAGAGGCTGTGGCGTTGCTCAAGCAGATTCAAAATTCTCCATCGCTCAGGATGCGGGGCCTCGTGCAGCTGCTTTTATTTTCACTAGACTTAGTTTTGCCACTGCTAGGGGAGTGGGTGCCCAGATAGTATCTCGGCTACCCACTAACTTCTTATAATTTGTTTCGTTATTAATGCAAGCTCCGGTTTTTATAAAATAATAATAATAATAATAATAATAATAATAATAATAATAATAATAGTGAGGAAATTAAGGATGCTGTTTTCCACATGGATATCAATAGTAGCCCTGGTATTGATGGCTTCTCAGCAGGGTTCTTTAAGTCTGCTTGAAATATTGTTGGGTCTGATTTTTGTAGAGCAGCAGCATGTTTCTTTAAGACAGGAAAAATGTCCAAACAGGCTAACTCTACCTTAATCTCCTTGATACCTAAAAAGCCTGGTGCAAGCAGTGTCTTAGATTTTAGACCTATTTCCTGCTGCACTGTGTTCGATCTACAACGCAATATCTAAGGTTCTTGCTAACATATTAAAAGGAGTTCTTCCTATTTTGATTGGTGAGGAACAAGCAGCTTTTGTCAAAGATAGAAGCATTTTTTTGAAAATATTCTGCTCTCTCAAGGGCTTGTTAAAGGGTACTCTAGGAAGTACCTTACACCTAGATGCCTAGTTAAAGTGGATATTAGAAAGGCTTTTGACTCCTTGCAATGGAGATTTATTGAGAAGATGCTTACTGGGTTTGGCTTCCCTCCTCTTTTTGTCAAGTGGATCATGGGGTGCATCTTTAATCCTTGGTATTCTTTTAACCTGAATGGTGGGATTGAGGGTTTCTTTCAAGGGAAGAGTGGAGTTCGACAAGGGGACCCATTATCTCCTTATATTTTTGTCCTCAGCATGGAAATATTGTCACAACAGCTCAGAAAGATTTGTCTTCAGACTAATGTTTCTTTTCACCCTAAATGCACCAAGCTTAATCTTACTCATTTGGTGTTTGCAGATGATTTGATGATTTTTTCTAGGGGTGATCTGCCTTCTGTGTTGGCCATAAAACATGCTTTGTCAGAGTTTGGTTTGGTCTCAGGACTATATGCTAATCCTGATAAGACGTGCATATATTTTGGGGGAGTTGATTTAGATGTGCAGGCCCTCATTTTAGAGCAAACCCACTTCAGTATAGGGCAATTTCCCTTTCGTTACCTTGGCATGCCTCTTAGTGATTCCAAGATTGCTGTCAGGATCTTTGATACTTTTATTCTGAAAATTCAAAGAGCTATTAATCATTGGTCTACCTCGTTTTTGTCTTATGCTGGCAAGATGCAGTTACTGAACTCTGTAGTTTTTGGCTTGGAGAATTTTTGGTGCTCTAGTGTATTGATACCTAAGTCAGTTCTTAAAAATGTGAATAAGCTATGCAAAGACTTTTTCTAGGGCATAAAGCCTGGGGAAAAAAGGTTTGTGTTCAAGAAATGGAAGGATATTTCTCTTCCCTTGAAGTATGGAAGGCTGAATATGAAGGACCTGGGGACTTGGAATAAAGCTCTTCTTGCTAAAGGGGTTTGGCAACTTTCTGAAGGGGTTGGAGGGCTTTGGATTAAGTGGTGTAATGCTTACTTTCTTAGCAACACATCCATTTGGAACTTGTCTTTTAAGGATCTTTACCCGGCAGCCATCAAAGACCTTATACATGTCAAGGACTATTGTATCAAATTGTGTGGTTCAGTGGAAAATGCTAGGCTCTTCTTAAAATCCTGCAGCTCTAGTGGAAAGTTTAAGGTGTCTTCTGCCTATCTAAAATTCTTAGAGGTGAGGTTGCAGCCTAAAGCAATACCTTATTCATCATTAATGGTTCCTAGCAGCAGAGTATTCCTAACTCTAGCAGCCCAACACAAACTACCTACGATGGATATGTATGCTCAGAGGGGTGTATGTATGATTAACAGATGCACTTTGTGTTTAAATGACAATGAAGACCATATCCATTTGTTCTTTAATTGCCCTGTTGCAAGGGAATTTTGGTCTAAGGTCACTCAGTGGATGGGGATTGTTGTCCCGTCTATTAACATCAGAAGGCTTATCAAGTGGAGTAGTGAATTCAGGCACAAGAAGCATTGAAGATACCCTTGGTTCCTCGTATGCCTAGCAGTTGCTGTCTCAATTGTATGAAAAGAACGAAATAAGAGGCTGTTTGTAGGGAAGTTTGTGTCTGTAGATGGTATGTTTGAGCAGCTGAAATTTATAGTGAGAGCTAGATTCATGTCGACTGATGTTAGTCCTAAATTTAGTAGGATATTAGCAAGTTTGGGTTGAAGTCTCTTAGTGAGTTAAATCTTTTTGCACAAAATGTAATTTCACATCAATGTATGAAATGATAAATTTTCTGCAAAAAAAAAGACAAATTAATAATCAATCAATCAACGCCAGGTGAGAGAACGCTTTCTCTCTCAAGAAATTCTCTGTAATTCGGTTACTCTGTAACTACTTTCTGAGCTTGACGCCATGGCTACTGCATCTAACAAACCTCGAGGTCGTGGAAGACCACCCACGATCTCCAAATCAACTGGAGATGGCTCTGATTCTCTTACTTCATTGACTGATGAAGAACAGCGCGCTACTTTTCAAATACAACTTCGCTCGAAAATGGCGGGAAGTTCAGGAAATCTCTCTAATTCCCTTGAACTCTCTGCAATGGATGATATTCGTCCGAAAGATGATGCTCAGGAACCTCCTGTGTGAGGTATTACTCTTTTGAATGACTTTATCTCAAATGCTCTTAGCAAGAGTTCGCGATCGAAGCAAAATAAGGAAAGTCACCATGATGACTTGATTTCTGATTCTAAGCTTGATAAATCAATGTTAAATCAATCTGATGTGCACTCTGAACCTTTGATTGCTGATCCTTCTGTTGAATTAAAAACCCCTAATTGTGAGCCATTAGAGCCTATTGTTCATAAGTAATGGTCAGAGGTTGCTAAGAATCGTGGTAAGGCTGGCATGGACCTGTACTATGATGAGTCATGTACTAATGCCACTGAAGTCACCCTTGACCTTACTGAATTTGAAGAAGCTCTAGGTAAATGGTCACTCACTCTTATGTGCCATGTAATTGGTACAAAACCTACCCTGCAAGGTATGAAGGATTATGTCACCAAAAACTGGGGTAGTATAGCCTTACCTTCTGTTCAGTTGTTCAAAAAAGGGTGGTTTAGCATGAGATTCTCCTCTCAGGATCAGTTGGATGTTGTTCTGAGGGGAGGACCACGGAAATATGGCCACTATTCTATGATACTGAAACAATGGTCACCCACCTTCTCCATGGATATGGAAAGGGTGTCCCTTGTCCTAGTCTGGGTTCTCTTTCATGATCTAGATCCTGTGCTTTGAACTGACTCAGTTCCGAGTGAATTGGCTAGCACGATTAGAAGACCATTATTTGCTGATCTCACTACTACTTGTCAAGCAAGAGTCTCTTTTGCTAGAGTCCTTGTCGAAGTTGATGTCTCTAAAGATCTCCCTGAGTATATTCCTATAAATGCCCCTCTGCTTGGTCACTTTACACAGCTCATTGAATATGAATGGGTTCCCTACTATTGTAAAGAATGTGGGAAAGGCATCTCCAAGATACTTGTAAGAAGAGGAAAAAGCAGGCTGCTCAAACTAAGGTGAAACAGGTCTACGTTCCTGTTAAACCTGGTGTAGGGAAGGTATCAGCAGGAACCTCTGAGGATGCTCAGATTGAGATAGAACAGCAGGAAAAAGGAGTTGTAAAGTCTCCTATGGATTCTTCTCCCACAATGTCTGTTGTGCAGGAGGACAAGGTCTCTGTATTCCTTGAACAAGGGAAGGAAAAAAGGCTATAAGACTCCTGAAAATCACTCATTACTTAGAGTAAGAACCCAAGAAATTAATACCGCTAACAGGTTTGCTACTTTGGAGAAGTTGGCAACTGATGCTAACCCCTCGACTACACAGGAATCTGTGACTCTTATACATGAAGTATGTGGAAATCAGCAGGCTATTGCTGCTAGTATAGAGGATATCTCATCCCCAATCCCTCCAGATAAATGATTATTTCTTCTTGGAATGTGAGAGGAGGGAATGACCCTTTGAAACAGGCTGATATTGCAAACATTTTTAGGGTCAATAGGATTGATGTGTTTGGTATCTTGGAGACGAGAATTAAAAAAACACAAGGCTAAGGCTGTTATATCTAAATTTTTTCAAGGTTATCAAGTAGCTTGCAACTATGTTAATCATTCCAATGGAAGGATATGGGTTGTTTGGAAAGCTTCTACTGTTTCTGTCACTATTCTTGCTACGGATGCTCAATTTATGCACTGTAAAGTCGTTCATTTTTCTACCAATTCTACTATGGAAGTGACATTTGTTTATGGGAGTAATGATGCCAGTACAAGGGAATTATTATGGGATGGTCTACTCAATAATAGCCATACTACTCTCCCCTGGACTTTCCTTGGAGATTTTAATGTTGTACGACAGGATGATGAGATAATTAGTGATACACCTCCTATTTTAACTGAAATGATGGACTTTAATAATGCTATAGTCTTTGTTCTCTCACTGAGCTCCCTTGTTAAGCTTGCCATTTTACATGGACTAATAAGCAGGATGTTTAATCCAGGGTTTGGTCTAGGCTGGATAGAGCTTTGTTTAATCAAGCTTGGATGGCTGATTTCTTGCTCTCTTCAGTCTCTTGCCTTCCCCCTGGTATTTCTGATCACTCGCCTTTATTACTAACTGTGTTTAAGGAGGAATCTCACATTGCTCGGTTCAGTTTTCTGAACTGTTGGACCAGTCACCCTAAGTTCATATCGATAGTTTCTGAGGCTTGGGCTAGCAGATCAGCTGGGACTGCATCTTTCATCCTATTTGAGAAATTGAAATCTGTACGAAGAGGCCTATTATTGATGCATAAATCTTCTTACTCTGACATATCTGCAGGGGTCAAAGCAGCTGAATCTACTCTTCAGGACTGGCAGAGAAAGATGCAGTTTAATCCTCTTTCTTCTTCTTTATTGGAGGGGGGAAGAATTTTACTGCAAACCTATAAAGAATTGCGACAAGCAGAACTAAGTATTTTGCAGCAAAAAGCAAAGATTGATGGCATAAACCTCAATGACTGCTCCACTAAATTCTTTCACGCAAAATTCAAGAGAGGAAATTTTCTCAATTCATTGGTGTTATTGAAGATAGACAGGGAATGGAACACAAAGGGCCAGCTAGAGTTGGTGCAACTTTTGTCGATTACTATAACTCCTTACTGGGTTCTTCTGTTGATGTTCAGAGCATTGACAAATATTTTATAGCAGGTGGTGACACTGTTCAGGATCATGAATGGACTGCTCTCACTGCAATGCCTTCTTTGTCAGAAATTAAGAGTACCCTTTTCATGATTGGAGCTCACAAAAGCCCTGGACCCGATGGCTTCTCTGCTGAATTCTTTAAGGCAGCGTGGCCCATTGTTGGACAAGAGTTTTCTAATGTGATATTGGAATTTTTTAAAACTGGGAAGACGGGTAAGCAAGCCAGTACTACCCTCATCACACTAATTCCTAAAAAGCAAACCTGTACTACAGTGATGGACTACAGGCCAATAGCCTGTTGTACAACAATATACAAGACTATCACAAAAATTCTTGCTAATAGGTTGAAAGCAGTCCTTCCCTCTATTGTTGGACCTGAGCAGGCTGCGTTTGTCTCTGGGAGGAATATTCATGATCATATTGTGCTATCTCAGGCACTCATTAAGGGGTATAGGTGAACATTACTCTCCCCTTGATGCCTCATGAAAATAGACATAAGGAAGGCATTTGACTCCTTCCAATGGAGTTTTATTCAGGAAATGTTGGTTTCACTTCATTTTCCTCCTCAATTTGTGACCTGGATTATGAGTTGTGTATCCGGAGCTTGGTACTCCTTGAAGCTCAATGGTGGCGTTGTTGGTTTCTTCAAAGGAAAGAGTGGTATTCGGCAAGGAGATCCAATCTCCCCTTACCTCTTTGTCCTTAGTATGGAAATCCTCTCTCGATATCTTCGTCAACAGAAGCATTTACCTAATGTCTCCACACATCCCAAGTGCGCTAAACTCTTCTTGAATCATCTAGTGTTCGCTGATGATCTCATGATTTTCATGAGGGGTGATGTGCCGTCGGTTCTAGCAGTCAAAGAAAGCTTAAATGATTTTGCTTCATACTCCGGTCTTAAAGTTAACGCTGAGAAATCAGATATATATTTTGGAGGTGTGTCAACTCAGATAAAGGGGCTTATTCTTGCTGCATCTGGATTCACTGAAGGGCGATTTCCTTGTCGATATCTAGGCATGCCACTTAATGACTCAAGAAACAATTTTGTGCAGTTTAGTTCGTTGATTACTAAACTGCAGAACTCTGTGTTGCACTGGTCTAACCAGTTCCTCTCTTTTGCGGGCAGAGCATAGCTAATCAATTCCATCATATTTGGGGTTGCGAATTACTGGTGCGCTACAGCTTTGCTCCCTCAGAACGTCCTTAAAGCTATCAAAAGAATTTGTAAGGAAGATATTGCTAAGTGGATTTGGCAGATTCAATAATAGGAAGATGGGGTACAAGAGTTGGAAGAGTATTTGCTCCCCTTGGTCGGAAGGCGGATTCAATATTAAGGAATTACTGGCTTGGAACAAAACGCTTATTGCTAAGTGGATTTGGCAGATTATAACTCATCACAAGAGCCTTTGGACTCACTGGTTCAATGTTTATGTCTTGCAAAACAAATCCATTTGGGACCTGCGAACCAGAGATGCTTTCTCTGACACTATTAGGGGCATCATCCATGTTAAAGATGAGATTATTTTGCGGGAAGGTAGTCCTGATCTTGGTCTCAAACTAATCCAGATTTGGGGCTGCAATGATAAATTCAGTACATAGAAGGCATACGCGTGGTTCAAGGATAAATATCAGGTTTTATCAGGCTATCGAGCTCTCTCTTCTACTGTGATACTACCTAAGCACAGGTTTATTTCATCTCTGGCCTTACAGGAGCGAGTCCCTACAGTTGATGTTATTCAAGGGAGGGGTTTTTCTCTTCCTAATAGATGTATCCTTTGTAGAAATGCTAGTGAAACGCACAAACATCTCTTTTTCGATTGCTCTTATTCTACTGAGGTTGCTGCACTTTCTAGTGCATGGATGGATAGACCTTGGCACCTCTCTAGCCTTCATGATACTGGTAGACGTCTTCACTTCTTGCCTGCGTGACACAATTGGCTTGCTGATTGGCGAAAAGCTATTCTCTCAGGGCTTGTCTATGTTTTATGGAAAGAAAGGAATACGAGACTCTTTGCAGGAACGGAACAGCCTGCAACTCAATGCTTTGCTCTCTTGAGGAATATTGTTTGTATTAGAATGCATTCTAAATACCCATATATGTCTCAGTTTAATAGCTAATGGGGTCATAATGGTTCTATTTTTTGTCCTTTGCTTATGCAAGTCCCGGTTTTGCTTGTAAGCTTATTCTCTTTTTCTACCCTTGAAGGATGAATAAAGAGTTCTAACATTCTTACAAATAATAAAAATAATAATAATAATAATAGTAATAGTAATAATAGTAATAGTAGTAATAGTAATAGTAATAGTAATAATAGTAATAATAGTAATAATAGTTATAATAATACTAACAACAACAACAACAACAACAACAACAACAACAACAACAACAACAACAACAACAACAACAACAACAACAATAATAATAATAATAATATCAAATTTAAGAAAGATAGTCCTAAGTTCTCTAGGATTTTGAGTATGTTGGCTTGATGTAAGCTAGTGTGATAGCCTTTTTTGCAACTCTGTAATTTCCTTCTCAATTGAATGAAATGATGATTTTTTGCAAAAAAAAAAATAAAAAAAAAATAAAAAATAAAAATAATAATATTACTCAGAACTCCTTCTGCCTTAGTGCAGTTTATGGAATGAATGATGGGAGAGATATAGTAGGGCTTTGGGATTTCCTTAATTCCTTTTCTACTTCTGATCCCTGGATGGTTTTAGGGGATTTTAATGTGGTGAGATGTCCTGAGGAGAAATTAGGTCCTAATCCACCTGATTTACAGGATATGCTTGATTTTAATGTCTGTCTTCTTAATTGCTCCTTGGATGATATGCATAGTTCAGGGTGTAATATGACCTGGACAAACAAGCAAGAGCCTAGTTCTAGAGTGTGGTCTAAGCTTGATAGGGTTCTTATTAATCCTAGTTGGAGTACTAAATATCCTGATTCCTTTGCTACAATGGCTGAATCTGGGATTTCTGACCACTCTCCTATAATAGTTGACATTGCCAAGGGACAGGTTTTCGGGAAATCTTTTAGCTTCCTTAACTACTGGTGTGATCATGTTGATTACTCTTCAGTTGTTCAGGCTGCTTGGAAGACAAAAATCAATGGTTCACCCATGTTTAGGCTTTTCTCAAAGCTCAAAGTAGTTAAAAAAGCTTTACAGGCTTTTCATAAGGAACACTTCTCTAAATTCTCTTCTAATGTTTTGGAGGCTAAGCAGGACCTGATAGCTTGCCATAATAAGTTGTAGAAGGACCCTTTCTCTCTTGACCTCATGAATGAAGAGAAGCTTCTTTCTGATAACTATTCCACATTTAAGAAGGCTGAAGTCTCTATGCTTCAGCAAAGGGCTAAGGTCAAGCATATACAGCTTACTGATTGTTCCTCCAAATATTTTTTCTCAAAAATCTCTGAAAGGAAGGCTCAACAGATGATGGGTTCGATTAATGATGCACAAGGTAATGTTAGAAAAGAATCCAAAGAAGTTACACAAGCTTTTCAGGAATATTATACCAATCTGTTAGGTCAAAATACTCCTGTGGAGCAATTATCCCATCTTTCAGGTGGATTATTACCTGAGTCATACAGAAGTCTTATTGCTCCTATTTCTCCACTTGAGATCAGAACTGCTATTTTCCAAATGGACTCTAACAGTAGTCCTGGGATTGATGGTTTCTCAGCTGGATTTTTTAAATCTGTGTGGCATATTGTTGGGTCTGATTTTTGTGAAGCTGTGGATTCTTTCTTCAAGACAGGTAAAATGTCTAAGCAGGCTAATTCTACTCTTATTTCTCTCATCCCAAAGAAACCTAATGCTAGTAGTGTGATGGACTTCAGACCTATTTCATGCTGTACTGTTTTCTATAAAGCCATCTCCAAGGTCTTGGCTAACAGAATTAAAGAAGTCATGCCTTTTCTTGTTGGTGAAGAGCAGGCTGCTTTTCTCAAAGATAGGAGCATTTTTTAAAATGTCTTACTGTCTCAGGCTTTGGTTAAGGGTTATGGTAGGAAATATTTGACTCCTAGAAGTTTAATTAAAGTGGATATCAGGAAAGCCTTTGATTCATTATAATGGAAATTTATTGAGCAAATGCTTGAGCAGCTGAACTTTCCCCCTCTGTTTATCAAATGGATAATGGGTTGTGTGCAGAATCCCTGGTACTCATTCAAGATTAATGGTGGTGTGGTAGGTTTTTTTCAAGGAAGGAGTGGAATTAGGCAAGGGGATCCCCTTTCCCCCTACCTCTTTGTTCTTAGTATGGAGGTTCTGTCTAAAAGGTTGAGGCTTATATGTCAAGATACTAATGTTTCTTTTCACCCTAAGTGTGTTAAAACCAACCTTACACACCTGATATTTGCTGATGATCTTATGATCTATACTAGAGGTGATCTTCCCTTTGTTATGGCTGTTAAGAAAGCTTTAGATGAATTTGGTTCTCTATCTGGTCTGTGTGCAAATAAGGAGAAAACTAACATCTATTTTGGAGGAGTTCTTCTTGATTTGCAGCAGACTATCTTAGCTGATTCTGGTTTCAGTCCAGGTACTTTCCCTTTTAAGTACCTTGGGATGCCCCTTAGTGATTCCAGGGTAACTGTCAAGCTTTTTGACCCTCTTGTCCTTAAAGTTCAGAATGCAATTTCACATTAGTCTAATCAATGTCTTTCTTATGCTGGTAAGCTCTAACTGATCAACTCTATTGTGTTTGGGGTGGAGAATTATTGGTGCTCTTGTGCTATGTTGCCCAAGTCAGTTATTTCTGCTATTAATAAGCTTTGCAAGGACTTCTTCTGGGGTATACAGCCTGGGAGTAGGAGATTGTTGTTTAAAAAATGGCACGATATATGTGCTCCTTGGAATAAGGGTGGTTTTAATGTAAAAAATCTAGAGGCTTGGAACAAAGCGCAACTGGCTAGGTGGACTTGGCAGCTATCTGAGGGTGTAGGGGGAATTTTTGTGAGATGGTGTAAGGACTACATTCTTCATGAAGATTCAATTTGGTTTCTCACATTCAAAGAGTTTTATCCTTCTACTATCAAAAACATCATAGTCTTGAAAGATCAATGCATTGTAATGTGTGGTTCTGCTCAGAATGCTAGGAATTTCCTGAAGTCCTGCAGTATTAATGATAAGTTCAAAGTTGCAAAGGCTTATGACAGGTTTAGGGGTCCTTTGCTATCTGGTTTCTCTAAATCTTTAGCAAGCTCTTCTCTAATCTCTCCTAATAGTAAGGTGGTTCTATCTCTGGCGTATCAGCAAAAACAACCCACTGTAGACCAGTATGCTAAGAGAGGTATATGTCTGGTTAACAGATGCATTTTGTGTACTGCAAACGCAGAGGATCATCAGCATCTCTTTTTGGGATATAGTCCAGAAATGGATGGGTGTTGTTATTCCTGGTTCTCAGCTCAGATTAGCAATAAAATGGCATCAGCATCCCAGCCACAAGAAGCATTGGAAGTCTCTTTGGGTGCAAAACTGTATAGCAGCTACTGTACATGACATCTAGAATGAACGAAACAAGAGGATTTTCACTTATCAGTTTTCATCTTTAGAAACTGTATTTGCACAGATTTGCTTTGCTGTTTGTACTAGATTGAAGGGTCATGCTACCAATCCTAAAATTTTGAGGATTTTAGACTACTTAGATGCTCATTGATGTATCCATAGTGAGGTAGTTTTTTGCATAAACTTGTAATTTCACTTCTCATGAAATGAAATGATAATTTTTCTGCAAAAAAAAAAATAAAAAAAATAAAAAAAATTAATAATAATAATAATAATAATAATAATAATAATAATAATAATAATAATAATAATAATAATAATAATAATAATAATCATTTTTTCGTCTCCAAGATACCAAACACATCAATCCTATTGACCCTCAAATTTTTTGCAATATCAGCCTGTTTCAGAGGGTCATTCTCTCCTCTCACATTCCAAGAAGAATAATCATTTATCTGTAGGGATAGTGGGTGAGATATCCTCTATACTAGCAGCAATAGCCTGCTGATTTCCACATACTTCATGTATAAGAGTCACAGATTCCTGTGTAGTCGAGGGGTTAGCATTAGTTGCCAACTTCTCCAAAGCAGCAAACCTGTTAGTAGTATTAATTTCTTGGGTTCTTACTCTAAGTAATGAGTTATTTGCAGGAGTCTAATAGCCTTTTTTCCTTCCCTTGTTCAAGGAATGCAGAGACCTTGTCCTCCTGCACAACATACATTGTGGGAGAAGAATCCATAGGAGACTTTACAACTCTTTTTTCCTGCTGTTCTATCTCAATCCGAGCATCCTCAGAGGTTCCTGTTGATACCTTCCCTACATCAGGTTTAACAGGAATGTAGACCTGTTTCACCTTAGTTTGAGCAGCCTGCTTTTTCCTCTTCTTACAAGTATCTTGGAGATGCCCAAGTTTCCCACATTCTTTACAATAGTAGGGAACCCATTCATATTCAATGAGCTGTGTAAAGTGACCAAGCAGAGGGGCATTTATAGTAATATACTCTGGGAGATCTTTAGAGACATCAACTTCGACAAGGACTCTAGCAAAAGAGACTCTTGCTTGACAAGTAGTAGTGAGATCAGCGAATAATGGTCTTCCAATCGTGCTAGCCAATTTACTCAGAACTGAGTCAGTCCAAAGCACAGGATCTAGATCATGAAAGAGAACCCAGACTGGGACAAGGGACACCCTTTCCATATCCATGGAGAAGGTGGGTGACCATTGTTTCAGTATCATAGAATAGTGGCCATATTTCCATGGTCCTCCCCTCAGAACAACATCCAACTGATCCTGAGAGGAGAATCTCATGCTAAACCACCCTTTTTTGAACAGCTGAACAGAAGGTAAGGCTATACTACCCCCATTTTTTGGTGACATAATCCTTCATACCTTGCAGGGTAGGTTTTGTACCAATTACATGGCACATAAGAGTGAGTGACCATTTACCTAGAGCTTCTTCAAAATCAGTAAGGTCAAGGGTGACTTCAGTGACATTAGCACATGACTCATCATAGTACAGGTCCATGCCAGCCTTACCACGATTCTTAGCAACCTCTGACCATTGCTTATGAACAATAGGCTCTAATGGCTCACAATCAGGGGTTTTCAATTCAACAGAAGGATCAGCAATCAAAGGTTCAGAGTGCACATTAGATTGATTTAACATAGATTTATCAAGCTTAGAATCAGAAATCAAGTCATCATGGTGACTTTCCCGATTTTGCTTCGATCGCGAACTCTTACTAAGAGCATTTGAGATAAAGTCATTCAAAAGAGTAATACCTCACACAGGAGGTTCCTGAGCATCATCTTTCGGACGAATATCATCCATTGCAGAGAGTTCAAGGGAATTAGAGAGATTTCCTGAACTTCCCGCCATTTTCGAGCGAAGTTGTATTTGAAAAGTAGCGCGTTGTTCTTCATCAGTCAATGAAGTAAGAGAATTAGAGCCATCTCCAGTTAATTTGGAGATCTTGGGTGGTCTTCCACGACCTCGAGGTTTGTTAGATGTAGTAGCCATGGCGTCAAGCTCAGAAAGTAGTTATAGTGTAACTGAGACTCTTTGCAGGAACGGAACAGCCTGCAACTCAATGCTTTGCTCTCTTAAGGAATATTATTTGTTTTAGAATGCATTCTAAATACCCCTATATGTCTCAGTTTAATAGCTAATGGGGTCATAATGGTTCTATTTTTTGTCCTTTGCTTATGCAAGTCCCGGTTTTGCTTGTAAGCTTGTTCTCTTTTTCTACCCTTGAAGGATGAATGAAGAGTTCTAACATTCTTACAAATAATAATAATAATAATAATAATAATAATGTTCCGGTATAGAAAAAGGTCCCTGACCTTGGGCTTCGCGGTTCTCCTCGGCTCCGGGTGCGTGCCGACGGTGATCCTGCAAGGTGAACTCCGGGCCCGGGGTAACCCCCGGGGCAGAGCCTCCGACGCTCAAGTCAGTAAAATGTATGACTGAATATAGATATTTAGGGAGGTAGAGAGAGCATAGAGAGGAATATGTGTGAATGAATCCCCCCTTCCCCTTACCCTCAGTGGGGTATTTATAGGGGAAAGGATATAGTAGGGTGATGTCACCCATGACATCAGCATGGTGATCAGTAGAGAAGTCTCTCTGATTCAGTTAATGACTACCCGTAAGGGGGGTTGTCTGATAGGGGTTCGACCTCTTGGGTCGGCTAGGACCCAGTTGGGCCTTCTCAGTCCCGGGAGTCGGGCCTATGCGTTTGGGGGTTTTATCCCCCATCAATTTGCCCTCAGCGGAGTCGGATACTGAGTATGCGTCTGGTGTCAAGCATGGTTGGACCGACAAACTGAATTACGGACTTTGCTTTTTATGCAAAGCCAGGTACTCATTAGGCCTTGTTCGCGCGTCTTCCCTAGCTTCATCTGGACTCTGTCAGGGCGTCAAAGGTCGTGCCTTTTGTGTACTCGGAGGTGTACATGGGTTTTATCATTCTATACATGACTAGGTAATCACTAAGCCCTGTGATCAACGCTCATGCCCTGGTATATCTCATACGGATGTGTCAGGGTGCTAGAGGCCTGCCAGGGTAGTCTACGGACCTTGTCTAGGTATTGGGGGCCGTGCCCCTTGCCTGTTTGGAGGCAGACATAAGGACTTATGCTTAAATCCAAGCCTGGGTATTTAATTTTTACGCCTTGTTGGTTGGCGGTCTTGGCTCGGCCAATCTATGAGCTCTGGTCGAAGTGCGATATTGGCTCGACTAATCTATGAGCTTTGGTCGAAGCTCGAGAAACGTGCCTCCTGCCTGCTCTGATGTAGGCAGAATGACTTATATTTTTTTTACAAGGCCAAGTATTCATTAGGCCTTGTTAATCGAATGGCCTACCTCGACCGATCACTGAACCTGGCCGAAGTTCGATAGCCATGCCCCCTGCATGTTTGACGCACACAGAAGGACTTATGTTTTATACAAAGTTGAGTGTGCCTCAAGCCTTGCTGGTTCGGCTTTGCCGCCTGGCCCGACCCTGATTTCTGGTCGAAGTCCAGGGGGCCTGCCCCCCGCCTGTTCAGAGGTAGGCAGAGGGACTCATGGTTCGGCACGTGGGGCCCGGCCTGACCCTGGCTTCTGGTCGAAGTCCAGGGGCCCTGCCCCCTGCCTGCCTAGAGGTAGGCAGAGGGACTCATGGTTCGGCTCATGGAGTCCGGCCTAACCCTGGCTTCTCGTCAAAGTCCAGGGGGCCTGCCCCTGCCTGCCCAGAGGCAGGCATATGGACTTGTGGTTCGGCGCATGGGACCCGACCTGACCCTGACTTCTTGCCGACGTCCAGAGGGCCTGCCCCCTGCCTGCCCAGAGGTAGGTAGAGGGACTCATGGTTCGGCTCATGAGGCCCGGCTTGACCCTGACTTCTGGTCGAAGTACAGGGGGCCTTCCCCCTGCCTGCCTAGAGGCAGGCAGAGGGACTTGTGGTTCGGCGCATGGGGCCCGGCTTGACCCTGGCTTCTGGGCGAAGTCCAGGGGGCCTGCCCCCTACCTGCCCAGAGCTAGGCAGAGGGACTTATCGTTCGGCGCGTGAGGCCCGACTTGACCCTGGCTTCTGGTCGAAGTCCAGGGGGCCTGCCCCCTGCCTGCCCTGAGGTAGGCAGGAGGACTAATCGTTCGGCTCATGGAGCCTGGCCTGTCCCTGGCTTCTGGTCGAAGTCCAAGGGGCCTGCCTAGAGGTAGGTAGAGGGACTCATGGTTCGGCACGCGGGGCCCGGCCTGACCCTGGCTTCTTGCCGAAGTCCAGAGGGCCTGCCCTCTGCCTGCCCAGAGGTAGGCAGAGGGACTCATGGTTGAGCTCATGGGGCCCGGCCTAACCCCGACTTCTGGTCGAAGTCCAGAGGGCCTACCCCCTGCCTGCCTAGAGGTAGTTAGAGGGACTTGTGGTTCGGCGGATGGGGCCTGGCCTGACCCTGGCTTCTGGTCGAAGTCCAGGGGGCCTGCCCCCTGCCTGCCCAGAAGTAGGCAGAGGGACTTATGCTCTGTACAAATGTGTATCAATCCTTATTTTTTTGTTGGGGGGTCTACTTTCTCTGGGTTTTGCAACAGGGGCTCCTCCCCTATTGCCCCTGCCCATTAGCTATGAGGGTAATGAATAGGTGATGGGTAAATATTAGTCTTGTCTGCGTAGAATTCCACATGGTTGGCGGACCTATGCGGTCTCTGTAGACGTCGAGGTTGGGCTGTAAGTCGGCTATGCAGTATCTTGGCCGAGCCGTAAGTCGGCAGGGCGAACCGTAAATCGGCAGGGCAACATCTTGGCCGAGCCGTAGGTCGGTAGGGCCGAGTCGTAAATCGGCAGGGCCGGACCGTAAATCGGTAGGGCAGCATCTTGGCCGAGCCGTAGGTCGGCTGGGCCATGTCTCTGTCAAGCTAAAAACATTGAGCTCATTTGTTACCCATTTCTGTGACTTATCTTCACCATTTTTCGGGTAAATTTTTTGAGGAGTTTTTTGGAAATTTTTATAATGGAGCAAAAAGTTGGGTCATTTTTTATCTCACAACTTCTACAATTTTTGGCTAATTTTTGTGAAGTATTTGTGAATTTTCTGTGGTGGGACGGAAAAATTGGGTCATTTTTGTGACTCCTTTTGTTGGGATAACACGATGAAATTTCTAAGAGGTTGGGCTCAATTTGCCTCAAAATAGGCAAGAGGGCCGCGCTATTTTCCCCCACATAAACTCTCTTATGAATCATAATCTTGGCCTGATATGTAAATTGATTCGGACACCCTACATGGAACATTTGCATCATTCTTTCTTACTGGACCAATGCAGACCTTGGGCCTTCAATCTTGACATATGCAAGTGGCTTGTCACGTACATATTTTCACATTGGTATTACCATTGTACTTCAATTCCATATGCTCACCTCTCTTGAATTCTAAAGTTGTTGTCCTTCGCACATTTTGCAATATCATTAGTATAAGATCGATCATGCAAAGCTGCTAACTATCTGACTTGATCATGTGCCTTCCATCCAATGCGTCACTAATGAATCAAATGGATATGGTTGGCGCGGCCTCTTCTTGGCTTGACTTGATGGCGTTTTAAAGAAAACAAACCGAGATGGGAGCTTGGCTTGGGACCGTGATAGAGATGGTAGTCGGTCAGCCTGACTACTTCGGTGAGGTTCCTGGTGAGGTTCTCCCCTCTCTTGACTTGGCCAAAACACTGGTTAATTTGCTACCTGGTCGGATTGATACTTTGTCCGAGGCCGAACCAGAATATAGGCCGACATATAATATAATATTATGTCTCACTGGTTTTCTCATCCATGTAGATGAGGTGGAATGTTGACTCGTGTGGCCAACTTAAGTGGCACGCCGACTCAGGCGGCATGCCGACTTAGGTGGCCGACCAAAGCTAATCATTCGCTGACTTGGTCGGCCGGCCCAGCACAAGGACTCAGGCGGCCGACCCAAGTAGAATATGCAAGTAACGAGCCTGATTTCAGTCTTCTCTTTTAACATGTTTCTTTTTCCGTTTTCAACATGTAGTACCTGCCCCGCTCTTCAATCGGGCTTTCAGTGGAGCTTCTCGGGCCAACTCGTGAGTGGAATTTACTCTTGCAGCCCTTTACTGGTGGGTACATTTTTTTTGATTTTTTTGACTAATTTTCTCTAATCTGTGTCACAGTCTCCATTGAGAAGGACGGAGATGGCCTGGCGTTCTTCATGATCCTGAGACACCGACTTGGACGGTTGACCTGATCGTCGCTACTTCGATGAAATGATCATGAATATACTTGTATTACTTCCTTGCCTCCACTCTTGAATTGAGCTCTTTCGAGGGCCGATTCGAGAGTGAATATTACTCAAACATGTACGTTGTGCCATTCTCTTTGTAACTCTTCGGATTTCCCAGGTATAATAAGATTGGGTCTTGAATGATAAATCTATCTCCTTTTCCGCACCAATATTTGAGCATGCTTTTATGACACATCTTGAATAGATGAGAGTCCAAATATATGTGCACTAATTGAGTCTATCCTTACTCTTTATCTCGGTTGCCATTTTTGTTAGCTAGCACAAAATAATCAACTTCACCTTCTTTCATTCGTTTCCTCAAACACCATGTATGCATTACTCAAGGACTTCTTTGAGCTCCGAGTAACAACTCTTCCCTCATAACCAACATAAAATTGGGTTAAGTGACCCAAAATCGACACACACAACAGCAAACCCACAATCAATAGTGGAATAAGGTGAAATCCTCAAGTCCACCCACCATATTAAAACAATGATTAACAAGCTTCAAAATAGGCGCAAAGAAGTGTGTATGAAAAGTAGAAGTGGCTAATTACCACTTGGAAATTCCAAGATTGCAAGACCGAACTCACCACTGCTCCGTTGAACCGTACCGTGATTCTCGTCGGTTAGTCAGGATCAAGAACGCAGTCAGCCATAGGTGGTCCGACGTCGTGGTGATGTTTAGCTTCAGTATGAGTGCTCGGGTTGACTGCAGACATGGCGGATAGATGACTCGGTCAAAGACTGTCTCGGTCTCGATCTCGATCGGGAAGACCGAAGATGGCCGAGAGTTTCTCAGAAACTTTTGTTGACATGATGTCAAATTCTATTGGTACACTCTTGCTGACCCATCATTTTGTTTTCCCACAAAATTGTGTTGAAAAATGAATCAGCATGAAAATTTTCATGGAACCCCAATCTTCAATAAAATATAGTAGAACCATGACTCTATTGAATCTAATTACGTAGGAATTTTGTTCCATGCGAAATCTCTTTTCCTAGTAAATTCGATCGAAAAAATGTGATGACCGGAATCGTTGATCTATATCCAAGATGAATATTAGATCTAAAATTGTATTTGGGAGTGGTTGATTTTTGTGTGGATCTTCGTGAGCACAACCGTTCTCCCCACAGACGGCGCCAAATTGTTCCGGTATAGAAACAGGTCCCTGACCTTGGGCTTCGCGGTTCTCCTCGGCTCCGGGTGCGTGCCGACGGTGATCTTGCAAGGTGAACTCCGAGCCCGGGGGGAACCCCCGGGGCTGAGCCTCCGACGCCCAAGTCAGTAAAATGTATGACTGAATATAGATATTTAGGGAGGTAGAGAGAGCATAGAGAGGAATATGTGTGAATGAATCCCCCCTTCCCCTCACCCTCAGTGGAGTATTTATAGGGGAAAGAATATAGTAGGGTGATGTCACTCATGACATCAGTATGGTGATCAGTAGAGAAGTCTCTCTGAGTCAGTTAATGACTACCCGTAAGGGGGGTCGTCTGATAGGGGGTTCGGCCTCTAGGGTCGGCTAGGACCCAGTTGGGCCTTCTCAGTCCCGGGAGTCGGGCCTATGCGTTTGTGGGCCCATGCTTTCCTCGTCTGGCGTTGCCCCTTACACGGCTGATACTCTGCAGGCGTTAAAAGATAAGCACCCCTCTGTTCCGCCCCCTTCCATGCCACCTTTGCCTGCCGCTCACCCTCAGCTCGTCGCGTCCTCGACCGTCGTGTTGGATATGATCAGGAGTTTTCCGCGGGGCACTTCTTGTGGACGGGACGGTTTTCGTGCCCAACATCTTCTGGATTGTTTGAGCGGGGCCGCAGTTGCTATCTCGGATGATCTGATCACCTCTATCACTAGGGTGGTTAACCCGTTTCTCGAGGTCAGATGCCCGCAGGTTCTCAGTGAGTACATCGCTAGTGCTCCGCTCACCCCGCTTGTTAAACCAGGTGGTGGGGTCCGTCCTATTGCTGTGGGCACGGTTTGGAGACGCCTTGTCTCCAAGGTTGGGGCTGTTCTGATTGGTCCGTCGCTTTGCGGGTATTTTGAGGGCCTCCAGTTTGGAGTCGGGGTTTCTGGTGGGGGAGAGGCCAATTTGCACGCCTTGAACCGGTTTGTTGAGGATCGTGGTGGGGACGTGGGCCTTTCCATGCTTTTGGTTGACTTCCAGAATGCTTTTAATTTGGTCGACCGGGAGGTCATGTTGCGCGAGGTTCGCCGTTGTTTCCCTGTTCTTTCCCGCTGGGTCGAGTTTTGCTACTCTCGGCCTGCCAGGCTTTTCTACGGGGAGCACAGCCTTTGGTCTTGTCAGGGGGTCCAGCAGGGTGACCCTTTGGGCCCTCTTCTTTTCGCTTTGGTCTTGCATCCCTTGATTTGCAAGATCTGGGACTCTTTTCCCTTGAGCTTGCAGGCTTGGTACTTGGACGATGGCACCATTGTTGGGGATACCTTGGTCGTGGGGAAGGTTTTGGAGCTGATTATGGAAGATGGTCCTCGCTTGGGCCTTCACATTAATGTCGGAAAAACTGGGGTTTTTTGGCCTAAGGAAGACCCTAGGAGTCGACTACCGGGTGTTTTCCCTCATGATATTTCTCGACCGCTGCGTGGTGTCAAAGTTCTTGGTGGACTTGTCAGTATTTGCCGTGCTTTCAGCAGTGAGGTTGTGGCGAAGAGAGTTTCGAGAGCCATTGAGCTTATGGACTCGGTTGCCAGGATTGAGGACCCTCAATGCGAGCTGTTGTTACTTCGTGCTTGCGCCGATATTTCTAAGCTTTTTTTCTCTCTGCGTACCTGTCCCCCTTCGGTCTTCGACTCGGCTCAGACCTTTGACGCGGCTTTGCGGTCTAGCCTGGAACGCATTGTCACCGCGTCCGGCCCCGGGTTCGGGGATTGGCAGTGGTGTCTTTCCACACTGCCCTTTAATTTCGGAGGGTTGGGTGTTTACAGCGCCGGGGATGTCCGGCACTATGCCTTTTTGGCATCTCGCCTTCAGTCCTCTGAGTTGCAGGCTTTGCTCCTTCGGCCTTCAGCCGTCTCTACTTCCGGGCCGAGCTTCGATGCGGCCTTTGCTCTGTTTAGCGAGACCATCTCCGTAATCCTAGTGAGATCGCTGCCCCCAAACTCATGAAGAAATTGGCAGATATATATTTCACGAAGGTTGCTGCTTCGGTAGAATCGATTTTCTCCTTGACTCGGCGACAGGTGGTTTTGTGGAAGTCTCTGCAGGGTGCCCACACGTCTGACTGGTTGCGCGCTGTACTCATCTCTGGGCTGGGGCAGACCATGAATGGGAGGACCTACCGCTCTGTTCTTAGCTATCGGTTGGGTGTCCCTTTGTTCTCGGTACCTAAGCCTTGCTCTGCCTGCTCCCGGGTTTGTGTTGGGGACATTTTTGGGGACCATGCTGTGTCGTGTGCTGGTACCGTTGGCATTAAGCATAGACATAACCTGGTTCGCGACACCCTTTTGGATATCTGCTTCCGATCTGGTATTTCGGCCGGTAAGGAGGTGAATATCGGTTTGATTGATGGGCACGACAAGCCCCTTCGCCCGGCGGATTTACTTCTGTATTCCTGGGATAGGGGGCGCGATGTGTGTGTCGATCTGACAGGTTCGTCCCCTTTGACTCAGTCCGCGATGTCCGATTTTCTGTCTGGCCGCGCGGTCGTTGATGCTGCTCAGCGCAAGTGCGCCAAGTATGGAGATTTGTGCACCAAGACTGGGTACGGGTTCCTACCTTTCTCTTTCTCTTCTCTAGGGGAGCTTGACGCGGAGGCAGCTGCTTTACTCAAGCGGATTCAGAAATTCTCTATCTCTCAGGACGCGGGAGCTCGAGCAGCTGCTTTTATTTTTACTCGTCTTAGTTTTTCTATCGCTAAGGGAGTGGGTGCCCAGATAGTATCTCGGCTACCCACTAACTTCTTGTAATTTGTTTCGTTATTAATGCAAGTTCCAGTTTTATAAAAATAATAATAATAATAATAATAATAATAATTAAAATAATAATAATAATAATAATAATAATAATAATAATAATAATAATAATAATAATAATAATAATAATAATAATAATGGGGGTGGGGGCCCAGATTGTATCTCGGCTACCCACCAATTTTTTGTAAACTACGTTTTGATTCATCAATAAAATTTTATCCCATTTATAGTTAAATTTTTAATAATAATAATAATAATAATAATAATAATAATAATAATAAATCACGCGAGGTGAGAGAAAACTTTCTCTCTCTAGCTTTGTTTTCTCTCAACCGCTTTCTGTTACGAGAGCTCTTAACAATGGCGGCAGCTCCCCCAATCAAGAGAGGACCTGGTCGCCCGAGTAAGAAATCTCTCCATTCTTTCCTTCCTCCCGATCATAATTCCACTGGTTCAGGATGTAACACCCCGTTATTTTTCCGAGTCTTTTATAAGGCGTTACTTTTCTAATTTATTTAAATCGGGTTTTTAAGTTGGAAAAAAATATTTTCGAGGTCTTTATTTAAAGTATTTTGGGTTGTCTTATAATAATCGGTTTTGGTCTTTTTTTTAAAGTGGAACGTTAATTTATAAACCGACTTTGTATCGGGTTGAAATTTGGGTCAAACACAACAAGGAAGGAAAAAAGAAAATATATAAATAAATAAAAAAAAAAAAACCTAATACATAACCCCTTGTTTCTTTGTTTCTGCGGCAGACATACCACCCATATTCATTCTTTTTTATTTACTACTCTGCCGCCACTCTTCTCCCCTGCCTTCACTTCTAAACTCTATCGTCGTCGTATAATCGGTTCTTCACCCTTGCTTAAACCAACACGTTTCTACCTTCTTCGTCAAATTTGTAAGTGTTTTACTTAACTATTGTTTTCTTTTATATTTCTGTCGGAGTATTTTAAATTCTTGTTTCTTAAAACGTTGTCCCGACATAAAATTAGTAATTGTGTGTATTATTAACATTGGACAAACTTGTGAGGTATAATTTTATCTAGACTCAAATAATTAACCGGGGAGTGATTTCGGTTGTTTGTAAGACAGAGTGGGGAGTTTGGTGCAAGGACATGTGTGCTACTATACTTAATTACAGTAAGGGAGTCATGTTGAGGTTTGAGGGAAATTGTTGTGGTTAAGTAAATTGTATAAGGAGACAAGAGTAGTTTTAGGCATTAAAATAGCAGGGTCTTAACACTTGATTTGGGATTTCATCAATATTGTGGGTATAGACTCATATGGTTAAGCGGTCAGTGTTCCGACGTACTAGCTAGCACATACATTTATACTCCCGGGCGAAATTACTTTCAGAGCAAGAGGATGGACAAGGTTGTACAATAATTAGTTGGTATATAGGGTTGTGTTGTTTAGTGCTTTAATTAGTCAGATTCTGATTGGGATATTATATTTGTAGCTTGTGGGTTCAAGGAGATTCAGTTTTTGGACTGATAATAGCTGAGTTTTGTCCGTCTTGAGAGGTAAGGACGTTTTACCCCTTCACTTTTAAGTAAAGAGCATGTTCGGATCAAAAAAATATTTTTATAACGGTTTTGTAAATTATTTCGTCGATTGTTAATATTTTTATAATACTCGTAATGTTTGGATATTGAACTCTGTGACACGACTCACATATTGGTACTATTTTGGTAAAAATTTTAGTAACTTATAACAGACTCTGGGAGTTCTGTTGGTCTAGACGGTTTTAAGGTGCGTCTAAGACGTTCCTGGGACTTTGTCCCGAAACTATTTTTGAGTGAGGTTTGTCCGGCCCTCACTTGCTAGGGAGTTAGACTTTCTCCTTTGGCAGTTTCATCCTACTGGCTGTCCAAATGTGAGAGGTGCGCACTATTATGAGTCTAGCTAAGCACAGGTGGTTACCTCTAGACCGTGCAAGGGTAGGACCTTAGCACACAGGTTGCGAAAAATATATATATTGGTTGGTTTTATTTTGACCATTATTTTTATGGTATTCTGATATTAAACGATGGTTTTAATTCTGATTTCAGTTTATTATTATTATTATTATTATTATTATTATTATTATTATTTCACGATTTATTATATTATTATAGTTTACTCAGCTTTGCTGACGTCCTTTTGTTTTGGGTCGTTCCCCCACTGGAACCTGTACCTATTTGTGTTTTTGGGTACAGCTGATAGGTACACTTGAATTGCTGCATGGGTGCATTCTGGTATGGGTTATGCTGAGCGAGGAAGAACTTTTATTATTTAACTTGACTCCAAACTATTTATATTATTACTGAATTTATTATTATTGGTTTGCGATTGTTTTAAACCGTTTTGGATTTTGTAAGACTTAAGACTTCCGCTGCAACGTCTTCAATTTAATTAGCTATCCGATTCCTATTTTATTTATTTATTATTTATCTTTTTCCTTGCACTTGGCTCCGTAAGCTAAGTGTGGAGTAACAGCTTTGAGTTTTCCGTTTTTGGGTTATTATTTTGGTTGCGAAAATTTAGGGCTGTTACAGTTGGTATCAGAGCAATAGGCTTTCCAAAATATTTTGCAAAATTTGAAATGGTTTAAAAAAAAAAAAAAAAAACTTTTACTTTTATAAAAAAAAAAACAGAGTGTTGGGTGGTTTGGGTGCATTGCATACGCATGATTTATATATTCATACTTGTATATATATATATATAAGATAATATGTTGTGCTATTACCCTTACCTGAACTGTGAATGCTACTTATGTTATTATTTGTGATATTATTTGTGATAGAGCGATTTTATGTCAGTATTTAATAGAACATTGTTTATATCTATAGTAACCATGCCTCCACGAAGGGAAAATGAAAACAACAATATTGATATGGCTGCTATGGTGACGCAACTTATAGCTCAAAACACAGTTCTTGTCGAAGCTGTGCAACAAATGACTACGGTTGCGCGGAATATGAATGAGAGGGTTGAAAATGAAAATGATCCTACACCTACTGTTGCTGGGATGTCTGAAGCGGTACAGAAGAAGAGGCCGCCGTCTTTTACGGGGAAAGGGGATCCTACTGAGCTAGATAACTGGATTAGGGAGATGGAGAAAATTTTCTTGGTTGTTGGGTGCCCGCACGAGTTTCAGGCTAGGATCGCTGTTTTCTATTTGAAGGAGGAAGCAGATATCTGGTGGCAGACTGTGAAAGATGATTTCATGAAACCTAAGAGGGTGAGAGATGTTAATGGTACCGTCGTACTTCATGATAAAGACTGGGATGACCTTAAGGACTTACTCGAGGAAGAATTTTTCCCCGATCATGTGAAGAACCAGAAACTGGCTGAATTTGGAGATCTTAAGCAGACAGATGAGATGAGTGTGAAGGATTTTTATAACAAATTCATTGAACTCAGCAGATTCGCTACGGAGTTGGTACCGACTGAGCGAATTAAAGCGGCAAGGTTTGAGGACAAGTTAAATTGGAAGATTAAGGGTAGGTTTGCTGGGGAGACCTTCACTTCATTGAGGGATATTTATGCTAGAGCTGTGAACATTGAGAGGAGTAACCAGAAAATGGAGGCTGAGTTGGGAACTAGTGTGACCAAAAAGAGGGAGTATCAGGGGAGTCAATCTGACACCGTAGCTAAGAGAGGAAATTTCCATAATAATAACAACCCTCAGAATAAGTCTCGATCTTTTGGCGGAAATGTGAAAGAAGAAGGGAATAACTGGAATGGTAAGAGTCAGGGGACAGGCCAAGCTTTTAGCAGACACTATTACTGCAAGATATGCAAGGGAGATCACCCAGGAGTTGATTGTCAGGGAAATAGGGTGACATGCCACTGGTGTGGAAAGTTGGGACACCGTGAGTTTGAATGTACTAATAAGAAGGCAGGACGACCCCGTAGTGCACAATCTGCTAGTGTGAGTGTGAATCAGGGTAACCGATTTCAGGGTCAGGGAAGAACTCAGAGTTATGGTGGGTCTGCATCTAATAACACTTATAAGAACCCAACTCCGACTCAGGGCAACACTACAGCAGCTAGTAAGCCCGCAGGACAAGTGAATGGGGCACAGAGTACTAAGAAGCCCACTGGGAAGCTCTATGTCATGAATAGAGAAGAAGCAGAAAATACAGACATCGTTTCGGGTAACTTTCTTGTGAATTCTATTTCAGCTCATGTTCTGTTTGATTCTGGTGCATCTCACTCGTTTATTTCAACTAAGTTTGTGGATAAAATGAATGTTGAATCTAGTGAAATTGTGGATTATGATTTTGCTATGCCATCTGGGGACTTAGTGAACTGTAAAAGAATTTTTAAGGAAGTGTCTGTGTTTATTGGTGATCATGATTTTAAGGCAAACCTGATAGAATTTCCGTTACCTCACTTTGATGTGATTTTGGGGATGGATTGGCTTGGTTCTCACCGGGCTAATATTGATTGTGCACAGAGTAAAGTTTCCTTGAGAGGGCCTAAAAATGTGAGAGTATCTTATAGGGGTCATGTAAGGGGTCCTAGAGTGAAACTTATTTCTGCTATGAAAGTGAAAAAGCATTTATCTAGGGGAGCTGAGTTGATTTTGTGTCATATAAGGGATTTGAGGGTGGAATATCCTGACTTGAGTGAAGTCCCAGTAGTGAGTGAGTTTGTTGATGTGTTTCCTGAAGAAATACCGGGAATGCCTCCGGCTAGAGAAGTTGAGTTTAAAATCGACCTAGTGCCAGGGACGGGTCCAATTGCTAAATCACCATATCGAATGGCACCGTTAGAAATGCAAGAACTTAAGAAACAATTAGATGAATTGATGGAGAAAGGGTATATTAGGCCTAGTGTGTCGCCTTGGGGTGCCCCTGTTTTATTTGTGAAGAAGAAGGATGGAACTTTGAGGTTGTGTATTGATTATCGGGAATTGAACCAAGTTACTATCAAGAATAGGTATCCTTTACCTAGGATTGATGATTTGTTTGACCAGTTGAAGGGAGCCTCTGTTTTCTCTAAAATAGACTTGCGATCTGGGTACCATCAATTGAAGATAGCACCTGAGGATGTCCCTAAGACTGCATTTTCCACTAGATATGGCCATTATGAATTTACTGTGATGCCTTTTGGGTTGACTAATGCACCTGCTGTATTTATGGATTTGATGAATCGAACTTTTAGGACTTACCTAGATAAGTTTGTTGTGGTGTTCATTGATGACATACTGATTTATTCGAGGAGTGAGGATGAGCATGAGGAACATTTACGTATTGTCTTGGGTACCTTGAGAGAGAAGCAGTTGTATGCCAAATTTTCAAAATGTGAGTTCTGGTTGGATCAAGTAGCTTTTCTGGGGCATATTATATCTAAGGATGGGGTATCAGTGGATCCTGCTAAGATTAAGGCTGTTAAGGAGTGGCCTAGACCGAAATCCGTGACTGAAATTCGTAGTTTTTTTGGGTTTAGCTGGTTACTACAGGAGATTTGTGAAAGATTTTTCTAAAATAGCTAGACCAATGACTACACTGATGAGGAAAGCCACAAAATTTCATTGGGATGAGGGATGTGAGGAGTCATTTCAGATTTTGAAGGAGAAGTTGACCACTGCTCCGGTGTTAGCCTTACCGGATGGGAATGAAGCTTATGAAGTTTATACTGATGCATCTAAGAATGGGTTAGGTTGTGTTCTTATGCAGAATAGGAGAGTGATTGCCTATGCTTCTAGGCAGTTGAAACCTTATGAAGAAAATTATCCCACTCATGATTTAGAATTAGCAGCCGTAGTCTTTGCCTTGAAGATTTGGAGACATTATTTGTTTGGTGTACCCTTTAAGGTTTTCTCTGATCACAAAAGCTTAAAATATATATTCACTCAAAAGGAGCTTAATATGAGACAGAGGGGTTGGTTAGAGTTGATTAAGGACTACGAGGTCGAGATCCAGTATCATGAAGGAAAGGCTAATGTGGTGGCCGATGCCTTAAGTAGGAAATCTCTCCATACGATACAGTTAGTGATGAACCGTGATAAGTTAAGGGAAGAATTTGTGAACTTTGCGATCCAAATGGCGAAGCCAGGAACCCCGTCTAATGTGTTGTCTGTTGAGAGTGATTTGATAGGGGAGATTAGAGAATTGCAGGTTGGTGATAAGTATTTGCAGGATAAGTTAGTGAATGAGCCTACTTTGTTCAGGCGCGACGAGAGTGGATTGATTAAGGTTCATGATAGAGTTTGTGTGCCTAACAACTGGGAGATAAAGGAAAGAATCATGACTGAGGCACATGCAACACCGTATTCTGTTCACCCCGGGGGTGATAAAATGTATGCGGACTTGAAGTTAGCATTTTGGTGGTCCGGTATGAAGAAACATATTGCAGATTTTGTGTCTCGGTGCTTGATATGTCAGAAGGTTAAGAGTGAACATAGGAGACCCCAGGGGAAGTTGCAACCTTTAGAGGTTCCCGAGTGGAAGTGGAGTTCAATCTCCATGGATTTTGTAGCTGGTTTGCCAAGGTCACAGAAAGGTAATAATATGATTTGGGTGATAATTGATAGGCTGACTAAGTGTGCACATTTTATTCCGATGAAAGATACTTGGAAGAAGAAGCAGCTTGCTGATGCTTATGTACATCATGTGGTAAGACTTCATGGAGTTCCTAAGGATATTGTGTCAGATAGGGATGCCAGATTTGTTTCAATATTTTGGGAGAAACTTCAGACAGCTTTGGGAACCAAACTTAATATGAGCACAGCATTTCATCCAGCTACCGATGGGCAGACTGAAAGAACAAATCAAATACTTGAGGATATGTTGCGAGCTTGTATCTTACAATTTCAGGGAAGCTGGGAGGATAAGTTAGATCTTATTGAGTTCTCTTATAATAACAGTTATCAGACTACAATTCAGATGGCACCATTTGAGGCGTTGTACGGACGCAAATGTAGAAGTCCGGTATGTTGGGGTGATATTAGTGAGCATGTGATTCTAGGGCCTCAGATGATCACTGAAATGGTTGAGAGTGTTAGGATTATACAGGACAGGATGAAGGCAGCTCAAGACCGTCAGAAGAGTTATGCTGATAAGACTCGTAGGCACGTGGAATTTGAGGTTGGTGACAAAGTTCTTTTGCGTGTCTCGCCTACTAAAGGAGTAATGCGGTTCGGTAAGAAGGGCAAATTGAGCCCGAAGTTTATTGGTCCGTATGAACTTTTGGAACGTATTGGTGAGGTGGCTTATCGACTTGATTTACCAGCTGATCTAGAACGAGTGCATAATGTATTCCATGTTTCTCAGCTAAGGAAATACATCAGTGATCCATCACATGTTTTAGACCCGGAGACTATTGAGCTTGATGAGACTATGACTTACGAGGAGACTCCTGTTCGGATTTTGGATAGTAAGGTGCGTAAAACCCGTAGAACAGAAACAAGGATGGTCAAAGTTTTGTGGAATAATAACAATGTGGAGGAGGCTACTTGGGAAGTTGAGTCAGCCATGAAGGAAAAATACCCTCATCTTTTTGCCTAAGGTAAATTTTCGTGCTTCGTGGACGAAGCTTTGTTTTAAGGGGATAGAAACTATGCATGACTACCTTATTTACTACTTTATTTTTGTTGGATTAACCTTGTTGTGTGGTTTCATGTTATTATTGCTTGTTGGTTACAAATATGAACCTATTGGTTGTTGTCGGTTATTGTTGGATTGGTTTTCCATTGGTTATTGTTGGTTATGGTTTGATATTGGTTTTGATAATTTTTGAAATACTTGCTTATTTATATTGGTGGTTTACTTGGGAAATTTCAAAACTTTGAAAATATTTAAGTATTATTTACCCGGCATGCTCTTAGCTTTCTAAGTGATACTTTTGAGGATTGTGAGTATTTTGTGGATTCGAACTCTTGCATTATTTCGAGGAATTTGTTCTGATGTTGTGGAATTAGGTGGCGGTGAAGTTGTGGTACTTTAAAAATTGAGGAATTAGGTACTTTGGATTTTTGGGGATTTAGATATGCGAGTGATCTTAAAGGCTACGTGTTGGTTTTGGTAGATTTTGGATGTATATAGAGTAAATGGTTTATTTTGGATATATATATATAAGGAACTTTGGCGAATTTTGGATATATGGAGTGAATGGTCATCTTTAGGATACATATGAGTAAGGTGAGACTTTATTTTTGAGGATGCGTTTAAACTTCGAGGACGAAGTTTTGTTTTAAGGAGGGAAGTCTGTAACACCCCGTTATTTTTCCGAGTCTTTTATAAGGCGTTACTTTTCTAATTTATTTAAATCGGGTTTTTAAGTTGGAAAAAAATATTTTCGAGGTCTTTATTTAAAGTATTTTGGGTTGTCTTATAATAATCGGTTTTGGTCTTTTTTTTAAAGTGGAACGTTAATTTATAAACCGACTTTGTATCGGGTTGAAATTTGGGTCAAACACAACAAGGAAGGAAAAAAGAAAATATATAAATAATAAAAAAAAAACCTAATACATAACCCCTTGTTTCTTTGTTTCTGCGGCAGACATACCACCCATATTCATTCTTTTTTATTTACTACTCTGCCGCCACTCTTCTCCCCTGCCTTCACTTCTAAACTCTATCGTCGTCGTCGTATAATCGGTTCTTCACCCTTGCTTAAACCAACACGTTTCTACCTTCTTCGTCAAATTTGTAAGTGTTTTACTTAACTATTGTTTTCTTTTATATTTCTGTCGGAGTATTTTAAATTCTTGTTTCTTAAAACGTTGTCCCGACATAAAATTAGTAATTGTGTGTATTATTAACATTGGACAAACTTGTGAGGTATAATTTTATCTAGACTCAAATAATTAACCGGGGAGTGATTTCGGTTGTTTGTAAGACAGAGTGGGGAGTTTGGTGCAAGGACATGTGTGCTACTATACTTAATTACAGTAAGGGAGTCATGTTGAGGTTTGAGGGAAATTGTTGTGGTTAAGTAAATTGTATAAGGAGACAAGAGTAGTTTTAGGCATTAAAATAGCAGGGTCTTAACACTTGATTTGGGATTTCATCAATATTGTGGGTATAGACTCATATGGTTAAGCGGTCAGTGTTCCGACGTACTAGCTAGCACATACATTTATACTCCCGGGCGAAATTACTTTCAGAGCAAGAGGATGGACAAGGTTGTACAATAATTAGTTGGTATATAGGGTTGTGTTGTTTAGTGCTTTAATTAGTCAGATTCTGATTGGGATATTATATTTGTAGCTTGTGGGTTCAAGGAGATTCAGTTTTTGGACTGATAATAGCTGAGTTTTGTCCGTCTTGAGAGGTAAGGACGTTTTACCCCTTCACTTTTAAGTAAAGAGCATGTTCGGATCAAAAAAATATTTTTATAACGGTTTTGTAAATTATTTCGTCGATCGTTAATATTTTTATAATACTCGTAATGTTTGGATATTGAACTCTGTGACACGACTCACATATTGGTACTATTTTGGTAAAATTTTTAGTAACTTATAACAGACTCTGGGAGTTCTGTTGGTCTAGACGGTTTTAAGGTGCGTCTAAGACGTTCCTGGGACTTTGTCCCGAAACTATTTTTGAGTGAGGTTTGTCCGGCCCTCACTTGCTAGGGAGTTAGACTTTCTCCTTTGGCAGTTTCATCCTACTGGCTGTCCAAATGTGAGAGGTGCGCACTATTATGAGTCTAGCTAAGCACAGGTGGTTACCTCTAGACCGTGCAAGGGTAGGACCTTAGCACACAGGTTGCGAAAAATATATATATTGGTTGGTTTTATTTTGACCATTATTTTTATGGTATTCTGATATTAAACGATGGTTTTAATTCTGATTTCAGTTTATTATTATTATTATTATTATTATTATTTCACGATTTATTATATTATTATAGTTTACTCAGCTTTGCTGACGTCCTTTTGTTTTGGGTCGTTCCCCCACTGGAACCTGTACCTATTTGTGTTTTTGGGTACAGCTGATAGGTACACTTGAATTGCTGCATGGGTGCATTCTGGTATGGGTTATGCTGAGCGAGGAAGAACTTTTATTATTTAACTTGACTCCAAACTATTTATATTATTACTGAATTTATTATTATTGGTTTGCGATTGTTTTAAACCGTTTTGGATTTTGTAAGACTTAAGACTTCCGCTGCAACGTCTTCAATTTAATTAGCTATCCGATTCCTATTTTATTTATTTATTATTTATCTTTTTCCTTGCACTTGGCTCCGTAAGCTAAGTGTGGAGTAACAGCTTTGAGTTTTCCGTTTTTGGGTTATTATTTTGGTTGCGAAAATTTAGGGCTGTTACACAGGATTGGGGAATAATGATGCAGTTTGGCATAAGGAAACTGAAGCTCGGAGCACTTCGCAGAAATCTTCACTGAATGATCTAATCTTGAATGCTATGCAATCAGCTGGTAAAATTGTTCCTAATTCTGATTCTATTACTGTTCCTAATACTTCTTAGACTGTTTTGGTTGAGAATCCCAAATTGTCTGAACCTATAGCTGGTACCCCTGTTCTTAAAGCTGGTAACTCTAAGCAATGGTCTAATGTGGTGAAAAATAATAAGCAAATGGGTATGAATCTATTCTTTTATGATGATAGTACGAATGCTTCTGAAGTTGAGATTGGATTAGATGATTTTGTTGATGAATTGAACTTGTGGAAATTTACGTTAATGGGGAATGTTATTGGTTCAAAGCCTTCACTGCAAATTGTTCAGAAATTTGTCTCTGACAACTGAGGTAAAATTGCATTACCAAAGGTGCAATACTTTAAGAAGGGTTCGTTTTCCTTTCGTTTTCAGTCTCAAGATGATATGAACAATGTTCTTAAGGGAGGCCCTTGGAGGATTGGGGTATATTCTTTAATTCTTAAGGAATGGACCCCATCCTTCTCCTCTCAAATGGATAAGGTGTCCGTTGTGCCTGTATGGGTTATTTTTTCTGATTTGGACCCCTTTATGTGGTCTGATGTGGTTTTGAGTAAGATGGCTAGTAAGGTAGGACGACCCTTATGCGCTGATCTAGTTACAACTACTAAGGCAAAGCTGTCATTTGCTCGGGTTCTCATTGAAGTGGATGTATCTCAATCGCTCACTGATCATATCGTCATTAATACCCCTTACTGTGGACATTCTGTGCAAAAAGTAGATTATGAATGGGTGCCCTACTATTGCCATGGATGTGGTAAGTTGGGTCATACAATTGGCAACTGTAAATGGGAAAAAAAGAAGGCTAAAGCTGATGTTGAGACTGAGCAAGCCAGCAAGAAGAAGGAACAAGAGGACTCTATAGTAGTTGAAGAGGTGGGTGGATCAAGAGAGGGGTGGATTGCCCCCATTGAGACCCCTGCACCCTTCTCTAATGCTATAGAAACCTCTGGCGGTTCACAGAATCAGGGCCTTGAGGATGGGTTTCAATCTGTCCCTAGGAAGAATTCCTCTTCATAAAGTGCTAAGCAAAGTAATAAGAGTACCGAGGAACTAAATCTGACTAATACTTTTCACTTGCTGAATCAGGAAGAGGTAGTAGTGGAAGATATTGAGGATTCCATGGTTGCTGAGAAGTCTATTGAGGAGAGGGCTGCTCCTACGGCCTCTCTTCAAACTGTGGCATCTAAATCAAATACTGATTTGAGTGTGTCTAAGGACCAGGACAGGTTTGGTTCCTCTAAGAGAGTCTTACCTCCTGATAAATAATGAAGATCTCTTCTTGGAATGTGCGAGGATTCAATAATCCTATTAAGCATAGTGAAGTTAAAGATTTCTTGAAGTCTAATAAACTTGACATACTTGCGCTCCTGGAAACAAGAGTTAAGCAACATAAAGCAATAAAGATTTACAAAAGATACTTCAAAAACTGGGGCATGGTTAATAACTATGATGCTCATAAGAATGGGAGGATTTGGATTCTGTATAATCCGTCGTTGGTTTCTTTTACTCTTTCCTGTTGTACTGATCAGCTTATTTCTGGTTCAGTGCGCAGTCATATGGATAATAAGGATTTTCAACTCAGTGTTGTTTATGGTCATAATGATGGTACTGCTAGACAAGGATTGTGGGCTGATCTTCAAAGCCTTAGTACCAATATACCCTGGATCACCTTGGGTGATTTCAATATAGTCACGCATCCTGATGAAAAGTTAGGTAATAACCCACCTTCTTTTCATTTAATCAATGTCTTCTCGCCAGTCAGCTTGATGATTTACCTAGCACTGGTTGTGGTCTTACTTGGAATAACAAAAGGGGTCCGGATAGTATAATCTGGTCGAAGTTGGATAGAGCACTTGTAAACTCTAACTGGCTTGATCTCTTTCCTAATTCTGCTGCGGAATTTTGTGAGCCTGGCATTTCAGATCACTCTCCCGTATTAATTCAAGTAGGGAAGAAGATGGATATTAAAAGAAGATTTAGCTATCTTAATAGTTGGTCCTCCCATCCTGATTTTTTACAAATTGTGAAGCAAGCTTGGAAGGCAAAAGTAAAGGGTTCTCCAATGTTTTGTTTCTTCCAAAGGCTCAAATATGTTAGGAAGGCTCTCATACAGTTGCATAAAGCTGACTTTTCTAGCATTACTGACAGGGCGAGTGCAACCAAAAAGGCTCTTCTTTCCTGTCAAGAGAATCTTCGTCTATCCCCTTTTCTGAAGAATTAATGTCTGAGGCTAATAATATCACGTCTCTTTATTGTGAGCAAGGAAAAGCTTAACTTAGTATGTTGCAACAACGAGCTAAGGTCAAGCATATCCAATTGGCCGATTGTTCGTCTCAATATTTCTTCTCAAAAATTGCTGAACGAAAAGCCCAACAATTAATTGGAGCTATTAAAAATACAGAAGGGAAGGTTTTCTATGGTGCTGATGTAGTTTCTCAGGCGTTTCAGGAGTACTATGCTAATCTTTTAGGGAGTAACTGTCCAGTTCAGTGCTTACCTGACCATATTCAAGGAGTTATTCCCTCTGAGGTATTGCATATTTTATCTGGTCCTATATCAGATGAGGAAATTAAGCAAACTGTCTTTAATATGGATTGCAATAGTAGCCCGGGATTGGATGGGTTTTCTGCGGGTTTCTTCAAATCTGCTTGGACTGTAGTGGGCAGCTCTTTTTGTAAGGCAGTTCACTGTTTTTTCAAAACTGGTAAGATGAGTAAACAAGCAAATGCTACTCTAGTCTATCTTATTCCTAAAAAAATCGATGCTACATCAGTTACAGACTATAGACCTATCTCGTGTTGTTCAGTTTTTTATAAAACGATATCTAAAATTCTGGCAAATCGAATGCAAAAGGCTCTTCCTGATATTATAGGGCAAGAACAACCTGCATTCATAAAGGGCAGAAATATTTTTGATAACATCCTTCTTTCCCAAGCTATTGTCAAGGGATACAATAGAAAATTTCTTACTCCCAGATGCGTGATTAAAGTAGATATTCGAAAGGCTTTTGATTCGCTACAATGGGAGTTTATTGAGAATATGTTGTTTAAGCTGGGCTTTCTGTCTCAGTTCATTAAGTGGATTATGGGTTGTATATGCAACCCTTGATACTCTTTCAAGATTAATGGTAATGTAACTGGATTCTTTCAAGGCAAGAGTGGGGTTAGACAAGGGGATCCTATGTCTCCCTATCTCTTTGTTCTAAGCATGGAAATTCTTTCTCGATCTCTCAGAACTATCTGTAATCAGGAGCAGGTTTCGTTTCACCCCAAGTGTTGTAAGCTCAAGTTGACTCACTTAGTGTTCGCAGATGACCTAATGATTTTTGTGCGAGGAGATCTTCCTTCTGTAATGGCAGTTAAAAATGCCATTGACTCTTTTGCTATGATATCTGGTTTACGAGCCAATAATGAGAAGACTTGTATGTATTTTGGTGGTGTTTCTCATCAGGTACAGAACTTGATTGTGGCTGCCTCTGGCTTTACAGTTGGCTCGTTTCCTTTCAGATATTTGGGAATCCCCCTTACTGATGCAAGAATGTCTATTAGCATGTTTGATTCATTGATTCTAAAACTTCAGCACTCTGTCATGCACTGGACTAATTTTACGCTATCCTATGCTGGTAAAGTGCAATTGCTATGGTCTTTGGTATGGAGAATTTCTGGTGTTCAAGTGTTCTTCTTCCCAAAATGGTAGTCAGTCGCATAAATAAAGTTTGCAAGGACTTCTTCTGGGGCATTTCAGTTGGCCAAAGAAGGATGGTTTTTAAGAAATGGCTGGGTATTTGCTCCCCTTGGGAATCTGGAGGCTGTAATGTCAAGGATCTAGAGGCTTGGAATGTTTCTCTTATGTCCAAGTGGATTTGGCTGCTGCATATTGTACCAAATTCGGTTTGGACGCGATGGTGTTCAGCCTATATCTTGGATGACATGACGATTTGGAATGTTCAACATAAGGAATGGTTTCCTGCAGGTCTGAAATTCATTCTCAGAGTTCGGAACCGACTTACCGAGATGCTAGGATCCACTGCAGCAATGAAGGGTTTCGTTCTGGATTGTGCTAATGGTACCAAGTTTAATGTTCAGAAGGTTTACACAATGGTTCGTCAGGCCGATACTCCGCTATGGAAGCATTTGTTTCAGGGTCCGCCTATGATTCCTAGTCATCGGGTTATCTTCTCTTTTGCAGTTCAAAGCTGTTTGCCTACTACTGATCTTTTACAAGGGAGAGGATTCTTCTTTGTTAATTGATGCAGTCTGTGTACTCAAGCGCTGGAGTCTCATTCTCACCTATTCTTTGAGTGTGACTTCTCGAATCAAGTACTCTGTGCCATATTACAGTGGACTGGTTGTTCGTATATAGGCTCCAGGTTGTAGAGCTTGTTAAGATGGCTCAATTCAAGGTACCATAGAAAGCATTGGAGATATATTTGGATAAAAGTCTCGATAGCGGCGGTCATTTATCAGCTATGGAAAGAGAGAAACAAGAGGATTTTTACTAGTATTGAAGGTTCGGTTAACAATTTGATAGCTCATATTAAGTTTGTTGTAAATACCAGATTTGCCAATTACCTTAACACTCCTAAGTACAAAAGAGTGGTAGAGGATTTAGGACTTTTGCATTAAAAGTCTAGTGTGATTTTCTTTTGCAGCAAATGTAATTTCAATTTCTTATGAAATGAAATGATATCTTTTCTTGCAAAAAAAATAAAATAATAAATAATAATAATAATAACCTCTATCTACTCTCTCTCTAGAGAACGAATCCTCTCCTGGCGATTAACGATCGATGCAAAAATCGACGGCGAGAACGGGACGGGGTCGAGGGAGGCCGAGAAAACACAGGGAATTGGATACACATAACCATGGGGATGCTAATGGTGCATTTTTAGATAACAATGGTGAAGAGGATGATCGGCAATCTCAAAATCAGGGGAAACAACAGGGTACTCCGCTGGTAAATGAGCTGATTGACAAAGCTACGCAATCGATCCGCACTCTCAAAGGAGGTGGTTTGGCTGATAGTGGGAAGATGCAATTCAAGAAAGGGGATGCTAAAACGGGTGATAATAGTGACGGAACGGTGATCATGGAGACAGTAGCAACGGAACAGCCGGCTACTATAGGTTTGAATGTGGTAGCGACGGAACAGCCGGCTACTATACTCTTGCAAACAGTAGCGACGGAACAACCGGCTACTATAACTTTGAACGTAGTAGCAACGGAACAGCCGGCTACTACAAAGACTGATTCAATGGCGACGGAACAACCGGCCATTAAGGAGGCAGCAAGCTCAAGTTGGGCGAACCAGGCGACGAACAAGAAAATTGGTATGGGACTTTTCTTTGATGAAACTAGTGCTAATTCATATGAAATCGAAATAGAATTGGAAGATTTTATGGATGAATTAAAGCAATGGAAATACACGTTGATGGGCAATGTTATAGGAGCTAAGACATCGCTTAAACAGATGACTGATTTTGCTACGAAAAACTGGAACCATGCTTATCCGATTGTTCAATACTTTAGGAAAGGCTGGTTTTCGTTTAAGTTTCGTAATCAGGAAGAAATGGATCAAGCTCTTTGAGGAGGGCCATGGCAAATAGGGAGGAATGCAATTATACTTAAGCAATGGAGTCCGCTCTTCTCTCAGGAGATGGATCGAGTCTCTGTTGTGCCTGTGTGGGTTTTGTTTCCTGAATTGGATCCCTATCTATGGACAGACCTGGTACTGAGAAAGATGGCAAGCAAGATAGGGCGCCCAATGTATGATGATGCAACAACAACTTTCAAAGAGCGTCTATCCTTTGCTAGAATAATGGTAGAAGTTGATATATCAAAAGATCTGCCTGAAACTATGACTATAAATATTCCACTCTTGGGAAAATCGGTGCAGAAAATAGAGTATGAGTGGCTCCCTTTTTACTGTCATGGCTGCGGGAAATTGGGTCATGTTCAATCTTCATGCAAGAAGGAGAAGCAAAATACTAAAGGGGAGGGACAGATGGCTAAGGGAGTGAGGTACACACCAAAGAAGAATGTGCAGGAAAAGATAGTGGTGTAATCTCATGCTCCTGTTACTGAACAACAAAAGGAAGATTGAGTTCAGGAGGAGAATGGTTTCACTTCAGTGGTGAGGCATTCAGGGAATTATGGGGCAAAATCAAAAGGGAAAGGGCCAAGCCAAGATCATGAAGAGCTGCATTCAGAGACGCTAATCTTGTTGCATACGCCTAACAGATATGCGATATTGCAGGAAGGACCAGAAAGTCCAGCAAGGGAGATGAGTGTGGAAAATCTGTTCGCTCCAGTAGAGGGGGCAGTCCCACCAGATAAGTCTAAATGAAATTATGCACCTGGAACATACGAGGGGGGAATGAGCCTTTTAAGCAACAAGAAGTAGTAAATTTAATGAGGTGTAGAGGTGTAGATATGATGGGGTTATTAGAAACCAGAATTAAGGAGAATAAAACTAGGGGGATAATTAAGGGGATGTTCAAAGATTATGAGGTTTTCTGCAATTACAAGAGCCATTATAATGGACGAATTTGGATAATTTGGAAATCTAGTGTTTTGCATCTTACTGTCATTGAGAAGCATGAGCAGTTTGTGCACTGCCATGTCCAACATTATGTTTCGGGTAGAGAGATATTTGTTACTATGGTTTATGGGGCAAATAATGCGGAGAGTCGAGATAGGCTTTGGAACAGACTAAAAAGCATCAGTAATAAGAATCAGAACTGGATAGTGTTAGGTGATTTTAACATAATCAGGAATGCTAGTGAAAAAGTGGGAGGGGTGAATCCTGAGGATGTTGAGATGGAGGCTTTTAATGGCTGTATATCTAAGTGTGATTTGCAAGAGTTAGTAGGTCAGGGGGTTGAATTTACCTGGACTAATAAGCAGGAGCCTGGATCTAGGGTGTGGACAAAATTAGATAGAGCTCTAATTAGTCATTGTTGGGCGACCAATTTTCCTAACTCTAGCGCTCAATTTCTGCACGCGGGAGTTTCTGATCACAACCCAGTATTAGTTACAGTTCTAAAGGATAGGAAAATCAAGAGGCGATTTAGTTTCCTTAACTGTTGGATACAACATCATTCTTACTTATCTGTGGTTAAAGAAGCTTGGGGGAAGAGTACTCCTGGCACTGCAGGATATCAGTTTTTTAGTAAGCTAAAAAATGTAAAGAGGGCTCTTAAAGTACTACATAAGCGACATTATTCAAGTGTAGAGGAGAGAATTTTAGAGATTGAGAAAGAAATGGAGGAATTTTCTAATCAACTCCAAATGAATCCCTTAGACATGACCCTTATAGCTGAAGATAAAAGAATACGGGGTGATTGGAGTGCTCTAAAGAAGGCAGAACATAGCATACTCCAGCAAACAGCAAAAATGGAGAAGATTTCATTGGATGATGAGGCGACTACCTATTTTCATACTAGATTAAGAGAAAGGCGACAACAACAGCTTATAGGATCGATTGCTGATGCTCATGGCAGGATAAGAGAAGGGGAAGATGTGGCCCAAGCTTTTATAGATTACTAGTTGCTATGCCCGACTACGTTCGGGCTTTACCTTATCTTCGTATCATTGTATCGGATCATATCCGACAAGTTTACAATATACTCCTCCGTCTTATTGAGTACAGAGTATTATCTATTTCTTTTTTGTGTGAGTAGAAAATTTCCAACAAAGATAACTACGGAATAAGACGAAGAGAGTATACCATAACATTTGTTTCTCATAACCATAATCAATTATCACAAAATCTGGGAGAGAGTAAGAGACGGTCCCCCAATAATTTATTGGGGACCACTTTTGTTGTACCTCCTCATGTGTTATTTTGTATCTGTTTTATTATTAGTTGTACCTTGAAATAATCATTTCACTATCAATTACTTCGTATATATATATCGTGATTCGTTGTATCTTTATTAATACATTCATCTTTAATTTTTAAACATGTTTGCTCACTGAACTTAAAGACCATTCTTTTTTATTAACTACGGAATACTCTGTATTTCATACACTAAAACAACGGAGATGAAAATCTCAACTTAAAGTTGGTGAGTAAAAATGAAACCTTACGTCAATTTCTTCTGAGAAATACTATGTCGATAAGCAAAAGGAGTATTGACAAAGAGGAGTTAAGCATGCAATAATAATAATAATAATAATAATAATAATAATAATAATAATAATAATAATAATAATAATAATAATAATAATAATAATAATAATAATAATGGTAATAATGGTAATAAAGTTGAAAATTTGTCAAAAGTAAAGGAATAGATATGTCATGAAAATATTAAGCAAACCTTCTACTCCCTTTTTATGTAGGTAGTGAAACAGTAGCAAATTAGTTGGTAGGAATAAAATGTCCACAAATTAGTTGGTAACAAATTAGTTAGTAGCAAATATTAAGCAATAACTTATTGAGAGACCATTCTTCAGTACCATTTTATGTTCTTTTCGTACCCTTAAATGATCGACAACTTTGTTTTGTACCCGTTTTTATAAGAAGCGTACCCTCTTTGTATTGGTATTATCTTTTTATGTTAATCGTACCTACTTCTATTAGGGTTTGTACCACTGTTACTTCCATTTGTACTTAGTCTCTCAGTAAAGTTAATGAGAGACCGTCTCTCAGGAGACCCACTCTAAAATGTCAAGACTTGCAAGCAAGCAAGCAAGCAGTGAAGAGGCAAATTTAATGAATGTCAATGTTATTGTAAATTTTGAGAAGTGGAGGGGCATTTTAGTCTTAGAAAAATTACGCAAATCTAGTGCACTACTTGAGATGTCTTCCCTCTTTTTATATAGGTAATGGACTATGAAAATCTTTTGGGGCAAAGAAAGGAGGTACAGAAAATTGACATTAGCTCTGGTCCTAGGGTTTCAGAAGAGAGATGGGCAAGTTTAACTGCATTACCAGATGAGGATGAAATCAGGAAGGCAGTTTTCTCAATTGGAGTGGATAGGAGTCCAGGTCCTGATGGGTTTTCGGTGGGATTCTTTAAATCAGCTTGGAGCATAATCAAAATGAGTTTTTGTGAAGTAGTTTATGAGTTTTTTAGGAAAGGAAGATTGTTGAAGCAAGCAAATGCAGCAATAATTTCTCTAATACCAAAGAAGCAGGTGTGTCAATCGGTGCTGGATTACAGGCCAATATCGTGTTGCTCAGTGGTTTATAAAGCTATTAGTAAGATCTTAACTAATAGAATCAAGTTAGTCATACATGAAATAGTGGGCAAGAGCAAGCAGCATTTCTTGCAGAGAGGAGCATTCATGAGAACATAGCATTGTCACAGTCTTTGATTAAGGGGTATGGAAGGAAGTATTTGACGCCAAGGTCTCTAATGAAAATTGATCTTAGGAAGGCTTTTGATTCGTTGCAATGATCTTTTCTGGACAATATGTTGGCAGAATTTAATTTTCCTCCAACTCTCATACATTGGATAAGAGGATGCATCCAAGGATCTTGGTTCTCTATTAAGATTAATGGGGAGGTTAAAGGGTTCTTTAAGGGGAGAAGTGGAGTGAGACAAGGAGACCCATTGTCCCCTTATTTGTTTGTGCTAAGTATGGAAATTTTCTCAAGGAAATTGAGAGAGATAGTGAAGGAAAGGAATGTTTCTTATCATCCAAAATGTAGGAGGCTTGAGTTGAATCACCTTATATTTGTTGACGATTTAATGGTGTTTGTCAGAGGAGATGTCCCTTCAGTTGAGGCTGTAAGTAGAGTGTTAAGTGAATTTGAAACTGAATCTGGGCTGAGTGCGAATAAGGATAAGACGGAGGTTTTTTTTTGGTGGAGTTCAGACAGAAGTCAAGGAAAGCATCCTCATTAGGACGGGATATAAGCAAGGCATATTTCCTTGTAGATATCTAGGGGTTCCTCTGAATGATATTAACAATAGGATGGAACACTATTCTGTGTTATTCCAGAAGATACAGATGCTAATACAGTGTTGGTCCTCCAACAGGCAGACTTATGCAGGACAACCCCAATTAATAAACTCAGTAGTCTTTGGCATACTTAACTACTGGTGTGCAAACACATTGTTACCTGGTAATGTGATGCAGCGGATTGTTAGCATGTGTAGGAGTTTCTTTTGGACTGGAGAGGTGGAAGGAAGTCATTTATCTCAAAAAAGTTGGGAGAGTATGTGTGCTCCGTGGGATGAAGGAGGAATAGGAATGAAGGACATGAAAGCTTAGAATAAGGCTACAGTAAGTATATGGCTTTGGAAAATCTTGAATGCAGCTGGTGGAGTCTGGGGGAATTGGATCAGACACTATGTGTTAGAGGGGCAGACTGTCTGGACCATCAAGAATGAGGATAGGTATACCTCAACATTAAAGAGTGTTATTAAAATCAGGGATGAGCTAATTGATAAGGAAGGGAGTAAGGAGGCTGTAGAAGATCTATTGAAGAGTTGGCAATTTGATGGAGCTCTTAGGGTCAGCTTAGCATATGACTCGTTTAGAAGGAAATATGGGAAAAGAAGGTGGATGAATGTCGTTCGTGAGACTGCAATTCCAAAGCATGGTCTAATAACATCTTTGGCAGACCAAAGGAAGTTAGCAACTTTGGATAACATGAAGAAGAAGTCAATATGTATTGTAAATAGATGTGTTTTATGTAAGAAGGATAATGAGAGTCACTCACACCTTTTCTTTGAATGCTCATTTGCACTGGCAGTTTGGCGTGGAATCAAAGATTGGATGGGTATAATTGGGCGAAGTGATAAGTTACAGATGGAGCTTAGATGGAGTGCAGGGAGGAAGGCTAGGAAGCACAGGATGAATCGGATGTATTACATTGCGCTTGCAGCTGCAGTATATCACATTTGGGGTGAAAGAAATAGGAGAATCTTCATGGATAGTGTTAGATCATATACTCAATTGTTAGTACAGATTAAGTTTGAAGTTGTAGTGCGAACAATGAGGAAAAGAAGTTAGGAGATGATAGGAGTTTCAAAGGATTAGTTTTGATACTTAAGTGGTTCTTTCTTTTTGTAAGATTTAGTCTCTTGTATTCGATTTTGTTGAAGAAAAGAGGCATACCATTTTCTGGCAAAATAATATTAATAATAATAATAATAATATTTCACGAGGGTTGTTGCTACTGCAGAATCAGATTTCTCTTTAACCCCCCGTCAAGTTGCGCTGTGGAAGTCTCAGCTAGGTGGTCATGCTACTGATTGGCTGCGAGCTGTCCCTATTTCAGGGTTGGGTCAGACTATGAACGGTCGGACGTACCGCTGTGTGCTTAGCTATCGGTTGGGCGTTCCTTTGTTTTCCGTGACTGGGCCTTGTCCTGCCTGCTCTCGAGTTTTCGGCGACGATATCTATGGGGATCATCCTGTGTCCTGTGCGGGGGCTGTTGGGATAAAACACCAACATAACCTCGTCCGGGACACTCTTATGGATATATGTTTCCGTTCTGAGGTCTCGGTAGGTAAGGAGGTCGATATTGGCCTGATCGACAGTCATGAAAGATCCTTGCGTCCCGCAGATTTGTTGCTTTATTCGTGGGACAAGGGACGTGATGTATGCGTCGATCTTACTGGGTCTTCTCCTCTGACTCAGTCCGGGCTCTCGGAATTCATGCTGGGTCGTGTTGTGGTCGACGCTGCTCGGCGCAAGTGCGCTAAGTACCGAGACCTGTGCACGGGGCTTGGATATGAGTTTTTGCCTTTTTCCTTTTCTTCGCTGGGGGAATTGGAGGCGGATGCTATCAGCTTGCTCAAAAGGGTCCAAAAATTTTCGATAGCACAGGATGCCGGAGCACGCGCTGCTCCTTTTATTTTTACTCGGCTTAGTTTTGCAATAGCCAAGGGGGTGGGGGCCCAGATAGTATCTCGGCTGCCCACCAATTTTTTGTAAATTTTGTTCTGATTCATCAATAAAATTCTCCATTTCATAAAAAAAAAAAATAAAAAAAATAATAATAATAAGTTTACTTGTTACAACAAAAATATTAATTATTATTGTAACAAAAAAAATATTAATTATTATTGTAACAACAATAATAATAATAACAACAAATAATAATAATGTTAATTATTGTATCAAAAATATTAATTATTATTATTATTATTATTATTTTAATTTTAATTTTAATAATAATAATAATAATAATAATAATAATAATAATCTTAGAGAGTTTGAACTTAGAGAGTTGTTAGAGAGCGGTGCGACTGCCCCCTGCCCTAGGGTTTCCTGCCGCCCGCCGGCCGCTTCCAGCGGCGGCCCCCTGCCGGACGTCGCCGCTCCCCGGGTCCTGCCATCGTCGCTCATGTGCCGTCCCTTCTCCTCCTCTGGCGTTCCTTCCCTCCCGCTGCGTCGTCCTTTCCTTCCTCTGGTTTTCTCCGGCGATGCTGCTGCTGCTGTCTCTGTCTGCCGTCTCTGCTCGCCTTTCCGCCACCTCTTTCTGCCTCCGCCTTCCCTTCCTGTCGGTTCTGTCGCTGCCGCTGCCGGAGGTCCGTCTTGCCGGAATTCGTGTTTGCCCCTCTGTTTTCTCGCCGGAATTCGTGTGCCCCTCTGTTTTCTCGCCGGAATTCGATCGTGGTTGCCGTCTTCCTGTCGATTTCCTTCTACTGCTCCCGCCTCCGACCCTCTTTGTCTCTGCCTGTCCTCCTCCGGACTATTGACTGCTGTTGTCGGGTTTGCTGGTTGCCGGGTGTCTTTTATTGGCGTCCCCTATTTCGTCTCCGTGGCTGCTTGTTTTTCTGTGGGTTTTTTCGTCTCCGAATTTGTGTTTTTCTACTGTCAGGTTTGGTCGCTGCTGGTGTGCATTTTGGTGCACCTTCTTGTGGGTTTTGCCTTCGTTTTCTTCGGTTTCCTTCCTTGTGTTTGTGTGTTCGGGTATCGGTCTTTGTTTGCCCCTGTTTTTTGTGCCTCTGCTTTGTGGTTCACTCCTATCAAGCCGACGTTGCCTCTGGTTGGGTGGTCTCGGTTTGGATGTGTGGTGTGGGCATTGTGGTTTTTTGTGTGCTTTTTCGGTTGTTTCGGGGTTGGTTTTGGGTTCTTCTCGTGATTTACGGATTATTTGTCTGTTTTCTCTTCTTTGTGATACCGGTTCTCCATGTGTAGACTTGCGCGTTTCCATTGCCCCTTCGTTGGTCTTTCTGAGTGTCGTGACAATAATGGGAAGGGTCTTGTTAAAACCTCCTTGATCTTCCACCTCCGAGATAAACATTGTCGTGGAGATGCTCAGGTAATTACGCGTCAAGCTCTTTCTTCTAGTTTGTCTGTTTTTTCTGCGGCAGAGGTTGTGCTTAAGCGCATGAGTCTTTGGCTTTGTGGGGTTTGCTTTACTCCACATTCTCTTTCTGCCATGTGTCGGCACGTGCCGGGATCCGATTTTGTTGCATCCCATGATTGTGGTGATGGAGTTGCATGTTTTTTTATCTTTGGCATCCCCAGACCACCTGCTACATCTTCGTCCCTGGGCGATGTTGTGGGGCCTGTCGGTGTAGGTTGTCTCGACGTGGCTTCTCTGGATCACTTGTTATCTTTGGGGGTGCGCAATGTGAAATCTATCCCTCCCATATGTCGTCTTGGGTTTTCTAGGTCTTCAGGGGGGCCCTCGATGCGGTGGCTGACTCCCCTGGTGATTTGTCTTGTTGGGTTAGCTTGCTTATTTTGCCTCTCTGTATACTTAAGGTGTTTTCCCCCAGGAGTAACCTTGAGTGTAGAGCTGTTGTGAAGCGCCAGCGTCAGGAGGAGTGTATTACCAGCGCTATTCGTACTTGGAGTTCCCCTGGTGGTGTTGCTCAGCTTCTGCAGGAGACCTTAGCTGAGGATGGCCCTTCTTTTCGGTTAGAGGACGACCTTGACTCTACTGAGGTTAACGTTCGGCAGTGTCGGCAGAAGATTTGTGATGGTCACTACGCTGCCGCTGTCCGGGTCCTCTCTTCGTCCGGCGTTGCTCCTTACACGACTGATACTCTGCAGGCTTTGAAAGATAAGCACCCCCATGTTCCGCCTCCTTCCTTACCGCCTTTGCCTGCCGCTCACCCTCAGCTTATCGCGTCCACGTCCGTTGTGTTGGATATGATCAGGAGCTTTCCGCACGACACTTCTTGTGGGCGAGACGGTTTTCGTGCCCAACATCTTCTGGATTATTTGAGCGGAGCCGCGGTTGCTATCTCGGATGATTTGATCACCTCTATCATTAAGGTGGTTAATCTTTTTCTTGAGGGTAGATGCCCGCATGTTCTCGGTGAGTACATCGCTAGCGCTCCGCTCACCCCGCTTGTTAAACCAGGTGGGGGGATTCGTCCTATTGCTGTGGGTACGGTTTGGAAACGACTTGTCTCCAAGGTTGGGGCTGTTTTGATTGGTCCATCGCTTGGTGGTTATTTCGAGGGTCTCCAGTTTGGGGTCGGGGTTTCCGGTGGAGGAGAAGCTATTTTGCACGCCTTGAATCGGTTTATTGAGGATCGGGGTGGTGATGTGGGCCTTTCCATGCTTTTGGTCGACTTTCAGAATGCTTTTTAATTTGGTTGACCGGGATATCATGTTGCGAGAGGTGCGTCGTTGCTGCCCTGTTCTTTCCCGCTTGGTCGAGTTCTGTTACTCTGGGTCTGCCAGACTTTTTTACGGGGAGCATAGCTTATGGTCTTGTCAGGGGGTCCAGCAGGGTGACCCTTTGGGACCTCTTCTTTTCGCTTTGGTCTTACATCCCTTGATTTGTAAGATCCGGGACTCTTTTCCCTTGAGCTTACAGGCTTGGTACTTGGACGACGGCACCATCGTTGGAGATACTTTGGTCATGGGGAAGGTTTTGGAGCTCATTATGGAGGACGGTCCTAGCTTGGGTCTTCATCTTAATGTCGGCAAATCCGAGGTTTTTTGGCCTAAGGAAGATCCCAGTAGTCGACTTCCTGGTGTTTTTCCCCCCAGATATTTCTCGACCATCGCGTGGTGTCAAGGTTCTTGGTGGCCCCGTCAGTGTTTGCGGAGTTTTCAGCACTAAGCTTGTGGCAAGGAGAGTTACTAGGACCATTGAGCTTATGGATTCTGTTGCCAGGATTGAGGATCCACAGTGCGAGTTGTTGTTACTTCGTGCATGCGCGGGTATTTCCAAGCTTTCATTTGCTCTGCGCACTTGCCCCCCTTCGGTTTTCGACTCGGCTAAGATTTCCTTCGATACTGCTCTGCGGTCTAGCTTGGAGCGCATTGTCACCGCGTCCGGCCCCGGGTTTGGGGACTGGCAGTGGCGTCTTTCCACACTATCCTTCCACTTTGGAGGGCTTGGAGTGTATTGTGCTGGGGATGTCCTGCATTATGCCTTTCTGGCTTCTCGCCTCCAGTCCTCTGAGTTGCAGGCTATGCTCCTTCGACCTTCTGCTGTCTTGGCTCCCGGGCCGACCTTCGATGCGGCCTTGGCTCTGTTTAATGAGACTACTGGTTCCGACCTTTCCCGTGATCCTAGTGAGATCGCTGCCTCCAAACTCATGAAGAAATTGGCAGATATATATTTCACGAAGATTGCTGTTCGGTAGAATCGGATTTCTCATTGACTCAACAACAGGTTGTTATGTGGAAGTCTCTGCAGGGTGCTCATACGTCTGATTGGCTGCGCGCGGTGCCTATCTCCGGGCTAGGGCAGACCATGAATGGGAGAACTTACCGCTCTGTGCTTATCTATCGACTAGGTATCCCTTTGTTCTCGATACCTAGACCTTGTCCCGCCTATTCTCGAGTGTTTGTTGGCGACTTTTTTGGGGATCATGCTGTGTCGTGTGCTGGTGCCGTTGGTATTAAACATAGACATAACCTGGTTCGCGACACCCTTTTGGATATCTGCTTCCGATCTGGTATTTCGGCTGGTAAGGAGGTGGATGTCGGTTTGATTGATGGGCACGACAAACCCCTTACGCCCGGCGGATTTGCTTCTTTATTCCTGGGATAGGGGGCGTGATGTGTGTGTCGATTTGACAGGGTCGTCCCCATTGACTCAGTCTCCGATGGTTGATTTTCTGCCTGGTCGTGCGGTCATTGATGCTGCTCAGCGTAAGTGCGCCAAGTACGAAGATTTGTGCACCAAGACGGGTTATGGATTCCTGCCTTTCTCCTTCTCTTCTCTTGGGGAGCTTGATGTAGAGGCTGTTGCGTTGCTCAAGCAGATTAAAAAAAATCTATCTCTCAGAACGCGGGGGCACGCGCTGCTACTTTTATTTTTACTAGACTTAGCTTTGCTATCGCTAAGGGAGTGGGTGCCCAGATAGTATCTCAGCTACCCACTAACTTCTTTTAATTGGTTTTGGTATTAATACAAGTTCAGTTTAAAAAATAATATTAATAATAAAATAATAATAATAATAATAATAATAATCTTCTTGTAATTTGTTCTGGTGTTTAATACAAGTTCCGTTTAATAAAAAATAATAATAATAATAATAATAATAATAATAATAATAATAATAATAATTATTATTATTATTATTATTATTATTATTATTATTATTATTATTTGGATAGCCATGGGTGATTATAACATTGTGCGTAGTCCTGAGGAGAAATTGAGCGCTATTCCTCCTTTGTTGACTGATATGATGGCGTTTAATACCTGTCTAGCTAGTTGTTGTTTAAATGATCTACTAAGTTCTGGTTGTTCTATGACCTGGACGAATAAGCAAGATCCCACAGAGAGGGTTTGGTCGAAGTTGGATAGAGTATTAGTTAATTAAAACTGGTACTCTTTCTTTCCTTCTTCTGCTGCTATTTTCTTAGAGGCTGGAATATCAGATCATTCTCCGGCTGTTGTTATTGTCATGAGAAATATCTCCAAACCAGTGAAGAGTTTTAGTTTTTTGAATAGCTGGATTTCACATCTTGACTTTGTTCAGACGGTTGGGCTTGGCAAAGTAGGATTGATGGGTCCCCAGTTTACAGGTTTTTTGGAAAGCTTAAAAGGGTGAAGAATGCTTTGAAGATTTTCCATAAAGCTCACTTTACCAATATGTCTTCCAGAGTTAAGGAGGCTAAGGCTAATCTGATTTCTTGTTAAAAAGAATTGCAGGTGAATCCTTTCTCTTCTACACTACTTGATAGAGAGAAAGAGTTATCCTTTGCATTTGCTGAGATTAAGAGGGATGAGTTAGAGATGTTAAAGCAAAGGGCAAAAATTACTGACCTGCAACTAGCAGACTGTTCCACTAAGTATTTTTATGCTAAAATAGCAGAGAGGAGGAATCATCAAATGATAGGTGTAGTTAAGGATATGAATGGTTCACTTCAGGAAGGTACTTCTGCTGTTGTTATTGCTTTTCAGGAGTACTACAAGGCGCTCCTGGGAAAGGCTACACCAGTTTTGGGTTTGCAAACCTTTATTAAGGAGGGGTCGTGCATCTCTACTGATTTCTGGAGCAATTTAGTTGCCCCAATTACTGTGAAGGAAATTAAGGATGCAATTTTTAGTATGGATATAAATAGCAGTCCGGGTAGTGATGGATTTTCAGCTGGGTTCTTCAAGGCCGCTTGGGGGATCATTGAGGAAGATTTTTGTAGGGCAATTCTAAGTTACTTCAAAACAGGAAGAATGTCAAAGCAAGCCAATTCAACGTTGATTACTCTTATTCCTAAGAGAGTGGATGCTCTTTCAGTGACTGATTTTCGTCCTATTTCCTGATGTACTGTGTTTTACAAAACAATAAGTAAGATTCTGGCTAATAGGATGAAGCCTTTACTGCCTAGTATTATTGGAGATGAGCAAGCTGCCATTATAAAGGGTAGAAGTATCTTTGAGAATACATTACTTTCGCAAACTCTTGTAAAGGGGTACACTAGGAAATTTATCACGCCTAGAAGTATGATGAAAGTGGATATTAGAAAGGCTTTCGACTCAGTTCAATGGTCTTTTATTCAAGAAATGCTGACTTCTTTGGGGTTTCCTGAAATCTATGTGAAGTGGATCATGGGTTGTATTGTTCATCCTTGGTTTTCCTTTAAACTTAATGGAGGAGTTCATGGTTATTTACAAGGTGAAAGTGGGATTCGCCAAGGCGATCCTCTCTCCCCTTACATTTTTGTGCTTAGTATGGAAGTACTTTCTCGAGCCTTAAGGAAAATTGGAGATAAGAGTCAAGTGTCCTATCACCCTAAGTGTTGCAAGATTAAGTTAATTCACTTAATATTTGCTGATGACCTTATGGTCTTTACTAGGGGAGATGTCCCTTCTGTTTTGGCTGTGAAGCAGGCTTTGGATGAGTTTGGTTTGGTTTCTGGGTTAAAGGCCAATTTGGATAAAACTTGTATTTATTTTGGGGGTACTGAGACTGGAGTAAGGAGACAAATACTTCAGTCCACTGGATTTACGGTTGGGTCTTTTCCTTTTAAGTATTTGGGAATTCCTCTTCATGATGCAACTATTAAAGTTGAGATGTTTGATACATTTATTATTAAGATTCAGAATTTAGTGATTCATTGGACTACCAAGCTTCTATCCTATGCAGGTAAAGCACAATTGATTAATTCAGTCATATTTGGATTGTAAAATTTTTGGTGTTCGAGCATTCTTCTACCTAAAACAGTGGTTAGCAAGGTTAATAAGATATGTAAAGATTTCTTTTGGGGAATTGATCAAGGGAAGAGGCGCTTAGTTTTCAAAAAATGGGAGGATATATGTACTCCTTGGATGTCTGGTGGATTTAATATCAAGAATCTATGTGATTGGAACAAAGCGCTGCTCTCCAAATGGTTGTGGCAGTTTCAAATGGGAAGGGCAGTATTTGGATTAGCTGGTGTAAGGCTTATGTGTTGCTGAATGAATCAGTTTGGTTTGTCCAAGCCAAAGAATTCTTTTCTGCACGTCTGAAAGGAGTATTGCAGGTACGAGATGAGTGTATAACGCTGAGTGGTTCATTAGAAAATGCACTGCAATTCATTGATTCCTGTGGAAAGGGGGGACACTATAATGTTTTTAGCAAAAAGTCTTGCTCCATCAGTTGTGATGCCAAGGCATAAAATTATTGTCTCCTTGGCTCTTCAGAACAAGCTTGCTACTACTGATAATTTTCAAAGTAGAGGCTTCCAATTGGCAAGTAGGTGTCCAATTTGTATGCAGCAGGAAGAATTTGTTCGGCATTTGTTTTTCAAGTGTCCGTTTTCCAGAGAGTATTGGTTGCATCTAATGGCCTGGGTGCGAGTTTCTTCTCCTCCTCTTGGTCTTTTTCAGGCTCAAAAATGGATTCTACAGAAAAGGAAGCGAAGACATTGGAAAGCTAAATGGTTTGCGGCATGTCTAGCTGCAGTGGTTTACCTGATTTGGAAGGAGAGAAATTTGAGATTATTTAGTGAAGCGGCTAATAACATTGATAGTATAGTTTCTCATACTAAGTTTGTGATTATTAAGATTTTATGATTTATAGATATACCTATAGGTATAAGATGATATTGGATAGAATGATGGAAGGGTAATATTGTGTATAGCGAAGCATAGTGTGATGCATAGTGTGGTATACTTTGTAATTTTGTAATTTCATTACTATTAATGAAATGATGATATTTTTGCAAAAATAAAATAAAAATAAAAATAAAAATAATGATGATGATGATGATGATGATGATGATGATGATAATGATGATAATAATGATAATAAAAATAATAATAATAATGATGATGATGATGATGATGATGATGGGGTTTTTCTATATGGTAACCTTGTATTTATGAATTTTCCACACGATAACCTTGCTTTTAAAAAAATACGCATGGTAGCCCTTACTTTTATAACTACTTTTTACCGTAACCTTCGTCCTTAACTCCGTTATGTATTACCGTTAACTATCTGACATGGCAAATAAGGTCGGCTGACATGGCTATTTTAGTGGTGATTAGGAGAGATAAATAATGACATGTATCTTAATTTTAAAAACATTAAACAATAACACTAATAGATCAAAAATACAGCAGACCCTCACTTCCTCCTCCTCTGTTTTACGTACAACTAAAATTAGGGTTTAAGAAAGGGCAATGACATGATCAAATGAAAATGACATGCTATGTTAACAAGTAATTCGTAACAAATTTCAAATTCATCTCAAAATCTAAACATTAAATAACCATTCTATTTTTTGTCCATTACAAACAAAACTTAGCAGGGCATATGTTTTAAGTGCAAAAGAAATAGGAGTCATTAAAATAAGCTTCTACTTTAATTATATAGTAGGTTGAACAACACACACACTTTTCCTTTTCCGTCCACTCTTAACGTGTCCTTGAGTGGTCGAAGGTACGTCTTCAGCAGTTGAGGTTGAAGCGGTAGCCATAATTGATGCTTCTAAGTCATTCAATGAAGCGAAACTGAATGTTGAGGATGCTATGAGCCCTTGATTACCACGTCTCTTGCTAATCCTTCCTTGTAGTCGCTCCCTTTCTCTCGTTGTGTATCCACCCTTGCATGTTTTTGAGTTGTGACCGAAACATCCACATTTCTTACACTTTATAGCAATTGACCTTTTCCCCTTTATTTGCTCCCCTGGCTCTCTTCTTCTATTTCTTGATGGCCTACCAATGGACCTCTTGAGTGTTGGAGGTTCTAAATAAGGGACATCGAAAATCGGCCATTGTTCTTTGTCTGGTATTGGGTGAATGGACAACCCATCAGCTTCTTTGTACCTTCTCACGGAGAACCACTTACTCACATAGTCAGATGGGTTCTTATTAGCAAATAGAATGGCTCTAACACCATGTTTACATGGGATGCCATTTACTTGCCATAGACCACATCCACATGTTCTCGTAACCAAGTTCACAAATAAATGACTGTTTCCATCACGAACCTCATACTCACCATTTCCAGAAGCGTATGCATGACATGGTCTCGAGTCCTTTTGGAGAACTTTTAGTCTCTCCAAAATTTTAGGGCATATCCCTTCCTCCTCCCAAGACTCTGCGATAGCTTATCTAGTAGCATGTCTAACCATCACCATTCGCCTTACACCTATATTAACACACAACAATTCCATAACAAAAACAAGTACGTTCAAAGGTATTCCCAGTACCACAAAAGGCAAAAAAATAGCATTGTGAGTCATTTGCTCCGTAGTACAATTCATTATACAAATAAATCACTCACCTTCAAGTAGAGTCAGAATAGGGTTACTTCTATGAACACCAAGAGTGCTATTAAAACTCTCGACAAAGTTGCTTGTATTGGCATCACATGATATTTGATTGAATTTGTGCTTTGTCCATTGTTCTTTGTCACCTAAGTCAAGGAACCATCTTCCAGCTCCTTTCCCTCCATGTTGAACAACTTTCTCCAAAGCCTTTTTGAATGTAAATTCAGACGTTGCATTGACGACACTCCAAAATAACTTATGCATTAATATTCCTGGATATTCTTTATTGAAGTTCTTACATAAATGTCGAGCACAGAAGCGTCTATATGCATCAGGCCACACACTTTCTAATGCTGGCTCAACCCCCTAAGCAAGAGAAAAAAGAAAATAATAAGTGACATAATAAGCTAATCGAATATATGAAAAACGAATAAACAAGATGTGAAAGGAAGTCGGCTACCTTTTGCCTATCAGAGATAATTGTCCAATCTGTTCGTCCACTCTCATTCACGGTTTGCTTCAGGAGCATAAAGAAGTTAGACCATGACTCCTTATTCTCGGAATCTACAACCCCAATTGCAACAGGAAACAATTCATTGTTTCCATCAAGGGCCACAGTAGATAACAACACACCACCATAATTCCCTTTGAGGTGTGTACCATCAACCCCGATTAAGCTTCTACAACCTTTAATCAACCCCGTGAATTGAGCATTGAAAGATATGAAAATTGACTTGAACTGCAATGTTCTTTCTGGATCACCCATAATGTGAGTTCCAGAACAGTTGGTTGTGCTTCCTGGATTAGTCACCTTCACCATTTCACAATATTGACAAAGAAGCTTATATGACTCACCATGACCCCCATTGATTTCTTTCAAAGCTATGTCTTTGCTCTTGTAAACTGAAGAATTCGCCATAGCCAATCCATATCTCTCCATTAGAAGCATCTTTATAGACTTTGACGAAATATCTGGATTGGCCCTAATATCTTCTACCAATTTGTTTGCCACCCAAGCACAATTAGCCATAGGATTATTTATCCTAACACCTACACAATTATGGTCTGGGAATCTTATTGACTTTATAGCCCATGTCAACCCATCAGGAAGTGATGATGCATGTATCCTCCAACCACAGTTGGCAGTAGCACAATAAGCAGTGTACCTATTCCGCTCGGCCTTCACCACAACTAAGTTAAATCCTTCTTGGACACAATAGTCTCTAAGGACATCCTTGAAATGTTCTTTGTCCACAAATAGTTGCCAAGGCCTTAATCGGTTTGCTCCAAACTCTTTGTCGTCATAAAGCTCACCATTTTTACAAATATTCCCATCATAAGATTCCACATTATCTCCCCATTCATGCTCGTCATATGGGTCATACCCATCATCAATACAATCTAGAGTTGATAACATAAGATTATCCTCTACCTCTAGACCAAACACACTATGATCATCCTCATCTTCTCGCTCCTCATTAGATGGGATATACGATCCCTCACCATCAGATGCTTCAGAGTCACTTTGACCACCATAATCTACCCTAGCAGCCCTTGTAATTCTTTCACTCATTTCTTCATTTAAGTTTCTCTTTGCATTAGGAACATAAAGACCTTTCCTCAAAGCTGTTGTTCTAGCTATCTTAAACTTTGGAACATGTGTTTGTGAAGATTGGCCCACCATAACTTCAAGACTAACCGAGGTGGTAGGGTAAATATTAGATGGGTGTCTCTTGCAAGCCAATTTCTTCATAGGTTTTCTCACCTCACTACCATTCTTCATCACATTAGCATAAACAGAATCACTCACCCCAACTTCTGCAATAGTCATAGCATTTCCTGCATTTGAAACTTGTACACAATTTTTTCTATTTGCCCTAACTTGTCTAGCCATAAGTAGCACACAAGATGGTTCAATCTCAGACTCAATCCAAATGTCAATCGTTTTCTTCCCTTCTAACCTACTAAACATTTCCATAAGATCTTTATCATCTTTCAAAGTGATAGAGTTCATTTCGTAGGAATATGCTAGAGAAGGGTTCGTAGGCAAATGAACCTGATCTTTATCCGCTTCATCGTAAAGATCGTTCAGAACATCAATAAGTAGACATTTATCCGTATCTTCAACTAAAATTTCAACAAAGTTGGACCTATAATGTAATTTCAACAAAATATTCTCCATGCTGCATAAAAAATTACCTAACATCAAATTTGGAATTTCAAAAACAATGGCTCAGTATCAAGCAAATTTGCAGTGGATGATAGCAAAAATAGAACCGACGAGTTAATTAGGGAGTACTCCGTACACAACTTAACCAAATTTAACGACAAAAAACCTAATAACAAAGACATAAACAACAAAAAAAATCAAGTACATATGCAATGGAATTAGCAAACACAAAACTTAGGAGTTAAAAATTTATAGACTCGATAATCAAATATAATCAACCGTAAATATAATTACACAAAGAAACCGACTGATTTTGTTGTTAATTACCCAGAAAAGTAATTAACTAATTAATTAAGAATACAAAAACAAAGGGATGAATACCTGTTAAAGCTTTTTAAATTTGATTGAAGAACCCGATTATGTATGATGAATACCTATTAAAGCTTTCTTAAACCCTAATTTTAATTTTACGTAAAACAGAGGAGGAGGAAGTGAAGGGTCTTCCGTGTTTTTTTTTTTTATCAATTTAGTGGTTATTGTTTAATGTTTTTAAAATTAAGATACATGTCATTATTTATCTCTCCTAATCACCACTAAAATAGCCATGTCAGCCGACCTTATTTGCCATGTCAGATAGTTAACGGTAATACATAACGGAATTAAGGCCGAAGGTTACGGTAAAAAGTAGTCATAAAAGTAAGGGTTATCATGCGTATTTTTTTAAAAGCAAGGTTACCGTGTGGAAAATCCATAAATACAAGGTTACCATATAGAAAACCCCATAATAATAATAATAATAATAATAATAATAATAATAATAATAATAATAATGGTCAACATCCGTCAGTGTCTCCCCTTCTTTTTGTGCGGAGGAGAAGCTTGACTTAGGTGAGCTCAACATCCGTCAGTGTCGTAAGAAGATTTCTGATGGTCATTACACGGCCGCCGTTCGTGTTCTTTCTTCATCTGGGGTAGCTCCGTACACTGATGCTACCCTTCGAGCCCTCCAGGATAAGCACCCGGCTGCTCTTCCTCCTTCCCTTTCGTCTGAGCCTTCTGGCCACTGTCTTGATGCGTCGGTGTCTCTTGTTTTGGACATGATTCAGAGCTTCCCCCGGGGCACGTCTTGTGGGAGGGATGGGTTCCGGGCCCAACATCTACTGGATTGTTTGAGTGGTGTTGCTATTGCCATTTCAGATGACCTGATTGCCTCTATCGCTCGGGTGGTCAACCTTTTTCTTGAGGGGAAGTGCCCGCAGGTGTTAGGTGAGTACATTGCCAGTGCTCCGCTCACCCCGCTCGTTAAGCCAGGGGGAGGGGTCCGTCCTATTGCTGTGGGAACCATCTGGAGGCGCCTTGTCTCCAAGGTTGGAGGTTACTTGGTTGGCCCATGTTTAAGGTGGCTATTTCGAGGGCCTTGAATTCGGGGTAGGTGTTTCTAGCGGGGGTGAGGCTATTCTGCATTCCTTGAACCGCCTTGTAGAGGATCGTGGTGCTGATGTGGGTCTCTCCATGTTACTTGTCGATTTCCAAAATGCCTTTAACTTGGTTGACAGCGAGACTATGCTTGGAGAGGCCCACCATCAGTGTCCTGCCCTCTCCTGCTGGGTTGAGTTTTGCTATTCCAGTCCCGCTAGGCTCTACTACGGGAGCACTGCCTTCGCTCTTTCCAGGGGGTCCAGCAGGGTGACCCCTTAAGCCCCCTCCTTTTCTCCCTGGTTCTGCACCCTCTGGTTTGTAGGATCAGGGACTTCTTTGATCTTTGCTTCCAGGCTTGGTACCTTGATGATGGTACTATTGTCGGGGATACGCTTGTTGTGGGAAAGGTTCTCCAGATGATTATGGATGAGGTTCCCCGTTCTGGCCTCCATCTCAACGTTACTAAGATGGAGGTTTTCTGGCCTATCGAAGACCCGAGGAGTAGGGTTGCTGGTGTTTTCCCCACCGATATTGACAGACCCTTGGATGGTGTTAAGGTTCTGGGGGGGGGGGGGGGGGGCGGTCAGCGTGTGTCCCACTTTCAGCGGTGCTCTTGTCTCGAAGAGGGTTGCCCGTACTATAGAGCTCATGGACTTGGTTGCTACGATTGAGGATCCCCAGTGTGAGTTACTTCTTCTTCGGGCGTGCACAGGTATTTCTAAGCTATACTTTGCTTTACGCACTTTCTCTCCCCGTGCTTTTGGGTCGGCCCACCTTTCTTTTGACACTGCGCTTCGCTCAAGTCTTGAGCGTATTGTCACGCGTCCGGACCCGGTTTCGGGGAGTGGTAGTGGCAGCTGGCTACCCTTCCCTTTTCCTTAGGGGGGCTCGGTGTCTTTGCCGCTGCTGATGCCCTGCACTTTGCCTTCCTTGCTTCTCGCCTCCAGTCTGCCGATTTGCAAGCTAAGATCCTTCGTCCCTCCGAGATCGCCTCCCCTGGATTTGCCTTTGAGTCTGCCTTGAGTGAGATTTTTGAGGCTACCAGTTCCGACTTCTTGAGCAACCCCTCTGAGATCGCTGCCCCAAAACTTATGAAGAAATTGGCAGATATATATTTCACGAGGGTTGCTTCAGCGGCTGAATCTGTTTTCTCCTTGACTCCTCGACAGGTTGCCCTGTGGAAGTCTCAGCAGGGAGACCATTCTTCTGACTGGTTGAGGGTTGTCCCTATTACTGGGCTTGGGCAAACCATGAACGGTCGGACTTATCGCAGTGTGCTTAGTTACCGCTTGGGAGTCCCTTTGTTTCCGCTTTTCGGGACTTGTTCTTCTTGCTCCAGGGTCCTCAGAGAGGATATTTTTGGTGATCACGCGGTTTTGTGTGCTGGTACTGTGGGGATTAAACATCGCCATAACCTTGTCCGTGACACATTGTTGGATATTTGCTTCCGGACGGGGATCTCTGCAGGCGAGGAGGTGGAGATTGGCCTCTGCGACGATAACGACAAGCCCTTGCGACCTGCCGACCTTCTGCTCTACTTGTGGGACAAGGGGCGGCATGTTTGTGTTGATCTGACTGGGTCCTCTCCTTTGATCCAGTCCGGCTTGACCTCTTTTGAGCCCGGACGGGTCGTTGCTGATGCTGCTCGTCGTAAGTGTGTCAAGTATCAGGCACGCTGCACGGCTATTGCGTATGGTTTCCTTCCTTTCTCCTTCCCCTCTCTCGGCGAGCTCGACACGGAGGCTGTTTCTCTGCTCCAGCGGATTCGTAAATTCGCTATGTCACATGATGCTGGAGTGCGTGCTGCAGTTCATATTTTTACTAGAATTAGTTTTGCAATTGCTAAGGGAGTGGGTGCCCAGATAGTATCTACGCTCCCCTCTAACTTCTTGTAATTTGTTTCGTTTTTAATGCAAGCTCCGGTTTAAAAATAAAATAATAATAATAATAATAATAATAATAATAATAATAATAATAATAATAATAATAATAATAATAATAATAATAATAATAATAATAATAATAATAATAATAACAATAACAATAGCAATAGCAATAGTAATAATATTAATTAATATTATCAGTAAGTTGTTCTGTTCTGTTTTGTATAAAACTATCAGTAAGTTGATCACTATCAGGTTGCAGAAGGTTATTCATAAGGTTGAGGTTGTGGGGCCTGAACAAGCGGCTTTCATACATAGTAGGAGCATCCACGAGAATATTGTTATCTCACAATCACTGATTAAGAACTATAATAGAAAGTATATCACACCTCGTTGTTTAATGAAAATCGATTTAAGGAAAGCATTTGACTCGCTTCAATGGGAATTCATGGACAATATGCTGAAGGAGTTTAATTTCACTGAGGAATTCATTGGTTGGATCAGAACGTGTATCCAAGGGTCTTGGTTTTCAATTAAGGTTAATGGGGTTTCTCAAGGATTCTTTAAAGGGAGAAGCGGGATTAGGCAAGGGGATCCCCTCTCCCCTTACCTATTTGTTCTTAGTATGGAAGTATTTGGTAGGCACCTCAGATATAACCAAACACTTTCCCAGGTATCCTATCATCCAAAGTGTAGGCAAATAAATTTGAATCATCTGATATTTGCAGATGATCTTATGGTTTTCACTAGAGGTGACATTCCCTCCGTCTAGTCGATTATAAATGGATTAGAGAAGTTTGAGAAGGAATCGGGCTTGAAAACAAACAAGGACAAAATTGATATATACTTGTAGACACCCAGATTTGGACTTGGTGGCTGCAGGAGTGTCCAAAAAACACCAATGACGATCGGACTGCAGCGCGACGCGGGTTCGCGATGTTTTAGATAGTTTTTCTATAGAACGGATCAAATAAATTACTCGGAAAAATTAAACTAACATCTTGGCGGCCTTAGTCGTGTCGTTACGGTCGCATAGACCCTAATTAGAGTCAATTCTGACACCGGGACCCCGAGTCGGTCCCGAAACTCAAACCGAGTCAACACCGCACCAAGCGAACCTCGGGATGCACACCCGAGGCCCGCTAAGCATCACGGCACTAGGTCAAGATGGGGGAGACTTAGTCCCTAAGCCACGAATTATACACCCGCCTCTCGATTTTGGAAAGTATCAAAATCGTATCTTCAAAATCCCGAGCGCCTCACCTTGCGCGCCTGAGTCTTCACACGCCTAAACCCAGGCGCCTGAGTTTTGGTGCGCCTGACCTTAGGCGTCTATCTGGGTGACGAGGGCCGAAAACACCTATAAATACCCCACTCCATCCCCTCATTTCGACACACAACTTCTTCAATTCTCTTCCCTCTTCACTCGTAAAGAGTTTCTCGCTAAGGGCTCGCACTCCGACACCCGAGGCAAACGATCCACTCGATCGTAGTTCCGATAAAAGCGACATTGGCACTACTCCTCACCTTCGAGCACTCCACTCGATCCCGAGGTGCCTGTGTTCGATTAGCTATAGTTTAGTAACGGAGTTCTGCCGGATTAGCCATAGTATCAGCCAATAGTAGCGGAGCTCTGCCGGAGTAGCCGTAGGAAGGGTCAACAGTAACGGAACTCTGCCGAAATCACCAGGTAAACTAGGAGGATCCGCCTTTTGGAGCCGAGTCGTCACTAGGTTGTCATCTAAACAAAACTTTACATTCTTGCACCTTCTTTTATTATGCACTACGATAATACTAGACATGGACATTAGGTCCACAAACACATACTAAAATATGTAACGTCCCCACTTCAACCGCAAACACTTAAATACACTAAATAGACCCGAGTAATTGCAAGATCCGTTCTCAACTATCCATGCATCGTGTCCCGTTTAGTGTATACTCCGAGGGTGCAACTCCTCACTACGTGATTTACTTACGTTCGCATTTACAGTTTTCGTATGATATATTGCCTTTATGACCTTATAATCGCATGCTAAATCACCTAACACGGAGATCAAAACGTAAATAAACTAAAACTGAACAAAGCGATGGTCGGGTTCCGTATTAGTCCCGGTGCTCGCCATGTATGTTTCGACGCATCTCTATTAATACCGAACCGATGCATCTTATGCAGAATACCAGGTAAGGTATATCACGAGAACGACTAATACCTGTATTATCGCGTTAAAACTGATTTGCTAATACATATAATATTAGTACTCTCTACCCTCTTACGTGCATCTTTTCATGGCCTGCTTGTCACGTGAAATCGCATGCAAAAAATGTAAACACAACTACTTCGACGACAAAACTCACTTGTCCTTAAACAACCGACGTAGCAAAAGGCATAGGGTAAAAACAATGGATGTTACAGTACTTCCGCCACAACAAAAGAACGAAGTTATCAGCCCACCGATTGAATAGTAGAGGTCGCTATAGTGCGAGCGGGATTGGGTGTCGATGTCTATCAGATATTGGCTTCCCAATACGTACCCTCACCCCTTACTCAGAATCGACGGTTTCTGGATGTCCGAAACCATTGCCAATGAGAGTCATTCCAGGCATGGAGTGCTTAAGGGTACAAGTCTTTATCTTTAGATCCCGTGCCCCTCAGCTTTGAGCCGGCTAAGGATCAGAGTTGACTTGAACGGTTTCCGAGTCCCCATAATTGACTCTGTGGCGACTCCATAAATCGGCAACGAATTCAGTTCACTAAAAAGGTCGCCTTACTGTAGACACCCACATTTTGACCGCCAGGTGTCTATAGCAGTTTCCGACAAACACCCGATGATGATCGGACGCAAACGTGCTTTAATATATTCGGAAACGGGCTCAAAATCATTGGCATTTGCCTTGGGCTCATTATGGAGTACATATCTCACAAAACCAACCTCAAAATCAGGCCCAGTGGGTCGTTTCGAGTCAAATAAGACTAATTTGGTTCGATTCCGACACCAGGGGCAAAACCGTCTTTTAGCGACCGAGTCAAAACCCGGTCAAAGATTTTCCCGAGACACGTGAGTCAGCCGTGACACCTCACACGGCAGATTCATACTCCAATCCTACGAAAAATCAGCTTCACAAAATATTAAACAAATCCGTTTAAGGATAAAATTCGATCTCAAGTAGGAATTCTATCCAAAAACCGAATCGAACATTCAACCGAGCTAGAATACTCGGCCGAGTAGCCTACCAACCAGCCGGTTCCCTTTTTTCCTTCACAAGAAAGCGGAATTCTCATTCCTCTCAAATTCTTACGTTTCTTATCCTAAACGGTAGTTCAAACTCTCCTAAGCCAAGGTCGAGAACTCCCTATAAATAGCCCCGTGCATATAACACTTTAGAGACATGAATTATCATTCAGAAATATTCATATACACATACATCAATTACATACATCCCTACACTTAGCATCGAGAAACCGATATTACAAACCCGAAGGAAACCGGCCCGATACCCGACACCCTTCACACGTCCCACCTAACCGAGCCACCACAACTCACCGACATCCACTCGACGCTCCTGTGCCCAAACCACGTCCCGACGAGCTCTAATCCGAGTAAACTAAAACATGTAGGTTGAGGGTGCACCAAACTCGATTTCTCTTCCTTCTTCTCTTCTCCTTCTCGACCGTTTTTTTTATTACGGGTCGTCGGTTCTTTTTTACGGGTCGTTCGTCGTTTTTTTATTTTCTAATATCGATATTACTAAAAACTATTTTCGTAAAACAAATATTCTAAAAATACGATATCAACTCTATAGTTGAATATCGTATAAAAAAGAATTATATTAAATCTTGTCGAAGCTAAGAAAATCGTTACATCTTTTTTATACAAAATACAACGATTTCAAACGCGGAGAGAATTAACATCTTTTTCGTTCAAATTCTTTTTTTACAAAACCCTTTTCTAAAATTCATTCCGAATACTCGATATCGATTTCATAATCGAATATCGAGTATGATGAATATCGAAAACATGAATCGAGTATAAATTAATTCATATTTGTACGCGATTTATCAAATTTAACGATTTTCGAACAATGAGCGAAATTGGGACAGGCCCGCACACGAGTCGCGCCTCTCACAGGCGACTCGCGTACGAGTCTGAAACCCGCGCCCTTTTTTTTAGCCTTTTTCGTTCATTCTTTTTATTTATTCTACTAAACGATTTCTAAAAAATTATATCTTTTCTAAAACTATTCCGAGTATTTGATATTGATTTCGTAGTCAATTATCGAATATAACGAATATCGAAAATATTAGATCGAGTGCAAATTATGCGATATTTGTACGCGATTTAATAAAAGCATCGAATTTTCAAAAAACCGATTTCAAAAACAGGCCGTCACGCGACCCGCCGGCATCCCGGGCGAGCCGCGCGGCCGGCTGTCACACGACACACCCTTTCTTTTTTTATTATTTTTCGAACCTCGTTTTTTATACAAAACCGCGTCTTTTAGCAATATTTTCAGATTTCGATCTCGTATATTTATTATATTTGCTATATTATTTTTCACAAACCAATACTAACTCGTTTGTTTATCCTTTGTAGCAAATTCATATCTTTTTCATCGTTTGTTTTATTATACTAAAACGAATCTCATATGCTAAATTCAACTTTGACGTTAATTTTTTTCATGCATTAAACCGACTTAGCAACACATTCAATTCCTTGCATGTTTAGGAAAACAATGTTTGCATATCATTCATCGTATTACTAATGCGCGTATTAAAACATCATTCGATATCCTAGTAGAGGCCGCTAATGTGCGGGCAGGGTTGGGTGTTCTTAGTGAACTTCCCAACACGTACCCTCACCCCTTACTCAGAACCGTGGTTTCCGGATGTCCGAATCCATTGGCAACGAGAGTCATTCAATATACGATTAACCGATCAAGTCGGCATCGGTATCGAACTGCAAAGGGATGAGCCCAATAAACTCTGACATCGAAAATGGGCCGTATTTTGTATACGGCCCACTACGACATAGAGTGGGCTCGAACGGTTCCGAATAACCATAAAATTCGGTGGCGACTCCAACTTCGATTTAAATTTCAATTTGATCATCTCATATGGAGATTCATTCGCCTCCCCAAACCCGCGCGTGGCCGCGTCGGGGTGGACCTATGTCATGTCTACACTTACCAAACATAACGGCCTTTAAACATTTACAACCACGACTCCATCGATTCCAAACGGAAACACGGGTGCCCGCACCCGTCTATTACAAGTCCGGATCGGCATCCGAATCGAGGTCCGAAACATCGCCCCGTACGCGAGATCGGACCGGCCCCCGACCGGGAGGGGGCCACGTCGGTGGCCGCTGCCATACATTGAAAAACCGGGTAGGTCCCGCGCGGGGCGCCGGGCGGTGCGGACGGACGTTCACAGTTTGGCAACTCCGCTGGGGAATTGGAAACAAGTTTCCAGTGGTGGTGTAACTTGAAAGAGGTCGGTGAAGCTCATTTCCTAATTCCTAGTTGTGGTCACTACAGGTTTTGGCCCTAAAAAGCCCACCATAACCAATATCAGGACCAATCGACCTCTTCGCGGTAAGATCCTTAGGGACACGCGGAGAGATCCTCGATTGACGATCCGGCCGCCTAACGCGTACCCCGCGGGAATACTAAACGGATAGTTCTAAACGTACGGTATGACACTCGTCTCCCCAGATGATTTGTCAATACCTAAGTAAAGACTATTCGTGGGCGGTAGCCTACCCTAACCTACCCATGTCTGCATCCTGCATGAGTGTATGCATTCCTAGTTATGTGTAGCGTGTTTGAACAACTCAAATAAAACACTAAAAATCTGGATTCAACCACGATAACAAAATAAACTAGGAAATAATCTAGAACAACATAAATTAGATCTAGAGAAATTAACAACACTAAGATGATTAAAATAACAATCAACAAAATAAAACATAAAGCAATCTAAAACAACATAAATAAAGATGATCAAAACAAGACAATAATGAAAGAACAATTAAATGAACAATATTGAAAGAACAAAATTAACTCTAACTAGAGATTAGAGAGTGGAAATAAATGTACCAACTATGAAGATAAACAATAAAGAGAAACATTGCATAAATAAAGGATGAAGCTTTGATGAAGAGAATAGAAGATTTGTCACTAATCCCTTAGTAATCTCCACAAATCTTCAAACTTGAAATTATCTTCTACAAACCTTGAATGAGGAAGAAAAATATGAAGATCTACTACTAATTTACTAAGGAAATTGTAGAGAATTAATAAACTACTACTAGAATGATCTACTAATGGAGGCCTAAGTGAATGGTCTAATGGATGGTAATGGAATTGTAATGGAATTCTAATGTGGTGACTTAGGCAACCAACTAGGGTATACATATATATAGTAAAGCCTTAATGGATCCTTAACCTAAAGCCCAAATCCAACTTTTTGCTCCATTAGTGAGACAATCACCCTATAACTCTTCATGAGGTGGAACTTCACCCTATCATATGCGAGCCAATACCGCCGGGTGAAACTTCACCCGGTGATTTCACCCGGTGAACTTCTTCCAGTTTTGCATTTTTGGACGCCTTTATCGTCGGGCGAAATTTTGTCTGGTGGGTGAAAATTTCGCCCGGTCCTTTCGCCCGGTGGAGAAGTTCTTAGAAAATATCCGGGGAGGCAAATTTACCGTCGGGCGAAACTTCGCCCCGTGGTTTCTTATCGGGTGAAATTTCACCCGGTCAATTTTCTGGCCTCTTTTCTTGTTTCATTCTTCGTTGTTTGATTGGATGGCTTTGAACTTTAAGTTGTGTGCTTTGCTCTTTGGACGGTATTCTCTTCTCTTGTGCCCGTGGAAGCTCGAGCTCGATCATGCTTTCGGTGTCAAATCCGAACAAAATTGATAGGAAAACTACCATATCACATTTTCAAACCCTAACTCTAGCATCTAGGGATCAAGACCCTAACCACCATAACTTAGCCTACATAATCTCGATACTCACGTGCAAACCACAATTAACGAGTCCCGTCCGAGAACACGAAACATGTAGGTTGAGTGTGCAACAAACCCAATTTTCTCTTCTCTTTCCTTTACTCGTGTCGTCCGTTTTCCATCGTCGTCGTCGTTTTTTTATTGTCGCGTCTTCATCATCAACATCGCATACATCGATTTCTAAAACCCTTTCTTATTATTATCCACGTATTTTTATTCAAGTTGAGTCGAAACCTTTTGATGCGGATCCGACATCACACAATTCGCAAGAATTAATTATGATGTCGGGATGCGGAGGGCATCAAATCTAGTCTTTTTTTAATTCAAGTGTCGATCTAGTAGATTCGATACCAACTCAATAGTTGGATGTCGAATTCGAACGATTTAGTCAAGTAATTTAACTAATACGATTTCCGTTGATGCTAAAATAGTTGTCATCTAATTCGATAAGAATTAATACGACACTATAAACGCGGAGGAAATTTATATCGTTTTAGTTAATTTAAACGACTCATAATAACTTTTTTTTATCTCACTCAAATATCCGATGTCGATTCGATAATCGCACGTTGGATATGACGAGTATCATACGTACGAATCGAGTATAAATCCCATAATATTTATACCCGATTCAACAACTTAACGATTTATCAAAATCTGAATCGAGCATAAGTTATATAATATTTATGCCCGATTCGGCAGAATCAACGATTTATCAAAATCGAAAAGCAATCTCGCAATCAATAATAAATTGCAAACGAACCCTAGTTCGTACAGGGGGCACTCGATCGAGTGCCTAGCACACTCGGTCGAGTGGCACCCCAAAAACCGAGACAGCAGAAAGGTTTTTCGACCACCACTCGGTCGAGTCTCGCAATGACTCGATCGAGTGGCAGTGTACTCGGTCGAGTTGGTCAATAACCCAATCGAGTAGGGTCTAAAATACGGGACAGAAGCCTTCTTTCGAGGAGCACTCGTTCGAGTCCTCATATGACTCGATCGAGTGGCCTTATCACGACAAATACCGTGAGTCCCACATCGCCTTTCTACTCTCGATAAATACCTTTTTATGACTTAGGTCAACACGTGTCTAATCTATCACGTGAAGCATCACTTTTCAAAACCATTCATCATCTTATTCACGTCTTTCCATATTATATTATTCGCAAACCGTTATTATCGTTATACCGTTACTAACAAGTTTGTTATTTTTCTTGTCAATTTACTTTGTTTATTTTATTGTACTAAAATGAACCCACATGCTAAATTTAACTTTGACGTTAGAACTAGTTGCATTAAATCGACCTAGAAACCCGTTCAATTTCTCACATGCTTAGGGAAAACAACGTTTGCATATCATTTAACCGAACTACTAACGCGCTTATTAGAAAGTCATTTGATATCCTAGTAGAGGCCGCTAAGTGCGGGCGGGGTTGGGTGTTCTTTGTGAACTTCCCAACACGTACCCTCACCCCTTACTCAGAACCTCGGTTTCCGGATGCCCGAAACCGTTGGCGCACGAGAGTCATTCAATACACGATATCCGATAATGTCGGTATCGGTATCAAATGCAAAGGGACGAGCCCAATAAACTCTGACATCATGGGCCATAATTTGTGCATGGCCCACTACGACATAGAGTGGGTTCGAATGAGCCCGAACTCCCACAAAGTTCGGTGGCGACTCCACTTCGATTTAAATTTCAATTCGATCCATTCTCATATGGAGATTCATTCGCCTCCCCAAACCCGCGCGTGGCCGCGTCGGGGTGGACCTATGTCATGTCCACAATTTGGCGACTCCGCTGGGGATTAACTTATGCGTGACTTACCATCGGCATCCTCAGGGTGAGACTCGAATAGAAATCGTTTGACTAGTACAATACGCGTTTTAGTTTTACGGTTCATGCATAACCCTATTTTCCCGGGCCGGTACTCACTACCGACGTCCCACTATACCGTGATGTACTCCAATATGGATATGTCAAAGGTGTACGTAGTCAATTCGAGTGGGTTTCGCGGCATGTTCTAAGCTCAACTCGACTTAGAAAGTCTGTCCCGATCAACATCTAGACTATGTGCACTGGTATAGACCCTTATAGACCGACCGAGACTTAGTGTAAAGCATACATGGCGTCGTTATAATGCTTGCGTAACTATATGCTACTTGGTTTCCGTGTCGTTTTCAAAAACCGTCTTTTTCAAAAAAATTGCATCTTTTCAAACTATCCAATTTCAAAACCCGGGGCGTATACTGAATTTAGGACTTATGATTTTACTCAAAATAGCCTATTTTTAGCCGGTATTCTGCCCATTTCAAAACTCGAAGATATTTTTCGAACTCTCAAAATCGAGGCCCGGTACAATTTTTCCGATTTTCAAAAAATCGGGCCCCTCTACCGTTTTTTTTCGGATTTTTTCTAAAAATCCTTTTCAAAACCTTCCTCTTCTTAGGACTTCCCGTATTTAGCAGTGTCGGGTCGTGTCATAAGTCGTCGAGGTCTTTAGCGTCGAAACTCTGTCGATCTTACATCACGAGTTTCTTCCCTATCCCAGTCCACCTTATTTAACTAAGGCATGACCCACCTACGTAGGACATACTCCTACAAAGAAAGGCCCGTTTACACATTCAAGTCCATAGTCTGAGAAATATCTCACATGGACCTTCCTTCGAACAGGACTCGGCCCACATAGCCGAATCCTAAGGAAGGCCCACCTTTCACAAGTCACCCGTCTAGGAGTCTTTTCCGAGTCAGCCTTTTACAAGGCATAACCCTATAACAAAAGGTTTGTGGTCCTTACGTCTAAGGGTCACTCGTCCGACACTCGAGTCTTAACAAAATTATCGATCCCACTTGGGGGCTACCCTTCAGCAGAGCGATCAATCACGGTTGCTTTTAGGGTCATGTCTTACACGTGTATCACGTACCCCACTTTTGAGTCACCTAGATGTCACACCATCTGAGTCCTATCTAAGTCCTTAGTCTCACTTGGGGACTATTCTCCGACGGAGCGATTAATCACGGTCACTCCGAGAATCGTACACTACACATTTGCCTTAGGAGAGTCTAACCCGAGTCAAACTGGAGTCGTCTCTCCTCCCGCGCTAATTCTTATGCCTTGGTGAATTTGAGTTCCGAAGCCACTTTTCTGATTACGCGGTGTTCTTACAGACAGGCCACCCGAAACCAGACGCCAAAAAATGCAAGAAACCTTGGATCAACTGACCGCCGCACTGGCCAAGATCGAGACCCAATTGACCGCCATCCAAACCGACCAAACAGCCCTCACCACTCGTGTGAGCGCCATGGAGAAAGGGACTCCTCCTACTGGATCTGAGCACATCGGGCCCATAGCTGAACTAATCAGCGTTGTTCACAAGCTTGAAGAGCAGGTTCACTTGTCAACAAGCAACTCGATCCATACTGAAAGTGCTCGTTCCTATTCGCCTCTGAATGACGAGCTACCTGCTAACCTCAACCTTACGGGAATACCGATGTTTGAGGGTACTGAAGACCCGGTCCATCATATCCGGGCTTTCAAAGAATTTATGGCCGTCAAGGGGGTGAAGGCCACCATGTTCAAACACTTGTTCGCGGCCTCCCTCGAAAAGCACCCCAAAGCCTAGTACTACAGGCTCGATTCCAAGAAATACCCGACTTGGGATGACGTGGCAACGCAGTTCGCTTGGAATTATGCTGATAATACCGAGATCCAGACTACGATGCGTACTCTGGAGGTTATGGCCCAGAGCCCAAAGAAGGTTTCACCAAGTACCTTCAAAGGTGGAGGGCCGAAAGTGTGAAGTTGGTAGAGAAGCCCAACGAGAAGACACTAGTGGAGGCGTTCATCAACCACCTCCTACCTTCCTACCGTGTCCATCTTAGGTATGCCGGCATTTCAAACTTTGCGGTGCTTACCAAAATGGGCATTAGGATTGAAGACGATCTTCGACATAATGAAGATCTGGGTGAAGCTTCTACTGAAGGCTATACTGGACATCAACTCGAGTCCTTAGAAGCCGACGATTATTGACAACATCATCCGAGAGTCCTGATTGGATTTAAGTTCGAGTCTGAGTCCGAGTCTAGGATGTGCTATTTCTTCCAAAGTCAGAGTCAGAGTCAGTTGTATTCTGTCCTCTTTTTCAAAATTCAATAAAATCAGCTTTTCTATTTCTCATATATACTTTCCTTATGTGTTCCCGAGAACATGATGAACGCCATCATACACTGTGAGCACATGCACGTGACTATTATAGGCACATCTATAATGACTGCAGGATATTGAGACCCGTGTTTTCCCTTTACTTGTTCCATGTCTGACATAGAAAGCCACAAAACTACACTTAGCAGGAGCGGTATCGAATCCTATGACAAATCTAGGTAGTCTCCTAGTTTGGGTCAAGACGGGAAGCAAGCCCATTTTCCACAATAAACACCCATCCAATAAGATCAACCAATCCCTACCTCAGGTGCTAGTCTGACCAACGGAAAAAAAAGAAAAAAAACTGGACAGGAAAAAAAAACAAAAGTCCAAGAAAAAGCAAAAAAGCAGGCCATCATCAAAAAAAAAGGGGCACCCATGACCAAGGTTAAACGGTCAACTCAAATAAAGAATCCCATGACCGGGGCTAAGAGGTCAACCAAAAAAAATATATAATTCAAATACCCATGGTCGTGGTCAACGGTCAACCCTCAAGTGAAAGTCCTTTGACCGAGGTACGGTCAACTCAAAAATTATCAATACTATCCGATAGGGGAGAGATAATCAAGCTGGTCAGCTAACACCACATCTAGCCTTCCCACATTACAACCCTCAAGACCTTCCCGAGACCTAGGCTAGAGACAGCCCGAAATTTTGAGGATTCAAGCTCCATAGGATACCCCTAACCATTAGGGCCAGACATGGAAACCAGATCCCGTATTATCAAAACCTATCCCGATCAAAGTTCGAGCCATTTTTACTCGACTTCCCCCTTTCCTACCACATTGCAATACCTTAACCTCGAAGCCTTATCTCCACAAAATTGAGCTCCAGATTTTGAATCATCAAAGCCACTTACGACCTAGCACCACATTTCCAAAAACATTCAGGCCAGTTACCTACCCCGAACACGGGAACTCAACTCGCGGTCGGCATAGAACATGCCCAAATAGCTCACACCACCTCTGGGGGCTACCCCGGAGAACGCTCACAGTCACAGGATCAACATCCTAACCATTCTAGCCCTTTGATCAAGACATCATTGGGAATGCACCTAGCCTACACCATCACTATGGTTAGCTACACACAAAGTCCTATTAGACTAGGCACCATAATATATCTTTCAATCCACTGAACTACGGGTTGGTTTGATTTCACCGCACGTGAATACGTAGGCAGCCTTTCAACAGAGGCACAACCACCCACATTGACACAAATTCAAAAAGCGCCATCATTCCGGTCACGACACCATCATGTTCTCAACAGCTAGCTTTGTCGTTCTGGGGGCTTCTCTTAGGCAGAAAACCTTCATCCACTCACAAAATCCAGATAAATTCAAAAAATCTAGCCTCCTTTCTATAGTGTGTCCTAGTACTCGGCTCAGTCGAAGACAAGAATCTGTTAGGGACTCGAAACAACACCACAAAAGAGCACTAGACTACGACATTGTTATTGCCAAGTCCTGTCATGCCAAAACAGTCTCATTACAGACTATTGCAATCCCCCCATAGCACATCCTTCCCATTCCGAGGATTCGACCATGTTGCCACTCGCCTAGGCTACGGAATAGCGAAACTTAAGAGTCTTGTTAGGCGGCCCACCCCCCTACCGAGTCACGGTCCAACCCCTCGAGAGTTCAGTCGTGTCTGTTAACTCGTCCGGTCACGTCCAGAGTCGAGTCTGTTGGTATACCTCTCTCTTCAAATTCTCATTTTAAAATTTGCAAAATTTAGCCATTTGAAAAAAAAAACCTTTTCGACAAGGTCAAATTTCGGTCTATTTAAACTACAAATTTCCTCTCTACAAATTTCAATTTTGAAAACCTATCTCCTAGCACGTAAGTTGCTTTCAGGACTTCGATTTCAAAACTAAGCAAAAATCATTTTTATTCCCAGCGCGAGTCATATTTGTTTTACCTACGTGTTGCATGCAAAATTTTGTGTAACTTATACAGGTACGACCCAAGACCGTGCAGCTCACATATCTCCCTAGCGGAAGGCCCAAGGCGGCATTTTTCACGGGATGGGCTCATATACAGGCGCACCCGGGACTTACACGACAAGTCCAAATTCCTCACGGAGTTATCATCATCAGCTCAGGTATGATTTCTATCTTATGGCTGGCGGGCCCTTTCACGCAAGTCTAACGGATTATAAACGACCCTATCGGAAGTCTGCCAAGTCTTAATTCTCGATTGGCCTGGTAGCTACTCTGACTTTCGCCTTATCCAAGCCTTAGTCAAAGTGGGGGCTCTATAGACACCCACATTTTGACCGCCAGGTGTATATAGCAGTTTCCAAAAAACACCCGATGATGATCGGACGCAAACGTGTTTCTACGCGCTCGGATATGGGCTCGAAACCATTAGTTGTTGGCTTGGGCTTTTTACGGAGTACAAATCTCACAAAACTGACCTCAAATTCAGGCCCAGCGAGTCATTTCCAATCAAATAAGACTAATTTGGATCAAAACCGACACCGGAAATAAAACCGTCTTTTAGCGACCGGGTCAAAACCCGGTCAAAGCCGTTTCCGAAGAGCAAACCCACGGTCCTCATTCAGGCGGGCCATCAGAACAAGTCCATCAAGGCACTAAACTCTGATCTAGACAAGGAGGGTGAGCTTTGCCTATATATACACCCCTTTGTGCATGCAATTAAACACTTTGGACACACTTTTACACACATCTCATACAACTTTTCACACATGGCAAAACCCTAATCTCATATTTTCAAACCCTAACCCTAGCATCTAGGAATCAAAACCCTAACCACCATAACTTAGCCTACATAATCTCGATACTCACGTGCAAGCCACAATTAACGAGTCCCGTCCGAGAACACGAAACATGTAGGTTGAGGGTGCAACAAACCCAATTTTCTCTTCTATTTCCTTTACTCGTGTCGTCCGTTTTCCATCGTCGTCGCCATTTTTATATTGTCGCGTCTACATCATCAACATCGCATACATCGATTTCTAAAACCCTTTCTTATTATTATTATCCACGTATTTTTATTCAAGTTGAGTCGAAACCTTTTGATGCGGATCCGACATCACACAATTCGCAAGAATTGATTATGATGTCGGGATGCGTAGGGCATCAAATCTAGTCTTTTTTTAATTCAAGTGTTGATCTAGTAGATTCGATACCAACTCAATAGTTGGATGTCGAATTCGAACGATTTAGTCAAGTAATTTAACTAATACGATTTCCGTTGATGCTAAAATAGTTGTCATCTAATTCGATAAGAATTAATACGACACAATAAACGCGGAGGAAATTTATATCGTTTTAGTTAATTTAAACGACTCATAATAACTTTTTTTTATCTCGCTCAAATATCCGATGTCGATTCGATAATCGCACGTTGGATATGACGAGTATCATACGTACGAATCGAGTATAAATCCCATAATATTTATACCCGATTCAACAACTTAACGATTTATCAAAATCCGAATCGAGCATAAGTTATATAATATTTATGCCCGATTCGGCAGAATCAACGATTTATCAAAATCGAAAAGCAATCTCGCAATCAATAATAAATTGCAAACGAACCCTAGTTCGTACAGGGGGCACTCGATCGAGTGCCTAGCACACTCGGTCGAGTGGCACCCCAAAAACCGAGACAGCAGAAAGGTTTTTCGACCACCACTCGGTCGAGTCTCGCAATGACTCGATCGAGTGGTGATCAACGTATTTTATATCGTATTTTATTGTCCCCCGACAACCGTTTTTGAGCCGTTCTTCTTCCATAATTATATGTTTAATGTCGATTTCTATTAGAAAGTCGATACTGTCGGTCCTCGTGCTATTTTTGTAGGTTAAGTGCAATTTTGAGCATATTTAGGAGTGATAGCCCTGATAGCCTTGACGAGGACGAAGGACGAGGAAGAAAATGGAAAGCCGCGAAGCAAATAGAGGCTCAATAACGAGCTCAGCAGCACCCACTCGATCGAGTAGTGTTAAGCACTCGATCGACTGCCTCATATCCGTGCTCAAGTTGGAGAGATCACGCTTCCACTCGATCGAGTACCCTAGTGCACTCGATCGAGTGCGTTACACCCAGGCCGCAGATTGGATTTTCATTTATTTATTTAGAACTTTGGGCCTGCTTTGTAAGTCCAACTGATTTCTTTTAAATCAGTTGGAGGAGGATTGTTAGACACACTTTACACTTTTTACTTTTGATTTTTTTCATACTCAAACATACGTTAGTTTCGCTTAGATAGAAAACTACGTTCGTTTCCATTTTTCTTCGCAAGATTCATCATATCCGTTCTTCCCTTTTCAGATCTCTAATTGTTCGGTATCGCTACTTTAATTTTAATTTTAATTATAATTTCAATTCTCTAGTTTAATTCTTGTCCTAATTCCCTAGTTTAATTCTTGTCTTAATTTTCATAGTTACTTGATTTCAGTCTTGTAGTTTAATTTAATCTGCATTCATCATGTTTAATTGCAATTCATATTTTGTTAGTTTAATTATAATCATCATGAGTAGCTAATTTTTATCTAGGGTTTAAGGGGATCGATGGGTGTTAATTGGGTTATAGAAAATTGACCTGTCTCTGATTATATGAACTATCGCCTGAATGTTGTTTTAATTCTGATTGATTAATTACTGACCAGGATTAATTAGTTAGTATCACAATTAGGACTTTTCGCCGACCGGGTTAAGGACTAATTAGGTCACGATATTTTGAGTAGACTAGCTTAATTCTAGCGACCGCAGGTTAAGTTTAGTTCTAAAGTTTGTAGTAGTACCGACCGGACCTACACCTTAGACAGTTCGATTATTGACCTGTTAGTTGACTCCCTGACCCGATTGACATTCATTGTGAACCCGAGACCCTAGACCTTTTTATTATTGATTTACCTTATAGCAGTTAGTTGTCAGTCCATTTAAACAAACAAAAAACACTGACCCGTAATCTTTTGTCTAGACCTTAGAGCAAGTAATTGAGTCCTGTCTCCTGGTGGTTCGACCCCTACTTCACTATCTACATTAGTTAGTGGACCTTAGGGTATCTTTGATTAGGGATACGACTACCCCTATCAAATTTTGGCGCCGTTGCCGGGGAGACGGTGTTATTTATTTACTTGTTCTGTGTTTTAGTCTTTTGATTGCTTGTCTCGAGGAACTTCAGTTCCTTGAGACCGTTTCTTACATCTTTTCTGTAGTTTCCTCGTATGCCCAGGTCCTCTCGAATTTTAGGCTACGTACCACCATTCCATCCTGAACCAGAGAGAACTCTCCGCAGGTCTAGGAAATTCTATAAGGAGATTGCTGAGATAGAAAGATCAGAATCAGTGGAACATTCGGACGACGAGCATATATCCGAAGCACTGTCCTTTCAAGAGGATAATTCCACTACTGCCCCCGAGACATCGCTCGTCAAGATGCCTCCCAAACTTGCTAGCCATTCCGAGCCGGAGCAAAGTGCCCTACCGAAACCATTGAAGAGGCCCACGGCCACTACAGGTACATTTGAGATTCGCCCCGCTTTCAATACATTGGTGGAGCGAAATCAATTCGGTGGAGGTCCTGATGAAGACCCGGCGAAGCACATGAAGCTCTTCACCGATTATTGCTCAACTATACCACTCCCCGCAGGAGTGACACAAGAAGAGGTGATGGAGATGCTATTCATGTTGTGGACATGACGTAGGTCCACTCCGACGCGGCCACGCGCGGGTTTGGGTAGGCGAATGAATCTCGTGGTAAGATTGTTCTCGGGTTCGAAATTTAAGTCAAAATGGAGTCGCCACCGAATTTTGTGGTTATTCGGAACCATTAGAGCCCACTCTATGTCGTCATGGGCTATACACAAAGTACGGCCCACTTCGATTTCAGAGTTTAGGGGGCTCGTCCCTTTGCATTGCAATATTGATACCGTTTACACCGGCTTTCGTATATAGAATGACTCTCGTGCGCCAATGGTTTCGGACATCCGGAAACCAAGGTTCTGAGTAAGGGGTGAGGGTAAGTGTTGGGAAGCCCACTAAGGACACCCAGCCCCGCCCGCACAATGGCGGCCTCTACTAAGACATCGTTCGTGTTCGTGTACGCGTGCTAGTAAAACGACTAAATGATATGCAAACAGCATTTTCAGGCTAAGCATGTGAATTATTGGTTTGCTACGTCATTTAATGCATCTTGATTCACGTCAAAGTGATTTAGCATGTGATGTTCATTTAAATAAATAAATGGCAAACATCGAAAATAGAAAAATCGTAAATAAATTACAAATTACACGGGCGGAATACAACCCGGAATTCACAATACAACTAGCAATAAAATAGAATAATTGAATTAAATAAGAAGAGCGATAAATAAATACACGACTCGACAAAGACCCGTATATAATAAATGCACACTAGATCGTGAGTTAGTTAGACGGACGAACCTTAATTAATTACGCATTATATTGCATATTAATCAAAGGACGGAGATATGGGACCTAGGCGTGGTGCTAGCCCGATCCCGAATCTCGATGCCATGTCCCGACCTATCATCTCGAGAAATGGAGTCTAAATTAATTATGTGTCGGATACGACTAAAGAGTCGTCGACATAAAATTAATAGTGCGAGACCGTCGATTAAAATCGCTTTAGGTGTCGTGACATGCATGAGTTTTGAAAATTAGGATTACGTGATTGATTATGCACGTGTCGACTAAAAGTCGTAAAAAGAATGACGAGGCTCGAATGTTGCATTAGAGCTCTCGGTTTTCTGGGCTACAGGACCCACTCGATCGAGTAATGGCCTGACTCGGTCGACTGTGTTTTTAACGTAGCTACTGTCAAGATTTTTGGGTGCTACTCGATCGAGTGGCCTACGTACTCGGTCGAGTAGCCCCTGTACGAATGATAACTCGTTTCATTTTATTTTCCAAAATCGATGGTCGGCTAAATTAAATACAAATATTGCACGATTTGAATTTAATTCGGCTTCCGGTGCTATAATCGTGTATGCATGCGATTATAACACCGTTATCGGATTTTTATGAAAACGTTATCGTTTAAATTAGAAATTTTGAATTAGTGACGAAATTGCGTCCCTCTACGTCACGACATCGAAACCAATCCTTTCGGATTATGTGATGTCGGTTTTCGTGTCAACGGGTTCCGCACTAATCTTGGAAATGGGATCAAATACGTTCAACTATGACCGATCACGATCACATCACGTCCTTGAGCACATTGGGGCGGCGCTTCTCGAAAGGGCGCCACCTCCGTCGTTACTCGTAAAGGAATTAGATGGACTTTAGGCGATCGTCATAGTCAAACGTATTCGAAACCGAGATTTTGATATTAGTAAGTATATATACACGGTATAATAACGTTAGATGTTAGAATACGGAATTAAAGTGTTAGTAAACGATAAAAAAAAGTTAGTGTTAGAGTACATAAAGAAAATGTTAGTATACAAAAATAAATAAAAAGTTAGTATGCACAAAATTAAAGGTTAGTGATGATAATAATAATAATAATAATAATAATAATAATAATAATAATAATAATAATAATAATAATAATAATAATAATAATAATAATAATAATAATAATACAAATGTATATATAATCGAAAAAAGGGAAAGGAGAAAAAGAAATGGGGTTTGATGACACCCTCAACCTACATGCTTAAATGGCCTCGGAAACGAACTCGTAGTAGCGGCGTGTACGCGGGAGTGGCGAGATATGTAGGGTGAGTTAGGGTGTGTTTGGTTAGGGAGAGGATGCGCTCGGGTCTTTGGCGAGTTTTGATCTCGAGTTTTGATTGTATGTGTATGTGTATGTGTAATGGATGATTCGTCGGTTTTCGAGGGACGAAGGACTCGGTTTTTGTGTGTATTGCTTAGGGTTGCTAAGGGTTTTTAGTGTAGTGTAGTATGGTAGGATTAGGGTAGAAATGTAGACTAAGAATGCATGGAAAAAGCTTCTGAAATGAATGGGGTTAAGGGGGTATTTATAGGCTTTACCCACCGACCTAGGGTCACTCGATCGAGTGCCCTTCAAAACGGGCATGATCTGCTGAATGACGCTCCACTCGACCGAGTGGGTCTATCCACTCGATCGAGTGGATCAAGTGAATCGGGATATTTTAGGAAGGTGTTGACCTTGCTTGATTTGATTGATTTTTGAATTCTGATTTTGTGCGCCAGTTTTCGAGAATGAATTTGGCTGATTTGTGAGACGGTTTCGTCTTTGACCGGGTTTTGACCCGGTCGCCAAAAGACGGGATTTATTTTTGGTGTCGTTTTGGCCCAAATCAGTCTCATTTTATTGGGAACGACCCACTGGGCCTGGATTTGAGGTCGGTTTTGAGAGATTTGCACTCTGCTAAATGCCCACGTCGGATACTATTGATTCTGAGTCCGTATTCGAGCGTATTAAGTCATGTTGACGTCCGATCATCATCGGGTGTTTTATCGGGAATTGCTATAGACACTAGCAGGCAAAATGCGGGTGTCTACAGAGCCCCCACTCTGACTGAGGCTTGGACAAGGCGAAAGTCAGAGTAGCTACCAGGCCAATCGAGGATTACGACCTGGCAGCTTTCCGGTCGGGTCGTTTATAGTCCAGTAGACTTGCGTGAAGGGCTCGCCAGCCATAAGAAAAGGGTCATACCTGTCCTGATGATGATAGCTCCGTGGGCAGTCGAACTTGCCTTTGAAGTCATAGGTTTACCCGTATCCAGACACATCACATCTTGGATGTAGCATTCCAGGAGAAACACCGACTCATGCTGGGGAGTAAAGTAGCTGCGCAGGGACTTGCTTCTGAAGTCTTGGGTGTACCCGTATGTCGACACATCGCATCTTGGATGTAGCATTCCAGGAGAAACACTGTCTTTGTTGTTCCGTTTGGAATCACTAGCTGGTACCTGAAATGTTAGATACATAGGCAGGAATGGCAGGTATAGTATATAGCAAGATAGCACATAGGAAATGCAGTTAGCATCTATAGACTGACTTGCGCTGGGGAAAATGATTTTTGCTTCACTTTGAAATCGAAGTCCTGAAAGCAACTCACGTGCTAGGAGATAGGTTTTCAAAATTGAAAGGGGTAGAAAAGAATTTTGCAGTATAAATAGACCGAAATTTGACATTGTCGAAAAGGATTTTATCAAATGGCTAAGTTTTGCAAATTTTAAAATGAGAATTTGAAGGGAGAGATACCGACAGACTCGACTGTGGATGCGACAAGACGAGCTGATAGATACGACTTGGACTCTCAAAGGGGTTGGGCTGTGACTCGGTAGGGGGGTGGGCACCTAACAAGACTCTTAAGTTGCGCTATTTCGTAGCCTAGGCGAGTGGCGACACGATCGAACATCGAAATGGGAAGGATGTGTTATAAGGGAATTGTAGTAGTCTGTAAAGAGACTGTTTCTGCAGGAATTAGCAGTAGCAGTGCTGTAGACTAGTGCCCTTTTGAATTTTTGGTTTTGGGGTACATTCCCAAAGTGGGTGTCACTTCGAGTCCCTGACGGATTCTTGTCTTCAACTGGGCCGAGTACTAGGACACACTATAGAAAGGAGACTAGGTTTTGAAAGTCATTGGATTTTGTGAGTGGACGACAAAGCTAGCTGCTGAGAACATGACAGTGTCGTGATAGGAATGACGGTGCTTTTTAAATTTGTGTCAATGTGGGTGGTTGTGCCCTTGTTGAAAGGCTGTCTACGTATTCACGTGTAGTGAAATCAAACCAAGCCGTAGTTCAGTGGATTGGAAGATATGTTATTGTGCCTAGTTTATTAGGGTTTTGTATGTAACTAGCCATAGCGATGGTGTACGCTAGGTGTGTTCCCAATGATGTCTTGATCAAAGGGCTGGAACAGTTAGGATGTTGATCCCGTGACTGTGAGCGTTCTCTGGGGTAGCCCCCAGAGGTGGTGTGAACTATTTGGGCATGTTCTATGCCGACCGCAGGTTGAGTTCCCGTGTTTGGGGCTGATAACTGGTTTGGATGTTTTTGGAAATGTGGTGCCATGCAATAAGTGGCTTTGATGTTTCGAAATCTGGAGCTCGATTTTGTGGAGCTAAGGCTTCGAGGGTAAGGTATTGTAATGTGGTAGGAAAGGGGGGAAGTTGAGTAAAAATGACTCGAACTTCGATCAGGATAAGTTTGATAATGTGGGATCTGATTTCCATGTCTGGCCCTAATGGTTAGGGTGTATCCTATGGAGCTTGAATCCTCAAATTTCTAGGCTGTCTCATAGCTTAGGTCTCGGGAAGGTCTTGAGGGTTGTAATGTGGGAAGGCTAAGTGTGGCGTCAGCCGACCAGCTTGATTGTCTCTCCCCTATTTGATGGTATAGACATCAATAATTTTTGAATTGACCGTACCCCGGTCAAGGGACTTTCACTGAGCTGACCGTTGACCACGGTCATGGGTATTTGAATTTTTTTGTGTTGTTTTTTTTTTTGGGTTGACCTCTTAGCCCCGATCGTGGGATTGACCGTATATGGTCGGGGGATGCTGAGGGTTCTTTTTTTTTTTTGGTGGCCAGCTCTTTTGTTTTGGGCCTTTTGCTTTTTCCTTGGACTTTTGATTTGATTTTTTTTGTCCAGTTTTTTTTTTTTTTCACGACTATCCCCCTATGGTGTTGCGGGTGGATATGGGGGTGGGCCCATTGGTTGGATTAGGCTTGTGGAGCTAAACCTTTGTAAGGTGTAAGCCTAGTTGGCGTTTATGTGAGTGCAACTCGCGATGGAGTACTCTACGGTAAGCATGGTGATTTGGATCTCGGTATTGTCATCATTATTCCGAGCAGGCTTAGTGGGAGCATCGTCCCGAGTTGGGTATTTTTGGCATCAAGTCAGACTAACGCCTAAGATAGGGATTGGTTAGTCTTATTGGAGGGGTGTTTATTGTGGGAAATGGGCTTGCCTTCCGTCTTGAACCCAAACTAGGAGACTACCTAGATTTGTCATAGAATTCGATATCGCTCCTGCTAAGGGTAGTTATGTGGCTGTCTATGCCAGACATGGAACAGGTAAGGGAAAACACGGGCCTCAGTTCCTGCTGTCATTATAGATGTGCCTATAATAGTCACGTGCATGTGCTCACAGTGTATGATGGTGTTCATCATGTTCTCGGAAACACATAAGGAAAGCATATAGTAGAGATAGAATATTGAAAGCTTATTGAATTTTGAAAAGATGACAGAATGCAAAAGACTCTGACTCTGATTTGGAAATGAGGATGTAGGGTATCCTAGACTCGGACTCAGACTTAGACTCGAATCAAATCCGGACTTACGGACGCTCGGTTGGTTGTTCCTTTTTTTGTAAAGTCTTTGATTGGAGAGGACGACGGGTGCCACGACTCGCCTAAACTCGGCTTTGCGCAAATGCAAGAGATAAAGTCAAACTAGACACGGCCCAGGGTGACGGGATGACAAAGACTCTTGGACCGGGATACTCGAACGTTGACCTAGACGAGGTAACGACCCTGGCTCGGACTCGACCATGAGATCTGAGCTGCACGAGGGTGAGTCCGAAAATGGGGCGATCGTGTTTGACCGCGTCACGTGTTCGGATCAACCGTGGCGACCTAAACCTTTAGGAGACTCGAATGTTCGTAGCATAGGTACGACTCGAAGAAGGCATTATAAGGACGCCGGTGTATGATGAACGTAAGGTACCCCTTAAGGTGACTGTGGTCGAATGCTCGGGTGGAGGACAGCCCCCAAGTGAGACTAAAGACTCTGACAGGATTCAGATGGTGCGGCATCTGAAGTGACTCAAAAGTGACACACGTGAGACAATGTGTGTAAGACAAGACCCTTAGAGCAACCGTGATTGATCGCTCTGCTGAAGGGTAGCCCCCGAGTGAGACCGAAGGTTTTGCTAAGACTCGAGTGTCGGACGAGTGACCCTTAGATGTAAAGATCACGAACCTTTAGCTACAGGGCTATGCCTTGTAAAAGGTTGACTCGGCCTCGAGGAAAGGCAGACGGGTAAGGGAAGAAACTTGCGATGTAAGATCGGCAGAGTTTCGACGCTAGAGACCCTTGACTTGACTTGGATAAGGATAGACCCTGTAATTAGGGTAGACCCTTAAGTTAAAGGATTCTCGATTTGAGATGACTCGACTAACGGATTGAAAGACGGGCAAAATTCCCTTAGGAAAGGTCGTGGGGACCGTCCTGTCGGTGGGAAAGATCGCGTGTGACTTTCTAGTTAGGACTCGAGTGTTTACGAACCTTCCATTTACGAGTGTATGACTCGTGTTGGTTGGTTATGCCTTTAGGATAAGGCGGACTAGGATGGGGAAGAAACCCGTGATGTAGGATCGACGGAGTTTCGACGTTATAGACCTTCGACGTATTATGAAAAGACCCGACACACGGAGAACGGTAGGTTCTATAATAAGGAAGGATTTTGAAAAATGATTGAATTTTGAAAATTGAGAGAACGGTTCTGAAATTGGTGGTGGGCCAATAGGACCGGCATTTTGAAATGTTAGAATGGTTGCGAGTAAATTCGCGTTTTGAAAAATTGGGAGACGGTCCCGTCTTTTGAAATTGGCAGCATGCCGACAGGGCCGAGTTTTTTGAAAAGTTGAATTTTTAAAATTTTGAAAATTTGAATATCGAAAATAAATTTCCGAAAATTTGAAAATTGAAAATGAGATCCCGAAGATTTGAGAATCGATAACGACATCTCGGAGATTTGAAAATCGAGAATGGAATCTCGAGGATTTTGAAAATCGCTAATGGCATCACGAAGATTTGAAAATTGAATTTTGAAAATTCGAAAATCGAATGGTGGATCGGAAATTCGAATTGAAATGGATAGCATGCCGGCTAAAAAAAAGGCTTGTTTTGAGTCAAATCGTAAGTCTAAATTTTGGCAGCATTCCGAGTTTTTGAATATTGGATATTTTGAAAAGACGGGTCCCGAAACGACAATATTTCGGGTTTTTTCAAAATTTGGTATTTTGGAAAGATGCATTTTTTGAAATGACGGTTTTTTGAAAAATGACTGATGGGTAGGATTTGTTGCGGATCCCAACCGTCAAATAAAACCGGCTAACCTAACTAAGGTAGCTAGGGTAAGTCGGGTCGAATCCACAGGGATGGGAGGATGGACTAAGGTATGCTCGGGTCTAGGACTAGGTTCAAGACAAGCTATTCTAAGGGGGATGGCTATGGACTAAGCTAGGTCTAAAGCAAGAACAAATAAGGAAAACGGGCTAGGATTAGGTCGGGATCAAAGGGGTAATGGAATGGTCGAAGGATAACTAGAGTGAAGGAGGTAGTAGGGTAATCTAGGTAATGCCCGGGCTCTCGCAACTTAGACTCACCTAGAGGTTCATCCTAAAACCCACCTTGGCGACACACACGACAAACGGGGTACTAGCATGCTATAGGCCTAGGTCGCATCCGGGCTCTCGCAACTTAGACCGACCTAGGGGTCGTCCTCACCGGGCTCTCGCAACTTAATGAGGGAACCGAACCCACAAACAAACTATCACCCACAAGAGAAAAGCAAGAAAAACAAGCATATGCACATACTAGTCATTCAAGCATTTCAACAAACATGTGATATGCATCAAACCAAGGGGAAACCCAAATCTTCCACCAACATCTTCAACAATCCCTTAATCATCCATTAACACCCAAATCACCTTACTAACCCTAGCAAAGATCTACTCTAACATATCTAATCTAAAACTAACACTAAGAAGAGAAATCAAAGCAAGAATCAAAACAAACATAATGAAACTAGTGAAACAATGAACAATGAACAATAAACAAGAACTAAAGATTCAAACTTGAATGATAAATAACAAGATTAAGAAGAAGGAAGAGAAGATTATACCATACTAGAGAAGATGAAAAGAAGAAATCTTGCATAAATGGAAGAAAACCCAAATACCTCAACCAAGGTTTTCAAGCTTGGTTGGATTCTTCAAGAATTCCCAAATTACAAGCACTAATCTAGGATTAACGATAATCTAAAGACTAATCTACACTAATCTATGCTAATCTATGCTAATCTATGCTAAAATAATCTAGGGTTTTGTCTAATATGAAGTACCTCCCATAAGATTACAAGAGGATGAGTATATATAGGGTTTAAGAATGAAAGGAGAAGAAAAGAATTGAAGGCGGGCTGCAGCACCACCGTCCCGGCCGAGATGAGGTGGTCCCGGTCGGGATGGGGTCGGTCTCGGCCGGGAAGAGTTGCTCCCGGTCGGGAAGGACCCACAGTAGCGCCTTCTTCATTTGCTTCCTCATCCCGGACGAGATGAGGCCATACCCGTCCGGGATGAGTCTTGTAGGCCTCCAATATGAACTTTTTGGTCCCTCCTTGGTTCTCATGGGCTTCCCACTCGGGACTCGGTATCGTGTCTCGGAGGCTCGGGATTGGGTCCCAAGGTCTCGGGGTCGACTCCAAGGCATCAAGCCAAGAGGGTCGTCCCATGTCCAAAACCGCCTAACTAGTCCAAGTAAAAAGGTGGAAATAATGCAAAATGAGGGAAGACCGACTAATGCCGCTATCATCCTTCCTAGGGACTCGGTCCTTTGGTAGGCTCTTCACGGCAAAAGTCGGGAAAAAGGCTTATTTTGAGAGGTAGGGGTTATTTTTGTGAGTCGGGTTTTCTTTTGGCATTTTCTCTTTTCTTTTGCATTTTTGCTTTGTTTAGCCATGCCATTCTTTTTCTTCTTCTCTATTTTTTTTTGGCTTTTTTTTTTTTGTGTCTTTTCTTTTTCTTCATTTCTTTTCTTTCTTTCATTTTTCCTTCTTTTTTTTTCTTTGCCCTTTTTGGCAAGATTTGGCTTTTTGGCACTTCTTTGACAATTGAGAAAGAGAGAAATCAACAAATTGCATTTTATTTGTGTGGAATGTGTAGGAGGTAGGTGAATGGGTGAGTCGGGAGCGCGCTTTCCCTTCAAACCCACAAAAAAGGGAAAACTTGGACTAATCAAACGATCCTAAACACGGTCACCTAAGGGACGAGATTCGGTAACCAAGGCCTTTTCACACCGTGGGTGGTCATAATGGTCAAAATGCAAATCCCGTAGTAAGTCCCTAGTAAGATAGGTGGACTCAATGTAAAGGATCAACGAAATCATTGATTTAAGGGTCATTCTACTAGATTAAAGTCCAAGACTCGATTTACACTACTAGGAAGGGAAAGTACACACTCACACACTAGCCTCTAAACCGGGATTTCGAAAACGTTTACACACACAAGACACAACTAACACAAATAAAACAAAGACACAACGAAAATGAAAGAAAAAGAGACAAAACAAAACAAAACAAGGAGAAACAACACATAAACAAAACAAACACCACCCCGATCTTCAAACAAGTCTCCAAATCCACCACAATCTTTACAAAGCTCCTCCCGAGCACATATCATCACAAATCTCCTCCAAACTCACAAGAAGCAAAGAGGGAAAAAGGGATGAAGAGATGTTACCGGAAGTCTTGAAAGCTCACCAAAGCTAACGGCGATTAGGCAACCTATAAGGAGAAAAGGGGGGCAAAACACGCACAACAAAACAAAAATACGACATAACGACGCAAAAAGGAAAAGACACAAAAGAAAATCTTTTTGATTTTTGTGAAAAATTTTCAAATTTTTAGGTTTTTTTTTTTTTGAAGAATTTTTCGAAAAACTAAGAAAATAAAACTAACTATGATAGAATATTGCTCCCCCACACTTAAACCGAGCCATGTCCTCATGCTCGATCGTAGTGTGCGGAGAGACAAAAGAAAAAGAAAAGAAACTACGAAAATAAAGCTAAAAATCAAAAATAAAGTGAAGAAAAGGGTAGAAGGTGTCCGGCCGGGGTGTAGTCAAGTCACCGTGGACCGAGACGAGAAAAAGATATGGATGGGAGAAGAAATAAAAAGAAGGAAATAAAAGGAAATGGGAGGGGAAGGCTAGGTGTGATCAAGTCACCTAGCCCGGATTCCGCCTAAATCCGACTAAATCCAACAAAAAAAGGGGTGAAAAACTTGTAAATTTTGGACTTTTGAAATGACTCGCGATGTAATCACATCATCGAGAGTCGGGAGCAACATATACCAAGGCCCCGAGGGCCACCATGACACAAATATAGGGGGAAGGGGAGTAAACAAAGGAAAACAAGCAATAAAAGACGGAAAAGAAAGGATAGTTGCCGTACCAATAGGATAGCAACTCACTCGCTCCATCGTCTCAAAGATCCATGTAAGCACATAGCTAGTCTTCATCATTGCTATTCCTCTTCAAACTCGATAAGTACGCATGGTTAAGGTAGTAATGGTGTGGGGGGGTAGGATTCGATGTGAAACTCGGTGTAAAGTGAAGAGAAAATGAGGTGAGGGTATGTAAATGAAGTGTAAGGGTCATATGACATGAGCAAGGATGGGTAGGGAGGTTGGGTGGAGGCATACAATGGTTGGGTGGGCTCAAATGTCGAAGAAGAGGCCAAAAGAGGAAAAAGGGGACCATCCCGGTCGGGAAGACACACTCGTCCCGGTCGGGAAGCCACCTTCCCGGTCGGGACGGCACTCCAGCAAGCTCCAATTTTTGCTCCTCCATCCCGATCGGGACGGCTCCTTCCCGGTCGGGGTGGCATATCCTTCCCGGTCGGGAAGGGTCTTCATGACTCCCAAAACCCCAAAAGCTTCACCAAAGCTTCAAAAACCGTCTTCCATACTCACGATCCAAGCTCTATCATTATCTACTCTCCTCTAGGAATCACCTTTCCTTCACACCTATCACAATGAACACAAATACAACATCAAATTCCCTCCCTCACATCGCTCATCAACAATCCAAATAAACAAGAATTTCCCAAAAGCTAACAATCCTAGAAACCATAATATACACACAAACAAAAAACACAAATACAAGCACAAAAGAAAAGGGAAAAAAATATTTACACTAAAATACTCTCTCCAACTACACCTCCATAGCCATCAAGAGCTCGAAGGAGTAAGTCAAATGCTCTAGCAACATCTTCAATTAAGCTCACATGGCCGAGCCTAGCCACTCCCAAAAGTTTCCAAGTCGGAGGGAAGAAGCGATCATCTTCATTATGCTCGGGGTTCTCGTGATCTTCCGGGTCTTCCAAACCAACATAGCTACGACTCTTATGACCATCCGGTAGGTATAGTGGTATAGAGTCGTGCTCGGTGTCATGATGGGGGAGATCACACCCTAGGGGTGTCGCTTCTTCTACGGGGTCGAGAGTGGAACTCTTTTCCACCGCCCGACAAGGATCCTCTTCACCAACCGTCTCACAAGACAAGGGACTAGACATCGAGTGTGGTAGAGGAGGAGAAGGCATCAAGGTTTCTTCATTGGAGGCTTTAGGATCCTCCAATTTCCCATACAAGGAAAGTTCCAAGGCATCTACTTCTTTTTCCCAAATATTGTGCTCCTTTTCACTCACCTTGTCTATATGGCCTAGAGGAGGTATGTCTTCACTTGGCCTTGGATTGTCTAGACCCGGTTCATCACGAAGAAAATCGAACAAATCCAATTTGATGGCCAATACATCGGCTCCCCAAGAGTTATCTTGAGAATCATGTTCACCCCCCCTCCTCATTGTTGGCCCTTGAAGCCTCAACTCTCTCTATTCTTCCCCTATCTTCACCTCCCAAGCAACACTCGACAATGGTCTCTTGATCGACACTCACTTCTTCATTTGTGGCTTCGCGATCGGGTTGACTTTCTTGTGGAGGCACCCGACCTTCTTGCCCAAATGAATCTTCCTCAACAAGTTGTGGAGCTCGAGTGGCCAACATCGTGATATGAGCCATGAGTGCGTTGATGCGAGCATCTTGCACCTCTATTTGGGCCTTGAGCTCCTCCCTAACCCCTATTATTTGAGCCACCATCGCTTGTTGAGTCTTTTGCAATAGAGCTATCGCATCATGTTGACTCTTAAGCAATTGAGACATCATTTGAAAAGTCTCAAAGTTGAGATCTTGTGGTTGTGGGTTATGTGAGGGTGTTTGGTAGTTGTTAGGATGTTGGAATGATCCTTGACAACTTTCTTGGTAACCGTATGGAGGGCGTTCATAAGAATGATGATGAGGTTGAAATGGTTGGTGAAATTTTGGGACTTGGCCTTTTGTCCCAAAGTTGTCCCGTGATGATTGATGGTAGCTTGGACGAGCCATGTCCATAACGTCGATTTGGTACCTAGGATGAGCTAGAAGCACTTGAGCAAACGTTAGTATCCTAGTGCTTTTGAGGCACTAGGAAGGGAGAATAACACACAAGAAGTAGAACGGAGATACACAAGGAGAAGAGAACACAAAAGTCAAGAACAAAGTCCACAACTTAAGCAAACAAAAGTCTAAACTACGCCGTCCCCGGCAACGGCGCCAATTTGTTGGGTAGGATTTGTCGCGGATCCCAACCGTCAAATAAAACCGGCTAACCTAACTAAGGTAGCTAGGGTAAGTCGGGTCGAATCCACAGGGATGGGAGGATGGACTAAGGTATGCTCGGGTCTAGGACTAGGTTCAAGACAAGCTATTCTAAGGGGGATGGCTATGGACTAAGCTAGGTCTAAAGCAAGAACAAATAAGGAAAACGGGCTAGGATTAGGTCGGGATCAAAGGGGTAATGGAATGGTCGAAGGATAACTAGAGTGAAGGAGGTAGTAGGGTAATCTAGGTAATGCCCGGGCTCTCGCAACTTAGACTCACCTAGAGGTTCATCCTAAAACCCACCTTGGCGACACACACGACAAACGGGGTACTAGCATGCTATAGGCCTAGGTCGCATCCGAGCTCTCGCAACTTAGACCGACCTAGGGGTCGTCCTCACCGGGCTCTCGCAACTTAATGAGGGAACCGAACCCACAAACAAACTATCACCCACAAGAGAAAAGCAAGAAAAACAAGCATATGCACATACTAGTCATTCAAGCATTTCAACAAACATGTGATATGCATCAAACCAAGAGGAAACCCAAATCTTCCACCAACATCTCCAACAATCCCTTAATCATCCATTAACACCCAAATCACCTTACTAACCCTAGCAAAGATCTACTCTAACATATCTAATCTAAAACTAACACTAAGAAGAGAAATCAAAGCAAGAATCAAAACAAACATAATGAAACTAGTGAAACAATGAACAATGAACAATAAACAAGAACTAAAGATTCAAACTTGAATGATAAAAACAAGATTAAGAAGAAGGAAGAGGAGATTATACCATACTAGAGAAGATGAAAAGAAGAAATCTTGCATAAATGGAAGAAAACCCAAATACCTCAACCAAGGTTGTCAAGCTTTGTTGGATTCTTCAAGAATTCCCAAATTACAAGCACTAATCTATGATTAACGATAATTTAAAGACTAATCTACACTAATCTATGCTAAAATAATCTAGGGTTTTGTCTAATATGAAGTACCTCCCATAAGATTACAAGAGGATGAGTATATATAGGGTTTAAGAATGAAAGGAGAAGAAAAGAATTGAAGGCGGGCTGCAGCACCCCCGTCCCGGCCGAGACGAGGTGATCCCGGTCGGGATGGGGTCGGTCTCGGCCGGGAAGAGTTGCTCCCGGTCGGGAAGGACCCACAGTAGCGCCTTCTTCATTTGCTTCCTCATCCCGGACGAGATGAGGCCATACCCGTCCGGGATGAGTCTTGTAGGCCTCCAATATGAACTTTTTGGTCCCTCCTTGGTTCTCATGGGCTTCCCATCGATTCTCGGGACTCGGTATCGTGTCTCGGAGGCTCAGGATTGGGTCCCAAGGTCTCGGGGTCGACTCCAAGGCATCGAGTGATCGTTCCTTAGCTTCGTTGGCTCCAAAAAGTGTATGTATCGAGTCGGAATCGCTCCAACTCTTCATGAACGGTCTCGGGAACCTGAAACGAGCTAAAGGAAGCATAAGTAGCCCATAAACCGCTCCCAAGGAGCGATTCCACAAGGAAAATGGGACCAAAACACTACAAAATAGGCACTACAAATGACACTTATCAATGACACGGAAACCAAGTAGCACGTAGTCAAATAAGCATTATGACGACTCTTATGTATGCATTAAGCTAAGTCTCGGTCGGTCAAAATAGGGTCTATACCAACAACGATGGCTTTCTCGTAAATCAGGACGGACTCCCTAAGCCGAGTTGGTCTTAGGACATGCCGCAATACCCATATGAGTTTCACCATCGAAGTCTTTAGCGCACCCATGTAGGAATGCACCGCGGTATAGTGGGACGTCGGTCACAAGTAACCGGCCCGGGCAAAAATGGGTTATGCATGAATCATTAAACTAATGCGCGCACACTAATATTCGAACGATTTCTCTTCGAGTCTCGCCCTGGGAACCCCAATGACATGTGGTACATCAGGTATCCCCAGCAGAGTCGCCAAATTGTGGACATGACGTAGGTCCACCCCGACGCGGCCACGCGCGGGTTTGGGTAGGCAAATGAATCTCGTGGTAAGATTGTTCTCGGGTTCGAAATTTAAGTCAAAATGGAGTCGCCACCGAATTTTGTGGTTACTCGGAACCATTCGAGCCCACTCTATGTCGTCATGGGCTATACACAAAGTACGGCCCACTTCGATTTCAAAGTTTATGGGGCTCGTCCCTTTGCATTGCAATATTGATACCGTTTACACCGGCTTTCGTATATAGAATGACTCTCGTGCGCCAATGGTTTCGGACATCCGGAAACCAAGGTTCTGAGTAAGGGGTGAGGGTACGTGTTGGGAAGCCCACTAAGGACACCCAACCCCGCCCGCACAATGGCGGCCTCTACTAAGACATCGTTCGTGTTCGTGTACGCGTGCTAGTAAAACGACTAAATGATATGCAAACAGCATTTTCAGGCTAAGACTACAACAAATTGACACTTGCGCCACGAATTATGCCAAGAAAATTTGTTATTTGTGGCTAAGTTTTACCTAGCCACGGGAAAAATTTGATTCACTACTTGGGAAAAAAAATACGCCACGGGAACATTTTTTTCCGTGACAAAAATTCACTTGCGCCACGAATTTTATTAAAGTCGTGGCCAATAATCACTCTTGCCACGAAAGATGCCACACCCGTGGCAAAAATATACTTAGCCACAAATTTGTTCAGTGGTAAATATTATTTAGCCACGACATAATTAACTTCCATGGCGAAATTATTTTTTTACCACAGATGTAATAAACGCATGTGGCTAATGGTTCTCCAAACTTTAATCAAATTACTTTCAAGTTAAGCCGAGTGTCAAATATTGATCTTAAAACATTCATTAAAATGCAAAGTTAAAGATAATATGAAAAAAAAATATTAAATTTGAAAATGAATTTAAAAAAAAAATTACTTAATGAAAAATAAAATTCGGATAAAACTTGAAGTAGGCAAGAGGAAACTCAATGAGGATAAAAAACTGAGGAAATAAAATAACGATCGATAACAAAAAGCAAAAAAACATATCGAAAAAACTAGCAATAAATGAACATGGAAAATAGAAACTAAAATAAAAATATTGATAAATTAATGAAATCATGAGTCCGAAAATCAACTTCGAAAATCATTTTTTTCCGGAATAATAATTTTTTACTCATTATATGTAAATTATTGGGAAAAAAATTAATTACTCAAAAGTAAATGTAGTTTGTGAAAAAAAAACATCACTTTAAAAGAATTCAAACCAATGATTAGGTCAATAAAGTTCAATATCATTTCTGGTAGCTGGTCATAAGAACTCCGCAGTTAAGCGTGCTTGGGTGATCTTAGTGTTAAGATGGGTGACCTCCTGGGAAGGCTCTTCGATGCGTATGGTGAAATATATACGGTTATTAATTTATTTAATTTATTATATATTTTGTCACCGGAATAAATATTTCGCCACAAACATAATTAGCCACAGGATAATCCATGGCAAAAAATTAATTCTAGCCACGGGAGACTCCGTGGCAATAAAATCAATACTTGCCACGTGTTTTTTTTCCCGTGGCTATTTGTTTGCCACGGCCACTTGCACCACGGATGGTATTTCCGTGGCAAAGTACTTTAGCCACGAAAATTAAGCACTTTTGCCACGGATTCACCCGTGGCCCAAGTGCTCATTTGTAGTAGTGTAAGCATGTGAATTATTGGTTTGCTACGTCATTTAATGCATCTTGATTCACGTCAAAGTGATTTAGCATGTGATGTTCATTTAAATAAATAAATGGCAAACATTGAAAATAGAAAACTCGTAAATAAATTACAAATTACACAGGCGGAATACAACCCGGAATTCACAATACAACTAGCAATAAAATAGAATAATTGAATTAAATAAGAAGAGCGATAAATAAATACACGACTCGACAAAGATCCGTATATAATAAATGCACACTAGATCGTGAATTAGTTAGACGGACGAACCTTAATTAATTACGCATTATATTGCATATTAATCAAAGGACGGAGATATGGGACCTAGGCGTGGTGCTAGCCCGATCCCGAATCTCGATGCCTTGTCCCGACCTATCATCTCGAGAAATGAAGTCTAAATTAATTATGTGTCGGATACGACTAAAGAGTCGTCGACATAAAATTAATAGTGCGAGACCGTCGATCAAAATCGCTTTAGGTGTCGTGACATGCATGATTTTGAAAATTAGGATTACGTGATTGATTATGCACGTGTCGACTAAAAGTCGTAAAAAGAATGACGAGGCTCGAATGTTGCATTAGAGCTCTCGGTTTTCTGGGCTACAGGACCCACTCGATCGAGTCATGGCCTGACTCGGTCGAGTGTGTTTTTAACGTAGCTACTGTCCAGATTTTTGGGTGCTACTCGATCGAGTGGCCTACGTACTCGGTCGAGTAGCCCCTGTACGAGTGATAACTCGTTTCATTTTATTTTCCAAAATCGATGGTCGGCTAAATTAAATACAAATATTGCACGATTTGAATTTAATTCGGCTTCCGGTGCTATAATCGTGTATGCATGCGATTATAACACCGTTATCGGATTTTTATGAAAACGTTATCGTTTAAATTAGAAATTTTGAATTAGTGACGAAATTGCGTCCCTCTACGTCACGACATCGAAACCAATCCTTTCGGATTATGTGATGTCGGTTTTCGTGTCAACGGGTTCCGCACTAATCTTGGAAATGGGATCAAATACGTTCAACTATGACCGATCACGATCACATCACGTCCTTGAGCACATTGGGGCGGCGCTCCTCGAAAGGGCGCCACCTCCGTCGTTACTCGTAAAGGAATTAGATGGACTTTAGGCGATCGTCATAGTCAAACGTATTCGAAACCGAGATTTTGATATTAGTATGTATATATACACGGTATAATAACGTTAGATGTTAGAATACGGAATTAAAGTATTAGTAAACGATAAAAAAAAGTTAGTGTTAGAGTACATAAATAAAATGTTAGTATACAAAAATAAATAAAAAGTTAGTATGCACAAAATTAAAGGTTAGTGATAATAATAATAATAATAATAATAATAATAATAATAATAATTATATATAATCGAAAAAAGGGAAAGGAGAAAAAGAAATGGGGTTTGATGACACCCTCAACCTACATGCTTAAATGGCCTCGGAAACGAACTCGTAGTAGCGGCGTGTACGCGGGAGTGTCGAGATATGTAGGGTGAGTTAGGGTGTGTTTGGTTAGGGAGAGGATGCTCTCGGGTCTTTGGCGAGTTTTGATCTCGAGTTTTGATTGTATGTGTATGTGTATGTGTAATGGATGATTCGTCGGTTTTCGAGGGACGAAGGACTCGTTTTTTGTGTGTATTGCTTAGGGTTGCTAAGGGTTTGTAGTGTAGTGTAGTATGGTAGGATTAGGGTAGAAATGTAGACTAAAAATGCATGGAAAAAGCTTCTGAAATGAATGGGGTTAAGGGGGTATTTATAGGCTTAACCCCCCGACCTAGGGTCACTCGATCGAGTGGCCCTAGTGCACTCGATCGAGTGCCCTTCAAAACGGGCCTGATCTGCTGAATGACGCTCCACTCGACCGAGTGGGTCTATCCACTCGATCGAGTGGGTCAAGTGAATCGGGATATTTTAGGAAGGTGTTGACCTTGCTTGATTTGATTGATTTTTGAATTCTGATTTTGTGCGCCAGTTTTCGAGAATGAATTTGGCTGATTTGTGAGATGGTTTCGTCTTTGACCGGGTTTTGACCCGGTCGCCAAAAGACGGGATTTATTTTTGGTGTCGGTTTTGGCCCAAATTAGTCTCATTTTATTGGGAACGACCCACTGGGCCTGGATTTGAGGTCGGTTTTGAGAGATTTGCACTCCGCTAAATGCCCACGTCGGATACTATTGATTCCGAGTCCGTATTCGAGCGTATTAAGTCATGTTGACGTCCAATCATCATCGGGTGTTTTGTCGGGAACTGCTATAGACACTAGCAGGCAAAATGCGGGTGTCTACACATGTTCTCCCTACGCGATAACGCGAGAGACTAGATCACGGATCTAGACAAAGAGACCGAGGGAATCACAGATTGGAACTCCCTAGCCTTAGCTTTTTATAAGGACTACTACATGCCGCAGAAGACCAACATGTTGAGGAGTCAGATTACTAACTTCCGACAGACATCTCACGAGAATATCTACGAGGCGTGGGTAAGGTTTAAAAAGCTAGTCAAGGAGTGCCCACATCACGGATTCGAGGTATGGTTTTTGTGCAATCAATTCTATAATGGTTTATATGACGATTGCCGAGCTACGCTCGATTCTGCAGCTAATGGCAGGTTCCAAAACAACGTTGATGATGATAAAGCATGGAAATTAATTGAAGATATGGCTACTCATCACTCACGTTGGGGAAATCCACGAGGTAACACCCGGGGAAATAGTGGTGACTCCGAGTCATCAAATGCCATAGTTAGCCACCTAGCCGCTTTAACTAAGCGGATTGACTCCATGGAGCTTGCTAGAACCCAAAACCACCAACAACAAGGCGGTATGTACCAAGTTAAATTGGGGTTACCAACAACAGTGGGGTAATAACCAACCTCGGGGTAACCAACTTTAGGGTAACCAACCTTGGGGTAACCAACAAGGGTGGGGGAACCAACAACAATTCCAACCGATCCCACAAAACCAAAACCAAGCTCAAGCTCAAGCTCCAACCAACACCGAGTTTGCGGAGATTAAAGCATTGTTGATACAAGGTATCCAAAGTCATAATAAGCTAGAAACTCAAGTCAACCAGATACTTGCCCATAACAAGATGCTGGATACCCAAGTAGCACAACTTGCCGCCCAAAAGCAAGCTAGGCCACCGGGTACTCTACCTCCTCAAGGCGAACAGTCACATGAGCAAGCCAACGCGATAACGTTGAGAAGCAGAACCCATTATGAAGGTCCGAAAATGCCCGAGGAGTATGTTGTGGTTGATGAAACCGAGTTGGAGAAGCAAGAGCTAGCCGAGGAAGCGTTAAGTAGGCCATGAATTGAGGCTACTCGATCGAGTAACACCACCTCACTCGATCGAGTAGACCCCAAAAAACCTGGCAGAGAACAGTCACGTAGTCAACTCGACCGAGTTGCACCTGACTCGATCGAGTTGGAGGTCACTCGACCGAGTGGTTTCAGCCCACTCGGTCGAGTAGACCCTCCAAAAGTGGTCAGTAGCCCCCCAGTGATACCACTCGACCGAATGCCTACAGGTGACTCGATCGAGTATGATGACACTCGACCGAGTCAGCCTGTACTCGATCGAGTGGAGAACGTAACGCCTAACTCCGCTTCTTTTCATCCCCAGGTTTCAATTAAGGATGCTAATTCTTCTCAAGCGTCCCCGTCTCAAGCCAAGGAGCCTGCGATTCCGATCGTACTTCCATTTTCCCACCGACAGCGTAAGACAAAGCTTGATCAACAGTTCGGTAAGTTTATGGAAGTCGTCAAGAATCTGCAGGTAAGTGTTCCTTTTACTGATTTAATCACTCAAGTTCCTACTTACGCGAAATTCATGAAAGAAATACTAACTCGTAAGCGGTCTTTTAGTGAAACTGAGACAGTTGCTTTCACAGAGGAATGCAGCGTGCTACTACAGAGTCGTACTCCGCCCAAGCTCAAGGATCCAGGGAGTTTTTTTATCCCTTGTACTATAGGGACATTAGCTATCGATAAGGCCATGTGTGACTTAGGAGCTAGCGTCAGTGTCATGCCGTATTCTATTTGTCAGAAATTGAATATGGGGGTTTTGAAATGTACTAATATGACTCTGCAGATGGCTGATCGATCGGTCAAATATCCTTTAGGTGTCTTAGAGGATGTTCCGGTCCAAGTAGGGAAATTCTTCATTCCCGTTGACTTTGTAGTCTTAGACATGGCTGAGGACGCCATAATCCCTATTATCCTCGGTCGCCCTTTCCTACACACGGTAGGGGCGATCATCGATGTCAAAAATGGGAAGCTCACACTCTCCGTAGGAGATGATACCGTGACTTTTAGTCTCGATCAAGCTCTTAAGAAGCCCATGATAGAGGAGTCCTGTTATAGTATAGATGTCATTGATTTGGAAATAGAAAGCTATATTGACGATTATCTTGGCAGGGACCCTTTGGAGAAATTGCTGACATCCGGCAATGCTGATGCCGAGAAGAGATCATGGAGCGCGGAAGTAGATGAGCTGGAATGCATGCTGAACGGGAAAGAGAGCACTATCGAGAAGGTATACAGTCTCGGCACCCCTAAAAAGGAGGTCGAGGTGAGTAAACCTGAACTAAAACCCTTCCCCTCTAATCTGAAATATGCATTTCTAGATGATAAGGGTCTAAACCCCGTAATTGTCAACGATGCACTCACAGATAGCCAACTTTCGGAGTTGTTAGTCATCTTACGACGACATAAGAAGGCTATTGGGTACAGTATTGATGACCTACGCGGCATTAGTCCCGAGTTTTGCATGCATCGCATTCACTTAGAGGGAGACCATAGACCATCCATTCAGGGACAACGTAGGTTGAACCCGAACATGCGGGATGTGGTTAAGAAGGAGGTTATGAAACTCCTAGATGCTGGCATTGTCTATCCCATTTCCGACTCTAAATGGGTTAGTCTAGTCCAAGTGGTCCCTAAGAAGGGAGGGACCACGGTTATCACGAACGAGAAGAATGAGCTTATTTCTACTCGATTAGTGACTGGATGGAGAATGTGTATTGACTACCGTAAGCTGAATGTAGCTACTAGGAAAGACCATTTCCCACTCCCCTCCATTGACCAGATGCTAGAGCGTCGTGCTTGCCATAAGTACTTTTGCTACTTAGATGGCTACTCGGGATTTTTCCAAATCCCAATTCACCCAGACGACCAGGAGAAAACAACTTTCACTTGTCCCTACGGCACCTTCGCATACCGAAGGATGCCTTTTGGCCTTTGTAATGCCCCGGCCACTTTCCAACGTTGTATGATGTTCATATTTTCGGACCTTATCGAGTCTGTCATGGAAGTCTTTATGGATGATTTCAGTGTATATGGCACTGATTATGATGCATGTTTACTTAATCTTACACGGGTCTTACAACGTTTTGAGGAGACCAATTTTGTCTTAAACTGGGAGAAATGTAACTTCATGGTGACCGAGGGAGTCGTTTTGGGTCATTTAGTGTCCGAACGCGGCATCCAAATGGATAAAGCGAAAGTCGAGGTGATTGAGCAATTACCATACCCCGTTAATGTTAAGGGTGTGCGGAGTTTTCTTGGTCACGCGGGTTTTTACCGTCGTTTCATCCAAGATTTCTCCAAGATTGCCAAACCTCTGACTCAGCTGCTCCTCAAAGATGCCCTGTTCGTCTTTACTAACGAGTGTGCTCGAGCTTTTGACAGGATTAAGCAGGCTCTTGTTTCCGCACCTATTATCCGAGCTCCCGATTGGGATTTGCCTTTCGAGGTTATGTGCGATGCTAGCGATTACGCTGTAGGAGCCATGCTCGGGCAAAGGAAAGACAAGGCTTTACATGCGATCTACTATGCTAGTCGGATGTTGGATATGGCACATGTTAATTATGCTACCACGGAGAAGGAGTTGTTGGCCATCATCTATGCTCTAGACAAGTTTCGAGCCTATCTCATTGGCTCGAAGGTGATAGTATATACGGATCACGCAGCCTTGAAGTACCTTCTAGCGAAGAAGGAGGCCAAACCGAGACTTATTAGATGGGTCATGTTACTGCAGGAGTTTGACTTAGAGATCCGTGATAAGTCCGGGGCCGAGAATGTCGTAGCCGATCACCTATCCCGGCTAAGATATGATGGTGGGGATCTCGCCCCAATTGATGATTCGTTCCCGGATGACCATTTTCTTGCTATTACCATGGATACTCCATGGTTTGCTGATTATGCCAACTTCCTAGTTTGAGGTACTCTACCTCCCGACCTTCAGTATCAGCAGAAGAAGCGGTTCTTAAATGATGTGAAGCGTTATTTCTGGGACGACCCATATCTTTTCCGAGAAGGTGCAGATGGCCTATTTAGGAGGTGTATTCCCGAGAGTGAGGTACATGCTAGCCTCACTAGATGCCACTCCTCCCCTTATGGTGGACATCACGGTCCTTCGAAGACCTTTGCGAAGGTAATGCAATCGGGTTTTTATTGGCCCACTATTCTCAGAGATGCCACCAGTTTTATCCGTTCTTGTGACGCATGCCAACGAACGGGAAATATTTTTCGGCGACACGAAATGCCTCAAACCGGGATTCTTGAGGTAGAATTATTTGACGTTTGGGGTATAGATTATCAAGGACCGTTCCCTTCTTCTTATGGGAATCGGTATATTTTGGTCGCCGTAGATTATGTTTCCAAGTGGGTGGAAGCCATCGCTTCACCCACTAATGATGCTAACGTGGTGATCCGGCTCTTTAAGAAGACAATACTCCCGCGTTTTGGGGTCCCACGGGCTGTTATTAGTTATGGTGGTTCACATTTTCATGAACGCCAACTCACTAAGCTATTGAAGAAATACGGTGTTCACCACCGTACCGGGCTAGCCTATCATCCACAAACTAGTGGACAAGTCGATATCTCGAACAGTGAGATCAAGTCTATTCTCGAGAAGGTCGTCCATACTTCGAGAAAGGATTGGAGTTCGAAACTCGATGATTCTCTTTGGGCTTACCGGACCGCATTCAAGACTCTTATCGGGACATCCCCGTATAGGCTTGTTTATGGCAAGGCTTGCCATCTACCCGTAGAACTCGAGTTTAAGGCTATGTGGGCCTTAAAGGAGCTCAATCTCGATCCGAAGCTAGCCGGAGAGAAGCGCCTCATGCAATTGAACAAACTAGATGAATTCCGTCTCCATGCTTATGATAACGCGAGAATTTATAAGGATCGGACCAAAAGATGGCATGATAAGCGCATTATCCCCCGAGAGTTCCATGTCGGCGATAAGGTACTTTTATTTAATTCCCGACTTAGACTCTTTCCCGGGAAACTTAAATCCCGATGGTCTGGACCGTTCACAGTGACTGAAGTAAATAAATTTGGGTCGGTTACACTCACTACCGACGAAGGCGAGATATTCAAGGTGAACGGTCAACGCCTCAAGCTCTATCACGAAGGTGCGTACGTCGGTGTTGTAGAGGCCATGGACCTCAACGACACTCTCGATTCCACCTAATCCAATTGAGGTAAACCGGTCGAGCGGGACCGTAAAAACCAGCGCTAACCGGGAGGCAACCCGGCACCACTTGTATAAATTTGTAATTTCCCTTTCCGCATTTTTTTTATTTTTATTTTTAGCTTGGTAGCTCTAATTGGGAGTTAGTATTATTTATCGAGTGAGGACGAGGGATTTTTACGGTTTAATTGATTTAATTTCAGGATTTTGAAGCAGTTTAAAGAAAAAAAAGGGGAGAAGTAGTAGGTGCAGCGGTCACTCGACCGAGTGGCCCATGCACTCGGTCGAGTGCCCTGATGAAGGAGCTACTGCCCACTTTTGATGGGGTCACTCAATCGAGTGTCCCATGCACTCGGTCGAGTGCCCCTGAACCGGGTTCAACTTCGGTTTTTCCGTCCTCCTTTATTTGTTTCCTACTCCTTTTTTCAAATCAGTTTTTCTAATTAAAACCCCTTCCCCCCTTACTAGTCTTAAGAACCCTAACCCCCAATTCACCCAAATCACTCCTAATTCATCAAATCTTCACCAAAACTCACAATTTTTGCTTCTAATTTGCAATTAGTAGTATCTACTTGTGTTCCTTGGTGCTATTTTGTGAATTTTTCGTCCCTTATTCCCCAGTTTCGTGATTTTCGTGCCCCCTCAAGGTATATTTCGGGTTTTTGATTTTCTCACTTCTTTTCTTGGTTTTATGGTATAAATTCATCCTTAGTTATATACTAATTCCATTGCATGCTTGATTTTGTGTTGATTTCACCACTTTATGCTCAAAAATTGATTTTTGTGTATATCTGATTTTTGCCGAGATGTTGTGTTTTTTGTGGGATTCTTGTATAATTCTGTTTTGTTATTATGCTATAGTCATGGCAGGAAGAAGGAATCCGCCCCGAAACAACAACAGGAACAGGAATGCAAGGCAGCCGGCTGTTCAGCCTGTGCCAGGATATGAAGAAATTGAATGCAGGGACGAGGCCCAAAGAGCTCGTTTAGTTACCTTGATACCTAGGGCGATGGAGGCTACCCGGTGCTGCTCATCACAATTCGCAATCGAGCTCGGTTTGAACGAGCAATTATTGCACCTCTTGTCCATGACCGAATTTGGTGGCTTATGGACACTACGTGAGTTATCTTACCGAGTACTCACTTTAGAATTCTTAAGTTCATTTGAATTTGATAGACAAGAGAGCATGATATCTTTTCGGCTGAACAATGAGGAGCAATCCATCTACCTTAGTACCCTGTCTGAGTGTCTAAGGCTTACTTCTGACCAGGCTGACGACATCCTAGACATACCCGAGAGTTCGAAAGCACCTCCCTACTTTACGTTATTTTCGGGTCGTAGTGCAAGTGTCACCGCTATGGCACTCAACGCCATCCCACACCCTACTATCCACCTCTTCTTGCGGATTTTGAGTCATGTGATTTTTCCACGCTCCGACATGAGTAAACTTCACTCATTGGAGGTGTTGATTTTAGGACACTACCTAAACCCCTTTAGGCGATCCCTGAAGGCGTTTAGTGCACCGGGTATGATCTGTGTCGGAATCGAGCGCCAGATCCATGGATCTGGACCGCTCGGTTGTGGAGCCATTGTCACCGCGCTAGCAAAGCGCTATGTTATGGGTTTTGGGGATACAGTCACTTTTGAGAGTCTCACCGACCGCGTCCCTTTGCTAGACCGTAGCTACCTCTTCTCCACTTTGAAGTGGATTCGGGGCAATCCCCCGAATTTTCAGTGGCGCATCCGGGACAAGGTTTGGATGAAAATCCCGGTTGTCGAGGGTACAATCCTACCCCCACTGCTTGCATTACAACCCACTCCCGAGGGTGAGAACACACCCGACCCACTGCGCTACCTCATTCCCGAGGAGCTCTTCATTTTCGAGGAGGGTGTTCAACCCCCTCGACGTAGGGTTCGTGTAGAGACCGTACCCGATGAGACCGAGCCCCCCAGGGCCACACACACACACACCCCGACCTTCCCGTTCCAGACTCCGGGTGCCGAGTTTCCGCACCCGTACCCGTTTATGTATGATCCAGTTTATGAGCACCAGAGACGGGTACACGAGGAGATTAATCAGAGCATCGTCAACCGCGAGATCCACGAGTACATGCTTACTCAAGGCATCTCGGCACCTCAGCACCCGTCCTACTGGAGAGGTTCGGGAGATACTAGTGGTATTTTTCACGATTATGGGGTTGATCCAGCTGCTTGGGGTCCGGACTACGGGCACACCTACGGCGGCCTAGGAGCATAGTGGTTGAGAGACTTGCGACGCTCAGGTCCGCAGGGTGGTACAAGCGGCTCAGGCCAGGGCGATACTGGAGCCGGTCCATCTGGGACCGGTGGAGATGATGAGATGGCTGATTAGCCGGTTTGGGGGAGCTACCATTGTATATACGGTACATTCTTTCCTTCTAATTTCTGTTTTTACTGCTTTCTTAGATTTTTTCTTCCCCTTAGGTCGAGTTGTCCTTAGGATTGGCTGTGAAATTTTACTGTCTTATATGCTGTAGTCACATTGAGGACACTGTGATAATTAGGTTTGGGGGAGAGTTTGTGTGCTTTTGTGTGCTTTCAAAAATTTTAAAAATTCAAAAAAAATTGAAAAATTGAAAAATCCAAAAAGATTTTATTTTTGTGTGCTTTGTGTCTGTCTTGTGTCCGGTGTGAAACATGCAAAACGGCGATGATGACATTGCGCTTTACATGATTTTTCCTAACTGACAGCTGACTCCGTACCTGAATGCATGTAATACTTGAGATGAGATGATTTTGATATGATTGCCTATTGAACCGTTAATTGCCAAATGAGAAAATTTGACCATTCTGTCGGCAAACCACATAAATTCTGAGGATTTAGAGCTTCCTAGACCAGTAACATCCATAACTCGTCTCATTTATATTTTGTAATTGAGTGGTTTCTCCTTATGGAATGTGTAACATAGATTTGCATAAATATGACGTCTGTCTCTTGATATTGAATACGTGTTTGGTTTGAGGAGGAGGTACATGAGGAAAGGCATTTCTGTTTTTGACGAGCTCCACATAGCCAAAATGATCCATTTTTACTACCCTGTAGATTTAGGTTATTTTTCCTCTGTTTAGCCCGTTTCAGCTGTTGTAAGCCAGTTTTCATGATATTTATATCAATTAGCTACAACCCAGAACAGCCTACCTTACCAGGACAGTCGCAGTGAACTTAATTGGAAATTATTCCACTAATCGGTCATAATTTGGATTCTTACATCTTTTAGATCTTAGTGGGTAATACTGTTATGTGACTTTGTATTCGCCCTCCCCTTGTCTGAATTGGAAAAAATATGGAAGCATGAAAAAGAAAGAAAAGAAAGAAAATGGAATTGAAAAAAAAAATCCAAGAAAAAGAAAAGAAAAACATATATGCTTCTTATAATATTTCGAGAGACGGTCGAGATGTTGTAACTAGAATTGAATTATAATTAGGAGGATGGCAAAATTCCCTCTTATGCTCTTTTGAGTTTTATTTCTAATTATTGGCCAGAATTCATAGTTGAGGTTTTTGGATGAATAGTTTTTATTGTGTAGCTGCGACTACTGGTCTTAGCCCCACATTTCCATACGTGCTATAAGCACAATCCATTTTATTCCCTCACATATAAACCACCCTTTGTAAGTCCTTGGCATGTACTATGGTCCTGATTGGCGGAACACGTATTTGATTGGGGAGATTGATTTCATATTCGATTGCATGCATATTTCATAAGTCGAGTGAGTGTCTTTATTCTTTCCTATCTTCACATATATACTTACCCGTACTTATGAGTGTCGAGCGACAACCGTAAGGAAGTCCGACATTATTGGTCTTGCAAGATTGAAAGTTTGGCAGGCAATTGTTTGATTATGGCATGATTATTGATCTCGTTGCATTCTTGAGCATTACATGTTTTCTCGTCGGTTTAGTCGATTTTAGGAGAATGATTGTAATTCAGCTCTGAGTCGTGTTTCACATCACTTGTCCTCGTTTGTATATATTAGTTGTTTGCTTGAGGACAAGCAAAGGTTTGGTTTGGGGGAGTTTGATCAACGTATTTTATATCGTATTTTATTGTCCCCCGACAACCGTTTTTGAGCTGTTCTTCTTCCATAATTATATGTTTAATGTCGATTTCTATTAGAAAGTCGATACTGTCGGTCCTCGTGATATTTTTGTAGGTTAAGTGCAATTTTGAGCATATTTAGGAGTGATAGCCCAGATAGCCGAGACGAGGAAGAAAACGGAAAGCTGAGAAGCAAATAGAGGCTCAATAACGAGCTCAGCAGCACCCACTCGATCGAGTAGTGCTAAGCACTCGATCGAGTGCCTCATATCCGTGCTCAAGTTGGAGAGATCACGCTTCCACTCGATCGAGTACCCTAGTGCACTCGATCGAGTGCGTTACGCCCAGGCCGCAGATTGGATTTTCATTTATTTAGACCTTTGGGCCTGCTTTGTAAGTCCAACTGATTTCTTTTAAATCAGTTGGAGGAGGATTGTCAGACACACTTTACACTTTTTACTTTTGATTTTTTTTTCATACTCAAACATACGTTAGTTTCGCTTAGATAGAAAACTACGTTCGTTTCCGTTTTTCTTCGCAAGATTCATCGTATTCCGTTCTTCCCTTTTCAGATCTCTAATTGTTCGGTATCGCTACTTTAATTTTAATTGTAATTTTAATTTCAATTCTCTAGTTTAATTCTTGTCCTAATTCCCTAGTTTAATTCTTGTCTTAATTCGTTCTTAATTTTCATAGTTATCTGATTTCAGTCTTGTAGTTTAATTTAATCTGCATTCATCATGTTTAATTGCAATTCATATTTTGTTAGTTTAATTATAATCATCATGAGTAGCTAATTTTTATCTAGGGTTTAAGGGGATCGATGGGTGTTAATTGGGTTATAGAAAATTGACCTGTCTCTGATTATATGAACTGTCACCTGAATGTTGTTTTAATTCTGATTGATTAATTACTGGCCAGGATTAATTAGTTAGTATCACAATTAGGACTTTTCGCCGACCGGGTTAAGGACTAATTAGGTCACGATATTTTGGGTAGACTAGCTTAATTCTAGCGACCGCAGGTTAAGTTTAGTTCTGAAGTTTGTAGTAGTACCGACCGGACCTACACCTTAGACAGTTCGATTATTGACCTGTTAGTTGACTCCCTGACCCGATTGACATTCATTGTGAACCTGAGACCCTAGACCTTTTTATTATTGATTTACCTTATAGCAGTTAGTTGTTAGTCCATTTAAACAAACAGAAAACAGTGACCCGTAATCTTTAGTCTAGACCTTAGAGCAAGTAATTGAGTCCCGTCTCCTGGTGGTTCGACCCCTACTTCACTATCTACATTAGTTAGTGGACCTTAGGGTATCTTTGATTAGGGATACGACTACCCCTATCAAGTGGCAGTGTACTCAGTCGAGTTGGTCAATAACTCGATCGAGTAGGGTCTAAAATACGGGACAGAAGCCTTCTATCGAGGACCACTCGGTCGAGTCCTCATATGACTCGATCGAGTGGCCTTATCACGACAAATACCGTGAGTCCCACATCGCCTTTCTACTCTCGATAAATACCTTTTTATGACTTAGGTCAACACGTGTCTAATCTATCACGTGAAGCATCACTTTTCAAAACCATTCATCATCTTCACGTCTTTCCATATTATATTATTCGCAAACCGTTATTATCGTTATACCGTTACTAGCAAGTTTGTTATTTTTCTTGTCAATTTACTTTGTTTATTTTATTGTACTAAAATGAACCCACATGCTAAATTTAACTTTGACGTTAGAACTAGTTGCATTAAATCGACCTAGAAACCCGTTCAATTTCTCACATGCTTAGGGAACAATGTTTGCATATCATTTAACCGAACTACTAACGCGCGTATTAGAAAGTCATTCGATATCTTAGTAGAGGCCGCTAAGTGCGGGCGGGGTTGGGTGTTCTTTGTGAACTTCCCAACACGTACCCTCACCCCTTACTCAGAACCTCGGTTTCTGGATGCCCGAAACCGTTGGCGCACGAGAGTCATTCAATACACGATATCCGATAATGTCGGTATCGGTATCAAATGCAAAGGGACGAGCCCAATAAACTCTGACATCGGAAATGGGCCATACTTTGTGCATGGCCCACTACGACATAGAGTGGGTTCGAACGGGCCCGAACTCCCACAAAGTTCGGTGGCGACTCCACTTCGATTTAAATTTCAATTCGATCCATTCTCAAATGGAGATTCATTCGCCTCCCCAAATCCGCGTGTGGCCGCGTCGGGGTGGACCTATGTCATGTCCACACTATGTCACATTACACATGGTACCCCTGCTTTTAAGTTTGTTCCCATGGTAACCTTGAGTTTTATAGTTTAGTTCTCGATTTGACCTTACCTAAATTTTTGTCATGATGCCGTTAAGTTATGACCAAAATTAATTACATTACTCAACAACTACTTTTCTTCAAAGGAGAGAAGTTCCCATGGTACCCCTAAGTTTTCATAGTTGTTCCCATGGTACCCTTAAGTTTTCATAGTAGTTCTCATGGTACCCTTAAATTTTTCACAGTTGTTCTCATGGTACCCCCGAAAGGAAAGCAACGACTCGTTGAAGCAAAGCAACGACTTGTTTACTGAACTAGTCGTTACACAAATGCTTACAAATTCACTTTAACCTTTCTATTTTGGCAGAAAAATAACAAACAATCCACACTTACTCACTCAACCTTTTCATCTTTTTCTTCACTTGTACAAAAAAATGGAAAAAATTGATGTTTCCGGATGATCGAGCTTCAAGGTTATGGTGATGAAATTTTTCCATTTTTTGTACAAGTGAAGAAGCAGGTGAAAAGGTTGAGTGAGTAAGTGTGAATTGTTTGATCTTCTTCTGCTAAAATAGAAAGGGGAGTGAATTTATAAGCACTTGTGTAACGGCTAGTTCAGTAAACTAGTCGTTGCTATGCTTCAATGAGTCGTTGCTTTTCTTTTAGAGACACCATGAGAACAACTATGAAAACTTAAGGGTACCATGGGAACAACTATGAAAACTTAAGGGTATCATGAGAACAACTATGAAAACTTAGGGGTACCATGAGAACACCTCTCTTTTTGAAAAAAAAAAATAGTTGTTGAGTGATGACAGAATTTAACAGCGTCATGACAGAAATTTGGGTAAGGGCAAATCTGGAACTAAACTATAAAACTCAAGGTTACCATGTGAACAAACTTACAAGTAGGGGTACCATGTGTAATGTGACATAGTTCGAGGGTACCATGGGAAATTTCAGTTGTTTTTATATCTAACTTAATAATGAGTGATTACTCTTATTTATACAATAAAATTCGATCACCTTATTATAATTTTTCGATGTGGGATTATCTTACATAAGTTTATAGTCTCAAGTACTTTTGTAAGACTCAAAAAACTTTTTTTATATCTAAGAACGAATGATTTATCTTATTTATAATATCAAGTTCCATCACCTCATAATTTTTCGATATAGAATAATTTTGACTTAAGTTTAGATATAGTCTTAAGTTTATAGTCTTAAGAGGTTTTTAAGACTCAATTAAGTTTGAAAGATATCTAATAACGAATGATTAGTCATAATTTGGAGGAATGATTACTTTTATTTGTATAATAGAATTTCATCGTCTTATTGTAGAATTAATTACTCTTATTTCTTATTTATAATATATTTTATCACCTTGTTATAATTTTTCGATGTGAGATTATGTCAATTAAGTTTGTAGTCTTATTAAGATATTTTCTAAGAGTCAAAAGTTTTTTTTATTGGTTTTAAGAACGAATGATTATTCTATTTATAACATAGAATTCCATTATCATAATTTTTTGATGTGGGATAATTTACTGTCTTAAGAACTTTTTTTAAGACCCAAAAGAACACATGATTATTCTTATTTATAATATAGAATCATCATCTTATTTTAATTGTTTTGATGTAGGACAATTTTAAATTTGTAGTCTTATTAAGAGTTTTTTTAAGACTCAAAAGTTTTTAAGTTGATATTCAAAAATAATGATTACTCTTATTTATATTATAAAATCTCATAACCTCATCATAATTTTTCGATGTGGGTTATAATCTTAAGAGTTATTCATGACTCAAAAGATTTTTGGTGGATATCTAAGGACGGATGATTATTATTATTTATAATATAGAATTTCATCACCTTATTATAATTTGTCAATGTGAGATAACTTTAATATCTTTATATGTAATAAATTCATCACTTTTTCGAGCAAATAATATGAAACAAATAATATGAAATTTATGCTCTAATGAAAGCATTTTCTACCACGAATCTAATTAATTCATTTTTATAATTTTATGTACGATAACTTTTTGTTAAATGAAATTTAAAGATTTTTAGATGAAAATTATAAACAATCACGTTAGTATAATAGATTAAATGTATTATTATAATAATTAAAAAATTATCTATTTGATTTTTTATTATTATTAATGATATTTTCCTAAATTGAGTTTTGATGTAACGACCAATCATCGCTCGAAAAATTCCTTATATATATATATATATATATATATATATATATATATATATATATATATATATATATATATATATGTTTATATATATATTTATTGATTACATTTTGATTTTGAATTTACTACTTTTGATAATTGTTGGGTGATGAATTTATAAAAGAAAATGTGATAGGTGAATTGATTGAGAAAAGAGAGAAAGAAAGAAACACATTTTGAAAAAAATTGATTAGATTGATGAATAGAATGGAAAAAAAAAATGAGAAACGTAATTTTGGAAATGTGGGTATGAGATAATTCAGTACTAGTTCAAATCCAAAGGGTACGTTTTCTTTTTGACACTATTCACAACTTAAAATAATCGTTAATATTCCCGATAATCTATAAGATCTTGTTTGATTCGTCTTTATGAATAAATTAAAAATATCAAATTTTTATAATTTTTGTTAACGTAAAACAAAAAAATTTGATGGTTTAAAACGTGTATCAAAAAGTGTGAAAAAACAAGCTTAACTTTTGGATTTGAAGTGTAGTAAATTTGTTGTTACTGCCTCCACCCACAATGATCTTCCCAATTGTAAATGGCACAAAGATTAAGAAGAAGATGAAATAAATGAAATAAAATATGCTAGTGGCATACCATCTAGTCACATCACATTAAATGTCTCATAATTTGAACATTAAACATAATCTAAATAAGTTGGTTACATGCTTAATAAACCACAAAATTACACGTGATGGCCACTTGTACAAAATGGAGGGAGAGTTTTAAATTTTTGGCCCTTACAAAATAGAGGGAGATTTAAATTTTAGTACATTACCCTTTACAAACTTATTTTCACATTCATTTACATTTAACCATTTACTCCCTCTACTAAATGCTTTTACTAAGCATTTACTCCCTCTTTTGGATTTTCACCTTTCAATCTTCTTCATTTAAGTTTTTCACCTTTTCTACTACAAAAATAAAAAAGTTAGTCCATCAATAAATGGGAAAAGTAAATTTAACAAATGATGCAAGACATAGAATCGTGTGCACTCTCTTGGAGAACACCGTCAAAGGCAAGCCACGATATGGAATAATATTCAACGAATTAGGATCGAAATTCAATTTGTCGAGAAGAACCATACACAACATATGGAAAACAGCTCAAAAACAGAGGGAAGTTGGAGTCCCCATAAATGTGAATTCACGTATAGCGGGAAAACAAGGTAGGCCGAGCATAATTTGTCCAATCAACGCTATTAAAGCCGTGGACTTATCTTCAAGGAGCACAGTACAAAAACTTTCAGCTGCTATTGGTCAAAGTGAAACAACAGTAAGTCGGTGGATTAAATGGGGTCTTATTAAAAGTCATACATCATCCGTTCACCCGCATTTGACCTAGGAAAACAAATTCGATAGGCTAGAATTTGTTCGCGGAAAACTCGTCATTGACAGAATGAACAGAAACTTAAAATTTAAGAAGATGGACCATATCGTAAACATTGATGAAAAGTGGTTCAACATGTCAAAATCGACAGAAAGATACTACCTGGTGGCGGGAGAAGATCAACCTTACCGTTGTTGCAAGAGTAAACGTCATATTGTGAAAATAATGTTCTTAACTGCTGTTTCTAGACCCATTTATGCTAATGATGGGTCTCTTTTATTTGATGGGAAGATAGGAATATTTCCATTAACATTCAAAGAACCAGCCAAAAGGAACTCCAAAACTAGAGTTGCAGGTACAATGGAGACAAAGCCAATCGAGTCGGTTAACAAAACGATCAGCAAAGAGTTTATGATCAATCACATTATTCCATCAATCAAGAGTAAATGGCCAGAAACAGCAACGAAGAACATAATTATTCAACAAGACAATACGAAACCCCATATCAAGGGCAATGACAACGACTTTATACCAGCTGCAACATCAGATGGTTGGAAAATACAGCTAACACAACAGCCAGCAAACAGTCCAGACTTAAATATTTGGATCACGGTTTTTTAGAAGCATTCAGAGCTTGCAAAGTTCAAAACCAACAAAGACGGTAGACGAGCTAGTAGAAAATGTGCAATTTGCTTATGAATCTCAAACACCAGAATGTTTAGATGACGTTTGGCTTAGTTGGCAAAGATGCATGATTGAAATCATGAAAAGAAAGGGACACAACGATTACAAACTTCCACATATGCAAAAAGCGTCACACAGAAGAGTAGGCACTCTACAAAGAAACTTAACAATAGACGAAGAATTAGCTGCTGACTGCATGGCATACTTAATCAAGAACCGATACTCTAGTAAGCTAAAGGAGATTTTAAGGGGAATTAGACTTAATATGGAAGAACTCGAAGTTATTTTGGCATCGGCTGATAGAATAGCGACTTAGTTTAATTTGGCAAAGTAACCTAAAAATGTAATGTAAATTAATTGACTTAGTTTGGAGTATTTTGTAAAGTAATCATGATTATCGACTCAAGAGGTCCTTAAATTTTCTAAAATTGAGTCATGATTACTTGTAATGGTTTCGTTTAAATATTTTGTAAAGTAATCATCTTAGCTTGTTGTTGTTGGTATGTAACCGTTTTTAAGAAAAACAAATTTTATCATTGTATAACTCTCGGATAACATCTTCTATTATTATCATCATCAAGTTTCGGGACTCCCATAGTGTAAGACTAGGCACCCACACTATGGTTTCCCATGGCCTTAGAGTAGACACCACGGTGAGGGTTCCCGTAGTCGTACACTAGGCGCCACGATTTGGGTTCCCATAGTATTAAACAGGGCACCACGTTGTGGGTTCCCATAGTGTTAAACTAGGCACCCACAATGTCGTTCCAACTGTCTCGGACTAGGCACCCATGCTGAGATTCATTTTCTTTATCCATGTTGTGCAATGGCACTCTCATCATCATCATCGAGTGCCCACAACAATATACCAACAACAACATTGTACAGATCAACACATTAGACAAAATGGCCAGATAAGTAAAAAATCTTGACATTTTATACAGAATGACCAATTATAAGTCAAACAAACTGATGGGTTAGGCAAAATGGAGGACGTTTACTCAAACAAATCAAAGGATTATATGAAATGGATGATTTTAAATCGATTAGACGAACATATTACACAAATTGGACGATTTATAATGAAACAGGCACATTGGTCATACAAAATGGAGGATTTAAGCTCAACCAAATAGACGGATTATACGAAATGGACGATTTATGGTGATACAAATCAACATATTAGACGAAATGGAGAGATTACGCAAACATACTGACATATTATACAAAATCAGTGAATTTTAGTGGAACAGATCGTGATATAACTAAAAAATCCTGAGATTTTATACGGAATGACCAATTTTAAGTCAAATAATGCAAAATGGAGGACGTTTACTCGAACAAATCGACGAATTATACGAAAATGACGATTTTTAATCCATCAAACATATGAATCATACGAAAAGGATGAACTTTAGTCAAACAAATCGTCGAATTCTACGAAATGGATGATTTTTAATCAATCAAACACACAAATCATACACAAAGAACCAGTTTTACTCAATCGAATCGACGAATTATACGAAGTGGACGATGTTTAAACAACGAAACACACAAATCATACGAAAAGAACAATTTTTACGCCAACAAATTGATGAATTATACGAAGTGGACGCTTTTTCAGGAATCAAACACACAAATTATACGAAAAGGACGATTTTTACTCAAACAAATCGATGAATTATACCAAGTGGACGAATTTTAATCAATCAAACACACAAATCATACACAAAGGACGATTTTTACTCAAACAAATCAACGAATTATACGAAGTGGCTTATTTTTAATCAATCAAACTCACAAATCACACAAAAAGGACAATTTTTACTCAAACAAACCGATGAATTATAAGAGGTGGACGATTTTAAATCAATCAAACACACAAATCATACACAAAGGACGATTTTTACTCAAACAAATCGATGAATTATAAGAGGAGGACGATTTTGAATCAATCAAACACACAAATCATACACAAAGGACAATTTTTACTCAAACAACTCCTCGAACTCTACGAAATGGACGATTTTTCAGGAATCAAACGCACAAATCATAATTTTTCAGGAATCAAACGCACAAACTCAACATAATTTGTTTTTTCCTTGCTAAAAAATTAAATATACAAACATGCAAGAACAAATGGACATCAATAGGAGGAGATCAATTAAAGCAAAGACATAAAAACCAACATCATAAATTATAAAACCACAATATGCATCAAATATGAAAATGCATAATTACTATCCACACATGCAACTAAGAAAAATCAACAAAATGTAAAAGGGAAACAAAAATTAACCTCCCTTGCCCCTTTTTTTGAGAGATGATGACATAGAATCCTCTGAAATAACATCAGGCTTTATCATCAAGTATTCCATTGCTTCCTTTGATGTCATTCCGAAAATGATGGGACAACGCAGCATGATACACTCACTCTGCGCCACCTCCGGATGGGGGTAGTTCAAATCAATACCACATGGACGGAAATTAAGATCCCATTTGAATGGAGGTTTGACACCAACTTTATCACGCCCATAATATTCCATTGAAGGAGAAATAGGCATGACCGGACTTAGGGGGGGCCTCGGGGGGCAAGTGTCCCCCCACAAGATCTAAGAAATAAATTTTTATGTGTATCTTATATATGCAATAAATTATAGTAGATCAGTTGGTAGAAAGTTATATTTGTATTGAGAGCTAAAAAAATTCCGGTGCCCCCTTACCAGAATTCTCTGCGTCTGCCACTAGAAATAGGGTAAGAAATTGGGAGGGTTTTCAGAATCTATGGGTAGGTTTTTTGATTAGGTTGTAGGGGCTTCGAGAAGATGAGAAATGGGTGAAATTTTTTTAGGGTTTCTGAAACAGAGAGAGTGTAGTAGAACGTCCTAGAAAGAATGAAGAAGTTGTTGGTTTTTTTTATTTTTATTTTTTTTTTAAAAAAATTTCCTTAATTTTATTCTTTTTTTTGGAGGGAGAGGTTAGTTTCCTAAATGGGTTTAGTGATAGTGTTTTACATTGGGTTTGTTAGAGCAGTTGCAATAGTAGTTCTTACCTAGGGTTTGTCAAATAAGAACTTTATAAATAAAGTTCTTCTATTATGGGTGTCATTGGGGTTGAGAAAATAAGAACTTGGTTCTTATTTAAGAACTTGGTTCTTAGATTTAAAAAGGGTAAATTTATTGATAGAGATAAAAAAAGTGAATGTGGGTCCCAAATAAGAACAACAAAATAAGTTCTTCTATTGAGTTAAAAAGTTTTCTACTTTGGAAAATGGTGAAAAAATATGGAAAATTGGAAGAACTTATTTTTAAGTTCATCCATTGTACTTGCTCTTATGTTAGTGTGCGAGTAATTATAAAAGAGTGATTTAATCATTGTGGCATTATTGTGAATATAGGTATTGTATAAGGCCAATTCTTAATCCTAAAATGGAAAGTTGACCCAGTAAAATGAGTAAAGTACGATTTAGCAAGTAAAATGAGGTACGTGACACAATAAAAGTTGACAAGTACAACTGTACAATAGTGTAGGTCTTATCCCATTTATGTTTGCATCGTACAAATCCCTTATTCACTAAAACAAAAACCAATGGGCAATTTTGTCATTTAATCTTTCCCGCCTAAATGCTACCTATAAATAAGGAAAATTGAGTTTGGGCCAAAACATATCAAAAGATTATTATTCTAACAAAGTCCATCTAAACATTCATATCAAAAGGCCCAAATTTCTATAACAATTAACAAAAGACCCATGATACATACTCCTTATAATATTTAAATTCAATTATTTATAAAATATTAATCATATGAAATATCACTAAAGTTACTCCGTATTAAATTCATTAGTTAGTGAATTTACAATTAAAAATTTGTAACAATGGGCAATTTTGTCATTTAATCTTTCCCGCCTAAATGCTACCTATAAATAAGGAAAATTGAGTTTGGGCCAAAACATATCAAAAGATTATTATTCTAACAAAGTCCATCTAAACATTCATATCAAAAGGCCCAAATTTCTATAACAATTAACAAAAGACCCATGATACATACTCCTTATAATATTTAAATTCAATTATTTATAAAATATTAATCATATTAAATATCACTAAAGTTACTCCGTATTAAATTCATTAGTTAGTGAATTTACAATTAAAAATTTGTAACACTATATTATTTTACAAATATTTTATCATTAAAAATGCAACTTCGTATAAAAAATATATAAAAGTATTATTCTTTAATATTTTTTTTGTAATTCACAATAATAAAGTCAATAAAATTTTAATAATTATTTTTCATGACACGTTATTGAACCAACGGGTCAACCCGAATTTTGATCCTAAATTCACGGATCATTTCGGGTTTAATTCAAATGGACCATGGCCTCGTGGATCAAATTTTTAGGGTGTTGACTCCAAAAAAATGGGCAAAGTTTACGAGTCGGGTCGAAATTTAACATAACTATTTTTTAATTTAAAAATCCTCAATCTAATCCTAATCCCCTAACATTTAGAATTAAATTAATTGAAAAATACTCTACTAAACTCTAAATTTAAAAATTTCTGTGTAATCTTTTCAAAGATAGGTACGATAATTAATAACAAAGGTAATGACAGATATGATACAATATTACAAATGCTTTTCTAACCTAAAATAGGTAAAATTAAGGCATTCAATAGTATTTTTTACTTATTTTCTGACAATGTTTTGTGTCACAAATTAGACGCGATCTGATCCTTTTGTTAGGTATATACTTTTTATAGAATATCATTTTATGGATGACACATAAAAAAATGATAAAAACGTTAATAACATATCATATTTTATATATGAATTAACATATTGTTAATCTTATACGCTCTCCATCATACTCCGTAATAGAATGTTACGGAGTACTGTGGACATGACATAGGTCCACCCCGACGCGGCCACGCGCGGGTTTGGGTAGGCGAATGAATCTCCATATGAGAAGGATCGAATTGAAATTTAGGTCTATGTGGAGTCGCCACCGAATTTTATGGTTATTCGGAACCGTTCGAGCCCACTCTATGTCGTAGTGGGCCGTATACAAAATACGGCCCATTTCCGATGTCAGAGTTTATTGGGCTCGTCCCTTTGCATTTGATACCAATACCGACGTTATCGGATATTGTGTATTGAATGACTCTCGTTTGCCAACGGTTTCGGGCATCCGGAAACCGAGGTTCTGAGTAAGGGGTGAGGGTACGTGTTGGAAAGCCCACAAAGGACACCCAACCCCGCCCGCACATTAGCGGCCTCTACTAATAATTCGAATGACTTACAATACGCGCTCTAGTAAAACGGGAAAATGATATGCAAAGATTTATTTTCCCTAAACATGCGAATGGAATTGAAAGGGTTTCTAAGTCAATTTAATGCAACTAAAATTAACGTCAAAGTTGTATTTTAGCATGCGGGTTCATTTAGTATAATAAACGAATAATGATTAAATTGACAAAAAACGCGTTAGTAACGATATAACGATATAACGAATAATAACGGTTTGCAAATATTGAATTGAATTGAAAAGATGCAAATATGAGGATGCATGATTTGAAAAGATAGTATACATGTGATTAATTAGGCACGTGTTGACCTAAGTCGTAAAATACTATCGAGTTTGAAAAATAGAATAATGTACGACTCGCGTTTTAGTCGTTATGAGGTCACTCGATCGAGTGGCCGATGGACTCGATCGAGTGGACCCTAAAAAAATCGATCCCGTTTTGCGTCAGAGACCGTACTCGGCCGAGTTATTGACCAATTCGGTCGAGTACGTAGCCACTCGATCGAGTCACTGTGAGACTCGACCGAGTGGTGGTCGTAAAAAAGCATTCTGACTCGATTTTGTGATGTCACTCGATCGAGTGGCTAAAGCACTCGGTCGAGTGGCACCTGTACGAACTTGGTTCGTTTGCAATTTAATTGTTAATTTTGAAATTGCTTTTGATTTTTGATAACTCGACGGTTTTACCGAATCGGACATAAATATTGCACAATTTATGTTCGACTTGGTTTTTATAAATCGCGAATTTTGTCGAACCGAATATAAATATTGTTGAATTTATACCCGATTCTAAAGTTGAATACTCATCATATACCACATTCGATTATTGAATCGATATGAGATATTTAGAGTGAAAAATAAAAAAGATGGATTAATTTTAGTCGCTTTGAATTAATTATCGTGATATGAATAAATCACGTTAATTAATTCATATGACTTGATTGTTAGACTCGATATCCAATTATGGAATTGGTATCGAATCTAAAATCGACGCTTTACTTGAATAATAAAAAAATAACTTGATTCCCTCGACTTTTCCGACATCGAAATAAATCCCTAGGGATTGTGATGTCGGATCCGTGTCAACGGGTTTCGACCCTTATTAAAATTGATTTTTAGAAAATTGATGAGTGTAAAATTGATGATGATAACGAGAAATAATAATGAATTATTGTTTAAGTTAACTCATCTCAATAATCAAATAATCGGGGTATCGGAATAAGCGACCGGCAACGCTGTGTGCAGTACACTTGTATATTCGGGTTTCCTTATTCCGATATCCCTCTCATTCGACACAAATTGATAAGTATTTTAATGTTTTGATGCTAACAATATTATCGATATTATGATGCAATAAAGACAACGAGGTAAATAATAAAAATCGTAATAGTAATAATAATAATAATAATAATAATAATAATAATAATAATAATAATAAACGTAATAATAATAATAATAATAATAATAATAATAATAATAATAATAATAATAATAATAAACGTAGTAATAATAATAATAATAATAATAATAATAATAATAATAATAATAATAATAAACGTAATAATAATAATAATAATAATAATAATAATAATAATAATAATAATAATAATAATAATAAACGTAGTAATAATAATAATAATAATAATAATAATAATAATAATAATAATAAAACAAAAAAAGGAATAAAAAAGGAGATGGATGATGAGAAGAAAAGGGAAAGGAGAACGAGGTTTGTCACCCTCAACCTACATGTTTCTGTCTCGGATTAAGGCTCGTAAACGTGGCTATGGCACGGGAGTCTTCGAGGTATATGGAGGCTAAGTTGTGGTGGCTCGGGTTGAATTTCCTAAAACTAGGTTTAGGGTTTTGCTAAGGTCGATTTCCTAGGGTTTTTCTGGGGTTTGTAGACGACGTAGTATGTATGTGTGTAGGGTGTAGATTGCTAGGGTTTTTTGTGATGCGTAGATGTGTTGCATGGGGTTGCTTATATAGGCAAAGCTTAGGGCACCTTGGTGTCTAGGGTTTTTGTGCCTTGACGGACTTGATTTGATGGCCCGTTTGGAGGTGGACCGCGGGTGAGCTACTCGGAAACGGCTTTGACCGGGTTTTAATCCGGTCGCTAAAAGTCGGTTTTATTCCCGGTGTCGGTTTCGACCCAAATTAGTCTTGTTTGACTCGGAATGATCCACTGGGCCTGGATTTGAGGTCTGTTTGGTGAGATTTGTACTCCGTAAGTGTGTTAGCCAACGATTAATGGATTTGAGCCCGTATCCGAGCGCGTAGAAACACGTTAGCGTCCGATCATCATCGGGTGATTTTTGGAAACTGCCATAGACACCTGGCGGTCAAAATGCGGGTGTCTACAAGTACATTTTATTTATACATAACGACACAATAGTGAAAATAAAATTGCTTTTATTATGCTTAAAAATAAAAAGTAGACATTAAAATATTCCCAAAACGAAATGTAAACTGTTGACGGAAACACTGAAACAGAAAACCGTAAATCATTGAGAAGCGGATATAATTTTAGTCACAACTCACTGAAATTTTTTTATGAACAAAACTTAATTAAAAAAAACTGTGCAGAGGCACTAGTACAAACATTGACTGTCAACTCTCAAGTAGTCTGACCTCTGTGATTCACCAAACAATGGAGGCACTAGTCGTCCGCAAACTGGGCGATCCAACAACACCACTAACCTCCGAGTCGCCGATAGTCCTATCGAAAAGCACGCCAATACCGGAACTTAGGACGCCGACTTCAGTGAGAATAAAGGTGTCGGCAACGAGCTTGAACTACGCGAATTACCTGCAAGTCCTCGGGAAATATCAGGAGAAAGCTCCCCTCCCCTTCATCCCCGGCTCTGACTACTCCGGCGTCGTCGTCCATGTTGGTCACGCCGTCACCAAGTTTGCCGTCGGCGACCGCGTTTGCTCTCTCGCTAATTTAGGCTCTTTTGCCCAATTCCTTGTTGCTGATCAATCCCAGCTGTATGTGCTTTTTCATTTTGACTCACGCTCTATGCTTCCTTTCGTATTCTGGACCCCTTCTAATTCTACAGTTTCGTTGATTTCTACTCCTTCCTCCGTTCAAGTCAAATCTTCCCTTTTGCTTTTGTACACGATTTTGTGATTGTCTCGATTCTCACACACGACCTCGTTACGTGGCTTGTTGATGAGAGTTGACATGTTTTTATACTGGCAACTTGTGAATTTCAATACGGAGTAGTTTTTGAGCATATCTTCTTCTTTCTTGTTGATATTTCATCTTCAATCAGGTGGCTTCTATGTTTTTTTATTTGCGGGCTGATTGAGTTGTTAATGAGCTTAGTCTAGTGTAAGAATGACAGATGTTATTGTGGCACAACCGAATCTCCTGAATGGGGTGATTTTCAGTATTGTTATTATAATGAAGAGATTACAACTAAGCTATTCTAAATACAAGGATTCTTGCCTATTTACATGGCTACTAACACGCCTATCATCTGTCCCACTTTTGTATCCCATCTTGTGTGCCCCTCCATACATTCTCCGACATATAAGGGATTATCATATTTGCTGTGTATTTTATTTGTCCAATTTGCTTATGTGTTGGAAAATGTATGGAGGGGCACACAGATGGGACACACAAGTGGGACAGAGGAAACTAAGTTAGGTAACCGTATTCACGAGAATATTTACGGAATAAGTATATTCTAATAGTTATCATCATATAAAACCGAATGTGACTCTTACTCTTTCAAATTGATCGACTATGAACACAATATATGAAAATGTAACTCCATGTGTCTCACCAACAGAATTTCTATGATTTTTCAATGTTTTGAGAGCTTACTTTGAACTTTGAACTGACCCCTGTCCCCATGTATACAGTGAGTGGCTCAATAGGATATTAGAGGAAATGATATTAGTAGTGTTACATAATACTCTTTGAAAGTACTCCGAAGCTGAGAGGACTGTACCTCTCAGATGTTCCTAATCTTGTCTTCAGAGTTTTGGCTGTTAAGTGTCAAGTGAAATGTCACAGACTAGGTAATGCAGGGGTATACTTGGTATTATTCTGCTTTTTGGTGCTTCTACATTGTGTCAATTGTTGCATTCTTGTTGAACATTTGCTTACACAACGGGTTTTAATGTTTTATGGTACCTATTTCAATCAATTATTATAGGTTTAAGGTACCAGAGGGGTGTGATCTGGTTGCGGCAGCAGCACTACCTGTTGCCTATGGGACTTCACATGTTGGCCTTGTTCATCGAGCGCAGCTTAAAACTGGTCAGGTGTTACCTTTTCCCTTTGTATTTTTTCCTTCTCTTTGATGTTTGATAATCGTGGGGTCATAGAAACCCATTTGACTATTTTTTACTCATTGTTGGCGCAATGTTGTAGGTTTTATTAGTTCTCGGTGCAGCGGGAGGAGTTGGTCTTTCAGCTGTTCAAATAGGAAAAGTTTGTGGCGCCATAGTCATAGCTGTTGCAAGGTATTCCCTCAATCCCATTTATATTGTCTTCACTTGACTTCTGTTGTTAACAAGTCTCAACTTTGACCATTACTTTTCTGTATATTTGTAGAGTTGTGATGTGCAGTTCTTCATGTTTGATTTACTAAAACACCATTTTTCGTATTATCATTTGTTAAACCTGTTGGATTATGTATTTTTTTAGTTGATGGTCGAAATTGAATATGGCCGGATAACAAAGTTTGATGGGGCCAAAATGGGATAAACGGTGTATTATACTCCTAATTATTGACAAGTACTCCCTCTATTTCGCCACGAACATCTTGTTACTTTTGGGCATAATAATTGAAGGAAGGGGGACACGTGGTTCTTACTTAAGGGGGTTGAGTGGGGTACAAATGGATGATATTAGGCCATTTTCTTCTGAATTGAAGTGAACTGAAGTGGAGTGGGCTAAAGTGCCGAACTAAAGTGGTCTGAACTGAACTGAAGTGAGCTAAAAAGAAGTTGAAAAGAACATAGCCTTAGTTATGTATTTATGTAAAAAAAAGGAAACATGAACATCATAGAGAAAAAACCAAAATAAAAAAGAGGAAGATATTAGTAAAATGGAGGGAGTTTTTCAAAAGTGATTTACCCTCCATCCATTTTATAACTTCCTGTTTTCCACTTTTGATTGTCCGTCTTTAAACTTCATGCTTTATAACTTTCCTTTTTAGTCTGGTACTTTATGGTTATTAGGCATTTTGACCCCACATTTACTTTTTCACGACATACTCTTAACCTCCCTCAATTTTTTAGCCATCTACCCCATGAAAAAAATGGATGAAGGGAGTATTAACTTCTATTTCTGATTAAAATCTCAGGGGTGCTGAGAAAGTACAATTTCTAAAGTCATTAGGCGTCGATCATGTTGTTGATCCTAGCCAAAGCGATATTATTTCAAATGTCAAAGAGTTTCTCAAAGCAAATAAACTCAAAGGTGTTGATGTCTTGTACGATCCTGTTGGAGGCAAGCTCACTAAAGATGCATTGAAACTCTTAAATTGGGGGGCTAACATTTTGGTCATTGGATTTGCAAGCGGAGAGGTTCCTGTCATTCCTGCAAATGTTGCTCTGGTTAAGGTAGGGTTTAATATTATCTTGGACGTGTTTTTCTTTCTAGAGATCCATAATCTTTGACTCGATGCCTTTTACTTTTTGTTGGCACTGTTTTGCTTTTATCATTTTGAATTGTCTAGATTTTTTGTTTTTCACCAGAATTGGACTGTTCATGGACTTTACTGGGGCAGCTATAGAACTCATAGTCCAAGTGTCCTTGAATCATCCCTTCAGCAGCTGCTATCATGGCTAGCCAGTGGTCTTATATCCATCAATATTTCTCGTACTTACAGCCTCGCTGAGGTCAGTGAACGATTTCATACATTCAATGACTGACCATGTTTCAGTGCTTTGTGTTTCTCTGCTTGTGGAAGGATCTTAACAATGACAATGTTACCTCATTACCTCAAGGGCTGTGTGTGTGTTTGGGGTGTTGGGAAGAATATATTACCTCGAGGGCTTCTGCAATGATGTTTGGTTTAAGTACGATCACCTAACTGAGTTTTATATAGTTTAGTTATGAGTCAGTGTCCATTGCTGTCAGTACCCGGTGGGCGATGACCACTATGGAATAGAACCTGTTTTCCTCCAAAGGAATAAAATTATTGACCTTTCATCGGCATTTTGCGTGATGTTGAATAGCCCAACCCACCCCTTAGAAAATTGCCCTTACACTACCTCTGTAATTTTTATATTGTCCAATTGCATTTCTGGTCTTCTGGAGTACGAGTATTACTTTTGGTTTTGAAAGACCAAAATGCATGAACAATACCCAAGTAGGATTGCGGTAGGGAAGGGTGAAGAGGTGTTGTTGTACCTGAAGATCTTTTTTTTGTGCCCTTCCTTTAATCCCATCATCCAATTCCAAATAATGGAGTAGGGATTAAAAGTTACAGAATTCAGTTAGGAATGTTCACGACTTACCCCTGGGTATATTTGAAACTCCTACATCCTTAGAGCTGAATCAGGAGTTAAATAATTTTGGCAGCATGTTGTGCAAAGTGCTAGCAGCAATTTGTTGCCGCGTCTCTTCAACTGGTTCGCTTGTTTATGAGCTTATATCGGTGTTTGTCCAACAGGCGAATCTTGCGTTTGCTGCTATCAAGGACAGGAAAGTAATTGGGAAGGTTATTATTATCCCCACTGATCCGAAGACTTCCAGATCTAAGCTTTAGTCTCAATCGGTTTCTTGGGAGCAATTTGTTCATTCTGGTATAGTTGGTGATCCTTCATGTACTTGTTAAAGTTAAAATAAGCCATGTTAATGTCGAAGGAGCCACAGTAGTTAGCAACTTAGCATTCATGATGATTGTTAAAGTTATATTACATTCTTACCATTCAAGATGTAAGCATGTTTGTGATACTATAATAATCGAAATAATGATAAACACGGCATGTCTTGTAGGATTTGTTGGCCCTGTTCCAAATACTAAAATGGGGCATCTAAATCATTACCAGTGAAGAAGTAAAAGTTTCTCTCTAGAAATAAAATCCTAAGAGAGAGGAGTTCCACTCTTCTTCAATCCGGCAAGAAGAGCTCGTTAGAGGAGCTTGCTCCTATTTTCTAACAATGGTTTTGTTTTTTCACAATTTCCTAAGTTGCTCTGGCGTTCCTTTTCTGTGGTGTTAGAATAATCATTGCATTGCAGCCTAGTTATTGGGGGAGTTCAAGGGTTTCGTAAGGATCCATAAGGATTTGAAGGTTTTAAGAAAAAGTATCATTTGTTTATCTGCTGTTTAGGTTAATCCTTTGCTTAAAGGTCTTTTTTGGGAGTTGAAGACCTAATCGGGGTGTTGCATGCACTATTATAGCTGACCTTTTCGATGCTATAGCTGATCATTTCACCCTAATTCAATTTCTTGTGCATGCAAGTGATTTTTTCTATATAAACTCTATCGAGTTCAAGTTTTTCATCATCAACAAAATTTGTACTCCCTCCGTATTTTTTATATGACGTTTTGCCTTTTCGAGGTGAAGATTTGACTTTAATTTTTATGTAAATATATTATTCCAAAAATTGTAAAAATTGCACCATAAAATTCCTTATGAAAAGAGCTTTCAAATGAGTATACATTTCTTTTTTCTTATATCGTGAAAGATATTGAAGAGAGAAGGGTTTGTCTCGAAAAGTGAGAATGACTTATATTAAAAAATAGAGGGAGTAATAACTTAACATTTTAGTTTCTTTAATCTCTACAAGTTTTTTTTCCTTATTTTTCATTCTCTTCATGGCTTCTCCAAGGGAGAACGGGTTCTTGGCTAATGGGTTTGGCCATGAAGGACCAACCGAGAATCTTTCTAATAGAGAGTTCATGGAGAATGATCTTAATGTGGAGGTCCTTTCATGGAAAATGGAAATTTGGGTAACGGAAGACTCGAAAATGGGCATGCTTTTTCCTGGGATAGCCTTCGAGGATGAAGTTGTTGAGGAGGATCCTGTTGGTGAGGATATCCCTAGGATGAACAGTGCCCCAGAGGGGTATTTCCCGGGCATGAAGATTTTTTAGCTCAAGCATGTAGGTTTCCTAGAGCAAGGGTTCTTACATTCATTCTCGAGGTAATGGGAGATGCCAGGTATATATCTTTATAGTAACTGTCTTATGGGTTTTCTTGTGGAATACCGACGTTTTACTACTTCTGTAAGTAGGGTGATTGAAAAAAATGGGCTACTCGTGGTCACATCTCTGTGTTCAGGTAAAGAGATATTTATTTTTTTGTTTGCATGGAGGATGATGATAGAGTGGAATTACTTAGTAGGGGGTTGCTGCGTTTTATGGGGGTTTAATGGCGATCAAAGAATGGGAGCCGGAATTGGTCCCTTGGAGTGTCCGTTTTTCGGTTGTTAGTGTTTGGGTTCAGGTTTGTGGTCTCCCCTTTGAATTCATCAATCAAGGGGTAGGGGAGGTGGTGTGGCAGTTGATATGTGATAGGTACTGGGTACAACCTATGAAAATGATTCCGGAAGAGGATTTTATTAGGTTAAGGGTTGATATCTGCTTGAATGAGCCTCTTTGCCCATGCTTTTTTCTTGCATTCAATGATGGATCCCTCTTATGGATTCAATTTAAATACGAAGAAGTTTTTAAATATTGTGTGAGATGCGAGGGCCCGGACGAGTCAGGTTGTAACGAAGATTAGAGCGGGATTCAATGGGGTGATTAGTTAGGGACTTGTGGTTTTTAGGACTAAAAGCAACCACACCTTGTTCAATCTTGACATGAGGGTGACTCCGCTTCAGGTTGACAAGGCGTCTTCTAAGGTTAGATTGGGGGGTAGATATAGAGTGGCTGAGGTGGATAATGATGTACATTACGAGGATCGGTTGTTAGACTTCGATTTGGGCACCACTCCTGGAGGGCGAGTAGCTGCAGGTATGAGGTTTGTGGTGAATGATAAGCCTTTTACTGCTCTGGTACTATATCCGGAGGGCACGAACATCAACAGGCGCGATAACAGGAGAGAAAGGAATGCAGATGCCAATTTGGACGATATAGAGAACGATGAGGAGATGCAAGAGCAACAACAAGCAGCTAATCAGGGATTAGGAACTAGGGTTAATAGAAGAAGAGAAGACAACAGAGAACAGGCGGGGAATCTCAATGGGAGAAATGGGGGGCAGGAGTTTACTGGAGGGATCTTTGGAGACCCTATTCATCTTTCACTCGGTTTTCAGTTCGAGGACCCCTATGAAAGAGCCATGCAATGGGATGAAATGGTTAACCCTAATGATATTGATGCTGTTGATCAAGATGTCATTAGAAGACGAGTTGAGTCTCACAGAGTTAGGGCTATGGAGGAAGATGAAGTTGAAGGTATTAATCAATTTTTCATTTTCCCATATGGATACCCGATTATTTTTCATGAACCGCCTCATGAACCTCCAGCGGTCTTCGATGAACAAAACAAAGCTCGTCCCTCTCCTGTGGATGAGGTTAACAATAGAAACGAAGGGGTTGGCTAGGAGGAGAAGGTGAGGCTCGTGGAGGGAAGAAGCGTGATCTCTGGGATCAAGGTGCTGACCATGATGAGTTAGTCGACTTACAGGTGGAAGGCGTGCCCGTTGCTGTACATGATCCTCTAGGAATTATGGCTAGAGATGAAGAGGTCGTAATGGAGCATGTGAGGATAGGGATGAACAAGATTCATGAAGTGGAAGTTGAGACGGAGGTGGCTGATCTGGTTGGTGAAGGAGAAGAACAACAAGAGAATATTGGTTCGCAAGAGTTAACTCCAATTATTAATTCCGGCATTATTGAAGGTGCTGTTACGCTTGTTAATGTGGGCGAGACGGATTTTAACAGTCATTTAAATCTTGAACTGAGTTTAGGACATCCGTCGCAGGTAGGTGGCTCCTCTAGGAGGTGGGTTAGACGTTCCAAGTCTGAGAATATAATCAAGCAGGAAGGAATTGGTAGGCTTTTCAGGTTCTCTGCGGTGGTCGATAAGTCTGGGCATTCTTTTGAGGATGGTCCAAGGAAGAGGAAGGCTGCATCGGAACCATGGGACAAGGCTTCTGTGGAGGATGCAAAATCTTTTTTTAATGGCAGAGATGCTAAGTGGCGGGTCTTTAGTGGGAAAAAGGCTAGGACTGATCATGACAGAAAGAAAGACAGCAAGGGGAGTGACATGGAAATTTCTGACTCAGAATGTAAGTCGATGGCGGGATATGCCTGTTTTGCGGAAGTTGTACGTGAACAACTTCCTCTGGAGACATGAAGGGGCTTGTTTGGAATTGTCAGGGTATATCTGACACACTCTCCCCGGCAATTTTTTAAATTAAGTCTATTAACCACATCTTTGATTTTATTTTTTTCAGTGAGACAACACACAAAATGTAAGGTACAAGATGCCATTTTCCTTTGTAAGTCTTTTGGTTATAGTTTTTTTTGAAGGAATACATGCCTTAGGCTAGTGAGTTTTCCTTTGTAAGTCTTTTTGGTTATAGTTTTTTCGAAGGAATAGTATTTTCAAGATGAAGGAACAAACTTAAATTTTCAAGTGTCTACAAGTGTTGTAACTTCATCATTTTGGAAGTGGAAACTAACAGTTGTGGTATTTGGTTCTTATTTACGGGCACCCGAAGGTCGAATCTCGAGGCAAAGTGCGAGAGGATTTGTCCTCCTGGTTACAATCCTTTGATAAGCCTTATTTAATTCTTGGTGATTTCAATCAAGTGGAGTATGCTGAGGATAAATTTAGCAATAACAGTAGAAGTATTAGGGGAGCAGAAGATTTTATAAGATGGAAGATTGATAATGAACTTATTGATGTTAGTTTCAAAGGTCTGAAGTTTACTTGGTGTAATAACCGCAAGGGGTCAAAGAGGGTTTATGAAAGATTAGATAAAGCTTACGGCTCCAAGGACTGGGTTTCTCTTTTCCCTAATTCCGGTATTGTCCATCTTCCTATTCAGTTATCTGACCACGCTCCTATTATTTTTAATTCTAAGTTAACTACTGATAAAAAAAGGCCGCACAAGTTTGAAGCGTGGTGCCTGGAGAGTGAAGAGAATAATGAGTTGATTAGGGATAATTGGAATGTTTATTTTCCGGGTTCTTTCTCCTTTAAGGTTACGAGGAAATCTGAACGTGTTAGATTGAGTCTTAAAAAAAGGGTGCTTGATAAGAAAAGGGAATGGAACAAACCTTGGATGATTTTGATGACAAACTTTCTGATAACCTTCATTCCGCTTTTATTGGTGAGGGGAAGGGGATGGATTATTCGGAGACTCATGATAAATTTATATGCTTTGCCAAAGCAGTTGATCTTTTCTGGAAACAAAGAGCTAAGCTTAAGTGGGCCGCTGAGGGCGATATCTGCACTAAATATTTCTTTAATTATGTTAAAGGACGGTAGACCAGGAACTTTATTAGTAACATTAAAGATTTGAATGAGGTGTGGATTGATAACTTTGAGGATATTGGCACTGCCTTCCGTGATTACTTCAAAAAAAAATCTTTAAGGTAGGACACTTCCATAATAGTTTCAAGTCTTTTATGTCTCGAAACAAGGATTTTTTTGAATGTGTTAAGGATGTGGTCAAGGAAAGAGACCGTGAGATAATGGAAGGTAATATCAAGACTTAAATATCAGGTTTTCAGTTGGGAGCCCTTAAATCTCCCGGCCCGGACGGAATTCCGGTGGGTTTTCTTCATAAGAAATGGAAGGTAATTAAAGATGATGTCAAGAGAGTTGTCTATGCGGTCTTGAATTCAGGTAATGTCCCAAAGGATATGAATAAAACTTTTATTGCGCTCATACCTAAAAATGATAACCCGGAATTAGTGGATCAGTATCGTCCCATTAGTTTATGCAACGTAATAATGAAAATTATCACGAAATGTATTGCTAATCGAATTAGAGGCTTGATGGCGACTTTGATTGGGAAATTCCAAAATACTTTTGTCCCTGGGAGGGCCATAGAAGATACTATCCTTATTGCCCAGGAACTGGTCAATACTATTCATAAAAAAGAATCGGAAAAAAAAGGGATGCTTAGCTCTCAAGGCGGATATGCAAAAGGCTTATGATAAGGTTAGTTGAAATTTCGTGCAAGCGACTCTGGCCTGTACGGGTTTCCCAGACCATTGGGTTTTTCTTATCATGAACTGTACTTCTATCGTTTCGTATGAAGTCTTAATTAATGGTGCTCCTCTAAAATTCTTCAAGTCCACTTGCGGATTGCGACAAGGAGACCCCTTATCATCTTTTATTTTTGTTCTCTGTACTGAAGTGCTTTAATTTCCAGGAACATCCTTAAGTGGGAGAAGGAAGAATTGTTCTGCGACATTAAGGTTTCAAGGTCTGCGCCTGCTATTTCTCATCTTCTGTTCGCAGACGACTCCTTGTTCTTTATTCATGGGACTTCTATGAATTTGAAGTCCTTTCATCGCCTCTTGATGAAGTATCGTGCCGTCTCGGGTCATGAATTGAATTTGAATAAGTCAACTATGCTTTTTAGCCCTAATTCGAATTTAGCCTTCATCAAAAAGTGCATCAGGTTGTTCAAAATGTCACCAACTTCGGACCTTGGCCGCTATCTGGGGGCCCCTTCGATAAATTCTTCTGCAACCAGGTATTTTTCTCTCTCCTGTCTTGAAATGATATTTTTCTCTCTTGCTGGTCGTCTCACCTTGATTTCTTCGGTCCTTGCCAACATTTCCGTTTTCTTTCTATCGGTTTTCAAAATTCCGATAAGTGTTGCTAAGAAAGTGAATTCACTTCTAGCACATTTTTGTTGGGCTGGGGTTAAATTAGGGCGATCGATTCACTGGAGGTCTTTGAAATTCATTCAACACCCTAAGAGCGAAGGTGGTTTGACATTAGGGATGTTTCTCTGCTTAATTGTGCCCTTCTCGCAAAATCTGGCTTGAAAACCATCAAGGACGGAGACTCTCTTCTCAGTCAGGTCTTTAGAGCTAAGTATGGTGACTTGGAGAACGGTTGGGATCACTCCCTCAATGGGTCGGGTAGCTATGATTCCTAGGGCTGGAAGGGTATTAAGCGGGGTAGTAATATTTTGAGATCAGGGTGTGCTTGGAAAGTTAGTAGCAAGTCCACTTTAGGGCTTTTTAGTAATAAATGGGTGCAGGGTGGCATTCCGATTTTAAAGACCGGAATGGTTTGCACTAGCTCAGACGCATCATTTTTGGATTGGAAAGTCGGAGACCTAAGGTCTTCTGAGGTGTTAAAATACAGGCTATCTCGATCTTTTTCTTTGAGGATTCAGATCATCTGTTCTGGTCTAGAGTTTCCTCGGATATCTACAATGTTAAAAGTGGATACATGGAAGCTCGTGGGCTTTGGGACGGTAATGACAGGTCCATGGAGAGAATTTCCCATATCTGTCAGGCTTTCCCTTTTTTTCTTTTCCAAAACTCTCTAGCATCTTCCTGGACCTTTTAAATGGAGGATCCTTTTGTTGAAAGTCCTATGTAACACTCTCCCGATTGCGGGTGAGCTTAAGAAAAGACAGTTCAAGTCAACTTCTTTTTGCCAGTTGTGCCTTTTTAGAAGAGAATGAGGAAACTCTAGAGCATATTTTTAAGGATTGTCCCTATGTTAGCAGATTATGGGCAGGTTGCTTGTTAGGCATTGATAGCTCGGGCTCTGGTGGTAATGAAATTTCTTTTTGGATTATAGTGTGGATCCTCTTTCTCATTCTCTCAAGGATGAGGGGGCAGGGCACTTCACTTTTCTTCATGCTTTTTATTCGCTGTGGCTGGCCAGAAATGATGTTGTCTTTAGGAACTCAGGCATCTCGCTTCACAAGTTCTTTCTTAAGTATTTAGGGTCCTTGAAGCAGGTTTCAGCTCTTTGGATGAACTTTAAGGAAAAAAGGGTGGGCCTCTGCTCCGGGACTGAGAACAAAAGCGGTAGGATCATCTTTTCCTCCTAAAAATTTGAAATCATTTTCCCAGGGAGGGGTAATGAACGATGCAAAATGCTATTACCATCTGTGTTGATGCTAGCTGGACTTCGGACTTCACGACCTCAGCAGGGTAGGTTACTAACCATAGTGGCAAGGGAACCGTTCTTGTTCTTCGTATTTCCTTGCGAAAAGTATCATCCAGGCTTAAGCTTTTGGCATTCTCAGAGCGGCGAAATGGGCTCTAAATGAAGGAATGGTTCATGTGGAGTTTCAGATAGATTGCAGCCATTTGGTTAATCAAATTGTTGGAGTAGAGTCGACTAATAGCATTCTTAGTTTTTTGTCACGTTTTTATGATATTCTTGCTTACTTTCATTGTGTTTTTATTAGAAATATCCTGTGAACCTTAAACAAACATGCCCATTATCTTGCTCAATTGGCATGTTTGTGAGAAGGTGGTTTAGTATGGCTGACAACAAAAAATTAAAATTAAAATAAAATCATTAACGGTGTGAATAGAGAAACTTTTGCATAGCAATTTTTTCTTTGACAACGAAGTATAAATGTTTCTTCCTATTTTTGAGCTCTACCAGAAGCACATTCCCTAAACTAACAATTGACTCATGGTCAAGAAATTCCTTGCATCAGTCCTCTAACTAGGATGACTAGTGACTAGTGATCGTAAAGAGCAGTTGGATTCTTATTCTCGATTAATGAACGATGAAGGGTTGGATGATATTGTTAGAAAATGAAATAAGGATCAACTTTGATTTATTACGATTAAGTATGAGAGAAAAAAATGCACTTCAAACAAAGTTTTATTAATTATTTTTGTGGTTGAGTAAACACGAATTATATTTTTAATATTTATATAAGAGAAAGTTCAATGGTTTAGCTTGAGGATTAGCTTGCAATTTCTAAGAATTATAAGCTAGTAGCTTAACCATTATAGTTGTCTCTATAGATTAGCTAAGGAATAATACAATGAAAGGAAGAACATTCTACTAGAATGTCGCTGAGGAGTGCGGCGATCCCATACTGTGTCTTTTCGACTCCATCAATTTGCCAGACTAGGTGAAGACAATCTATCTTAATCCCGATGTGGAGAAAACCCTTCTCTCTTGCCCATCAGATTGCCCCAAGTACTACCCATATTTCGGCTTGAACAACCGATTCTGTAAAGAAAATTGATTGATGCTTGTCTAAAGAAACATTATTTTGATCGAAACATACCCATCCCATTGCTGCTCTGATCTACCAGAAGACTTCTAACTTGCATCACCGAAGAATGAGATCAAATCACACTCAAGATTACCATCTACTCCTCGTATGACCCAACTATCCTTGGAATTTTTTAACTCTATTTTTCTCATATTATCCCCATCAACATCCCCTTCTAATGCAATCTTCCAATTCCCCTTATCGAGTTGGTTCTTCATTTTCTTACTTTCGACTATTTCACCCCTCAAACTTTCGATGCTTGATAATGAACCTTATATCTCTTCCAAAAACCCATCCATGAATTATTCCAATCCCTAAGGATAATGCCATTTCTGAATAGCCAGATAGAGTAAATTAAAGAGTATTGAGGAAGAGAAAAATGCCATTGAAATCATCATCCTTCTTGATTAAGAAAAGAATCCAACCAATAAGCCAGTCCTGGAAACCTACCCTCAACACCGATGATTCTACTCTTAATCCCAACGGGCAACTAGCCCAAATTCTTGAAGTGAGAGGACAATCCCGAAAAAGATGGCAAATAGTCTCAACATTACCAATGCAATTAACTCTCTAAGGATTGTGACAATGAACGCACAAGTTCGAGCTGTCTAATCCCCTCTTATCCCATTCAGCACCAATTGGGAGAGAATTAGTTGCCAATTTCAAAAGGAAAATTTTCCGTTTTTGAGGTCCCGGTAATCTCCACACCTTCTTAAAGATGAGAATTTTGTCAAAACCTTTCTGTTTTGGTTTTTATTGTTGATCATCCCTACATCTTCCTTGAAAATCTCCTTGTAACCACTTTTAGCACTGTAACTTCCATAAGGAGTTTTAGACCAAATTGGAGAACATGGAACTGAAGATTGAGGGATAGGAATAATAACAATCTTACTGCACTAGTCCTCATTAAAAACCTGGGAGTAACTTATTCGTATTCCAATGACCCCCATCCGTAATAAAATCATGGAAGCTCTAATCAGCCAAACCACTTGCTCTAGAAACCATATCAATTCCCGTTTCTGGAATTTGAATACCACCATGAACCCATCTATCTTGAAAAAAAAAATTCTACTTATGGAATTATCCTCTCTGCAATTACCTATCCTCCAGGCTGAACCCTTCAGAATGACTTTACTTCCCCAGAGAGTTTCGAACTGTTTGACTTTGCCCTCCTCTTGTAATTGTCCCCTTCATTCATCCAATCCTTTAAGTTTCCATAAATGCCATTGAAGAATGTACACACAAGGCTATCTTCCTTCTTGAATATCTTCCACGCATTTTTTGCTAAAAGAGAGCTTGATTGATATAAGCTGTGTTACGGATACCCAATCCCCCTTCCTCCTTACTAAGCGATAAAAACTTAAAGGCTCGCCAATGTACAATACGACCTCTCCTTGTACCCGCTGTTGTGTGTCAAATTTGGACCATTTTTCCTCCCATTTAGACCCGTTTTTCCTTCATTTTGCGAGATTAGAGTGCGATTATCGCCATATTTTGAGTATTTCTCGCATTAGCGTCTCTCCTTTAAATTTTACATGTTTTTGGTAGTTTTCTATCTATTTTGATAGGATTTTCGACCAAAAACGTGTCCGAGCTTTATGAGCATGAAAGAGAGGGATACAGTCCGAAGAGCAAAGCACACGACTGAAAGTTCAAGTAATCCAATCGATCGGCAAAGAAAGAAACCAGAAAAGAGGCAGAAAACCATCAGGTGAAGTTTCACCCGATGAGTCACCATCGGGCGAAATTTCGCCCGACGACATTTTCCACCACTCTGAAGATTTTCGTGAACACTCACCACCGGGCGAAATGACCGGGCGAAATTTCGCCATCCGGGTGAAGTTTCGCCCGACGGTAAAGGAGAGCCAAAATTGCAAAATGGGAAGAGTTTCACCGGGTGAAGTGACCGGGTGAAGTTTCACCCAGCGGTGTTAGCTCATGGATGCCAATTAATCGCGGGGTGAAGTTATGCCATGTGAAGATGCATAGGGCGAAGGTCTAATTAAAGAAAGAATGATTGGATTTGGGCATTAAGTTGTGTGACCCTTTAAGGGTTTAATATATATAGTAACCCTAGGTTTTCATTTCAATTTGTACCTTAAGTGTGTCTCTTTAGATTATGGTAGTTTAGTAGATCTCCATTGAAGTAGTAGTAGTTTCCATAGAAAAACTTCATAGATTTAGAAAACTTTCTTAGTTTAGATTAATTCTACTCTATATTTCTACAATCAAGATTACATCTTTGTTGAAGATTTGAGTTTTATTTTGATGATTGAAGAGTTTTGCAAGAATTGGTGACAAAGTTCTTGTATTTTCTCCTCCAAGATTCAAGCTTTATTTTAATTTTCATCTTCCTCCTTTAGTTTTCTCCATTGTTGGTAGTTTCTTTCCTTCTCCCTTTCTCCATTAATTAATTAGTTTCCTTTTTATTTGTCTTTTTAATCCATTGTTTGTTTGTCTTGTCACTTTTTATGTTAGTGTTGTTTTTCATTGTTTGTTTGTTTTTCTCCCTCCTTTGTTTGTTTCTCCATAGTGTTGTTAGTTAGTTAGTTAGTTAGTTAGTTAGTTTGTCTAGTTATTTCTTATGTTTGTGTTGTTTAAATCTCATTGTTAGTAATTCCTTGTTTTTCTCTCTCCTTTGTTTGTTTCCATCATTTTTCTTCTAGCATTTGTTTCCTTTGTTTTACCTTGTTTATTTTCTTTCTCTCTTTATTGTTGTTTTGTTAGTGTAGTCTCCATTATTGTGTTAGATTAATTTTCTTTCCTCCTGTTCAAGCATGTTTAGTTTTTCTCTTAGCCTCCTTATTACTTGTTTCATTATGTTTAGCATGGGTAGTGAGTAGATTTTAGTTAAGGGGGTTAGGGGAGGAGGAATTCTAGATTCGGTTTTCATTTTGTGAGAACTATTGCGTTTGAGGGTGATATGTCTTTCTTGGGATTGTTGTGTCCGGTCGACTTAGCTTGATCACCTAGGTTAGCTTGACCTACTTGAACTAATATGGAAAAACTCGGGGTTCGGGTAATCTCGGCTTGAGACTTTAGTTTTTTCGTCGCGAAAGCGGGTTTAGGCTAGGTTGGTAGGAAAACCGAAAGGTGGTACCTCCCTTATTCATCTTGTGATAATTCTTGTAATGCTTGTACCCTTGTCTTAAATTCCGACTCCCCAACTCTCCCTAACACCTTTATCATTATTGTTTCTCGTTTTAGTTATTTAAATCGTTTGCATTAGTTTAATTCATCTCGTCCCAAAACCCCTTTCTCAACCCTAATCGTAATTACTACTGGACTTGACCGATAACGCTTATCCGCCTCCCTGTGGTTCGACCTCGACTTACCACTACCGCACAGTAGTTAGTTGGGACTAAAAATATTGTTTGCATGCGCGTAAGCGACAGCGCACATTAAAATGGCGTCGTTGCCGGGGAGGCGCCGTTGCCGGTTTATAGTAGGACGTTAACATGAGTCCTCCGAGACACTCTTCGTTCTTCGGATCGGAGGAATTCTATAACCAATGGGGGGAAGTTTATGTTCGTACATGTCAGACTTGGGAGAACTCTACCACTTCACTCAACTTGGCCCAAGGTGCATATAACATAGCTCGGGATGCGCGCGATACTGCGCGTGACTCCTACACCTACTCCCGTGATGGTTTTGAGTGGGCCCGAGATGGCTATGATAAGGCCAGGGATGCTCCAGGGATGCCCAAACAGCGAGGTTGGCGGTAGAGGAGAACCAGCGGATGTTGCAACAGCAACAACAATACTCTGATCGATTATTTGGTATACCTCCGCCCGGGTCTTACTACCCACCACCTCGTCCCCCGGGTCCTTTGTGAGTGGTCGAGTGTTGTTAGTGTTAGTGTGGGGGATGTCGGTTGTCGGTTGTCGTTTCCTCCTGTTTTCAGTAATTTTTGTCAGTTTCTGCTGCGCTAGTTTTGACATTTGATGATTATGATTGTTGGTTATTTGTGGTGATATAATTTTTGTTGGTTTGGTGAGTTGTCAGCCCCTCCGTGATCCTAGTTGGGTTGTTACACACGTGAGGTTTAATTGCAGGTGCCTTGATGAGAGAAGGACCTGATTGTATGCTCCCGGTCTTTGGTGAATTGATCGCACCAAGACCAATTGAAAAATCCAAATTTTCACTTTCTTTTTCTTTTATTTTTCCCGATTTGTGCGAAATCGGGGCGAGGTGACGTGATTACACCTACGCCCTTTCTTCCCTTATCGATTTTTCTCGTTTTTCCTTTTCCTTTTCCTTTTTCCTTTTCTTTTTATTTTCACTTCATTTTCTTTTCTTATTTTATTTTATTTCATTTTCCTTATTTTATTTCCTTTTATCATTATTTTTCGATTTTTCTTTTGGCTAGGGTCTAGGTGACGTGATTACACCTAGACCCGCCACTTTATTTTCTTTGTTTTTCATTTTCTTTATTTTTCATTTTCTTTATTTTTATCTTTTCTATTTTGTTTTTCTTCTTTTTCATTTTCTTTCTTTTTATTCTATTCATTTTGAAAAATACAAAAACATTTTAAAAACCATAAAAATTCAAAAAGATTTTCGATTCTTTTCTCTTTTTCTTGTTTTTCGATTCTTCCTCTACTTGTGCATTGGGAACAATGCACAGTTTTAGTGTGGGGGAAGGATCTACTATCCTTTTCTTTTTCATTTTTTTCCTCAAAAAACTCCAAAAATCTGAAAAAAAATCCCTTTTCTTTTTCTATTCATTTTTGTTTTGTTTTCTTTTATTTTTGTTTTTGTGTCACTCATATTGCTTTGCTTTCTCCTTCTTGTAGGTACACCACCAATCAATTAGCATACGTATGTAAGGTAGGGAAAATGAAGATTGCGCGGTAATATCATCTACCTTCGTTTTTTCCCCTTCTCTTATTTGTGTGGGAGTATGGGCTTGTATGCTATTTGGAGGTTCACTTGGTAAACATTTGGTATTGGTGTTTGTGTATTGTGTTGACTTGATGGAGTTTGGAGTGCTTGGCTATACTTGTGTATTTGTTTTGTTTTGACCTTTTCGTGTTTTTGTCCTTTTTGTGTTCTTTTCCTTTTGTTTATAGTTTGTCTAGGCAAAGTTTTCGAAAACCCGATTTTGAGTTTAGGCCGAGTGTTTATTACTCCCTTGTTAGTAACCCTTTTTGATTTTTGGACATTACTCTAGTAGAATGACCTTGAATCAATTTTTGCATTGAATTTTTACCATGAGTTCGTCTTTTCTACTAGGAGTCTACATCGGGATTTGCATTTGACCACCTTGACCACCCATGGAGTGATAAGGCCTTGGTTACCGTTTCCCGTTCTCTTAGGTGACCTTACTTGAGAAGCCATTTTTTTAGTCCAAATTTCCATCTTTTTGTGGGTTCGGAGGGGGTGCACACCCGACTAGCCTATTTCTCTACCATTCACCCATTTCCACAAATAAGTTTGCAAAAACATGTTTTACCTTGAACCTCAAATATACCATCTAGCCAAATATGGGTTATTCAAAGCAAAAAAGGGAAAAATGAAGAAGAAGGGCATAAAAAAAAAAACCCTCAAACCGAAATAATGGGGAAAGAAAACCGAAAAGAAAATCAAAATCTCAAAAATCGTTTCCGAACTCAAATAATCCCTTGGTTGAGTTATTACCGTGAAATGCCTACTAGAGGACCGATTCCCGAGGAAGGAAAATAGCGGTAATTTGGCAATCCTTACCATTTTGCAAACACTTGTCCATCTTTTCGTTTGGTCTAATTGGCTTTCTCGAGTTTGGAACGACCCTCTAGGCTTAGTTTAGGAGACGGGCTAACACTTACCTACAGTGCTTAATAACTCCATGGTTCTCACTTATCCACTCCATTTATCGTTCCGTTGTAGGCATCTTTAGTGGAATTAGAAGAACCTTGGTAAATTTTCAATGTTTTTATTGTTTGATTGTCATCCTATTAGGATTTTGTCCATGTCAATTTGGGTGACTAACTTGGTAGTGTTCTCACTTGTCTTAAGCTTAGAATCGGTGCTTTCTCCGCCGTTTCGATGAGGGATTCGGTGATTTATTTTCTCTTTGGTTGCGACTATCTTTTTGTGTGTCCTCTTTGTCTTTTGTGTTTGTGTGTGTTAGTCGCATCCCCAATTTTGAGCAAGATCTGACTTGCCTTGCATGGAGGTACTTTACCTCATGAGTATCTCGATGTGAGTTGAAAGGACGGAGCGGGCTCGTTAATTGCCTCGTATCGGCTTGGCATAGTCTAGCTTAGTAGTAGTAGCTAATTTATTTTTGGGTCTTTACTCGAGGATGATCAACGGTTTAGTGTGAGGGAATTGTTGTGTGTCAAATTTGGACCGTTTTTCCCCCCATTTAGACCCATTTTTCCTCCATTTTTCGAGATTAGAGTGCGATTATCGCCATATTTTAAGTATTTCTCGCATTAGCGTCTCTCCTTTGCATTTTACGTGTTTTTGGTAGTTTTCTATCTATTTTGATAGGATTTTCGACCAAAAACGTGTCCGAGCTTTATGAGTATGAAAGGGAGGGATACAGTCCGAAGAGCAAAGCACACGACTGAAAGTTCAAGTAATCCAATCAATCGACAAAGAAAGAGACCAGAAAAGAGGCAGAAAACCATCGGGTGAAGTTTCACCCGATAAGTCACCACCGGGCGAAATTTCGCCAGACGACATTTTCCACCTCACCGAAGATTTTCGTGAACACTCACCACCGGGCGAAATGATCGGGCGAAACTTCGCCCGACGGTAAAGGAGCGCCAAAATTGCAAACTGGGAAGAGTTTCACCGGGTGAAGTTTCACCCAGCGGTGTTAACTCGTGGATGCTAATTAATCGCAGGGTGAAGTTATGCCATGTGAAGATGCATAGGGCGAAGCTCTAATTAAAGGAATAATGATCGGATTTGGACCTTAAGTTGTGTGATCCATTAAGGGTTTAGTATATATAGTAACCCTAGGTTTTCATTTCAATTTGCATTGTGCCTTTGATGGGAAGGGATTTGCCGTGGTCCCCACCAACAAGTAAAACCAACTAACCTAAGCTTAGTAGCAAATGGTAAGTCGGGTCGATATCCTAAGGGATGGGGTGTCGGACTAAGGTGGGCTACGGTCCTAGACTAGGTTCAAGAGAAACTAAACTAAGGCGATGGCTAAGGTTGACTAATGACTAAGCTAAACAAGTAACTAATGATAATTGGAAGCAAATAAATCAATAAGAAGAGACTAGGGCTAGGTCGGGTTCATGGATGTCAAGGAGACCAAAAGAAGGAAACAGGGTTACTAGCATGCTCTCGTAGCCTAGGTTACGATCGGGCTCTCGCTACTTAAACGGCCTAGGGGTCATCCTCACCACGCTCTCGCTACTAATGAGGGAACCAAACCTACAACCAAACAAACACATACAAGAGAAGAGGCAAGAAAAACAAGGATTGATCATCTCAAGTCTCACAAGCATTTCATCAAACATGTAGAGTGCAAGGCAAATAGGAATCAACAAAAACAACAACTAATACCACCCATCTTACCCTAATCACACCCAATTCCCCTACTAACCCTATGGGATAACTACTCAAACATAACTAGACTAAAACTAACACTAACAAGAGAAACAATCAAAGGAACAAAAGAAACATTCATTATGAAGAACAAGGATGAACAACAAACAATAAACAAAGATGAAAACTTGAATAACAATACAGATTAAGAGTAAAGGGACGAGAAATATTATACCAACTAGAAAGGAATGGAAAAGATGAACACTTGCATAAAAAAATACCCAAACATCCACCAATGTTGTCAAGATTGGTAGATTCTTCAAGAATCCCCATAATACAAGAGTAACTAACTAGATTAAACTAAGATTAAAGAGTAATTAAAGGGGGATTAAACTAATCTACACTAATCTAACCTAAAAGTAGTCTAGGGTTTCATAAGATGGTCTAACAATACAAGAGGGGGGGGGGGGGGGGGGGGGGTATTTATAGGGTTACAAGAGTAGAGGAATGAAAGGAAGCGAAACAGCCCCGATCTGGGCCCTTCCCAGCTGGGAAGATGATGATCCCGATCGGGATGGGGTGGTCCCGACCGGGAAGGATCTAGTCCCGACCGGGATCATGCATAACACCGGGCGGTGTTATGGTCTTCTCGGTCGGGAAGAGACTAATCCCGACCGGGATGGGGTGGTCCCGACCGGGATGGCCTTCAGAAGCGTCTGTTTGCTTTCCTGCTTCTTCCCGGTCGTGATGGATGCAATCCCGACCGGGATGGGTCATGTAGGCTTCAAATAAGATCCCATAGGTCCCTCCTTGCTCTTTTTAGGCTTCTTATCGATTCTCGGTTCTCGGGAATGGGTCCCAAGGGCTCGGGATCGAGTCGAAGCCACCGAGTGATCGTCGCTTCTCTTCGTTGGCTCCAAATGCGTCGAAAACGAGTCAGAATCGTTCCATTTCTCCAAGATTGGCCATAGGAACCTAAAACAAGCTAGAAGAAGCGTAAGTAGCCTCGAAAACCGCTCCAAAGAGCGATTCCACAAGAGAAACCAGGACCAAACACAAGGAATAAGCACTACAAACCACACTTATCAGCCTTAAGTGTGCCTCTTTAGATTAGGGTAGTTTAGTAGATCTCCCTTGTAGTATTAGTAGTAGTAGTTTCCAAAGAAAAACTCCATAGATTTAGAAAACTTTCTTAGTTTAGATTAATTCTACTCTATATTTCTGCAATCAAGTTTCCATCTTTGTTGAAGATTTGATTTTTATTTTGAAGATTGAAGAGTTTTGCAAGAATTGGTGACAAAGTTCTTATATTTTCTCCTCCAAGATTCAAGCTTTATTTTAAATTTCATCTTCCTCCTTTAGTTTTCTCCATTGTTGGTAGTTTCTTTCCTTCTCCCTTTCTCCATTAATAAATTAGTTTCCTTTTTATTTGTCTTTTTAATCCATTGTTTGTTTGTCTTGTCACTTTTTATGTTAGTGTTGTTTTTCATTGTTTGTTTGTTTTTCTCTCTCCTTTGTTTGTTTCTCCATAGTGTTGTTTGTTTGTTTGTTAGTTTGTTTGTCTAGTTATTTCTTATGTTTGTGTTGTTTAGATCTCATTGTAAGTAATTCCTTGTTTTTCTCTCTCCTTTGTTTGTTTCCATCATTTTTCTTCTAGCATTTGTTTCCTTTGTTTTGCCTTGTTTATTTTCTTTCTCTCTTAATTGTTGTTTTGTTAGTGTGGTCTCCATTATTGTGTTAGATTAATTTTCTTTCCTCCTGTTCAAGCATGTTTAGTTTTTCTCTTAGCCTCCTTATTACTTGTTTCATTATGTTTAACATGGGTAGTGAGTAGATTTTAGTTAGGGGTTTAGGGGAGGAGGAATTCTAGATTCGGGTTTCACTTTATGAGAAGTATTGCATTAGAGGGTGATATGTCTTGCTTGGGATTGTTGTGTCCGGTCGACTTAGCTTGATCACCTAGGTTAGCTTGACCCACTTGAACCAATATGGAAAAACTCGGGGTTCGGGTAATCTCGGCTTGAGACTTTAGTTTTTTCGTCGCGAAAGCGGGTTTAGGCTAGGTTGGTAGGAAAACCGAAAGGTGGTACCTCCCTTATTCATCTTGTGATAATTCTTGTAATGCTTGTACCCTTGTCTTAAATTCCGACTCCCCGACTCTCCCTAACGCCTTTATCATTATTGTTTCTCGTTTTAGTTATTTAAACCGTTTGCATTAGTTTAATTCATCTCGTCCCAAAACACCCTTCTCAACCCCAATCGCAATTACTACTGGACTTGACCGATAACGCTTATCCGCCTCCCTGTGGTTCGATCCCAGCTTATCACTTCCGCACAGTAGTTAGTTGGGACTAAAAATATTGTTTGCATGTGCGTCAGCAACAGTGCGCATCGCCCGTCCACCATAAATGAGTTAATGAAGAATTAATCTTATTTGCCACTCTTATCGGAATTTTGAAAACCGATAGAAAGAAAAATGAAAGATTGGCAAGAACAAATTGTGTCAAAGTGATCAGTCTTTCAGCAGGAGATAAAAACACCCCATTCCATGAACAAATTCTATTCCGAACCTTTTCTACAATAAGGTCATCGATTTTCCTACCAGAGAGACCTCCAACAGAGGGTATGTCTAAATAAGTTCGTATATCATCACAAGGCTTCACTTCAAAGAGCAAGAGTGATCGTTGAATCGACCGGAGTGTACTACTGGGATTGAAAATCATAGTAGATTTTTCTTGATTGATCATTTGCCCTAAGAGCAGGGAATATCTTCTTATTAATTTATAAAATCTGACCATGTTACCCTATTCCCCCTTCAAGAAGAAAAGAGAATCATCCACAAAAAGAAGATGATTAATCTCTAGAGCCCTCCTTGTAACACATATACCCAAAATTCAATCCCTTCCAGAAGAATACCTAATGTTTCTTGAAAGCAGCTCAGAACATAAAACATATAGTAGCTTAAATGGATCTGCAAGGAAAAACCAACCGATAGGAAAATATAATGCATGAGATGTGGGTTTAGATAAGCTAGAAGTAAATTGGCTAAATCATTGGAGACTTTTGTAGCTTGAAACTATTGCAGCTTAAAAATTGAGGTGGCAAAATCAAGTTAGTGGAGTAGCAATTAGCTTTACCATTGCACTTGCCCTAAAGTTGCATCCTAAACAATTAGTGACTATGATATTTTTTTTCTCTTTAAATTCTTTTGTTCCCTAATATATGACCAATGGTTTAAGCGTAATTTTGGTTTATTAAATTTAGCTACACCTAATTTATTTATTTTTTACCGTCCTTAAATTTAACTTTCATACCACACTAATTAACGTCTTTACTAGAATAAACCATGTGCAATTATGCACGGTATTTAAAATTTATTTTAGAGCATTTTTTTTAGATTTTAAAATCGTCATATTACATATTAATTTAAGTCCTCTAAATCAATTAATAAAGATGAACAAATTGTGATGTTACTCGTTTAATTCTGTCCGATTCCGAATACAAGGACGTGTAAATGAGACTGTGATCCGACTAACCAATCTAGCGGCTTTATTTCCCGATTCAAGTCAACACAAGTATACGAAATGGTACTTTTAATCGTACACAAACCTATAGTTTCGTAGTTTGTTTTTATGTTAGACGATGTTAGTCAAAATATAAAGTAGCTAGAAAAAAAAAAACGATAAAAAACGAAATAAAAGGGAGAAAGAGATCGGATCTTTGCACACTCAACATACATGTAATTCGAGATACCACTTGTGGACATGACATAGGTCCACCCCGACGCGGCCACGCGCGGGTTTGGGGAGGCGAATGAATCTCCATATGAGATGGTCAAATTGAAATTTAAATCGAAGTACGAGTCGCCACCGAATTTTGTGGTTATTCGGAATCATTCGAGCCCACTCTATGTCGTAGTGGGCCGTATACAAAATACGGCCCATTTCCGATGTCAGAGTTTATTGGGCTCGTCCCTTTGCATTACGATACCGATACCGACATTATCGGATATCGTATATTGAATGACTCTCGTTGCCAATGGATTCGAACATCCGGAAACCATGGTTCTGAGTAAGGGGTGAGGGTACGTGTCGGGAAGTTCACTAAGAACACCCAACCCTGCCCGCACTTAGCGGCCTTTACTAAGATATCGTTCGTTTTTGGTGTACACGGGTTAGTTCGACGGTTGAATGATATGCAAACATTATTTTCCTAAGCATATGAGAAAAATAAAATGGGTTGCTAAGTCGTTTAATGCATGTTAAACTAATAACGTCAAAGTTATTTTAGCATGTGAAGTCGTTTTAGTCTAATAAAACGATAAAAAAACAAAATAAAATAAAATTGCTACAAACACGAGAAAACGAGTTAGTAACGTTTGAATAAATCGAATAAAGACTGAATAAATAATATGCATGACTCGAAAAAAAGTTTTAATGACACGTGTTGACCGAGGTCGAAAAAAGTATTTTATCGAAATATGTCGTGAAAGTCGCATTTTAATGTAGGGTTCGAAAAGAATTAAAAGTAGAAAAGCGAAGAAACGAAGAAAAAGAGCCCGGCGGATCAGGCTGCCGCGCGGGTCGCCTGACAGGCGCGCGACCCGCGTGGTGGCCTGCCGGTTTTTTTATTTGTCGAAAAATCATTAATTTTTATAAATCGCGTACAAATATGGATTAATTTATACTCGATTCATATTTTCGATATTTTTCGTATTCGATATTCGATTATGAGATCGATATCGAATAGTCGGAACGTTTTTAGAAAGGTTTAGAAAAAGTTTGTTTCAGGCGAAAAGTAGAAAAAAGAATTTTGAACGAAAAAGATGTTAATTCTCTCCGCGTTTAAAATCATTGAATTTTGTTTAAAAAAGAGTAATGATTTTGTTAGCATCAACGAGAATTAATTAATTTAGTTCTTGTAGATACGATATTCGATTAGAGAATCGATATCGTATTTTAAGAACGTTATATGAAAAATAGTTTTATAGTATCGATTATTAGAAAAAAAATACGTGACGAACGACCCATATTAACAATACGAAACGACCGACGACCCGTAAAAAAAGTGACGGACGAAAAAAAGGAAAAAAAAGACGTGAGAGAGAGAGAAAGGAGAAGAATCGGGTTTGATTTACACCCTCAACCTACATGCTTCGTTTTCTCGGTGTAAGGCTCGTCGGACGGTGGCTTAAGCACGGGAGCATCGAGATGGTGTGGGAGAGTTAAGGTGCCGGTTTTTGGACGTGTGATGGGACGATGGGTTCGGCCGGATGGGGGGTGGTTTCGTCGGTATTTCTAGGATACTTCGGGAATATGTCGGGATTTGCTTAGAATTTATTTTTTGTTTAGACGAGTTTATGACTAATTGATGTGTACTTTGGTTGGTCAAAATCTGTTTTTTGTGTTGAATGTGAGGTCCTATTTATAGGAGTCGAGGTAGTCTTGCTTGTGTGACAAGAAATACCGGTTTGGATAGGAAACACGAGAGTTCGAAAGGGAACGAAAGTCTTGGTGGAGAAGCCAAGTATCTCGGCTGTCATGAAGAGTTGGCCGAGTGTTTTGGCTGTTTGGGATGTCTTGGCCGAGTATCTGGAGCTCGGTCGGTGTCTGATTCGGTTTCCGGATAGAATTCCTACTTGAGATCGAATTCTATCCTTGAACGGATTTGTTTAATATTTATGAAAGGTGATTTTTGTAGTATTTGGGACCGAATCAGCCGTGTGAGGTGTCACGGCTGACTCGTGTGTCTCGATAATGTTTTTCGACCGGGTTTTGACTCGGTCGTAAAAAGACGGTTTTACCCCTGGTGCCGGAATCGACCCAAATTAGTCTCATTTGACTTGAAACGACCCACTGGGCCTGGATTTGAGGTTGGTTTTGTAAGATATGTACTCCGTAATAAGCCTAAACCAAATGTCCATGATTTCGAGCCCATATCCGAGTCCATTAAAGCATGTTTGCGTCCTATCATCATCGGGTGTTTGGTGGGACTTACTATAGACACCTGGCGGTCAAAATGTGGGTGTCTACAGAGCCCCCACTCTGACTGAGGCTTGGACAAGGCGAAAGTCAGAGTAGCTACCAGGCCAATCGAGGATTAAGACCTGGCAGACTTCCGATCGGGTCGTTTAGAGTCTATTAGACTTGCGTTGGTGGGCTCTCCAACCATAAGATAGAAATCATACCTGGGTAGATGTCAATAATGGCGCGGGGACTTCTACTAAAAATTCTCGGGTGTGTCTGTTTATAGACACATCCATTTTGGAATGGCGCGTGAGCTCCATTGGAAGCTGTGGGTATACCGCTTACTGATAATCTCACTCGGAATAACGCGGGAGCCTCCATTAGAAGCTGGGGATGTACCGCTTACTGATACATCCGATTCTTCAGTAAAAATGTTGCTTGAATTTTCACTGGGAATTTTCTTTTGAGAATTCTCCGGGAGTCTTGGGATACCTGTATGCTTTGCATGCAACATTCAGATAAAACATCGACTCATGCTGGGGAAGAAAATGATTTTTGATTGATTTTTGGAAAGAGAGATTTTTTTCGAAAATTTCGAAAAAAACCGAAAAAAAAAAAATTTAAAGAAAAAGATAATTTGGAAATAGGAATGCTTGGGACGACTTGATTCCTGATCATATTCTGACACGGATTCCTAAAATTTTCTGGTTAGGCCTGTATCCCTAGGTGAAGTAGGGAACATCGTAAAATTCCCTATTCCAGGGGTGACTAGGAGAGGGGATTTCTCTATTATAAATAGAGAGTTCTTGTCCTTAATCTTCTCATATTCCAACCCAAAATATTTCATTCTTATCTTAAAATCCCTTTAGACTTTTTAAGATAAAACAAAACTTTCTGCTATGGGTATCGAACATCTGACCGCGATGCTTCACGCGTGGGCCCAGGATTTCCGAGATGGAGATAAGGTTCAACTAACTCAGATGGGAATTTTGGCTTTGTTCCCGCTCCAGCGACTCAAGGTGGATGCACATTTTTTTGGACGCTTGCTTAACTTTTTGGGATGCTACCCACCATGTTTTTGCTTTTCCCCGGGGAGAAATATGTCCCCTTCCCGAAGAAATTGCCGCTGTAGGGGGTTGGTGCCCAAACGCTCATCCTGCTATTCCTCCTTTTTATCCTGATCCAAGGAGGAGACTGAGGGACTTTCTTGGGTTGTCTCATGCTGAGACTTCTCGTATGGTGAAGGGAAATTCTGTTTCCCTGTTTGATTTGGCTGATAAATTCATGGATCCAAATGGTGCCAGCATTTCTTCTATCCATAGGCGTAGGGCCTTTGCCTTTTGTATGCTGCACCGATATGCCTTCGAAGGTCGGATGGATGCTGACTCATGTTTGGGTGAAATCAGGCTAATCAGCATAGTGGATCAGATGGAGGCAGGTTACAGCCAAGCCTGGCTGATAACTGGGGAGATCATCATGGGCCTTGACGCTAGGAGACTTAACCCGGATCGGCAATTAACGGGCAGCGTTCGTCTTCTGCAGGTATTTGACCTTTTTCTCTTTTTTCGAAAATTTTTCCGAAAAAATTAATTTATTTCCGATTTCTTTTTTTTTTTTTTGAATTTTCGAATTTTTTTTTTAAAATTCAATTTTTCCGAAAATTTCGATTTTTTTTTTGAATTTCCGAAAATTTCGATTTTTTTGATTTTTTCGGAATTTTTGATTTTTCGAAAGTTTTTGACATTTCAAAAATTTTGCAGATCTGGTTATCCGAACGCCTGTCGATTATAGAGCCCCCGGTGAGCATATCCAGATATCGAAGCTGTCAAATTGGCTCGCGGTCCCGACGAATTAGCTCGAGTCATCACATAAATCGAAAGTATTGGGATGAAGAGCTAAAATTCCATGGCGGGTCCTTGATTAGGTGGAACGTGATCTGGTGGTTCCTCTCGAAGATGACGGGCCTAGCTAAAAGGGATAAAGCCCGTTACCTGGTGATCTTGTCCTTGGACTGGACCGTCATATTTACCCAGATCGTCTTCTAAGGCAGTTCGGTTCATTTCAGCAGATTCCCGAGACTGAAGCAATCATTAGCGTTTCGCTCCAACTGACGGACGCTATGTGTGACACGTGGTTACAACGCTGGTTTACCCGTGTCATGTGGACTATACCTCGCCCTTGTCAGACCGCTTGGGTTTCCGAATCATATCTCAAGTGGGCTTCTGAAGAATCTAAAGAGGCCCGTGAAGCTTTAAAGATCGATGAGGCTTTTGACTTAGCCCGTAGAGAATCGTTGAAGGACAATAGATGGTTTTTTGATATGGAGGAAATCCCAACTACCCATGCCCGGATGGAGTCGGGTTCTAAGTCAAAAACTAAGACTCGAGCTAAAGAGACCGGTGCTAGCGACTTGGAGAGAAGACTCGGACCAAAGCTAGCGGCCCGAGACAGACTGGGGCCACGGGACCGGTTACCCGAGAGGGCAAGGGCCCGGCTAGGGCCGACCGAGGTAACCGGGGAGTCAAGTTCGAAGAAACGAGCCCGGGTTAAGGAGATTCCCTTGGTGATTCGGGAACGTTCACCTCCGCGTTGACGCCGGTGGACCGAGAAAGAAGCTAAGGACAAAGGAAAGGGAAAAATGCCTTAGATTTTTATTATTTAAATATTAGTACTATTTGTGTTGTTTTTTTTGGATTTTCTTGTGATTGGAAATTTTTGAAATAAATAAAGGAAGTTTATTGGAAACCGTTCCTGTTTTTTTTCGATTGCGGTGGTTGCGCCCTTTTGAGGGGCTGCCTACGTACCCGCAAATAGCGGAATCAAACCAAACGTAGTTCAGACTTTAAATTGCAATTTCGAAATACATCAAAACTATTGGTTCAAGATGTTTATAACAGTAGAATAAGTAATTCTAACTTTTGAATTGTCTTTAAAAGTTCATTTTGAAAAGATGTTTTCAATAAACTTTTGCAAACGACATTGAGAGAAACGGGTTAAAGGTAATAACGTTTCAGCTGGTCCAGGTTAGTTGGGTTAACGAACTCATTCCCGTCCAGATATGTTAGCATCACCGCTCCGCCTGATAGAATCTTCTTTACCAGATATGGTCCGGCCCAGTTAGGTTTGAATTTTCCCCTTGGGTCTACTGGTAATAAAGCCCGTACAGACTTGAGAACTAAGTCTCCTTCTTTGATATTCCTGGGCCTTACCCTTTTGTTGAAGGCCCGTTGGATCCTTTTTTGATAAATCTGTATATTATTGAGGGCACGAGATCTTCGTTCGTCTAAAAGTACTAGCGAGTCATATCGTGCTCGAACCCAATCGGCTTCGGGTACTTGACTTTCGAGTAGGATTCTGAGTGACGGTACTTCTAACTCGACAGGTTGGACCGCTTCCATCCCGTACGTAAGGTAATACGGTGTTGCCCCGCTCGCAGTACGAATCGAGGTTCGATATCCCCAAAGAGCAAATGGTATCTTATCGGGCCAATCCCGATAATTGTCAGTCATCTTTTTGAGTATGGTGACGATAGTCTTGTTAGCTGCTTCTACCGCTCCATTGGTTTGGGGTCGGTAAGGTGAAGACGTATGCCTTTGGATCTTGTACTTGGCTAACAAGGCTGCCGTTTCGGCTTGAAAGTGGGTCCCATGGTCACTGATGAATTCATGAGGGATCCCATACCGGCATATTATCTTAGTTTGGATAAATTTGGCAACATGGCTGGCGTTGAGGATACGGTAGGACTCCGCTTCAACCCACTTGGTGAAATAGTCGATTGCTACCAAAATGAAGCAGTGTCCTCTGTTTCTCGAGGGGTTTATCTTTCCAATTATATCGATTCCCCATGTTGAAAACGGCCAGGGTGATGTCATGGTATACAGCAGGGATGGTGGCATATGCTGTACATTAGCAAAAATCTGGCAATTATGGCAATGTCTGACATAAAGTTGACAATCGGTTTCCATGCTGTTCCAGTAATATCCGAGTCTCATGATATTTCGGACTAGCATCTGGGCGTTCATGTGAGGACCACATTCTCCGTCATGCACTTCGGCCATGGCCTTTTCGGCATTACCCTTGTCGACACACAAAAGGAGAGCCCCCTGCGGTGTCTTTTTGTAGAGGTGTCCGTCGTCGGTACGGATGAACTGGGTCGCTAACCTACGCAAGGCCTTTTTGGCTCGATTGTCGGCCCCGGGTGGATATTCCCCGGTTGTCAAGTATGTCTGGATCGCTTTATACCACGGCTCGGGATCGGGTATCTCGATATCCTCGATGTCGTGGATATATGCTGGCTCGGATCGTCTTTCGACACAGATCGGCATGCTGGTCATATGATCGGGAATATTTAGTAAAGATTCCAGTTTTGAAAGTGCATCCGCGAATTGATTTTCTTCCCGAGGCAGATATATATACTCTACCTTTTGGAATTATTTCTCGAGATCCCTTACTCGTGCCTGGTAGGCCACGAGGTTGGTATTTCGGGTTTTCCATTTTTGGAGCGCTTGGTTAATGACCAGAGATGTGTCGCCGTGTACTCGGAGGTTTGTGACCCCTAAATCGGCGGCGGCTTGTAGCCCGTGGATACATGCTTCATACTCAGCAGCGTTATTGGTGACGTCAAAGTCCAATTTGATAGACACGGGAGTATGTTCCCCTCTTGGCGAGATTAGGAGGATCCCGACTCCAAATCCTCGGAAGTTGGATGCCCCGTCAAAGTATAAGTCCCACGTTTCGGTGTCAGTATAGAAAATATCTTCATCCGGGAAGAACCAAGTGTCGGTGTGTCCTTCTTCGGCTACGGGACTGTCGGCGAGAAATTCGGCTACTATTCGGCCTTTGATGGCTTTCAATGGTACGAACTTTAGATCGAATTCTGCCAGCATCAGGGTCCATCTTGATATCCTGCCGTTGAGAATGGGCTTTTCGAAAAGGTACTTGATTGGATCCATTCTTGACAGTAACTGTACCTCGTAGCTGAGCATGTAGTGTCGGAGCTTCTTAGTGGCCCAGACCAAAGCTAAACATGTCTTTTCGAGCATGGTGTACTTACACTCGTACTCTAGAAACTTCTTGCTGATGTAGTATATAGCGCGTTCTTCGGAGTTGACCGTTTGAGCTAGCATAGCATCCATGGCTGTCTCTGTCGTGGTTAGGTATAGCGACAAAGGCAAACCGGGTTGAGGTGGCATTAAGACCGGCGGTGAAGACAAGATTTCTTTGATTCTGACAAAGGCTGCTTGACACTTGTCGTCCCATAGTAACCGTTCCCCTATTTTCAGCTTCTTGAAGATCGGTTCACACACTATGGTTAGCTTTGAAATGAACCTACTGATGTATTGGACTTTTCCGAGAAACCCTCTTATTTCCTTTTCGGTCTTAGGAGGTTGCATCTCGGTGATGGCCTTAATCTTGGCTGGATCGACTTCGATACCGCGTTGGCTGACGATGTGAGCCAGTAATTTGCCAGAAGTTACCCCGAAACTGCATTTCTGAGGGTTTAGTCTCATGTTGTATTTGCGTAATCGGGTGAAAAATCTTCTCAGGGCGGTGATGTGACCGTCCCGTCCTTGGATTTGACGATCATATCGACCACGTAAACTTCCACTTCTTTATGCATCATGTCATGTAATAAAGTTGTGGCGGTTCGTTGATAGGTGGCCCCGGCATTAATGAGACCAAATGGCATAACAGTATAGCAATAAGTACCCCAAGGTGTAATGAAGGTGGTCTTATCCATATATTCCTCTGCCATTTTTATTTGATTGTACCCGGCATACCCGTCCATGAATGATAGAAGGGCATGATCAGCTGTGTTATCCACCAGTATATCGATGTGTGGTAACGGGAAATCGTCTTTCGGGCTCGCCTTGTTAAGATCCCGAAAGTCCACGCAGACCCGTACTTTACCGTCTTTTTTAGGGACCGACACGATGTTTGCAACCCAATCTGGATACTCGGAGACTCGTATTAACCCAGCCTTGAATTGTTTGTCGACTTCCTCCTTGACCTTGAGGGACCATTCGGGCCTCATGCGTCGGAGTTTCTGCTTAACCGGCTTGAACCTTTCCTTGATCGGTATATGGTGCTCGGCTATTTCGCGGTCTATCCCCGGCATGTCCTTGTAGGACCATGCGAAGACGTCTTTGAATTCTTGAAGGAGATCGATGAATTGTTGTTTCTCCCCGGGATCTAGAGATAACCCTATCTTAAGCATTTGAGGTTCTAAGGTTGTTCCCACGTTGATGGATTCAGTTTCTTCGATTACCAGATTGCGGGATTCCCTTTGCTCTAGCTGCTCGATCAGATGTGGAGGTAAGGATATCTGTTCGTCGGGTTTCTCAATGTCGTTGCACAGAAAATTTAGGAAATTTTGAAAATGAGACAAGTCGTAAGCAGAACGGTTGTTATTATTCATGAATTGAGAAAATAGCTCGAAAAGAGGTGCCATCTGATCGTTAGTCAGTGGCGGGATAGGTAGGGTGCCCGGAACAGACCCCGAAGCACCAGGAAAAGCTAAAGGGAGAGGGGGAGTTACAGGACTGACCCTAGCACCGGACTCACTAGACTCAATCTCAGACTCTGACTCGGACTTAGACTCAGACTCAGACTCAGATTCTGGCATTTCTCCTTCTCCTGTGATCAGCTTGAAAGTCCTTCCTTGACTGTCAGTCCACTTGACAGTCTTTCTCCAGGCTCTCTTACCTGTCCCGGATCTGACATCCGAGATCAGCTTGGATGGATCGAAGGTGCGGCTACGGAGAATCAGGACTAGCTCCTCCTTCGGTGTTGGGGTCGCGAGCTCCTCCCCAAAAAGTAGTCCCAGTGCGGGTTCAGCATTCTTAGCATCTTCGGACTGGACGAGGGCGAAGATGTCGTCTGGTATGTAGTTGCAGACCTGGGCCAAGTGGGTCCCAGGGCGTGTGGTGGTGGGCCGGTATAGGCCTGTTTGGACGGACTCGAACACCGACGTGACGAAGATGACTTTACCGGTTCCGGTTTGGCCCATGTTTTCCGGGGTTAGGGTGTAACCCAGACCAATTTGAATCCTCCCGTTATCGAGGACTTCGAGGATTTTTCCTGCGGGAAGATCGGGCCTTGATGTAACCCCCGGTAGAAAGCCCAGATTTTGTAACATCCGGTCCATGCTAACCGTAAAGTAGGGTCGGAAAAGATATTCTTCTTCGATGGCCCCTATGAAGTCGAACCGCCAAAGATCGGTGCGGCCCGAGGTGTTTCAGTTAGCCACAGTCATAGGTGTGGCTTCTAGAGTGATGACGGTGTCGTGCAAAGGTAGCTTGACCTTTCGATGCAGGGTGGAGGACACAGCCCTGGTCTCGTGCAACCAGGGTCTTCCTAAAAGAAGGTTAAAGGAAGAAGTCACGTCGATCACTTGGAATTCCAGCTCCTTCTCTATTGGGCCCGTTATGATAGTGAGTTTCACGGCCCCGGCTACGGACTTTGGACTTCCGTCGAAAGCCTGAATGGTTTGAGCTGTAGGAATGTAGTCGGCCTCAGTGATACCGAGGGCTTTGGCAGTCCTCAAGGGGAGGACGTTGACTGCGGACCCGTCGTCGATAAGGGTCATAGGCAGATATTTTCCACGGCAGATTACCGTGATGTAGAGAGCCATGTTGTGGGCTGGCCCAAATGATGGCATATCAGCATTGGAGAAGGTGATGAGTGGGCCTTCTTCTTTAGCTTTCCCCTTTAGGTGGGGTAGAACCGTGGCTACCATTTGAGCTGGAGTAGCCATAGAGTCGATCTTGACTTGATCGAGGGCCTTAGTGAGTGCCTCTCGATGTTCCTGAGAGCTAACTAGGAGTTGCCATATAGAGAGGTCAACTCGAGTCTTGCTCAGCTGCTTTACCAGAGCCTTTTCAGTAGTTGGCGGCTCTTCCGGGACGACCTCCGCTTTAGGCGGTGGTTCGGTGACGATGAGGGCGTGACTGCTGGTTAAGGCCTTGGACTTGACCTTCTGGATCTCCTCGGGCGTGATAGGGACGGCTTCTCCCTTAGTGAGATAGATGTCGTATTCATCGTCGCACCAGATCCCGTTGATTTGCGGGATAAACAGGGAAATGAGATGTGAGCAATCTATGACTTCCCCGGAGAAGATGGCGTGGGTGGCCAACGGGTTGTCCTTGTTGTTGGGCTTGCCTCCAGGTAAGGGGATTTTCCCGCTTTCGATGAGATCCTGGATAAGATGCTTCAGTTTCCAGCATTTCTCGGTATCGTGTCCCTTACCCTGATGGTATTTGCAGTAGGCTTGGATATCGTAGAACTTGGAGCGGCGCTCAACTGGAAGATCAGGTGTTGGGCCTATCGGGGCGATCAGGCCTTTTGATTCCGGGTCTTCGGTTCCATCGAACATCGGGAGGCCTGTCAAGTTGAGATTGGCAGGTAGTTGGTCGGTCAGGGGAGAATAGGTTCGAGCATTCTCCGTATGGATCGAGTTGTGGGTTGACAAATGGACCTGCTCTTGCAGTTTGAGGACTGCGCTAGTCAATTCGGCTAATGGGCCCTTAGTTTCGTCTTCAACACTCGGCTTATCCTGCTCTATGGCGCTAACCCGAGTAACGATGGCGATCTGGTCGCCCCTAATTCGGTCGAGTTGTTCTTGGATCTTGGCCAACGAGGTGTTCAATGCGTCTATGGCTTGTTGAGTCATGGTTCTGGTGTGAGGTGGTCTGTCTGTAAGAACACCGTGTAATCAGAATCAGACCTAGATCGAAAGGTGCATCCCGAGCAAGAAGAGGAAAAGACTAGACTCGGAAAAAGACTAAAAACCGACTCCTAGACGGGTGACTCATGGACGGTGGGCTTTCTTTAGGATTTTGGCAGAATGGGCCTAGTCCCGTGTGAAGAAAGACCTACGTGTGAGCTATTCCCCAGATTTTGGACTCGATTGTGTAAGTGGGCTTCCCTTTGTAGGAGTTTGTCCTACGTAGGTGGGCCGTGCCTTGACTAATAAGGCGGACTTGGGATGGGGTGGAAACCCGTGATGTAAGATCGACGGAGTTTCGACGCTATAGACTCTAACTACTTATGACAAGACCCGACACTGCTAAATATGGGAAGTCCTAAGAAGAAAGCTTTGAAAAGGGATTTGGATTTGAAAAAAATCCGGACAAAACGGATTGGAGGGCCCGATTTTTTTTGAAAATCGAAAAAGAAAAGTTTATCAGGCCGAGATTTTTGAATTTTTAAAAAGGTTTGGACAGCATACCGGCTAGAAAATAGGCTATTTTGAGTCAAAATCATAAGTCCTAAATTCGGTAGCTTTCCGGGTTTTGAAAAATGGATGATTTTCGAAAAAGATGCAAGTTTTTGAAAACGATGGTTTTTTGAAAAGATGAGACACGGACCAGGTAGCATGTAGTCACGGAAACAGTATAACGACACCATGTATGCTCTTAGTCTAAGTCTCGGTCGGTCTAATAGGGTCTATACCAACGACGATAGCTTTCTCGCAAATCAGGACGGTCTTCCTAAGCCGAGTTGGTCTTAGAACCTGCCGTAAAACCCATGCGAGTTCCGCCATCGAAGTCTTTAGTGGGTCCAAGTAGGAACGCACCGTGGTATAGTGGGACGTCGATCACAAGTAACCGGCCCGGGAAAGAATGGGTTATGCATGAACCATTGAACTAAAACGTGTACATTACTATTCGAACGATTTCTTTTCGAGTCTCACCCTAGGGATGCCGATGGTAAGTGACTCATCAGTTGATCCCCAGCGGAGTCGCCAAATTGTGGACATGACATAGGTCCACCCCGACGCGGCCACGCGCGGGTTTGGGGAGGCGAATGAATCTCCATATGAGATGGTCAAATTCAAATTTAAATCGAAGTACGAGTCGCCACCGAATTTTGTGGTTATTCGGAACCATTCGAGCCCACTCTATGTCGTAGTGGGCCGTATACAAAATACGGCCCATTTCCGATGTCAGAGTTTATTGGGTTCGTCCCTTTGCATTACGATACCGATACCGACATTATCGGATATCGTGTATTGAATGAGTCTCGTTGCCAATGGATTCGGACATCCGGAAACCATGGTTCTGAGTAAGGGGTGAGGGTACGTGTTGGGAAGTTCACTAAGAACACCCAACCCCGCCCGCACTTAGCGGCCTTTACTAAGATATCGTTCGTTTTTGGTGTACACGGGTTAGTTCGACGGTTGAATGATATGCAAACATTATTTTCCTAAGCATATGAGAAAAATAAAATGGGTTGCTAAGTCGTTTAATGCATGTTAAACTAATAACGTCAAAGTTATTTTTGGATGTGAAGTCGTTTTAGTCTAATAAAACGATAAAAAACAAAATAAAATAAAATTGCTACAAACACGAGAAAACGAGTTAGTAACGTTTGAATAAATCGAATAAAGACATGAATAAATAATATGCATGACTCGAAAAAAGTTTTAATGACACGTGATGGATTAACACGTGTTGACCGAGGTCGAAAAAGATATTTTATCGAAATATGTCGCGAAAGTCGCATTTTAATGTAGGGTTCGAAAAGAATTAAAAGTAGAAAAGCGAAGAAACGAAGAAAAAGAGCCCGGCGGATCAGGCTGCCGCGCGGGTCGCCTGACAGGCGCGCGACCCGCGTGGTGGCCTGCCGGTTTTTTTTATTTGTCGAAAAATCATTAATTTTTATAAATCGCGTACAAATATGGATTAATTTATACTCGATTCATATTTTCGATATTCGTCGTATTCGATATTCGATTATGAGATCGATATCGAATAGTCGGAACGTTTTTAGAAAGGTTTAGAAAAAGTTTGTTTCGGGCGAAAAGTAAAAAAAAAAAGAATTTTGAACGAAAAAGATGTTAATTCTCTCCGCGTTTAAAATCATTGAATTTTGTTTAAAAAAGAGTAATGATTTTGTTAGCATCAACGAGAATTAATTAATTTAGTTCTTGTAGATACGATATTCGATTAGAGAATCGATATCGTATTTTAAGAACGTTATTTGAAAAATAGTTTTATAATATCGATTATTAGAAAAAAAATACGTGACGAATGACCCATATTAACAATACGAAACGACCGACGACCCGTAAAAAAAGTGACGGATGAAAAAAAGGAAAAAAAAAGACGTGAGAGAGAGAGAAAGGAGAAGAATCGGGTTTGATTTACACCCTCAACCTACATGCTTCGTTTTCTCGGTATAAGGCTCGTCGGACGGTGGCTTAGGCACGGGAGCGTCGAGATGATGTGGGAGAGTTAAGGTGTCGGTTTTTGGACGTGTGATGGGACGATGGGTTCGGCCGGATGGGGGGTGGTTTCGTCGGTATTTCGAGGATACTTCGGGAATATGTCGGGATTTGCTTAGAATTTATTTTTTGTTTAGACGAGTTTATGACTAATTGATGTGTACTTTGGTTAGTCAAAATCTGTTTTTTGTGTTGAATGTGAGGTCCTATTTATAGGAGTCGAGGTAGTCTTGCTTGTGTGACAAGAAATACCGGTTTGGATAGGAAACACGAGAGTTCGAAAGGGAACGAAAGTCTCGTTTCTTGGTGGAGAAGCCAAGTATCTCGGCTGTCATGAAGAGTTGGCCGAGTGTTTTGGCTGTTTGGGATGTCTTGGCCGAGTATCTGGAGCTCGGTCGGTGTCTGATTCGGTTTCCGGATAGAATTCCTACTTGAGATCGAATTCTATCCTTAAACGGATTTGTTTAATATTTATGAAAGGTGATTTTTGTAGTATTTGGGACCAAATCAGCCGTGTGAGGTGTCACGGCTGACTCGTGTGTCTCGAGAATATTTTTCGACCGGGTTTTGACTCGGTCGTTAAAAGACGGTTTTACCCTTGGTGCCGGAATCGACCCAAATTAGTCTCATTTGACTCAAAACGACCCACTGGGCCTGGATTTGAGGTTGGTTTTGTAAGATATGTACTCCGTAATAAGCCTAAACCAAATGTCCATGATTTCGAGCCCATATCCGAGTCCATTAAAGCATGTTTGCGTCCTATCATCATCAAATGTTTGGTGGGACCTACTATAGACACCTGGCGGTCAAAATGTGGGTGTCTATACCACTCGAGATCTTATGATTTAGGCTTCACAAGAGGGTACATAGTCGATGGTTTTCAAAAGATTCGATTTAAAAACAAATACCACGAATTTTCTATTTGCGGTTTTGGTGCGCTTCTCGCAACAATTTTTAAAACGTGATTGTGATTTCGTTTCTTAATCAAATTTCATTCCGAAATATAATATGGAATTGTGAAACTCCAAACTTTTGATTTATAGCAAAAAAAAGTAAAAACAAGTTGAATATGAGAATAAACGAGGGTGAATAGATGAGGGTTCATGCACAAATTTCTTTTTTCACAAATCCATGTAGCCTACACTAATATCTCACTCGTTTCTCAAATCTTAAAGATGTTCCGAAATCTACGTGAAGTGTAGTTTTAGAAAGTGTGGAAAGAATGAAGTCTTTTTTTTGACATAGGCAAAAAATTGAGACAGAACAAGGGTGGTCTATGCGCTAAAATAAAAGCGTCAAAAGATTTTGTTTTTTGGGGGGTTTTCCGGTGCTTTTTTCTCTGATTTTTTTCGTGTCCCTTTCATGGAAATGTTAGGAGGTATATATAGAAATTTAAAGATACGAGGGAAAGATGCGAGGGTCGATGGGAAGTGGGGACAAAATGACAACGGATAGTGGGAGGGAGGAGGAGAACAATTTAGTAGGAACAAACGAGTAGTGAAAAAGATCAGAGGGATTTATGCTGTTAAGTGAGATGGCAGAAGTTGACTTGGAGGGACTGGAAGATACTCATGAAATGGACCATATGGATACTAGGGAACTTACAAAAGATGGGCACAAGAGGAGAGTTAGGGAGGTACATCAAGTTAGAACTGGAGGGGGCGGATCAAATGGGAATGATAAATGGAGACAAGATGAGTCAGCGGAGATCATGAGAGAGTCGGTGAAAAAGAAGTGCATAAATATGGGTGTAATGTCACCTGAGGAGGAGGTTGAGACGACTCAACCCCTTCAGGTATTATGAATCTTTTGAGCCTAAACTGTTGGGGCTTGGGCCACCCCGGAGCAGTAAGCAGTCTTTATAACCTCATTTTGAGGGAGACCCCCACTAAGATTTTCTTATGCAAGATGAAAATTAGCGGTTATGAGATGAGGGAGGTGAGGGCAAAATTAAAGGATTATGTGGGTATGATGGTTGAAAGTGTCGGAAGGGCTGGAGGACTCGCGTTTATGTGGCATAGAGATATTGAATGTACATTCAGGAGCAGTTCGGTTCACCATATGGACTTTCTTGTTAAGCAAGAGGGGGAAGAATGGAGAGTTATAGGCTTTTACGGGTGGCCGGTGGTGGCAGATAGACATCTTTCGTGGGAGCTTTTGCGTGAACTAAGGGCGCAATATGAGGCGGCCTGGGTTTGTACTGGAGACTTTAACGAAATTTTATACGCAAATTAAGCGAGATGAAGGGAGGACAACGTGCTCAATGGCAAATGAATAATTTTCATGAGGCCGTGGATGTTTGTGGGTTAAGGGATGTAAGATTCGAAGGATATGCATATACTTTTGACAAAGGACAAGCTGATGAGGATAATAGACAATGCCGTTTGGATAGAGCCGTGAGTAATGATCGGTGGTTAGATATGTATCCTAGAGCAAGGACAATCCATTTGGATCGAGAGTGGTCGGACCATGCCCTAATAAAACTCATTTTGGATAGGGGACATGAATGAAGGAGATGGAAAGCTAAACTCTTCCGATTCGAGCAAATGTGGGTAAGCAAGGATGGATGTTAAGATACTATTCGACAGGCTTGGGAAGAGGGAGGTGGTGAGATTAGTGATGTAATTAAACGATGTAGGGTGACTCTTACACGTTGGAAACAGGTGAATATAGGCAAAATCTTAAGTGAACTAAAGAAGAAGAAACGACGTCTTACGTGGCTAAATAAAAGCGTGAGATCAAAAGAGCTGGTAATAGAAAGAAAATGACTCGTTAAAGAGATAGCACATCTCGTTAAACAAGAGGAAATCTTTTGGAAACAGCGATCGAGGGCACTATGGCTGAAAGAAGGGGATAGGAAAACCAAATATTTCCATTGAAAAGCGACCCAAAGGAAGAAACATAATTTTATAGGGTATTTGATGGATGAGGATGGTCAGAGAAGAGAGGGTGGAGGTAATATTGAAAGGTTGGTTGTTAGTTACTTTGAGAATTTATTTCATTCTAGTGACCCGAGAGACTTTGAGAGTGTGTTGGGCGGAGTCGAGGCGAGAGTGACCGAGGAAATGAATGCAAGACTGATGAAGGATTACTCGGCTGGGGTATTGGGGTATAGTGGGTCCACTAATTACCGATACCGTTCTAGGGGTTCTTAGAGGGGGTGGGTTTCCAAGGGGGTAAATAAAACTTTTATTGTTCTTATTCCGAAAAAGAAAGCGCCTGACAAAATGAGTGAATTCAGACCGATTAGTTTGTGTAACGTGGTTTATAAGCTTGTCTCAAAAGTCCTTGCTAACCGTTTGAAAGATTTTTTAGGGGATATTGTCTCGGAGAATCAAAGTGCTTTCACTCCAAGTCGGTTAATCACGGATAATATTTTGGTTGCCTTTGAAATTTTTCATTTTATGAAGAACACGAGAACATGGGATGGGCATTTAGCACTTAAACTTGACATGGCGAAAGCTTATGACCGGGTTGAGTAGAGTTTTCTCGAGAGAGTCCTCTATCGGATGGGATTTAGTGAAGGTTGCATCCATAGGGTTATGGAGTGTGTTTCCACAGTTACTTTCTCTATCTTGATTAATGGAGTCCCGTCACGAGATTTTAGGTGACAAGAGGGTTAAGACAAGGTGACTCACTCTCTCCTTACTTATTTATCTTGTGTGTTGAAGTTCTATCTAGTTTAATGTGTAGAGCAGCGGAGGTTCGGAGTATCCGGGGAGTTCGTGTGGCTACTGGTGCTTCGGACCATCTATTATTCGCAAACAATAGTATTTTCTTTACTAGAGCAAAAAGGGAAGAAGTGGAGGTAATAAGGAAGATCGTGCAAAGATATGAGAATGCTTCAGGCCAAAAAGTGAACGTGGATAAGACTATCATTTCATTTATTAAAAGTACGAGAGGAAGCACTAAGAGTGAGCTGGCAGAAAGACTTGGGGTGCGTGTTGTGCACACGCAAGAAAAGTATCTCGACCATCCCGCATGTGGTGGGACGATTGAAGAGGGCAATTTCGGAGGTTGTGAGGGATAAGTTGAGCAAGAAACTTCATGGGTGGAGAGGAATGTTGCTTTCGAAGGTGGGTTGGGAAATATTGATAAAGGCAATCGCCCAATCAATCCCGACTTATGCTATAAGCGTCTTCAAGCTTTCTTAGACCTTTTGTGAGGATCTTAGATTGATTTTATCCCAACTCTGGTTGGGATTGGAAGGGGGAAAAAAGAAAGATACCGTGGATAACATGGAATAAACTGTGTCAACCTAAATGTCAAGGAGGGCTTGGATTTCATGATTATTACTCTTTCAACTTGGCTCTGATCGGGAAACAGGCATGGTGCATGATCACGGAGTGGGATTTTCTCATGGTACGGGTTATGAGGGCTAAATATTTCCCCGACAGATCGTTCATGAGGGTTAATATTAGACATAACCCGCGTTATACCTGGCGAGGCATATGGGAGACGAGAGTGGTGCTTAAGAAGGGAGTACGTAGGCGTGTTGGAGACGAGCTCAATACAAGAGTGTGGTCGTACCCGTGGATACCCAACACCCAGATGCGTATGATTATTTCTCCGAGACGAGAGGCTGCAAATGAGATGGTGGTGGCAGATTTATTGAACTCCGCGAGAAATGGTTGGAATGTGACGGAGGTTCGGAGCTTGTTTCTCTCGTTTGAGCAAGAGCAAATTCTTAATTTGCGGGTGGGTACTCATAGGATCGAGGATGAATGGTGTTGGGACTTGGAGAAGAGCGGTAATTACATAGTTAAATCAGCTTATAAAGCTATGATGGGAGGAGACGAAAAGGACGTGGGAGAGTCGGGTGGGAATTGAAAGACATGACTTTGGAAGCAAATTTGGAAGTCCTGGGTGGTAGCTCAGGTTATTTTTCTTTCTTCCAATTCTGCAATGATGCGCTAGCTACTAGAGGTAACGTTGCGAGAAGGATTGAGGCCGAGTCCGTGTGTCCAATTATCAAAGTGAAGTGGAGACTTGTCTCCACTTGACTCGAGGTTGTGGCTAGGTGAGAGGGATTTCGGATGGGTTGCTAGAAGTGAAGTCAGAATGGGGGTATAAGCGGGTAAGGGAGTAGGTGGAGGATGTGTGGAGGGAGTTGGAGGAAGAGAAGCGAGAGAAGTTCATGATTACATGTTGAGCAATTTGGGAGGCGCGAAATAAGAGTGTGTTTGATGGAGGTCGAGTAAGCTACGACCTACGTGGGAGTTGTGCGAAAAGTGCTTGGGTTAATGAGGGAGCTAGATGACGTGACAGAGGGAACACGTGACAGGACGGAGAGGCGTACGGATAGGAAGAGTTGGACCAAACCGGAAGAAGGATGGGTGAAGCTTAATTGCGACACAGGGGTCAAGGGAAGTCGCGGAGTGGGGCTGGGAGGTGTATGTCGGAATGCGGAGGGAACGATGGAGTGTGGAATAGCGTTGACAAGACGGGGTACTACGGAGGTGAGAATAGCCGAAGTTTGGAGGCGATGAAGATCGCAGCACAGATGGGACACCGTACCTCATCGTGGAGATCAGAGTGATAACCTGGTACTTATTCAAACTCTTATGCTAAAGTATAGCTGGTCATGGGACGTACCGCCCGATTGGCCCGTCCCGTCCGGCCCGAATTTTTAGCGGGCTTGGACACAACATTTTTAAAAATATACAAAGGCCCGGCCCGCAAACCCGTCCCAAACCCGATAACCCGTCCCGAACCTGCTTGTCCGTGGGCCAAAATTTCACAATTAGCCCGGCCCGTGTCCGGCCCGAACCCGCATATGATCACCTCTATGCTAAAGTTATAGGAAGGCACGAGTTTTATTACTTGGTTAAAGATATCTTACAGTTGATTTTGTCTTTTGATGGACCTGTTTGGTCTTATGTGAGTCGTACTTGTAATCAGGTAGCTAATTGAGGGCTTCGTAGCATGAGGCGATAGTGTTCGCATGGTACTTTACTGATACGGTCATGGTCTTTTTTCGTCTGATTTGATTAATGAAAGTTAACCTACTCTGGGTATTCAAAAAAATAAGAAATTTTAATTTGGTAAATAATTTAGAAATAATTTAAATAAGTCTTCATTTATTTATTTTCAATAAATCGTAAATAAAAGGCCGAATTCAAAATGAAATCGAAAAAAAAAATTCAAAAAAATCATTCAATCAATTAAATCGTAAAAGATTAATATCAAACCAAGCTGAAATTAAATAAACCATTTTGAAACATCAAAGATTTAAATTTCGTTTAGATCGAAAAATCCATTAACTAAGTCTCGTTCTACATCGTAAAACAATTGCCATTAAATTAGCGGCGTCGGCGAAAATACATATTGTCCTATCATTATCGGGTGTTTCCATAATTTTCGTTATCAACATATATGGGCATCTACACCTACACTGATAACTGGTTAAAATTAAACGAAATTAGACTAATGGTTATTTAATGTAAAGTTTATTTCAGATTAACCGAAGCGACTATTTTGAGAAGACAATCAATAGTTGAGATTATTCATGTTAAATATCCCTACTTTTATTTAAAACTGTTGTGTTTCAGAAAAAAATACAAAGTAAAACACCAATAAAAAATATCTAGACGAATTATTTTCATTATTTTTCTCTATAGAGCATTATTTTAGGTTGATAAAAAGTTATGTGTCCATTTGATAAGGCGATAACAAAAACCTAAGCCCGTCACTACTTAGATCCGACTTCAAAGAAGATACATATTTACCTATTGTCGTATTTGATTTGTTTTAGTAACCATAAATTTATAATTGATAACTATACTAAAGATTGGGCATTACTCAGGTCAAATAGCTCTATTACCCTAAAATAAGAGGTTGTTTTAATCAATAATCCCTCTGTGCCGTTCACTTGTTTGTCTTTTATATTCATTGTGAGGATTATTATTGTAGACACCCGCATTTTGACTGCCACGTGTCTATGGTAGTCTCCGAAAAAACACCCGATGATGATCGGACGCAAACGTGACTTGGTATACTCGGATTTGGCTCAGAATCAATAATATCCGACATGGACTTTTAACGGAGTAGAAATCTCACAAAACAGACCTCAAATCCAGGCCCACTGGGTCGTTCCGAGTCAAATAAGACTAATTTGGGTCAAAACCGACACCAACAATAAATCCCGTCTTTTGGCGACCGGGTCAAAACCCGGTCAAAGACGAAACCGTCTCACAAAACAGCCAAATTCATTCTCGAAACTGGCGCCCGAAATCTAATCCAAACAAATCAAGCCAAATCAATCAAAGAGTAATCAAGGTCAATCATTCCCGATTTAGCATGTCGTAATTGATCCACTCGGTCGAGTGGATTGACCCACTCGATCGAGTGGAGCGTCAAAAGAGCTGTCCAGGTTCATTCATGAGGGAACTCGACCGAGTGCACTAGGGCCACTCGGTCGAGTGACCCTATGTCGAGGTCTCCCTATAAATACCCCATCAACCCCATGCATTTACACAACTCTTACACACAATTTCTACACAACTTTTGCACCTACATTTACCCTATATTTCTCCCATACTACACAATACTACGAGTCCTTAGTAACCCTAAGCAATTCACACCAAAAAACCGAGCCTTCGTCCCTCAAAAAAACCGGCGTAACACACACACACACCCATACACACCATAACTCGCGTACATCCTCGACACTCCGGCGTCCCGTCGCTATTTACGAGTCCATTTCCGAGGTCCCTACCTAGCATGTATGTTGAGGGTGTCCTAAACCCCATCTTGATCTCTACCATCTCGTCTCGTTATCATTTATTTTGTCGTATTTTGTATCATAATCATAATCGTAATAGTAGCATTAACGCTAACCCCCCCCCCCCTTTTTTTTTTACCTTTTTTATATTTTTGATTTATCATCCTTTCATCTTTATTAACATTAATCATACCGCGTATATATATATATATATATATATATATATATATATATATATATATATATATATTAGTACTAAAAATTCGGTTTTGAATACGTTGGACTATGATAATCGCCTAAGGTCATAGTTGAACGCATTTAATCCCTTTTCTATAATTAGTACGGAACCCGTTGACACGAAAACCGACATCACATAACCCGAAAGGGTTAGTTTCGATGTCGTGACGTAGAGGGAAACATTTCGTTACTAATTCAAAATCTCTGACATGATAATGACATTTTCACAAAAATCCCGACGACCGTATTATAATCGTATATATACACGATTATAGTACCGAAGGTCAAGTTAAATTCAAATCGTGCGATATTTGTATTTAATTTGACCAACCGTCGATTTTAACCCAAAAAAAGCGAAACGAGTTATCACTTGTACAGGGGCTACTCGACCGAGTACATATGCTACTCGATCGAGTAGCACCCAAAAAAGTGGGCAGTAGCTGCGTCTAAGGACGCACTCGACCGAGTCAGGTCACGACTCGGTCGAGTGGGTCTTGTAACCCATAAAACCGAGGGCTTTGACACACACTTCAAGCCCCGTCCTTTTTTACGGCTTTAAGCCATCACGTGTAAAGACCATCACGTGATCTTCCTATTTTCAAAACCACGCATTTCACGACACGTAAAACGACTTTGACCGATCTCCTTCGTAGTGATAAGTCGGGACAAGACTACGGGATGTGGGATCGGGCTACCAATACGCCACAGTCCCATGTTTCCGTCCTTCGTTTAGTACACAACATGATGTGTATTTAACCGGGGTTAGTCCATCTACACATTTCGCGGTCTAGTTTACATACGGGTCCGTTTCCATCATTATTTTGTCTTTTATTATTTCGTTTATTATTTTTATGTATCGTTGTATTGTGAATTCCGGGTTGTATTTCCGCCCGTGTAACTTGTACGTTATTTATTTCCTTTCGAGCTTTATTTATTTACTTGCTTAACGTTTTATAAATGAACCTCGCATGCTAAATTATTTCGACCATGATCAAGATGCATTAAATGACGTAGCAAACCAATAATTCACATGCTTAGCCCGAAAACGTTGTTTGCATATCATTTAGTCATTTTACTAGCGCGCGTACACGAACAAGAACGATGTCTTAGTAGAGGCCGCCATGTGCGGGCGGGGTTGGGTGTCCTTAGTGGGCTTCCCAACACGTACCCTCACCCCTTACTCAGAACCTTTGGTTTCCGGATGTCCGAAACCCTTGGCGCACGAGAGTCATTTTATATCCGAAAGCCGGTGTAAACGGTATCGATATAACAATGCAAAGGGACGAGCCCCATAAACTCTGAAATCGAAGTGGGCTTACTTTGTGTATAGCCCATGACGACATAGAGTGGGCTCGTATGGTTCCGAATAACCACAAAATTCGGTGGCGACTCCATTTTGACTTAAATTTCGAACCCGAGAACAATCTTACCACGAGATTCATTCGCCTACCCAAACCCGCGCGTGGCCGCGTCGGGGTGGACCTGCGTCATGTCCACAATTTGGCGACTCCGCTGGGGATACCTGATGTACAACATGTCATCGGGGTTTCCAGGGTGAGACTCGGAGAGAAATCGTTCGTAGATTAGTGTGCGCGCATTAGTTTAATGATTCATGCATAACCCAAATTTGCCCGGGCCGGTTGCTTGTGACCGACGTCCCACTATACCACGGTGCATTCCTAGATGGGTGCGCTAAAGACATCGATGGTGGAAATCGTCTGGGTTTTGCGGCATGTCCTAAGACCAACTCGGCTTAGGGAATCCTTCCTAAACACGAGAAAGCCATCGTTGTTGGTATAGACCCTATTTTGACCAACCGAGACTTAGTGTAAAGCATACATAAGCGTCGTTATGCTTGTTTGACTACATGCTACTTGGTTTCCGTGTCAATTTTCAAAAAAACCAGTAATTTCAAAATTGCATCTTTCCAAAAATACCCACCTTTCGAAAAACCCGAAATACTGTCCATTTCGGGACCCGACTTTCCAAAACACCCAAATTTGAAAAACCCGAAATGCTGCCCATTTCGAGGCTCACCTTTTCAAAATATCCAATTTTCAAAACTCGGAATGCCGCCGAAATTTAGGATCAACGATTTGACTCAGAATATCCTTTTCTTTAGTCGGCATGCTGTCCGTTTAATTCTCGAATTTCCGACACCGTTTTGATTTTCTGAATTTTCTTCAAAATTCTAATCTTGGTTTTTGAAATTCCGCTTTCCATTTTCGAACTATCGGAAATTCACCCTATACATATTCCAACTTCAAACCTCCAACTTTCCTAAAATAGACCTTCCCTATTATAGGACCTACCATCTATCCGTGTGTCAGGCCTTTGCATAGTACGTAGAGGGTTTATAGCGTCGAAACTCCGTCGATCTTATATCACGAGTTTCCCCCCTTTCCCGAGTCCGCCTTATTTGTCAAGGCACGACCAACCCGCGTGGGGCATACCCCTACAAAGGAAAGTCCGTCCATACACTCGAGTCAAAAGTCTGGGGAATAAACTCACATGGACCTTCCTTCGAACGGGACTAGGCCCACTAGGCCAAAATCCTAAGGAAGTCATACCACCTACGAGTCATCCGTCTAGGTGTCTTTCTCGAGTCTTTTCCACACAATCCTTTTCTTTTGGGTCGCTGGGGATATACTTTTTTCTATGGCTCCAAGATCTGGGTTCGGTTTCTGATTACGCGGTGTTCTTGCAGACAGGCCGCCGGCAACCAGACACACTCGCAGGATGGAAGCTACTTTAAGCAGTCTGAAAACCTCTGTGGACACCATGATCGACAAACAGGCCGACATCGAAGCCCAACTAGCTGAAATGAGGACCGGGCAAATTGCTATCATCACTCGTTTGGCTGCAGTGGAGCAAAGGACTCCAAATACTGGAGTTACGGAACCTCTGGCTGAACTAGTTAGCTCGGTCTGCCGATTGGAAGAACAGGTTCACTTGACTGGGAGTAACAATATCCATCGGGAGAATAGTCGTGAGTATAACCCGTTAAGTGACAAGCTACCCGCAAACCTGAACCTCACCGGTTTGCCCATGTTTGAAGTGACTGAAGACCCGTTACTACATGTACGGGTCTTCAAGGAGCTCATGGCCATCAAAGGGGTGGACTCTACCATGTTCAAGAGTCTTTTTGCTGCGTCTCTTGAAAAGCACCCTCGGGCCTGGTACTACAGGCTAGACCCGAAGAAATACCCTACTTGGGATGATGTGGCCACCGAGTTTGCTCGGAACTATGCTGATAACACCGAGATCTAAACCACAATGCGATCTCTGGAGGTCATGGCCCAAGAGCCGAAAGAAGGTTTTACCAAATACCTTCAACGCTGGAGGGCCGAGAGCGTGAAACTGGTCGATAAGCCCAGTGAGAAGACTTTGGTGAAGGCTTTTGTCAAGAACCTCCTCCCCTCCTACCGGGTTCACCTCCGATATGTCGTCATACCCAATTTCACCACCCTTACTGAAATGGGTATGAGAATCGAAGATGACTTAAGACTGGAAGGCCTCACTAAGGCCGCTGCCAAGGGTTACCAAGGAGCTTCTTCCTCCACTACCAAGCCCCAAGCAGCAACCCGCAGCATTTTTGACGCGGTTAATCTACTAGATGCCCCGTCCAAGAAGAACACCCCACCTCGGGTTTTCACTGATATAGGTACTACCTATACTTATGCCTTACAAAGGCTATCCTCGAAAGGCCTAATCCAACCGATAGGCCCAACTCCTGAAGTTCCGCTCGAGCGACGCTCCAAGAACTACAATGCTCAAGCCTATTGCCAGTACCACCGAGGCAATGGGCATGATACCGAGAAGTGCTGGAAGCTGAAGCACTTGATTCAGGACTTGATCGAAAGCGGTAAAATCCCGCTACCCGGAGATAAGCCCAGTAACAAGGAGAACCCTTTCAGCTCCCATGCCATCTTTACCGGGGAGGTGATTGACTGCTCTCACCTTATCTCTCCATTTGTCCCGCAAGTAAACGGGATCTGGTTCGACGACGAGGATGACGTCTACCTCGCCAAAGGGGAAGCTGTCCCCATCACCTCCGAGGAGATTCGAAGGACTAAATCTCGAGTCCTAACCAGTAACCACCTTGGTCATCCCTATCAAGCCACTAGCTCTAGGGACATCCCCATCCCGACAACCGTCATGGAGCCACTCAGGACGGACGTCGCCCCCGAGGAGCCATTTGCTGAAACGGCCCTCGTAAAGCAGCTGAAGAAGACCCGAGTTGACCTCACTATATGGCAACTCCTGGTTAGCTCACAAGAGCATCGAGAAGCACTTACAAAGGCTCTTGATCAAATTAAGGTTGACTCTTTGGTTACCCCTGCTGAAATGGTAGCCACGGTCCTGCCCCACCTAAAGGGCAAAGCTAAGAAAGGAGGCCCAATGATCACTTTCTCTGAAGCCGACCTACCGCCATTTGGGGCCTCCCATAATCTGGCCCTCTACATTACGGTGGTTTGCCGAGGGAAATACCTCCCTATGACCCTAGTTGATGACGGGTCCGCTGTGAATGTCCTTCCACTAAGGACCGCCAAAGCCGTTGGCATTACCGAGGCCGATTACATCCCTACTGCTCAGACCATCCAAGCCTTTGATGGGAGCCCAAAATCGGTAGCTGGGGCCGTGAAATTAACCATCATAACCGGCCCGATAGAGAAGGAGCTCGAATTCCAGGTGATCGACGTCACCTCATCATTCAACTTGCTCCTAGGTAGGCCTTGGATCCACGCGGTCAACGCGGTGTCCTCCACCCTCCACCGAAAGATCAAGATGCCTCTGCTTAACGATGTCATCACTTTAGAGGCAACACCAATGACCGTGGCTAGCTGTAACGCCACGGGACGCACGGACCTCTGGGGGTTCGATTTTGTGGGGATGATCGAGGAAGAGTACCTCTTTAGGCCTTACTTCACTACGAGCAGCGACACGATGCTCCAAAACCTAGGGTACTTTCCGGGGGCTACCTCTCGACCCGATCTTCCAGCTAGGAAGATCATCGAGGTCCTCAAAGATGAAGAGTCTCACTTTGGTCTCGGGTATGCCATAACTCCCGACAATGTTGTCCGAGCAGGAATTGAGAAGGTCTGCAACATTATTAAGGGTATCCACTTGAGCCCTTAAAGCCCACGGTTGGCTGACTACTTTGTCACACCGATATTTGGGGCTGTTCAGGTTGGTCTGTACCAGCCGAATGCTGTGCAGCTCGGGACCCACTTGGCCCGGGACTGCAACTATATCCCAGAGGATGTGTTCGCCCTCATCCAATCCAACGGAGCTGAAGATGCTGAGTCCGCGCTAGGGCTACTATTTGGGGAAGACACCATAGCCCCAACTCCAAAGGAAGACCTGGTCAACCTGATACTCCGCAGCAACAGGTTTGACCCGACCAAGCTAATCTCGGATGTTGGTTCCGAGACGGGAAACAGGGCCTGGAGGAAGACTATCAAATGGACTGATAGTCAGGGAAGAATCTACAAGCTGGTCACCGGAGAGGGAGACATGCCTGAGTCCGAGTCCGAGTCAGAGCCTGAGGTCGAGTCTAGGGAAGTCGGTGCTAGAGTCACTCCTGTAACCCCTCTCCCCTTTATCATTCCTACTGCTGGCACTTCGGGGTCTTTCCCGAAGGCCTTACCAATTCCGCCACTGACCAATGATCAGATGGCTGCTCTCTTGGAGCTGTTCTCCAAATTTTCAATTAATAATAACAACCGTTCTGCTTACGACTTGTCTCTTTTAAATTCTGCTTTCAAAAATGATTTATGCTATGACATTGAGAAACCAGACGAACAGGTACCCTTACCTCCACATCTGATCGAGCAACTAGAGCAAAGGGAGTCCCGAAACCCGGTGATCGAAGAAACCGAGTCCATAAATGTGGGAACAACCTTAGAGCCTCAGATACTTAAGATAGGTTTATCCTTAGATCCCGAGGATAAACAACAGTTCATAAGCCTCCTCCAAAAGTTCAAGGATGTCTTCGCGTGGTCCTACAAGGACATGCCGGGGATAGACCGGGAAATAGCCGAGCACCACATACCAATCAAAGACGGGTGCAAACCGGTCAAGCAGAAGCTTCGTCGAATGAGGCCCGAGTGGTCTCTCAAAGTAAAAGAAGAAGTCGATAAAAAGTTCAAGGCCGGCTTCATACAAGTGTCCGAATATCCGGACTGGGTTGCAAACATCGTGCCAGTTCCTAAAAAGGACGGTAAGGTGCGGGTATGTGTAGATTTTCGGGATCTTAACAAGGCGAGCCCGAAAGATGATTTTCCGTTACCACACATCGACATACTGGTGGATAACACGGCCGATCATGCCCTTCTATCATTCATGGACGGGTATGCCGGGTATAATCAAATCAAGATGGCGGAAGAAGACATGAGTAAGACTACCTTCACAACACCTTGGGGTACTTACTGCTATACCGTCATGCCATTCGGTCTCATTAATGCCGGAGCCATATATCAGAGGACCGCTACCACTTTATTACACGACATGATGCATAAAGAGGTAGAAGTTTATGTAGACGACATGATCGTCAAATCCAAAGAACGGGACGGTCACTTCACCGCCCTAAGAAAATTCTTCACTCGGCTGCGCAAGTACAACATGAGGCTAAACCCTCAAAAGTGCAGTTTCGGGGTAACATCAGGCAAATTACTGGGTCATATCGTTAGCCAACGAGGTATCGAAGTCGACCCAGCTAAAATCAAAGCCATTACCGAGATGCAACCTCCTAAAACCGAAAAAGAAATAAGGGGATTTCTCGGGAAAGTCCAGTATATTAGTCGGTTCATTTCCAAGTTAACCATGGTGTGTGAACCAATCTTCAAGAAACTGAAAGTGGGAGAACGGGTACTATGGGATGACAAGTGCCAAGCTGCTTTTGACAAGATCAAGGAAATTCTGTCTGCTCCGCCAGTCTTAATGCCACCTCAACCCAGTTTGCCTCTGTCGTTATACCTAACGACGACCGAGACAGCCATGGGGGCTATGCTGGCTCAGACGGTTGACTCCGAAGAAAGAGCCATTTACTACATCAGCAAGAAGTTTTTAGAGTATGAGTGCAAGTATACCATGCTCGAAAAGACGTGTTTGGCTCTAGTCTGGGCCACTAAGAAACTCTGGCACTATATGCTCAGTTACGAGGTCCATGTGCTATCCAAAATGGACCCGATCAAATACATCTTCGAAAAGCCCGTTCTCAACGGTCGAATCTCTAGATGGACTCTAATGCTGGCAGAGTTCGACTTGAAGTTTGTACCGTTAAAGGCTATTAAAGGTCGAGTAGTAGCTGAATTTCTCGCCGACAGCCCGATAACCGAAGAAGGACACACCGACACCTGGTCCTTCCCAGACGAAGATATTTTCCATACTGATACTGAAACTTGAGATTTATACTTCGATGGAGCATCCAATTTTCGAGGGTTTGGAGTCGGGATCCTCCTAATTTCACCAAAAGGGGAGCATACTCCCGTCTCCATCAAACTGGACTTTGATGTTACCAATAATGCAGCAGAGTACGAAGCATGCATTTACGGGCTACAAGCCGCCGCCAATCTGGGGATCATAAATCTCTGGGTACATGGTGACTCATCCTTGGTCATTAACCAAGCACTTCAAAAATGGAAGACTCGAAATGCTAATCTCATGGCCTACCAGGCACGAGTAAGGGATCTCGAGAAACAATTCCAAAAGGTAGAGTACATATACCTACCCCAGGAAGAGAATCAGTTTGCAGATGCACTCTCAAAATTGGCATCTTTGCTGAACATTCCCGACCACGTGACCAGTATGCCAATTTGCGTCGAAAGACGCTCCGAGCCGGCGTACATTTGCGATATCGAAGACATTGAGATAACTGATCCCAAGCCATGGTATCAGGCTATGTTAACATACCTGACGAACGGAGAGTATCCTCCCGGGACGGAAGGTCGAACCAAGAAAGCCTTACGAAGGCTAGCCACCCAGTTCATCCGTACCGACGACGGTCAGTTATACAAAAAGACGGCACATGGGGCTCTTCTCCTTTGTGTTGACAAGTATAAGGCTGAAAAGGTTATGGCCGAAGTACATGATGGCGAAAACGGTCCACATATGAATGCCCACATGCTGGTCCGAAAAATCATGAGGCTCGGTTATTACTGGAATACCATGGAAGCCGACTGCCGGTTATATGTCAAGCATTGCCATAACTGTCAAATCTTCGGCAATGTGCAACATATGCCGTCGTCGCTGCTTTATACCATGACGTCACCCTGGCCGTTCTCAACATGGGGTATCGACATAATCGGGAAAATAAATCCCTCAGGTACTGGTGGGCACTGCTTTATTTTGGTAGCTATCGACTATTTCACCAAATGGGTCGAAGCTGAATCATACCGCATTCTCAACGCTAAGCATGTCGCCAAATTTATCCAGAACAAGATAATATGCCGGTATGGGATTCTGCACGAATTTATCAGTGATCACGAGACTCATTTTCAAGACGAGACTGCAGCCCTGCTGACCAAGTATAAAATCCAAAGGCATACTTCCTCGCCTTACCACCCCCAAACTAATGGAGCAGTAGAGGCGTCTAATAAAACAATTGTCACCATACTCAAAAAGATGGCTGATAATTACCGGGACTGGCCCGACAAAATACCTTTTGCCCTATGGGGATACCGAACGCCAATTCGCACCGCAACCGGGGCAACGCCGTATTACCTAACCTACGGGATGGAGGTAGTCCAACCAGTTGAACTGGAGGTACCGTCCCTCCGAATTCTGCTAGAAAGCCAAGTACCCGAAGCTGACGGGGTTCGAGCACGATATGACTCTTTGGTTCTACTAGACGAACGACGGTCCCGCGCCCTCAACAATATCCAAATCTATCAGAAGCGGATCCAACGAGCCTTCAACAAGAGGGTAAGGCCCAGGAACATTAAGGAGGGCGATCTAGTCCTTAAGTCTGTTCGAGCTCTACTACCAGTTGACCCAAGGGGAAAATTCAAACCCAATTGGGCTGGGCCATATCTGGTAAAGAAAATCCTATCAGGGGGAGCAGTGATGCTGACGGACCTGGACGGGAACGAGTTTGTCAATCCAACCAACTTGGACCAGCTGAAGCGTTACTACCCTTAACCATTTCTCAATATCATTAGCAAATTTTTATCAAAAGCATTTTTTTACAAAAAGCAAGTCAATGAGCTAGAATTATTTATTCTACTGTCATAAACATCTTGAACCAATAGTCTTGGTGTAATTCGAGATTGCAAATTTCCTATGCCTGAACTACGTTTGGTTTGATTCTGCTAATCGCGGATACGTAGGCAACCCCTCAAAAGGGTACAACCAATGCAATCGAGAAAAGACAGGAGCGGTTTAATAATAAACTTCTTTTATTAATTCAAAAAATCCCGATAAACTCGGAAAATTACAAAAATGCAGGAATTCAAAAAATACAAGAAAGCACACAACACAAAATAATAATAATAATACTTAAATAATATTAAAGCTAAGGGACTCGGCATTTAGGGCATCTTGCCCTTCCCCTTGTCCTTGGCCTCCTTGGCCGTCCACTGCCGACGACGCGGAGGAGAGCGTTCACGAATCACCACAGGAACCTCTCTAGCTCGGGCTCGATTGTTTGAGCCCGACTCCTCTATCACATCAATAGGCCCAAGTCGGGCCCTCACGGCATCAGGGAGCCGGTCACGCGGACCTAATCGGTCCTGGGCCGCCAACCTTGGCCCAAGGCGTCTCTCCAAGTCAGTCTGCCCCCGAGTGCTGCTAGAACCGACTTCCTTAGATCGAGTCTTAGTTTGTGACTTAAGACCCGATTCCTCCCGGACTGTAGCTTCAGGAATATCTCCCCCGGTGAAGAAGTCCCTATTGTCCTTCGCCGTCTCACGGTGAACCAATTCAAAGGCCTCATCAAGCGTCAAGGCCTTGCGAGCTTCCTCGGACTCCTCAGAAATCCATTTCTGGTAAGCCCGTGACACCCAAGCGGATTGGCAAGGGCTGGGTATAGTCCATGTAGGACGAGTGAACCATCTTTGCAGCCAGGTGTCGCACATAGCGTCCGTCAATTGGAGCGAGACGCTGATAATGGCTTCAGTCTCAGGGATGCGCTGAGACAAACCGAATTGCCTCAGGAGACGGTCCGGGTAAATATGAACAGTCCAGTCTAGGGACAGAATCACCAAGTAGCGAGCTTGGTCTCTCTTGGCCAGGCCAGCCAACTTTGAGAAGAACCACCAAGCAACGGTCCACCTAATCAAGGGACCCCCGTGAAACACCAGCTCTTCATCCCAGTAAGCTTGGTTTAGTTGATGACTCGAGCTTATCCGCCGCCTTCGAGAGCTGATCTGACTGCTCCGATAATTGGGAATGCTCGGAGGGGGCTCTATGATTGACAGTCGTTCTGACAACCATATCTGAAAAGTATACATAAGCTTCGTAAGCAACCGGGTGGTCCGCTACAGCCCACTCGATCGAGTACAGCAGCTGACTCGATCGAGTAAGCCCTCCAAAAACGGGCAGCAGCTCGACGAAGATGTCACTCGATCGAGTGACAGGTCCACTCGATCGAGTGACTTACGGACTTCAGGAATTTCGCGGAAAAAAAAAATCGAGGTGTATACCTGCAGAATACGGGTACTTCCCATCAGCTGTCGGGTTGGGTCAAGCCGCCTAGCATCCAGACCCATGATGATCTCCCCAGTGGCTAGCCAAGTAGGGCTATGACCAGTCTCCATCTGGTCAACCACTCCAATCAGTCTGATTTGACCCCTGCATGAGTCAAGTTCCATCAGCCCTTCAAAGACATAGCAGTGCAGCATGCAAAAGGTAAATGCCCTACGCCTGTGAGCAAGGGTGGCCCTCACATCCCGGAGATTCATAAATTTGTCAGCCAGGTCGAATAGGGAAACAGTATCCCCCCGCACCATCCGATCTGTCTCAGCATGAGACAGACCTAAGAATTCCCTTAGCCTCCTTCTCGAGTCCGGGTAGAACGGAGGAATAGCTGGCTGAACAGCAGGGCTCCAACCACCTATAGCCGCAACCTCCTCGGGTAAAGGGCATATTTCTCCCCGCGGGAACGCGAATACGTGATGGGTGGTGTCCCAAAACGACAAGCAGGCGTCCAGGAAATGCGAGTCAGTTATTAGACGCTGGAGAGGGAATAGATTGACAATTCCCATCTGGGTCAGTCGGACCTTTTCCTCATCTCGAAAATATTGGGACTATGCGAGAAGCATAGCTGTCAAGTGATCGATACCCATGACGGGAATTTCTAGCTTTCTTGAAAGTCTAAAAGATTTTGAGAAGGAAAAGAAGAATTTGAGTTGAGATGCTGAAAACTGAAGCAGGGATTCTCATATTTATAATGAGAAAACCTAGCTGAAAACCTAACTACTTTGCCTCCTCAGCAAACTGGGCCCTATGCGCGCGCAGGCCTGATTTCAAACTAGAACCCAGAACAGGAATCAAGCCGTCCCGAGCTTTCCTAAGAGTCTCCAAAATTTTACTGTGATAAAATTTCTTCGCGATAAAAAAATTTCTTTTCAAAATTTTGTCACTTCAAAAATTCAAATATTTTTATCTCCCCAGCACGAGTCAGTGTTTTGCCTATGTGTTAAATACAAGTTGTTATGTGTCAGCATACAGGTACACTCCAGACTTCAGAAGCAAGTCTCCGCGAAACTATTAAATTCCCCAACGAAGTCAGCTTTTCCCCGGTATGCTACATCCAAGGTGTGATGTGTCGGCATACGGGTACACCTACTCCCCAAAAGAGGCAAGCTTTACTCCCCACGGAGCATCATCATCAGCTCAGGTACGACTCAAGGCTTCGAAAGCAAGCTCGTACAGCTCATATATTTCCCCAGCGGAGCGCCCGAGGCGGCAGTTTCCCCAAAATGGTACGGGATGGGCCCACGTATAGGCGCGCCCAGGACTATTGCTACAAGTCCGACTCCTCGCGAAGCTATCATCATCAGGACAGGTATGACCCTCTGCTTATGGCTGGCGAGCCCTTCACGCGAGTCCACTGGACTATAAACGACCCGACCGGAAGTCTACCAGGTCTTAACGGGCTTGGTAGCTACTCTGACTTTCGCCATGTCCAAGCATCAGTCAGAGTGGGGGCTCTGTAGACACCCGCATATTGACTGCCACGTGTCTATGGTAGTCTCCGAAAAAACACCCGATGATGATCGGACGCAAACGTGACATGGTATACTCGGATTTGGGCTCGGAATGAATAATATCCGACATGGACTTTTAACGGAGTAGAAATCTCACAAAACAGACCTCAAATCCAGGCCCAGTGGGTCGTTCCGAGTCAAATAAGACTAATTTGGGTCAAAACCGACACCAACAATAAATCCCGTCTTTTGGCGACCGGGTCAAAACCCGGTCAAAGACGAAACCGTCTCACAAAACAGCCAAATTCATTCTCGAAACTGGCGCCCGAAATCTAATCCAAACAAATCAAGCCAAATCAATCAAAGAGTAATCAAGGTCAATCATTCCCGATTTAGCATGTCGTAATTGATCCACTCGGTCGAGTGGATTGACCCACTCGATCGAGTGGAGCGTCAAAAGAGCTGTCCAGGTTCATTCATGAGGGAACTCGACCGAGTGCACTAGGGTCACTCGGTCGAGTGACCCTATGTCGAGGTCTCCCTATAAATACCCCATCAACCCCATGCATTTACACAACTCTTACACACAATTTCTACACAACTTTTGCACCTACATTTACCCTATATTTCTCCTATACTACACAATACTACGAGTCCTTAGTAATCCTAAGCAATTCACACCAAAAAACCGAGCCTTCGTCCCTCGAAAAAATCGGCGTAACATACACACACACCCATACACACCATAACTCGCGTACGTCCTCGATACTTCGGCGTCCCGTCGCTATTTACGAGTCCATTTCCGAGGTCCCTACCTAGCATGTATGTTGAGTGTGTCCTAAATCCCATCTTGATCTCTACCATCTCGCCTCGTTATCATTTATTTTGTCGTATTTTGTATCATAATCATAATCGTAATAGTAGCATTAACGCTAACCCCCCCCCCCCCTTTTTTTTTTTTTTTTACCTTTTTATATTTTTGATTTATCATCCTTTCATCTTTATTAACGTTAATCATACCGCGTATATATATATATATATATATATATATATATATATATATATATATATATATATATATATATATATAAAATTCGGTTTTGAATACGTTGGACTATGATTATCGCCTAAGGTCATAGTTGAACGAATTTAATCCCTTTTCTATAATTAGTACGGAACCCGTTGACACGAAAACCGACATCACATAACCCGAAAGGGTTAGTTTCGATGTCGTGACGTAGAGGGAAACATTTCGTTACTAATTCAAAATCTCTAACACGATAATGACATTTTCACAAAAATCCCGACTACGGTATTATAATCGTATATATACACGATTATAGTACCGGAGGTCAAGTTAAATTCAAATCGTGCGATATTTGTATTTAATTTGACCAACCGTGGATTTTAACCCAAAAAAAGCGAAACGAGTTATCACTCGTACATGGGCTACTCGACCGAGTACATATGCTACTCGATCGAGTAGCACCCAAAAAAGTGGGCAGTAGCTGCGTCTAAGGACGCACTCGACCGAGTCAGGTCACGACTCGATCGAGTGGGTCCTGTAACCCGTAAAACCGAGGGCTTTGACACACACTTCAAGCCCCGTCCTTTTTTACGGCTTTAAGCCATCACATGTAAAGACCATCACGTGATCTTCCTATTTTCAAAACTACGCATTTCACGACACGTAGAACGACTTTGACCGATCTCCTTCGTAGTGATAAGTCGGGACAAGACTACGGGATGTGGGATCGGGCTAGCAATACGCCACAGTCCCATGTTTCCGTCCTTCGTTTAGTACACAACATGATGTGTATTTAACTGGGGTTAGTCCATCTACACATTTCGCGGTCTAGTTTACATACGGGTCCGTTTCCATCATTATTTTGTCTTTTATTATTTCGTTTATTATTTTTATGTATCGTTGTATTGTGAATTCCGGGTTGTATTTCCGCCCGTGTAACTTGTACGTTATTTATTTCCTTTCGAGCTTTATTTATTTACTTGCTTAACGTTTTATAAATGAACCTCGCATGCTAAATTATTTCGACCATGATCAAGATGCATTAAATGACGTAGCAAACCAATAATTCACATGCTTAGCCCGAAAACGTTGTTTGCATATCATTTAGTCATTTTACTAGCGCGCGTACACGAACAAGAACGATGTCTTAGTAGAGGCCGCCATGTGCGGGCGGGGTTGGGTGTCCTTAGTGGGCTTCCCAACACGTACCCTCACCCCTTACTCAGAACCTTTGGTTTCCGGATGTCCGAAACCCTTGGCGCACGAGAGTCATTTTATATCCGAAAGCCGGTGTAAACGGTATCGATATAACAATGCAAAGGGACGAGCCCCATAAACTCTGAAATCGAAGTGGGCTTACTTTGTGTATAGCCCATGACGACATAGAGTGGGCTCGTATGGTTCTGAATAACCACAAAATTCGGTGGCGACTCCATTTTGACTTAAATTTCGAACCCGAGAACAATCTTACCAAGAGATTCATTCGCCTACCCAAACCCGCGCGTGGCCGCGTCGGGGTGGACCTGCGTCATGTCCACAATTATAATCAAAGACAAACAAATTAAATGAACGAAATGGAGGGAGTAATAAGTATCTATTTAAGCTTATGAGTAGCTTTTCTTACTTTGTCTTACATTTTTTTTTACATAGATACGAAATGGTTTCTCAAACATATAGGTAGTTAGGTACAAAGTTTTTTCCATTTACCAAAAACCCTAAGTCTACGATAATAAATTGATCTCACTAAATTGACCAGTACCTTTATGTCTTAATCAAATTTAGGACGATATTTGTCTTTGTTTTCCCATTAAAAGGACGAAATCTAGAAAAAAAAAACAATTCCCCCTATTTTTTCAACCTTGCTTGGGGGATCTCCAGAATACAAAGAAGGAAACAAATTCCCCAATTAATGATTTCATAAAAATTAAAAACATGTACGAAATTTCAATGATTTTTTTCTCCAGAGGTTGAAGATCTATATGTTTACTTAACAAATTATTAAAAGGTAATGCCACCTTCTTTGCATTACTGATTATGTAGTTGGTATTAATCACCAGATCATTGTTGAAACATTTTTTAAATAATTTCTAGGAATCCTGTGTGATCCATATATGCATTCACTACTCTGTATCTTTTATGCTAATGATGACATCAGATATGACGACGTTAATATTTTAGAAAATATTTTTGTTTCCTTTTGATCAATCCACATTATTACTCACTTATTAAGAAATTTATAACAATGTTCCTTGCACTCCACACAATTGCAGATCATACCGTTTGAGCTGAACATGGAAATATATTTTTAAACTATATATTTTCATTTCACATATTGATTTTTATAATTAATTTTTTTTAATGGAAGGGGATCGTGATTTAACTTCAGCATGGATTTATTATCTTTTTATTACGTACTTGAATTCTTTCCATAATTTTGATAATTTTTTTGCCCATGTACCCTTGCTCCAATTTCACCTTTTTGATTGCATTTTATTTCTTGAACACTTTCCTCTTATTCATCCGCCATTAACAAAAGCCATGCGTTTTAGAAAATGTTTTGCGAATTCGATTTCTTGTGTATTTCTAATATAAAATATAGTATTATTATTTTAATCATCTTTATAAACTCGATAAATAGTGGTATATGGGTCTTTGATTGCAGAATGTGATGCGTACTTAGCCGGTGAATAAATAAAAGATTATATACTAATCCGCACTTTGTATATTGTAATGGATATGTACATATGTCACACTAATTCAGATATATTTTCTTTGTTTAGGGAAATTTGCAACTTCAATAATAATTTTGGGCTGGCTGATCACACTTAATGGGACAGTGCTGGACTAAGGTAATATTTAAGTTTTTATTTGTTGGGAAACTTTAAAATTAGGATAGTTTAATATTCTCTTTATACATAATTTCGGTTTATTAACAATATTGGAGTTTAGTAGTCGTCATTCCAATTGGAAATATATTTCATGAGAAACATATGAAATTATATGCTTCTAACTTAAAAGAAACTAGAAACTGAAAAAGTATAAATTCTAGAGAGATGAGAGAAAGAGAGAGAGAAAACCTAGAGAAAAGCAACCTTCTGATGCTACAGTAGCCAAGTGTCTGCCATGACAAGATCCAAGAAACAAATATCAAAGAACTAAAAAATATGATAAACGTATAATAAATCGTACTCATCCTTTCTATAACAAATCTTCTTCAAAATCAAATATCGTGTCTGGTGATAGTAACACTGAAGATATCATAGAAACTTATGAGCTTGATTAGAACGTAATAAGGAACGAACAACACCATGCAAAGGAAGAGGCACATGTTGAAGATATTTCAAGCTCCCGACAATGGCATGATAGGAGCTCTCATGAACGATGAGTTGATCATCTTGACGAGTTAATGGCGGATGAAAGAGCATCGGGTAGTAGACGAAGAGCAATCAATCATGTTATATTGGGTGAGAATATCAGAGATATACTTTGTTTGGTTAAGGTGAAGACCGGATGCTATAGGTGTCATTTCCATGCCGATAAAATATGAAAACAGACCTAAATCTTTAAGAGAAAAACGACGTGAGATGGCCTAAATAAATGCATTAACAGCTTCGTTGCTTGGACATGCTATTATTATATCGTCGACGTAGACTAGTACATAGAGACAAACATTAGTGCGATCATAAATAAATAATGAAGAGTCGGAAATAGAATTTCGAAAACCATAAGATAAAAGATAATTTTTAAGCTCGGTATACCAAGCTCGGGGAGCTTGTTTCAAACCCAGGTATGTCGGAATTGCTTTGCTTAACTTAGAGACATAATTTGGTGTGTCGGAATTTGCAAACCAAGGTGGTTGAACTATATACACGGACTCGATTAACGTTCCTTGAAGGAAGGCATTATTCACGTCAAATTGACGAAGGGACCAACCATTTATGACAGCGAGGGAGAGAATGAGACGGATGATGGTAGGTTTGATGACGGGGCTAAAAGTTTCTGAGTAATCAAGATCGGGCCTTTGTTGAAAACCTTTAGCAACTAAGCGAGCCTTATGTTGCTTAAAACTACCATCAAGATTGTATTTAATATGGAATACCCATTTACAGCCAATGACATTTTTGGCGTGATTAGGAGGAACAAAGGACCAGGTTGAGTTACGTAAAGTGCATCAAACTCGGTCTGCAAATCGGCTCTCCAAAGAGGGTCAACAAGGGCTTGTTTAACTGTGTTAGGAGTGACATATATGGTGGGTAAAGAGGAAAGGCTGGCATATTTCGGGTTTGGTTTTCGAATGTTGTTTGAGAGTCGGGTGTTGTGGTGTGGGATAGAAGTATTTGTTGGATTGTCAGTAGTAGCCGAAGAAGAGGGTTGTTGCTCAGTTGAATTAACGACAGAGGAAGTCGGGGTGCTAGAGGTGTCGATGGTTGAAGGGTTAGTTTAAGGGGAAGTAGTAGTAGTGGAAGAGGAAGAAGATGGTGAGATAAGAGGAGGTATGGGCAGGATAGTGACAGATAAAGGACACCAGTCTATGGGGGACATGGCGGTAGGAGGAGACTCGAATTTGAGGAGCGAAGTATATGGGAATTGATCATCAATGAATCGTACATGACGAGATGTATAAATGCGAGAAGTGACAGGATCGAGACACAAGTAGATACTTTGAGTCTGAGAGTATCCAATAAATATACATTGTGACGATCGTGGATCAAGTTTGTGACAAGTATAAGGTCGTAACCACGGAAAACACAAACATCCAAAACTATGAAGTTTGCGATAATTTAGCTCTTCATTGAATAGGACGGAATAAAGGAATCGATTTTGAAGTGTGGACGTGGGAAGTCGGTTAATTAAGTATGAAGCAATAGTAAAGGCTAAAGAGGAAAGGCAAACATATTATCGGTGTGCGAAATATTGTCAAGGCGATCCTTGATTTGGAGTCGATGACTGCGAGATGAATTAACAAAGGTGGGAATAAGTGTGGACCATGCTTCATGGGACGTAGTATCATTGACTATAAGGCCAGCAATGGGGAAGGAGAGAGTGCCTATGATAGCACCAAAGATAAGTTGATCTTGGAAATACCAAGTCGAGTAGGCCAGATTGGTTATAGTGGTGGGAACAGTGGCCACTACAAGAATAACTGTCCCGGGCATCCAATGTTTAGCCAAAACCTGCAAAATAAACCACAACTCAACCACAAATGTCGACTATCCACAATACCTCAACCACATTCAAGCTCAGTCAACCAAAAGAGTTCATCTCTCGACTCATTTATGCTGAAAAAACTTATATAAAAAGATTTAACATACGGTTTGAAGGTACACAAGTGTAAAGTAGTTCAAAGATACATAATCCGTTTATACAGTTAAAATAACAACAACAACAAACAATCAACTAACTGTGAAGCTAGCTGCAGCACCAGAGTTACCGCCACCCCCGCTAAAGGGGTCTCTGTCGTCTGGAGGGGGTGGGGGAGGACCTTGGTTGCATTTCTGAAGCACGGCCTGAAACATGGCCATCTGTTCCTCAATTCTCTTGATGTGTTCTGCCTGGTCCTTCAGTTGCTGTTGCTGCGCTGTTAGCTGCTCCTTCATTTGCTCCTTCTCCGGATCGGGCTGCTGAGATCCGGCCGGCGTGTACTCCATTTGTGGGGAGGTGCTCAGACGCGATGTGGGAGGTCTGAAGTACATACCGTGTGCATTTCCCACACCGTACACACTTCATTTCCTGTAACCCTTGACGACCTTGAACCAAATCTCGTTTGGGTCGACTTCCTCAACATCAGGATCAGCCTCGAGTCTCTCCATCTCTTCTTGGTAGGCGTCCTGCGTACAGAAGAACGATTTCAATTTAAGTTATTATTAGATGAAATCATTGAAGATAGTTATCCACCACCTACAGTTGATTTATTTGACATATTTAGTACTCACCCAGGTCTCCTGATCCTTTTTCGTCTTAAAGGAAGTCCCTTTGTCAGTGGTCTTCCCATGCATGTCTCGGAATAGCTCCACCGCGTATGGCTCCCTCCCGAGCTCAGCATGCAGCTATTAGTGGAGTGTGAACGTTAGGCGAATATAAATTATTCAAACATAGTTTACGATTATTCAAGGAAGAGCACGGTATTAATTAGTAGAAATCATACTCTCTTGGCACGAGTGAAAGAAGATTGAGAACCCCGATGATGTGTCGGGTTTGCGTGGCCCTCATGCTCACAGTTCGCCAACTTGTTCCTTTGGGCAATTTCGGATCTGACCTTAAAGTCCTTCTTATCGTGGTAGGCGATCCATCTCTCCATGGCCTCCCCTAAAATATGACGACCCAATATATTATTTAATACAGTGAAAGATTGAAGTTAGATTGTTTATTTGTTAAAATTGATTACCAAAAAAAATAACTAACACCTTTAAGGTCCTTCAGTGGAGTCCCCCGCGTACGTCGTTTATTCATCACACAGCAGAAACGTCGTGTGCACGTTTCATTGTACCGCTCCCAGACCCTTCCATCAAACTCTGAGGCCCAACTAAACTTGAACTACACAGTCAAGACAGGTTGGTAATTAGTATGAAAAATATTTACAAAGTCCAGATTATAAATTAAAAACTCGGTAGCAAAAACAATCCCCGTACCTTGAATTGGTTGAACCACCACTCTCGTACCTCCGCAGGTACCTGAGACCAATTTGAATACCCTTGCCCCTTGTCAACCATGAAGCTGTTAGTACAGCCTTTGACGACCTGTTTGTGCAGAAACCTTCACCGAGTCGAGAAGACCATATATGTAGTCAATCATACAAGATATAGTACAAAAATGAATATTTATAAAAGAATAATCAACATGTTAGATTATATTACCATGTGCCTGATGGTTTGAGAACCAACCGCCCCTCCTCGTCCTTCTCCAGCTCCTCCTCTGGCCCCTGTTGCTGCTCCTCCTCCTCACGCTCAGCGGTCTGCTCCGGTCCCGTTTCGGGGACCATCTCCTCCTCCTCCTGCTGGGTGGTGGACGTGTGAGCAGACCTACTACCCCCACCACGTTTCCTGGTCGATGTACCGCCTGCCATTATCTTAACCTTCCAAAAAATTAAACAATGTTAACAACAATTAGCCATGTAAACAACAATTACATTCTAACTTGATTCAAGTAATACAGCTTACTATAGTAATATAATTAGCCATGTAAACATGTAAACATCAATAAAACTTACTACAACAACTCTAGTAGTCACCGTCGCTGTCGTTATTGTCTTCAGCCTCATCCTCCTCAGTCTGATCCTCCTCCTCCGTCGACTCGCCCTCCACTTGATCGTCCTCTGAATTCTCTTCATCGTGTCCGTCATCCTCCTCAAGGAACTCCGGAACATCCCTGACCATGTAATCTCCTTGTCCATCATCATCGTCATCCTCAAAATCTTCCTCTGCCCCTTCATTCTGATCTTGTTCGGAGAATATGTTCTCTTCAATAGAAGATAAACGTGAACCAGTTGAAGCAACATCTTCCTGGAACAGAGAACTGTCTATTTGTCCCCGTGGTTTAGTCGTAAAGACTGTCCACCATTGACTTTGATTTCTGTCATTTTTCGTGTAAGGAGAAGGAGCAAAATAGACTTGCTTCGCCTGATGCGCGAGTATGAACGGATCGTACCTAGGATATTTCCTTGTGTGATTAACTTCCAAAATCTTGTAACGTTCATGCACTCGGGTCCCGTTCACGGAGCTGTCTTTCCACTCACACTTGAATACCACAGCTCTATACCCTCGTTCTTTGCCAGCATAACACAACTCAAAAATATCCTCCAAAATACCATAGTACTCATCACCATCAAGAGATGACACACTCACACCAAAATTGCATCTAGCCTTGTTCTTCCCGTAGTTGAATGTGTGAAAATTGAACCCGTTCACCGAGTACCGGTTCCAGGTTTTAACCACTCGCACTGGAGCAAATGCCAAACTTCTAACCAAATCTTCACGTATGTCTAAGGCAACTACGTGATCCTTGAGCCACTTCGGGAAATGTTCGTCGTGCTTACTCCAAACGTCATCAGGGTTCACGGCAGGGTTCGCAGCGACATATTCAGTTACAAATTGTTTCTCATAAGGCTCTAAGATCTCACAATTCGAGAGTAGGTAAAGGTGCGCTCGGTTGTACTCTTTCTCATCTAGTGTCCAAGAACCCTTAACGGATGAAGTTCCTTCATTGTCCTTCTTTTGAAAAAACTCGGGTATAGTGGGGTCAATGGACACCGAATGTCCTAGGTTCAGGTTCTTGGTTTTTGTTTGCACATCTTTATCGAAGTAGAGGGAGCAGAAGTTTGCAATCTCTTCTGTCAAATATGCATTACAAATAGAACCTTCTACCCTAGCCTTGTTACCAATTTTCTTCTTCAAATGATTCAGGAACCTAAATAAACAAGTTATATATTTCAATCAATACAAATTAGTTAAGCTTATTTTTTTTAAAATGAAGTTACTAAAAGTTACGTACCTTTTAAATGGGTACATCCATCTATACTGGACAGGTCCTCCAACCTTAGCCTCGTAGGGCAAGTGGACAGGTAGATGCTCCATGGAATTAAAGAACGACGGTGGAAAGATCATCTCAAGTTTGCATAGTATCTGCGGAATTTGATCATCGAGCCGAGACATGTCCTCAATTGATACTGTAGAGGAACACAAATCTCAGAAGAACTGAGATATCTCAGTTATAGACTTCCACACCGTCGGTGGCAGAAGGTGCTTTAGTGATACCGGAAGCAACCTCTCCATGAAAACGTGACAGTCGTGACTCTTTAACCCTTGAAGCTTCAGGTTCTTAAGATCAACACAGCGTTTGAAGTCGGAGGCGTACCCATCAGGGAACTTCAACTTCTCTACCCACTCCAACAACGCCTTTCTCTGAGCCTTGTCAAGTGTGAACAAGGCCCTCGGTTTCGACCCATCCTGTTTTATGTGCAGTTGAGGACGGTGACAAAAATTCTTGACATCTCGCCGGGAGCCTGTAGTGTCACAACTCTTCCCCTCCACATCCATCACCGTGTGAATCAACTGCTCGAAGAAGTTTTTCTCTATGTGCATAACATCTAAATTGTGACGAATTAACAAAGTCCTCCAATATGGTAGTTCGAAGAATATGCTACGTTTAAACCAACCATTTTCAACTTCTTGAGGTCTTTGAACTCCTTCTCGGTTCCGTCGACAGTAGACGGGTAATCAGAAATCAACTTCCATATTTCATCTCCTGGGAGTCGATCAGGTGCGTCGTCAAGCACCTCCTCACCCTTCTTGAACGCCTTTTTATTCTTTCTATATGGGTGACCTTCTGGTAGGAACTGCCGATGACAGTCAAACCAACTTATTTTACTAGAATTTGGAAGATAAAAAGCTTTGCTCTCACCCATACAACACGGACATGCTTTCTGACCCGCAGTAGACCACCCCGAGAGCATACCGTACACGGGAAAGTCATTTATAGTCCACAACAAAGCTGCTTTCAACTGAAAGTTTTGTCTCAGAGAGACATCATAAGTTTCCACCCCTACCTCCCACAGTTGTTTCAGTTCCTCAATAACAGGTTGCCAGTAAATATCCAAATGATTTTTCGGGTGTTTTGGTCCGTGCACAATAAGAGATAGGAAGATGAAAGGCTGCTTCAAACACAAACAAGGAGGTAGGTTGTAAGGTGTGATCATCAATGGCCAGCAAGAGTACGATTTACCAAATTGGACGAACGGTGCAAATCCATCAGTGCACAACCAAAGCCTTACATTTCGGGGTTCTAACGCAAGGTGGGGATGTAGTCTATCAAAACGCTTCCACTCCTCACCATCACTCGGATGACACATCTTCCCTAGTACCCTAATGTCCTCCTTGTGCCACCTCATTTGCTCAGCTATGGTTTTTGTGGCGTACAATTTCTGAAGCCTAGGTGCAATAGGGAAGTACGTAAGCCGACTTATTGGGATTGGTTTCTTACCCCTGACACTACTTTTCCCTTTTATACCTCTCAAAACAATATCCCCCTCAACCATCTTATACCTACCCTTACCACATCTCCTACATTCATCAAGCATCGCATCGTCCTTCCAAAATAGCATGCATCCATCTGGACAAGCATCAATCTTTTGATGCGGGAGTTGAAGTCCCTTCACAACCTTTTTGGTTGTGTAGAATGATCGGGTCATGATATTGTCTTTTGGAATAACTCTCTCGAGCAAGGCAACAATACCATCGACACAAGCAAAGGGCAGGTTGAACTCACATTTAAGGCTAACTACCATAGACGCGACTTCTAACAACGTCACATCGCACCCTCCGTATAACGGTTTCTCCGAAGCTTCCAACATGTCAAAAAACGCCTTTGCTCGTGGGTTAGGCTCTTGTGGGTTAGGTGAGTCTTGTGGGTTGGGTAAGTCTCGTGGGCTAGGTGAGTCTCGTGGGTTAGGTGAGTTAAACAAGTTGCACTCCACAACATCAACTATCATACCTCTCAATCCCCCCTCATCTTGATGGTTTTCGGTTCCCTCAGACTAAGATGACTCACCATGACAAATCCAATAATAGTAATCGGGTGAAAAACCACTATAGATGACATGTTCCTTCACTATAAGGACCTCAAGAAATTTTAGGTTCTTGCATTTAGTACACGGACACCTAACCTCCCCCCTCGATGCGTAGTCTACCGACTTTTTAGCGACCTCGACAAATGACTCAACACCCCTCAAAAATTCGACGGTAGGACATCTCTTCTTATCAAGTCTTCCCTCATACATCCATTTCCGTTCAATTCTCTTCATTTTCTATGTTCAAAAAATATATATAACATATTAAAGTTTAATTTCCCTAATTTAATTTATAACTTAATAAACGAATATTTAATCACCATTTAACTTAAACTTCATTTCTCTAACTAAGTTTCATCAATTTAATCACTAATACGTCAAAGTAAACCCAAATGTCTTATTAATTTAGAATTGACCTTACAAAAATTTAGTAAACCCAATTTTTAATTTGCAAATGTCTTATTAATTTTTAATTGACCTTACAAAAATTAGTCACCGAATTTAATCCCAATTTATAAAAACCCTAGCTAATTTATCAATGCAATCCCAATTCAACCGAACAAAACACAACAATTCATGGCTTAGGTCACACAGAAACAGCTTAAACAGGTCAAAAAAGGGTCAAATTTTCGGATGCAGATATCAAAATTCCGAAAGCGCCGCTAACACCTATTTACAACCCCGATCAGGATAGAAGTGGTTTCGGGAAAATCCGGCATTATTACGACACCTTTTGGTCTGTCCTAAGTCACACAAAACCTCACGGAAGGGCCTAGAGGTCATTCTAGCTCAATACAACCAAATTGATCAAACCCTAGTCAAAATAGTGATGGGCAAAAATAATCTAACTAATCGAATTTGGGATAAACTAATCAACCTAATCGAACTTGGCCTAAACTAATCAACCTAATCAAAATTTAGACCTAAACGAAATTAACTAACAAACTATCAATAAATAATGCTAACAATGAAGAATAAGAACTAATTATAATGAATAGAAACGTAGTAAACTAAGAAAACGTACCACAAATTAGGAATAGAGGGTGAAAATTGGGAGAGTGTAGGCGATTGGGGTCGGCGGGTATAGAGGGAGATTCTAGAGAGAGTTTTTTTTTTAAGAAGTGAAGGGGGAGAGGGGGTGAGCGGGTATTTGACGCCACATTCAACTCGAAGGGCGTCCACTATCGGACGCCACATGTGGACGACATTTTGCTGAATATGGCGTCCGACAGTGGACGCAATTTGGGTTAAATGGCGTCCGCCTGTGGACGTCCGTCGGCCTCAATTTTGTCCTCCCCAACTTAAGTCGGACGCCAAGTTTAACGTCCGATTGTGGACGCCCGTTTGACTTTTCGGACGCCATTTAGGCGTCCATATGCCCAGGACGCCAATCAGGTGGACGCCCGGGACAGTTTTTCTTGTAGTGGGCAGGAAGTGTTGGTTCTTGGGTAATCGTTTTTGGAGGAGATAGGTTTGTGCCATCAAGATATGAAAATAGTTGCAGACCATTCATGATGGCACGGACTTGAAAGCGCCATTGACGGAAAGTCATCGTATCCTTAAGTTGGATACAATTGGAGAAGGTGACGAGGGTAAGAGGTGAAGAGGGATCATCGAAATTGACTAATTGATTTTGGGAAGACATGGTGAATTAACATTGGGCAAGGAATGGGAATCGAGAACTCGTGTATATGATTTGGAGCACATGGGTTGCGTTTTGGTTATTTTGGATTGATCGTGAAGATCGTTTTTAGACTTCTGATACCATGTGAAAAATACGTTGAAGTTATGATTTTAATTGATAAAGAAATAGATTACATGAGTTGTATATTTATAGTTAGGAACTAACAACTAAAGGCCTAATTATGTGCAGTAAATACTATAAACTAGGAATGCAGTCTTGACTAATAACAGAAGAATAAAAGTAGGAATAAGCTAAGGCAAATGACTTGATTTAGTTGTTTAGTTGACTTGACGGTTGTTGACTCGGTTTTACTCTTGACACAGTGTTCATTATCTACCCAAGATAAATTATGGAAAAGAGAGATGGTTTTATTGAGATAGAAAAAAGACGGACTATAACTGACTCTAACGAAAAATAGTAAAGCATGGACTCGGACAAAGATTCAAACTTAAATCTAATTTGGACTCTTGAAAAAGAACTTAGATCTTGGTTATTTTGCAGTTAAGGTATTGAACTTCATCGTCTCGAATTAAATAAGTAGATTGGCTGACTAGACAGCTTGAACTTTCGCATCGTATACTGTACTCTAGAAAAAAAATTCTCATGGCATGACCAAGTCATGATGGATAATCACCGATTCTCGATCATCATATCTTGGATGCCATACTCATACTATAACACTGCTCGGTGATATGTCCCTTGCCTCGATATTACTCACAGTATTTATCACTATTTGAAAATTAAAGCACTCTATCTTGATGGGGTTTGGAGTCGTTCCAATTGTTGATTTAACTATATTTTGCTTAAGTTTTACATTCAGTTCATCTCATATGAGGAATAAGGAATTGCTGCTTCATCGTTTCTAGTTTTACAAATAAGCTAAATGCCAATGTAGATAATGACACTACACACTCTTTGCAAAATGCCAAGCTCTATTTCTTCACTGCACTCCTGCTACTCCTACACTTCTGGCTTTCACGCCCTATTCTTTCTTAAGCTACTTGGGTTGTCACTCCAGTTTGGGACGTTGGTCTCCATACCTTTTGGGCTCTCCTTTTACACTCCCCCTCAAGATGAGAGTGTGAGCCTTTCATCACTCCCATCTTGTCAAGTAAGTGATTATGTTGATGTACCGTAAGTTGCTTAGTTAGTATATTAGCAACTTACCCACTCGAAGGTACATACTCAGGTTGAACGATGCCTTTTGCGACTTTTTCTCTGATGAAGTGACAGTCGATTTCTATATGCTTGGTTCTCTCATAGAGCACCGGATTAGCCACTATTGCTATAGCGACCTGACTATCACACTTCAACGATGCTGAGTCTAGTTTACGTAATCCCAAATCCTTGAGTAAACTCATTAGCCATGTAACTTCACATGTAGTTAAGGCCATAGCCTTATACTCCGCCTCGGCCGAGGAGCGAGCCTCAACACTTTGTTTCTTTGACTTCCACGAGATAGGTGAATTACCTAATAGGATACAATAACCTGTGGTAGAACGTCTAGAGAATAGACACGATGCCCAATCCGAGTCACAATATGCTGTGAGTTTGACTGACGAAGAGTTAGCGAACAAAATTCCTTAACTCGGTTCAGATTTGAGGTACCTAAGGACACATTTTGTTGTTTAAAGGTGTGCAGATGTTGGTTGTTGCATAAAATGACTCAACAGTTGCACCGAGAACGATATGTCCGGTTGATCTTGTGATGCTGAGGTAAATAAGTTTACCAATGAGATGTCGGAAAATCTTTTGGTTGGGCAGCGGTATTCCTTTATCAGGTTCCAACTTTTCGTGTGCATCAATTAGCACTTTGAGAGGCCTCTGTTGTTGTATGCCAAATTCCTTGATCATATCAAGTGTGTACTTCTTTTGTGAGATAAAGAACCCCTAATTTGTTCTTGTAACCTCCAATCAAAGAAAGTATGATAATTGTCTAAGGTCTTTCATATGAAACTTGGAATTTAACATCGTCTTTAGTTGCTGAATTTCTGAAGGGTCGTCTCCTGCCAGCACCATATCGTCAATATAAACCAACACCACAGTCACTCCTTTTTCATTCCTTTTAATGAACAGAGAATTATCTGCTTGAGAGTTTGTGAACCCGAATTGATTTTGGGAGGATGACAGTTTTGCGAACCATTGTCTGGGAGCTTGTTTTAGTTTGTAGAGAGACTTCTTTAACTTGCATACTTGCGACATTCCTAACCTCCTCATATCGCTTTCCTCATTGATTCTACTACCTTGTCCCTCATATCCTTGAGGCATACACATATAGACTTCCTCCTTCAAGTCACCATGAAGAAAGACGTTGCTTACATCCATTTGGCACACGTTCCAACCTTTTACAGATGGCACTACAAGGAGCTCCCTCACAGTGGTCATCTTTGCAACGGGTGCAAATGTCTCTGAATAATCCAACCCAAGCTTCTGTCTACAACCTTGAATCACAAGCCTGGCTTTCTGTCTTTCAAGGATGCCATCAGGTCTATTCTTACTCTTGTATATCCATTTACATCTGATTGCTCTTCTTCCAACAGGTAAATCAGTGATTTCCCATGTTTTGTTTGCCTTTAAAGCGTCTAATTCCTCATTCATAGCCTTCCTCCATTCCATCTTCTTCACAGCTTCATAAAAGGTGGATGGTTCTTTTTCTTTGCATATGCTCGACACCATAGCTTTGGCCCACATGTGCCTCTGAGATGCTGGATGCTCGAGGGATGTCACCCCTTGTGTTGTTGCTTTTGTAATTTATTACAAAATCTTGTAGCCATTCAGGTGGTTTTCTCGATCTACTTGGTCTCCTGCAACCTGCTTCATTATTTAGATTCTCAGTTTCATGAAGGTTACTGTCCTCAGTGTTTTAGGCTTCTTCTTCCTAGTTCTCAACTGTACTGCATCCTTCATTGACCAATTCAGTGATAGGGAGAGAAGGCGCTTCTTCTTAAGGAAAGGATACGAGACAAGGCTGAAGTAATTGTCATGTATTTTTTCTTGATACGGAAATACTGTTTCATAAAATTAGGCATCTCGAGTGACAAACCGCCACTTAGTATGCAATTCTTCGACTTTGTATCCTTTATGAGTAGAGGGATACCCAACAAAGATACATGGGACAACTCTTGCTTGTAATTTATCTCGATCCCTAGATGGATTGTAGGCCATCACAAGACTACCAAATACTCGCAGGTGATTGTAATCAGGTGGTTTACCATTGAGACACTCGTACAGAGTGTTGTTTTGTATAGTTGGTGAAGGCAACCTGATGATTATATGGGCTGCGGACATCACACAATCGCCCTAATAACTAAGAGGTAAACCGGCTTCAAAGCACAATGCACGACTTATCTCCAAAAATGCCGGTGTTTCCTCTCAACAATGCCATTTTGTTGAGGTCGATCAGGAATAGTAGTCTGATGTACCATTCCCATTTGAGCGAAAAATTCATTACATGAACCATCTTGAAACTCTAATGCATTGTCTAACCCTAGGGTCTTTATCTTGTAGCCGAATTGGTTAAGAACAAACGCATAAAATTCTTTCAATTGAACCAACGTTTGAGACTTGAACTCAACAAGATAAACCCACATGCCCCTTGAGTAATCATCGACTAGGGTAAAAAAATATCTAAATTTCCCTCTATAAGGTAGTCTATATGGTCCTCATATGTTAATGTGGACCAATTCAAATGGTCGAGATGAGATAGATTGACTTAGAGAAAATGGAGATTTTGTTAATTTTGCCAATGGACAACATAGGAATGTCCTCTTATGAGGATCACCAAAATTTAAATGAATAGATGGGATACGTTTAAGCTTGGAGGAAGAAGCGTGTCCTAATCTGTTATGCCATAGATTAAAATCATCTGCTTTTGTATTCAATGACAGACTGGGAATATTACAGCGGGTTTGTTTGAAGGCAACGAAATTTGACACACTTTGTCAGCCTTAGAATTACAACCAAAAGATGCATTAGATGCACTATGATCACAATTGTTTTTGATACTTTCTAAGTATAGAGCCCACTTATCGCTCTTCCTCTTCCCTTGACCTCATGTGTAGTGCAATCCTGCACATCATAGTGGGTATCATAAAACTTTGTGTAGCACTGATTGTCTCCCACCAATTTGTGCACAGACATGAGTAAATGATGGAACGTACATCACGTCCTTTAACTTAAGACCACCATCAAGATTCATATCCCCTATGTGTGTGACCCTCGACACTTCACCATTCGGTAAGTTAATCTTTGGTCTTTTAATCAGTGTTGTTTATGTTGTTCAGTTTTTTTAGGTTGGTGATCATATGATCACTCGCCCCAGAATCTATTATCCAATTATTTACCATCATTTCGGCAGTATGACAAGAGACTATACCTGCAAAGTTGATGTCCAGTTCCTCATCAGTTTCATGGCCTGTTCTCTGCTCAATTCCCGCTCCGGGAACTAACTTCAGGAGACTCTCAAGCTGCTGCGTAGTTGCAGCAAGTGCGACCACTAGATCCGAGTTGCTCGATTCGGTTTGCGTATTCCTGCTGCCTTCCTATTTTCTCCGCGAGATTGTGAGTTAAAACCTCCTTGATTATACCCTCCTGATGCGTTGTTGTTGTGATATCGAGTTGTGAAGGAGTTGTTGTGATTTCCACCATTCCTCCCTCTTCCTCTATAGCTTCCTCTTCCTATGTTTTCTGATCCTCTACCTGATGCACCTCCTCCTCCTCTTTTTCCTTTGAATCCTCTGGGGCCGTACCGGCATTTTTCTGATGTGTGGTTGGTCATTACATAATATTTATACTCATTCTCGTACAACTCCCCCTTTCCAAGGAGGGCAGACATTTCTGCCTCACCTTTTGGGTTCATTTGAGTGTTTTGTTGCTGAGCTTCTTCTTGAACCATGATGGACATGACATCATCAACACTAGGAAGAGGCGACATGAGCAGGAATGCACTTCTCTGTGGACCATATGTGCCATCAAGCCCGTTCAGAAATTGGAAGAGTCTTGCTTCTTCATTGTGCTTCACCACTATGTTTAAGAATGCACTAATTTCTTCAGTGGGATTGTTTATAACTGGATAGTCATTCAAGTTTTCCAAATCGTCCCACACAGTCCTGAGTTGAAGATAATACTCAGACACAGTCTTCTTGTTCTGCTTGGACTCATATGTCTCCTTGTTTAGCCTATATTTCCTCGCTCCATTGCTCACCAAGTATCTTGTCTTGAGAATATTCAAGATTTCCTTGACGGATTGAGTGTAGAGAATGGCCATCTTAGTTGACTCGTTCACATTCTGCACTATCCACGAGATTACTAGGCTGTTTGTTGCTGTCCAGGCTTCCACTTTAACAGGATCTTTCTTTGGCTTCTCAAACGCTCCAGTTACAAACCCAAGTTTCCTTTTTGATGAGAGAGCCAATTCCATCCCTCTCTTCCATGGCAAGTAGTTCTCAACTCCGGTGAGTATGGGAGTGATTCTTAGAGTACTCCCCATGTCATTCGGATTACAGTACAATGGGTCAGTGGGATCGATGTTACTGCCTTTACCATCATCATTGTCGCCCATGCTTCCAGATGCAGTAACAATTGTATTATGACTTCAGGAGGGTATTCTTAACAGTAATTTTCCGTAGGGTAATTAGTTTATGTAGATAATTTTTAGTGAGAAAAAGAGCAAGAGTATAAACCATGGACTGATACCATGTTGATTTAACTATATTTTGCTTAACTTTTACATTCAGTTCATTATATATATATATATATATATATATATATATATATATATATATATATATATATATATATATATATATATATATATATATGAGGAATAAGGAATTGCCTTCTTTGTTTCTAGTTTTACAAATAAGCTAAATGCCAATGTAGATAATGACACTACACACTCATTGCAATATGTCAAGCTCTATTTCTTAACTGCACTCCTGCTACTCCCACACTTCTGTCTTTCACGCCCTTTTCTTTCTTTTGCTAGTGGAAGATGCAGGAGCAGTGCTCCTGCATAAGTCAACTTTCCTTGTTTGTTTCCTTGGGTCAACACTCTATTCTCTTGGTCTTGAGCAGTTACTTGGGTTATCACTCCAGTATGGGATGTTGGTCTCCATACCTTTTGGGCTCTCCTTTTACACCAATTGGCTTAAGAAATCCTTGTTATGAAATGCTCTATTTACAAGAGTTCCCTTTTTGGAGAAGGTTCCATAAGCATTGATTCAATTACTAGGAAGGATTATTGGTTCTTGGGAAATTTGTTTCCATTCACCTAGTCCATATGTTTTCTTTATTGAGTTACCTCAAATTTTATTATCAATGAGATCGATTTTTTAGACCTGGACCTCGAAGTTCTATATGTCTCGACCTTCTAGAAAAGAGGTATAGAAATTGGTGGAGGTGTAAAGGATTTTCCGTACCAGTAGAGCCTCCTTTTGATCCAGAGAAGATGACTTGGTCTTTCTATTTTTTGTTGCTTGTAAGGTTGTTTTGTTTCGCAATTTTAGCAAAATTGTCCTCCATGTCGGTAACTCAGTTTCAACATATTTGGTCCCAAAATCAAGACTCGTGAGAAGATTTTTCACTCGACTATTCTTTCCTATGTGTAGTGCTTAGTGTCTTGGTTGGTGATCTTGTATGGGCCTATGTTATCCTCGCACTACTCTTGACTATCGTGTTCTATATATGAGGTTATACTGGAAGGGTGGAATTTTTATGAGAGCTTTTGGATGGAACGGTGTCAATGAACTTTAATTTCACCAGTATACAACCTGTGAGATTGCTCTCACCATTTTGATGAAGCATCTAGGAGATTAACTTTGAGTATTTTTTGTTCTCTCTTAGGCTCACCATTGGCGTTAACTTTATACTTCGAAAGATATCTTTTTTTTTGGAATTATATGGTTCAAGTACTACTGTGGCTTTCTTCTTCTGTTGTTTCCACCACTTCAAGAAGGCGACAACCTATAACATCTATTGTAGCTTTGATTTTCGGATTATGATAGATAGTCTATCACTTCTCTAGTTTGAGCCCAAATAAGGTAACTGAAAATGTGTTTGCATTATAAGACTATTAGGATGCTTGACGCCTATGCGACTTAAATTATGCACAACGAGAGGCGAGGAAAAGGCCATGAAGTGATAGTGTTCGACCACTTCGTGTTAGGACCTTTCGAGGTAGAGATGTTTTAGACATTAGTACACATGATTGTTGACACGATCAGAGTAACGCCTAACAGACATGACAATTGGATGGAGGGAGAGTGAACCTTAACCTAAGACTATGTTCTTTGGAGGTTAACTCGGTCTTGAGACGAGACAAATTGTGGACGGGCGAAACTCACAATGTAAATACGATGGATATATCCGACGCTATGGACCGAAAACTCGATTAGCGGGACACTTGAAATAAGTGTAGCTAAGGATATAATTTTTGGTTTTGGAAATTATGGATTTATTTTGAAAGATCAAATGTACTTCTGAAAGCAATAGAGTATCGAAAAGGGAAGCATGTCGACTTATAAACGTGTTAATCTTGATCAAAAGCCTAATTCTAGCTGTTGGCAATGTTCCGGATTGAAAGTGGTAAGTAGAAAATGGTATTTTGAAAGGATTCATAGTACAAAAAATACGAAACAAAAAACCAAGACTTTAGTAGTCAAACAGACATTACTGGGCCATGTATGCTTTACACTAAACCCCGGTTGGTTAAAAATAAGGTGCTGACCCAATTTCCAAAATTTCGCCAATAATCGCAGCGAGACCCCTAGCTAGGTAAGTTTCACCAGACCATGTGTCTTTTACTGTACGACTTAGATTCTTGGATGCTTTTGAACAAACAATTTGGATACGTTGTGGTGTAGTAGGACATTAGCCATTATCAGTCACGAAGATAAGATGCACAGTTTATGTACAAATCAGTTTATGTATGAACCATCGAACTAAAACAACGTTATACTAATCAACCAATGTTTTTCCAAGTTTCACCTTAAGGCTAATGGCAACTTTGCATTGTACATTCTCAATAAGTCGCTAAATTGTGGACATGACAAAAGTCCAGCCGCGCGAGTCAATCATGGCTTTGCTTTGGTAATAGGATCTCATGTTAAAAATAGATCTTGAAATGAAATTTATAATTGAAGGAGTCGCCACCAAACATTATGACAGTTTCATCCTATTCGAACCTACTTTAAACTTAGGTTAGCAAGCACAAATCAAGGTTTAAGCTTAGAGTGCTAAAGGTTTACGGGTTTGTTCCTTTGCACTTATAGAACTTAATGACTCTCGTAGATAATGGTTCGAATATCCAGAAACCGTAATATTCGAGTAAGGGTAAATGTTAATAAGCCCTCTAATCGAAAATCTAACCCCGTCGGCACATAACGGTCTCTACTAGGATATCGAATGATGTTAATTATTGGCTGTGATTAAGACAATTGATGCATGCCGAACATTGTTTTTCTCTTTGCATGTGATTTGAAGTTTAACAAAGTGGTATAATGCTTAGAAATTGATAGCGTACAAAGTTGTTCCGAAAAACTTCTAAATGCCAAAGAATTGAAATAAAGTATATTAAAGTAGAATAAAAATTACATGGACGGAAATACAATCCGTAATTCATAGTATTTGTACAAGTACATAAATAATTGAATACGTAAAAAGATAGAATCATAATGTGAATTAAACACGAATACAGAATACAATATTTAAATAAAAACAGAAAAGGATACGGGCCAACAAAAATAAGTACTGGCAGGGCACATGGGATTAAGAGTGTTCACTGGTCCAAACTCGGACCGGACCGGACCGAATTGACAAGAAGGCCGGCCGCCCAAAACACCCAAACTTGGAGACTGGACCGGTTAGAAAATGACCCTATTTAGGGGTAGATGGATTGTTCAGGTCGGTTCGATTTAAAGGTCGAGAAATTTTTTTGAACACTTCCCTTACATGGGATTAACGCTTGGCATCAGGTGTGTATAAACTTAGGCTTACTCAGGCACCCGACATCTGCCATTTGACTATTCTCCTCTTGAGTCTTTAAAGATTACACTCTCCATTTCATTGATTTCATCCACCTTAACAACGATACATTTCTTAAGAAAAACAATAAAATATATAAAAGTAGAGAGGGAGTAAAGAAAATGGGTGACCAGGTAAGAAAGAAGTATGATTTCAAAAAAAAAAGTGGAAAAAAATTAAAGAAATTGTTGAAAAAAGAAATGTGAAACGTATCAATGACATCTAGGGTGTATTTTTTTCTAGACATGTCATAAAGAATTTGATTGTCGTCGCATATTAGATTAAGACACGGCTTGTTACGCTTATTTCAATTAATGACAGGTTATCCTCGGTTGTTCATATTAGAAGTTCATAAAGTTTTACACGATAAGACATATGTTTTCGGCAAATAGATGACATCCTGGATTGAGCTACAATGTTTAAAGGTTGTATGATATGATATGACATTGGAACACTTGTACATGACAAGCAATTGAAATAAAGTACATTGAAGTAGGATAAAAATTACAGGGAAGGAAATACAATCCATAATTCACAATACTTGTACAAGTACATAAATAATTTTTTTTTTTTTTTGCCAGCAGTAAAAACATCGATGGTTACATAACGTTTGAGTTCTCAGAACTCATGTTACAACCTTTATTAAGCCTGAAAACATAACTTAAAGAAACATAAAATATAGGATAAAAGCGTCGGGGGTCCACAAAGATGGATTGTGGACATCGGAATAATGGTCACGACCAAAAGTACCATCGGCATCAACACAGCTAACCTTCCGAAACCGTCGAAGAAAATGAGCTTCAGGGTGCGAAGAACCAAGTACACTTACGCTCTTGCGAAAAGAGCATAGAAAGAAGAGATGAGAAGCGAGACGACGAGGTCTGCCCTCGGCGGAGTAAAAACTCCTACACTTGGGAGATCGAAACCTTGGATCATAAAACCAACAGTTTGAGAAAATCAGGATGCTAATAGAAAGTACGGAGAGCACGAAGAATCCCTCAACCAAACTCCTATCCCGGATCGCTAAGAAGCATCGTCTTCTGAAGAAGGCAACCCACATCGAACACCCAAGAGCCATAACTATAGCTAACTGACAATGACCATTATTGCTACCAACCTGAATGACATAGCTTAAAAAGACAAAGCTACGGTCGATCCCGCGAGGGAGATTTATTGAACATAGTAAAATAACAGCTACTAAGACAAATAAAAGACTTAAAATTATTTGTAGCATCAAAAGAGGAAGGAGCCAAAAGCCCGACTACACTCCAAACACCAACACCCACCCACAATCAATCAATCCAACTTAGAACCCAAGATCAATCCCAGAAAACAGACAGCAGAGACGCAAGAAAACCGTCAAAAGAAGCAGAAGACAATAAAACGAGAAAACCCACTTAAAAGAGAGGAGACCACCTTGACAAGCCCACTACCAAACCATCACAAAGAAAGGACAGTAAAACCAAAAAACAAAAGAGACCAACAAAACCGACCTTGGAGACACAACCACCGGAAGATGGGGGAGGGGGGCGAGGGGAGAGGGGAGACATCCTCCGGCGAACAGCATCGAAAGGGGTTGGTCAGGACAAGAACACGACAAGAAGATGGCCGGCAGCGGCGGCCAACAACGACGACGGCGACAGCCGGCAGCGGGGGGAGCAGGGGACCAACTACTCTTAAAGGGACCAACAACAAGACGAAAAACAAACACTTAGAAGCGACTTCCGACGGCGACGGCGACGGAGACCTGAGACGAAGGGGATCTGGGATCGGACAAGGGGTTGAGATATCATGACTGATTGGCCGGAGGTAGGCACAACTGACCATACCTCCGGCCAGGTGGGTGGGTGAGGGAGAGGGAGATGAGGTAAGGCGGCGGCTGGGGAAGAAGGGTTAGGGTTAGGGTTTTTTTCTTTTGGATTTCACCTTCTCTCTCCTCTCTGACTTCTCTCTAAAATCTTCTAGGGGTAAACATAAATATTTAAATAAACACAGAAAATGAAATTGCCAAGAGCAATAAGTACTCCAAGGCACTCACGGGATTAGGAATGTTCACCGGTCCAAACCGGGACCGAACCGAACCAGATTGACTAGAAGGCCGCCATCCAAAAAGCCCAAACCTGGAGACCGGACCGGGTAGAAAAGGACCCTCTTCAGGACGATTCGGGTCGATCCAATTTACTGGTTTGGACAACTTTTTGAACACCCATAGAAGGGATCAATGCTTGGCATCAAGCCTGTAAGAACTAAGAAAATGACACTCATTACGACTAGATCAGACGGTACGGGTCGGTCTGGTTTACTGGTCCGGACAACTTTTTGATTACCCCTACGTGGGATCAATACTGGGCATCAGGCGTGTAAGAACTTAGGCGCGTGGTGCCAACATTAAAATACTCGGGCATCCGACATAAGGCGTTTAGGTATTCTCCTCTTGATCTTTATTTTTTTTTCTAGACTTGTCATTACGAATTTGTTTGTCGTTGCATATTAGCTATATTAAGAAACATTATTGTTACAGTCATTTCAATTGATGACCCATCCTCAGTTGTTCATCCTAGAAGTGCTTCAAGTTTTACATGATAAGACACATGTTTTCGGGTAAATAAATGACATCTTGGATTGAGCTATAACGTTTAAAGGTTGTATGATATGGTATGACATCAGATATGAGACACCTTCAACCCCTCTCGAGTTGAGTTTTGATGAAAATAATTTGAATAAATATACATGGTATTGATATTGATGACAAATAAATAAAAAGGGAGAAATAAGTAAAATATAAAATAAAAGAAATCACATTAACACAATGTTAGTAGTAATAATAATTATAATAATAGAACCACCTCAGAAACCGTAAAGAGAGACACTGAGAGGCGATTTTGATCGAGCTTGGGAACCATGGCACGTAATTCTGCAAGGAAAACCAAGAGCAAGCAACAATCTTCGCTACAGAAAGCGCGTGATAGTTATAACAAGGAACATAATGTAACACCCCTGATTTTATAAATTATATTAAATTAAAATTTTGTTCGTATTTTTATTTTTACGATTTAACTCGTGACTCTTAAAATTATTATAAAATGAATTTATCGTTTAATCGTTTCAAACTTCTAAAATTCTATTTGACTCGAAAACTCTTCTTATATTTAAAATATATTTTTATTTTTGTTTCGATTCATTTTTTTACATTTAATTTAATTCTTATCGAAAGTTTGTTTTGATGATTTAAATTATAAAGTCTTTTTATTTATTTATTTATATTTAAGCTCGAGTTTTCTATTTTCGGCTCGAAGCTCATTTATATTAAGTTTCGTCAAAACATCTATTATTTTTCCTCGAGAAATCAATTTAATTCACTTCATCGAAAATTTATTATTTATCGAGAGATACTATTTCACCGCCTAATTATTTATTTATACTAATTTCGTTTCCGTCTTGAAAATTTGATTTACTCATTTTATTTGACGGTCCGATTATTTATTAATTTTATTATCTCGTTTTAATTCAATTCTTGGGTCAGTCAACTTGTCGTTACGAAATTCGTGTAATTCTTATTCCTAACCCGATTCATTTAACTAAATCCGTATACAACGTATACTGTTGTCTCGGAATCGGTACACTTTTATTGTAAGTCGTATTTAACTCACACTATTTGAGTGACTCATCCTCCACTCACGTTCTTTCCCCTTCCCTTGTTCTTCCCACTTTGTAACGTGATTCCTTTCCCTATTCCTTTGTTTGCACCGCTTCACACCCCTGCCTTTCCACCTCTTCGTCCTTCCTCCTATCCGTTTCATACTCCCCCTCCTTCTCCTCTTTCATTTTATTTATTGCTGTTGCGTATTTTTGAACCTCAGTTGGCATCCTCTTTTCTTCGTCCAACACCATTTTTTTTGTTCATCTTCTTCAATCGTTATCTTCTTCGGGAGTGTCCTCTGTTTGGGTCTGATTTTCCCCTTCGTTTATCCCCTTATTTTCCACTTTTTCTCCGGTTTTCCGTTGCTGCGCTGCTGTCTTTGTTGCGTTTCCGTTGCTGCTACAGTAATGCTGCTACTGTCTGTTTCTTCCTCTCCGTTTCCGTCTTCTTCTCCTGCTGCGTTGCTGCTGCCTTCGTTTTAGGAACTCGATGAGTGATCGTTCTAATTTCTTCTTCTTTTTCGTCCTTGTTTTGCTGCTGCAACGTGTCTCGTTTCCTCCTATTTTTCTTCTTCTTCTTCTTTTCTTAATTCTTCTTCTACGTTTGCTTCTACTTCTATTGCTGTTGCCCGTTGTGCTTCTTCTGCTGCTGTTTTCTTCCCTTTCCTCTTCTCATTTCTCGCTACTTCTCTTCTTTGTTCTAGCCTGGTATTGCGTGAACCTGATGCATATTGTAATTTCTTCTATTGTTTTCGTCTATTGTTGTTGATGTTGTCATCATCTCTGCTCGTTCTGCTTTGCTGCTGTTGCGCTTGTCCTGTTCACCGATCTCCTTCCCCTTCTCCTCCTCCTTGTTCCTTTGTGTCTTCTTTTCTTCTCCTTCATTATTGTGTCTGTAGCTGCTGCTTTGTTGTTTTAATTCGGTACCGATGTTGCTGAAGGTGTTTTGTGCTGCAGATGCTCGCTATTTTCCTACTTCCGTACTACTGCAACTTGTCTCTTTTATCGTCCTCGGTTTCGGTTTTCATTATGTCTTTGTTTAGCATCTCTCTCTTGCTTTCTGTGCTCTCTCGTCCCGCTCTCGATCTCTGTTCCGTTTCTTCGTTGTCCCTTATCTCCGCTTGAGTATCGATCTATCTTGACCCATTCTTTTTGTTCTAGCCTTCCTCGTTATTTGGGTTTATCGTGTTGTCCGTATCCAACCCGTGTCTCATTCTTACGTTTTGTCAACTCGATTTTCATGCGTAAAGCCTGCTTAGAAGACTAACGATTTTACAACTCGGAGCTTAAAAAAACGATTTGGAGTTAGGACGAGTACCTGTTCGTTTTGGCTATCGACTCAAGGTAACTTCAGGACGTTACTCGATTTTATATCGTATGTTTGAGTAGTAGTATGTAGTAAATATTTTAACTCCGGTTTTCTAATTTTAGCTATTTACTATTTGCTAGAAATATTATTTTTAAATCGTATGCCTTACAAATATTTTCACAAGTTTTCGATATCGTTTTATAAATCGTTAGTAATTTAATTATTTACGATCTTTATAATATTTTGTTGGTTATCGTGACACTAGTAACTAAATAAAGTCGTTTTCATATTTCGTCATATTTCGTTAATTTATAATTTCCACTTAAAAATCGTATTTTTATATTTTAATCGAAATTTGTATTCTTGTTAATAAATTAATTTTCGTTTTACGATTTATTCTAATAAATGAGAAAATAGTCGATTATGTTTTAAATATATTTTTAGTCGAGATTGTTTTCACTAATAATTTTCTAATTGTTTCCGATTGACTATTTTTATTAAAATCCATATTATTTACTAATAAAAACTATCTGTTAAAAATAATTTGAATTCATCGTAAATTTCATTTCATTTATAAAGTTCGTCGACTCAATTAATTTTGATACCATTTTCATTAAACATCTATTTTCTAAAATTTATGATTTTAAACTCGATTCTCCTAATTATTTATAAAATACTATACTTTTACCTATTCTATTTGATTTATATTTTTGTAACGAATTTAGAAATATATTAAAGTTACGATAACGACGATAATGATAAAATGTTAATTTCGTTAGAAATGCTATTTTTATACATTTCACTCATTTTAATCACTTACGTATTTTCTATAATAATATTTCTATTTTAAGTATGTTTCTAAAATTAGTAACTTTTTATTTATAGAAAGTTTCTCTTTTTATATAAATGTTTATTCCTCTCATCTCCATATTATTTATAATGATTATATCTCTTGAATATCGATAATGGCTTTGTTTTGGAGTTATGGAATAAGGACAAGTGTGGGGTTAGAGTAATACATTCGGGGATGTACGTTTTTGCCATCAGCTATAAACCCGGTGTGCCTATTTGGGGCACATTTGGTCGTTGAACTGGGCGTAGTTTCGCCCAGGAGAGTGTATGTTTTGACCTTAAGCTAGATATCGATCGTGTTAGTCGTCGTCAGCTGAACTAGACATATTTGTTGTCTAGGAGGGGTGTGCACTACTTAAACCAGGACCTCGCTGCACGCAGTCCTGTTATAGTTGAGTTGCCTAGTTAGAGACTGGATTCTGTTATGAGTTAAGTCTACAGTTCTCGAAGCAAGTTTCTAGTATTATCCTAGTGAAAGTCTAGCCTTGTGCACAGTGATCGAATTTCCATAATGCCATTTTTGAATATTTATATTATCGGTTGATTTTGACTTGCAGGTTGGCAAGTGCTTTAAGTTTCGCCGAAAACTTATTTTTATTATATCATTTTAATGTTTTCCCTTTTTAAATATTTTGATATAATAATACTATTATTTGTCCATATGATATAATATGGCTGGGAGAACGTCCGAGTTACTCCCCACTGAAGTGGCTGTTATGTTTATAACATGACAGGTATTAGCTGCTGGTTTTGGGTGTGAGCTAGCGAGTAACGTGGATCCTACTCTTCCTTCATTCGTGTTTATTTATGGATTTGTATAAACCCGTTTGGAGATTTTACTTTTAGCCCTTTTGTAAAAAGAGGTCTTTGTATTGACTTACCATTTCTTTTAATAAGATATAGTTTGTCAGTGTGTTTTAATCCCAGTCTACAGTGTTTCCGCCACTGTATTGCGTTAGAATTTCTTGGGGATTACACATAACGCAAGCAGCAATCCAAAGAAGCGGATGAATGGACCGGATAAGAACGTTGTGTCATGTACCAAAACTATGCATGAGATTACAAGAATACCAGGATTGGATATACATGGTATTTTGATAGTTGAGGACTCAATTTCGATTACTCAACGTGGAAAGAAGAAATCTAATGTGAATAATGATGGTATCATTGAAAATGTGAATGCAAATTTAGAAATGACTGATGAGGTTAATATGCTTCAATTCACTACAGATGATGTTCAGGATGAAATTGCATACTCGAATTCTGCAGTGTTTTGCTATATACTTGGTGCAAATCTACCTTGGGAGGTCATTCAAGGATACGTCAATAGAGTCTGGGGTAAGTATGTCTTGATAATATATCATTCTTACCGAGTGAGATCTTCCTGGTGAGGTTCAAAGATTTGAAGGATAAAGAGACTGTGTTAGAGATGGGATATCATATGTTTGACAATAAACCACTTATTGTTTGACCCTGGACAGCTGATACTAATCTGATGAAGGAAGACATTAAAACTATGCCTTCATGGGTCAGGATTCATGCTCTTCCCTTAGAATTCTAGGGGAAATGCTTTCCTACAATAGTGGGTCTTGCAGGAATGTTCTTAAAGGCTGATCAAGCTACTTTGGAGAAGAAGATGCTTGGATTTGCTAGGGTACTGGTGGAACTGACAGTTGGTCAGCAGCTTCCTACCCATGTCAAATATAAGGATGACAATGAGATTATTCAAAATATGGCCTTAGAATATGAGTGGAAGCCCATTATCTGCCTTAAGTATAAGGGGATGGGGCATGCCACAAAGCAATGTAGGAAGAATAAGCAACGAGGATTGAAAAAGACCATACCTTAAGAGAAGCAATGGAAGGTAGTACCACAAAAAAAGACTATCGTCCAGGAACCAGTGATCCTTGCTTAAAGGACCAAAAGTCAGTCCAGTAATTCAGTTGAAGAAGCTCAAACTTCTACTAATAATGGTGAATTGCAATTAACACCTACTGATACAACAACCTATGTTGCAGTAGTGGGTCAACCTATTCTGATTCCAGGTACAGGAATAGGTACGCCTCCTCCAAATATTAATCCTCAATGATGTATAACAAAGGGTTTTGGAATGTGAGGGGGATGAATGATGTTAATAAACAGAAATTGATTAGTTGTTTTTTGCATAATAAAGATCTCAGTCTCTTTAATCTGCTAGAGACAAAAATATAAGGGAATAAAATGCATAATGTAATTCAGAGTGTGGGTGCTGGTTAGAGCATGGCTACTAACTGTCATCAACACACCAGTGGGAGGGTTTGGCTTATTAGGAAGCGTTCTCATTTTGATTTGTGGATATTACAGTCTCATGCTCAGTTTATTCATTCTAAGATTGTTGAAAGGGGTGATCTTTCTCATTGCTTTCTTACCTTCATTTATGCTTTTAATGACGGGGTGGAGAGGAGAGAGCTTTGGGATCAATTAAGAATGATTTTTGTTAGTACACTGGTCCATGGGTTATAGTTGGGGATTTTAATACTGTTATTCACCCTGATAAAAGACTTGGAGGAAGCTCCAAGCAAGAAGATATTAATGAGTTTATCCAATGTATTAAGGATTGTGATATGGTGGATATAGGTGCTACTGGTGCGTATTACACATGGAACAATAAACAAGATCCTCAACATAGGATTTACAGTAGACTGGATAGGTTTATGGTAAATGCTAAATGGCTACAGACTTATCCTAATATGAAGGCTCACTTCCACCCCGAGGAAATATTTGATTACACCCCTTATGTGGGTTCCTCTATCATTGGTGGGAGTACAAGAAGGAACAGTTTCGAATTCTTTGATATGTGGACTACCCATCCTGAGTTTCTTCCCATTGTTGAGGTTTAGTGGCAAAGTAATATTGAAGGTACCAAACTGTTCAGGTTTTTGAAGAAATTGAAAGGCTTGAAACCACACTTAAAACAACTGAATAGGCTGGTATTTTCTGATAGAGAGACCAGGTCTACTCATGCTAGCAGGCAACTTGAGGCCATTCAGTTGAAGTTGCAGTTAGGTTTGACACACTGTCCTGATTGTTGAGGGAAAACAGGTTGCAGGTGAGCTGAGAAACCTTATTGAACAAACTAATGCATTCTTAAGGTAAAAAGCTAAAGCAAACTGGATCAAGGATGGGGATGATAATTCTGCTCATTTCCATTGAGCAATTAAACAAATATGCCAGCAAAACAAAATTTTGCAGGTGAAGGATATTGCTGGAGAACTACATTCTGATCCGTAGAGCATTCAAGATGCATTTCTTTCTTATTACAAGGGTCTCTTGGGGAGTACCAAGCCTAATGAGCAGGTGAGACATGAGGTGATTCAGAAAGGTGGTTGCTGCAGCCCCCATCATGCTATAACCCTGATGACTCCTGTGACTGATAAGGAGATTAGGGACACAGTGTTTTCTATTCCAAATGATAAGGCCCCTGGGCTGGATGGATACACTAGTGGTTTCTACAAAAAAGATTAGGGAATTATTGGTGAGGAAGCTTGTGCTGCAGTCAAAGACTTCTTTCAAAGTGGCAAACTCTTACCAAATTAATGTTACTAATCTGACACTGATCCCAAAGTGTGAAAGACCTGTAGAGGTCAAACAGTTCCGGCCTATTGCTTGCTGTAATTTAATCTACAAGATCATATCTAAACTACTTTGCAACAGATTAGCAAGGGTTCTGCCTGATCTGGTTCAATGAGACTCAAGGTGCATTTGTTAAAGACAAGTCCATTATTGAAAATATACTGATTTCTCAGGATATTGCTCAACATTATGATAGACAACATGCATGCTTCCCCTAGACGCCTCTTTAAAATTGATCTTCAGAAGGCCTATGACTCTGTTGTATGGATGTTTGTGGATGATTTGCTCTGCCACCTGCAGTTCCCTCAACATTTTAGATTGATGATCATGACCTGTGTTACGACTCGAAGCTTCTCACTTAATCTCAATGGAAAGACTTTTGGATATTTCAAAGGGAAAAGAGGGTTGAGGCAAGGAGACCCTATATCTCCCTTACTTTTTACCCTTTGCATGGAATACTTAAGTAGAATGATAACTTATGCAACTGAAAAATGGCCATTTAGATACCATCCCATGTGCAAACAGATGAAGCTCACTCACATGTTCTTTGCTGATGACTTCATGATGTTCTGCAAAAGTGAAGCTCAATCTGTTATGTTGCTGGTTAGGGCTTTGTCCTCCTTCTCCAAAGCTTCTGGTCTTACCATCAACACCTCCAAGTCTACTATATATTTTAATAGGATGCACAAATCTCTCAGAGATGATATCCTCCAGGTTACAGGTTTCAGTGAGGGCAAACTACCCATTACCTACTTGGGAATCCTCATCAAAATAAAAAAAAACTAAATAAGCAGGAGTGCTCTAAGATAGTTGATAAGATGATTGCCAGAATTCGAAGCCTTGGAGCTAGGAAACCCTCCTATGCTGGCAGGGTTGTCCTCCTCAATTCGGTCCTTAATACCCTCTACAACTACTGGGCTACCAATTTTATCCTTCCTAAGGGTGTTATCAAGAGAATTGAGGCAATATGCAGGAATTATATTTGGGAAGAGAGTCCTAACTACAAGAGAGTTCCTCAAGTCTCTTGGGACAAGGTCACCAGAACTAAAGAGGAAGGTGGTTTAGGTATCGAACAAGCTAATCTATGGAACATTGTGGTTGTTGGTAAGCTTGTGCATTAGGTGTACTGCAAAGTGACAGGCTCTGGATCAAGTGGATTAATCATAACTATTTCAAGGGTTGTAACTGGCATGAGTACAAACCTCATGCGGATGTTTCCTGGACCTGGAGAACTATATGCAAGATAAAAGAGAAGCTGAAGAATGGGTATAAGGATGATACCTTGATGCCTGATTCTACTGGCTATACCATTGCTAGAGGATACAAGTGGCTGAGAGGTAATTTTCCTATGGTTCATTAGGAAAATCTAGTGTGGAATAGATGGAATATAATACCCTAAAATATTATGTTCTCACCTAGACTATGCTTAATGAAGGGCTGAATACAAAGGATAAACTTGTCATTATTGGATGCTGCAATGATGAGAGGTGTTGCCTTTGTGACAATGGGACTTAATCAGTGCACCATCTGATGTACCATTGTGAATATAGCTGTAAAATTAGAACTAAATTGGAGAATTGGATGGATGCTGTTATGCCTGAACTACTACCAGGTTATCAGATGAAGGCTAGGAATGCCGGAAGGATTCAAGCCAATGTTGCAACTGCTTTCTTCCACACTGTTTGGATGAAGAGAAATAAAGCAAGAATTGAGGGTCAAATGCATAGACCTGAACATGTTGTGAAAGAAATTCAGACTGAAGTTAGGATTAGAATGAAATGTCAAATCCTCAGTTGAAGCAATCTGAAATAGATTCTTTAACTTCTTTACTTATGTTGTGATTGTCTAGACATTACCACATGATATGCAGTTACTCCTGATGTAATTTTTTGTTGTGAATGAAATAATACACACATTTTCACCAAAAAAATAATAATTATAGTAATAGTTACACATTACTCCCTTCCTTCAAGGCCAAGCTACTTCTTTCTCCTTTTGACACTATTTACAGTCAAGAAGAATTTTCGATATTCACGACAATCTATTAGAAAAAATATATCCATGTGGGATCTTGTTTGATTTGTCTTTAGAAGTATGTTATTAATATCAAATTTCCATAATTTTTACTAATATATTACGAAAGATATTAACGACGCAAAATGTGTATTGGCAAACGTGAAAAAGCAAAATGGTAGCCTGGTCAGAACGGAGGGAGTAGATAGTTAATAGATGAATGAAATTGATTTGTTGATTCATACACTCATTCATTATTGGATTACTTTGATTTAGAAAGTTAAGTGATTGATCTGTTGGTAAATACTAGCAACAGGGCTTGACTCGAATTAGTAAGAGTACATTGTGATTTCATTTAAACAAATTTGACTCGTAAAAGTATTCCATATCAAATACTCCCTCCGTCTCGTTAATTTGTTTGCCTTTTATTAAAATAATCCTCACAGTGAATATAAAAGGAAAACAAATGAATGGGATAGAGGGAGTATTTTGATTAATGAAACTATGTACAGGAACGAACATTAAACGTTTTGTGATTTGAACATAAATAAAAAGACGTGCGAAGGGTTAAGTGTGGCAATACTTTTTTTTATATATTTTTTTTTTATTATTTTGCCAGTAGTGTGGCAATACTTAGATGCTTCGCAGTGGGCGTTTGAGTATTTAAACGCCTAGTTCTTTTTATTTTTGAATTGAGACCCAACTCAGGCTTATACCATGTTAATTAAATCTTGACGAACAACCGTCTCAATGTGTCCTGGAATATTACAAGACCAACACCAAAGTCTAGCGGATCCCATCTCAAGATGAGCAAGCAATGGGCTACGACATTATTGGATTTGTTGATTCATACACCAAAGTCCTGAAATTGATTTGTTGATTCATACACTCATTCATTATTGGATTACTTTGATTTAGAAAGTTAAGTGATTGATCTGTTGGTAAATACTAGCAACAGGGCTTGACTCGAATTAGTAAGAGTACATTGTGATTCCATTTAAACAAATTTGACTCGTAAAAGTATTCCATATCAAATACTCCCTCCGTCTCGTTAATTTGTTTGCCTTTTATTAAAATAATCCTCACAGTGAATATAAAAGGAAAACAAATGAATGGGATAGAGGAAGTATTTTGATTAATGAAACTATGTACAGGAACGAACATTAAACGTTTTGTGATTTGAACATAAATAAAAAGACGTGCGAAGGGTTAAGTGTGGCAATACTTTTTTTTATATATTTTTTTTATTATTATTTTGCCAGTAGTGTGGCAATACTTAGATGCTTCGCAGTGGGCGTTTGAGTATTTAAACGCCTAGTTCTTTTTATTTTTGAATTGAGACCCAACTCGGGCTTATACCATGTTAATTAAATCTTGACGAACAACCGTCTCAATGTGTCCTGGAATATTACTAGACCAACACCAAAGTCTAGCGGATCCCATCTCAAGATGAGCAAGCAATGGGCTACGACATTAGACTCACGTCGAGCGAAATTAAAAGAAACAGACTCTAAAGAATCGCATAAAGAGTAAATGTCGTCGTAGATGAAGTGGATATCCGCAAAACCATAACACCTGCTCTTGAGCTCTTGTATTACACTCAGATTATCACTCTCAACCACCACATTCAAAGAATTCCGGCACCGAGCTTTCTTCAACCCTTCATAGACCGCTTCTGCCTCCACCATCCTACTATCGCCCTCGTCTTGATCCGCTGGATTATCAATGCCCAGGCGCCACGGCACCTTCCATGTCCCTGCACACGCGACACCGATGCCGTGACCGATCCCTTCAATAAGCTCACCATCGACATTAATCTTCTCGTAGCCCGGCAGAGGTTTAGCCCACCTTCTTTCGTCATCAAACATCACCATGTCCCCTTGTATTTGTCTTTCCCTCGCCGCTTCCCTCCGCCTAGGTCCCTGTCGCACGCCCCTGCGTACATGATTCTCCACCCCCTCTATCCCCTCCACCACTAACATCTCCCATCTCAATCCTTCCACTCGCCTAACCACATCTGCCACCCCTCTCCTCTTGCATTAAAAAATTCACCCATTTCTGCGTTCCTAGAGCGCCCAACATACCAAGAGAAACATCACCCGCTCACCATCTCGAAGGGACCTCAGGACCTCCTCCACCCATTCTCGAATCCCATTCAACTCATTAACTACCACTTCTTCTATGGCCATTTCCTCCCATACCTCCCTCGCTCCCCAATAGTCCCTCACCACATGTAAACAGATTTCCTGGCTACTCACACATAGTGGGCACACATCCTCAACACCTGGAATCCGTTTAGCAACAATATAACAAATGGGAATTTAGTTGTGACTGAGTTGCTAAGCGAATAACTTGACTCAAGGCAAGACTGACAGTCTCCAAATTGTCTTCCATAACCATTAATCTCTTTCCATGTCGGAGTAACTAGCATCCCGAGCCTTAGAATGAATCAGGAGATAGGCAGATTGAATCTTATATTGCCCCAATTTGTCATGGTCCCACGTCCAGGAATTAATGGTCTCGTCTCGCATATCCAAATGCCCCGTACGCATTCCACCTCGAAGGGCAGAAATAGAGCCTCCAACTTATCAATATCCAAGGTTTCTCCGTTACCTGTCATAAGTTGTGCTACTTTAAGATCAAGATACTGTCCTCCTCGGGCAGTTAAAATTCATCTGGATCGGGTATTTCGGATCCAACCACAGATTAGTGCTCCATCCATCCAAATCCTACGACGTGCCCTGAGTTGCAGCACATCCTTCACACCACAGATGCTTCTCCAAGAAAAGCTCGGATTAGACTTGAGTTCGACCTCCATGAAGCCTCGGTTCCCTATGTACTTGCCCTTCAGGACACGCCCCATAGGACACGTGTCATGTTTCATGAGTCTTCAAGCCTGCTTCCCGAGCAATGCCGATTAAAATCCTCATAGTCACGGAAGCTCAATCCACCCCCCCTTCGCCCGACACATATCATCCCAGGAAACACAGGGAATATTGTGTTTCCCCTTCTCCGTACCTCACCAGAATTGCGTCACCATACTCCAGAGTTCGTCACAGAAATTACGCGGCAGCGTAAACACAATCATAGCATAGTTCGTGATGCCTGAGCAATAGCCTTAATTAGAACGGCCATGCCCGCCTTACTTAGATATCCACCCCGCCATCCCTATAACTTACACACTATTTTATCCTTGATTCCTCTAGTCACCTCGGCTATCGATTGACCAACTACAGTGGGTAGGCCCAAATAACAGTCATGTTCTGGGAGGACCCTCACTCCCAACACACTCTCCATAGCCCGCTTACGCTCTGTACTCGTTCCTCCGTTAAACGAGACCGTTGTCTTCTACTAGCTGACCTGTGGCCCTGAGGCCATCTCGTGCTGGCTAATAATCTGTTTGACCACTCAGGCCTCTATTTTGTGAGCACGAACAAAGATAATGTTATCGTCAACGCAGAACAGATGCGTCACCATAGGTGCAAGTGGCGTCACCCGAATACTCCTAATACTGCCTCTCTCAACCGCCTGTCTTATAAGGCTTTAAAAAATCTTCACGCACAAAATAAATAGGTATGGTGACAGAGGACCCCCCCCCCCCCCCTCCCGGTCGAATACCCGCTCCAGCGAGAACATCTTCGTATTTTAGCCATTAATCAATACCGAATAGCGAACGAAAGACACACACTGCATCACATTCTCAACCCAGCCCGCGTCAAAGCTCATTTTCTCCAAAATCAGCCATAGAAAACTCCACTCAACTCGTTCATAAGCCTTCGCCATGTCTATATTCAGCGCCATATGACCCCCAGCCCCTCCCGAGTTTTTCATGAACTGAAACATCTCAAATGCAACCAAAACGATATCTGTAATTAGTCGTCCTGGAGTAAAAGTGCTCTGGTTCTCAGAAACAATCTCGTCGAGGAAAATTTTGATTCGATTAACCATAAATTTCGATATAATCTTTTACAGCACATTACATAGACTGATTGGTTTAAAATCGGCCATAGATTGTGGCAGCATTAAAACAATGTTAGTCAGGTTTAGCATTTCCGATATCCCACCTCCATTCAAAACTCGCAAACATTCCATAACCACAAACTTACCCACAATGTGTCAGTAAGTTTGATAGAATAAAACGTTCATTCCATCCGGTCCCAGGGCCTTGAGGGGATGTATTTGGTTCAAAGCCTCGACGATTTTCACGCCTGTGTACTCTCTCCGTAGTACCTCTTTCATTTCCCCCATGACCCGACCCTCAACTCCATCTATCTCCTGCCCCAAATTTGGAGGTCTGGTAGTTTTGAAAAGCATACAAAACTAGCAAGCTGCAGCCCCCTTGACCCCTTCATCCCCTTCCCAAACACGTCCATCTTCATCAATTACTCGCGCAATATGGTTTTTTTTTTACGTTGGCGAGCCTTCCTGTCAAAATAATCTGTGTTTCTATCACCCTCCTTAAGCCTTAGTAGTCGAGACCTTTGCCTCCAAAAACTTTCCTCCGGTTTGATAAGATTGGAAATGGACTTCATAATTCTCTTTCGTTCCTCCCTGTTCCGAGTCGTGTTCTCTCCTCTTCATTTAATCGAGCTAGTTGGCATCTCTGTATCCCAAATAGGCGCATAATTTTGCCAATATTGATCCCTTTCCACTCCGTTAGGTTTTTTGCACATCTTTGTAAGAACTCCACAATGTCACTATCATCTGGATCCCAAGCGTGCCTAACTGTCTCCTCACACCCTTCTTCTTCGACCATATTTGTTCGAAGCGGAATTTTCGCTTCTTTGTTATCTCTCTACTACCTCGATCATCTAGGACAAATGTGAGTAGGACATAGTCCGACCATTCTACCAGTAAGTGGTGAAGTTTAGCATACGAAAAAATAGACAATCAACCCTCAGACACAATGGCCCTATCATTATGTATTTGCCTATTATTCTCACCCACTTGCCCGTTATCAAAAGTGAACTTATAATCCTCGTGTGGCAAGTCACGTAGTTCACTGTCTTCTAAGACTTCACGGAAATTTTGCATTTGCCATTCGGCTCTCGTCCCACCCGGCCTTCATCTCTCCATTGAGTAAAGCACCTCGTTAAAATCTTCGATGCACATCAAAGGCAAATTAACAACTCTTGCCTAAGTGCAAAGCAGCTCCCACGATAAATGATGATCCTGTGTAGCAGGCCAACCATAGAATCCCGTAAGTCTCCATTTGATTCCCTCGGTTTCGATCTCGAAGTCCATATAGTGTACTGAGCTCGAGATAAAATTCAACTTTGCCCCCTCCTTCCACAAACACGCCAACCCCCCTGCTCCCCCATGCTATCTACTTCCATGCCATCATAACCCTCCAACGCCCTTCTCGCCACACGCTACTCCTCCCCCACTTCCACTCCCTTATTGCTAACCGTGCAACTCGTCAACCTCCATTGGTATTTGGTTAACAAGTATACCCAAGCCCTCAAGTCTACCCTCTTAGCTCACAGCCATGCTCCCCAAGTTCAGCGAACGAATTTTAGAATTAGTGGGTGGAAGCATGGAGTTTGCCTGATCACCCTCATTAACCAGACCAGTCCCATCCACCACAACATCAACCTCCACCTTACCTTCTATCTTCTTCTCTCCATCAGTACTTCTTTTACCCTCACCATCACTCACTTTCGTCCCACTCAGCTTCAAGTCACACTTATCTCGTCGTTGCTTATTGGATCTAGACCGTACTGCAATTGCTTGTAGTTTAGCAGTTAGGGCATTAACAACTTCCTCTTCTCTCACCATCAACTCTACATCGAATTCACCTAACAACACCTTAGGGCAAGCCTGTATATATAGCGTTCAATATTGTTTTAAAAGCTCTTATCGAAGAGGCTCTTAAGAACTCTCCATAAGTCTCCTCCCCATCATCGAAAGGGCCCTCCTCGCAATTGTTCTCCCCATGACCCAATATGCCACAACCATAACAAAAGATCGACAACCTTTCGTACTTTACCTCAAACTCAGCCTTCCTTCCCAAGGCTAACCCTATTGTCACCTACTTCTTAAGCGGTAGTATCACTTCATGGAGAACCCTCACCCTAACCGCACTCTCGAGTTACGGCATGGGCACAATAAAGCCTCCCAACTAATCGCCTAGTTTGCGAAGATTTTATTTGTTTGATAATCCTATATCATTGTCCCTCCCATCAGCAAAACGAAAAACAAAGATCTTATTCTTGACGTCAATGAGATTGACAATAACGTTACCTTTGGTATTCCACAACCGTATCATCGACTCAATAGCGACCTACGCAATGATGGCTCTGAGCGTCCATATGCGTCCTACCAGCAGTACTTTGTTCGTCGATGACCCTTGTCCCCGTTCTCCCGCATCCCACACGAAGTTTTCCTCTTCCCCGATAACTTTTGTCCCCTTGTCACGGGGCTACTCTCTAAGGGAATCCATATTGGTAGATCGACACAATGTAGTATCCTCCTCTACAAGCAGGTCAGTCATCCTCACGTCAACACAGACTCGAAACCAGAAACCTTTAAGCACAAGGAAAGACGCTTAGACAAACTCTTTAAACGCCTAGTTCTAAGCATGTTTAGATATATTTACTCAATTTATGTTTCTAAATGTTTCAATATCGTCAAGTTTTTGAAAAGGCTTGTACGAGAGAATCACGATGAGAGATAGATAGACCGATTTACTATGAAAAATTCATTATTGATTTTAGGGTTAGATTGATTTGTGCATAAGGCGTATTGAGATTACTCGAACAAGCGACCCACTGCGAGGAAGATAAGGTAACCTTTTCATGTTTGTATTCCCTTGGCCTTTGTTTTCCAAATGACCAAATCTTTGAATCAATCTTTTTATGTCACTTTTAAATCATGGGTTAGTGTAATATAAATACTGAAGTAATTTAGATTCATTTAAAAATAATGATTGATAATGAGAAACATAAGAGACATTAGAGCAAGAGAGCAATTAGTACAACGTTAATATAATCGATAATCAAAATAATATAAAAAAAATTTAAGATAAAGGAAGAGATAACACAATGAAAGTTGTGTATTTTCACTGTTAAACTACTTGTAAGATTCAGAATGACCTTACAAAGGTGTCGGCTTTGGCGCTCTAAAAATATGTATTTTAAGTTGGTTAGGATATTTAGAGGTTTTGCGAATTATAGGATTGAAGTGTAGAAGGAGGAGTCTCGGGTGTTCAAACCGGACAAAATGTCGGGATCAAGGTTGTCTTTAAAGAAGAACTGAATTAGGGTTCGGACTTTCAAGCGTCGAAACCTAAAAACTTTGAAATAAGCTACGCCTAGTATCAGTGTAGCCGGAAGATATCTTTGTAGAATGAGAAAACCTCGGATTATCCAGGTGTATATATATATATATATATATATATATATATATATATATATATTATATATATATATATATATATATATATATATATATATATATAGAGAGAGAGAGAGAGAGAGAGAGAGAGAGAGAGAGGGGATCAAGTGAGTCCTCTTTTCATCTTTGAGTCCGTAAGTCCTAATTACAACCATTGATTTAGAGGGAGATGGATGGTGGTGATTGATTTGAGTAATAAAAGAAGTAACTGACATATATGGTAAAAATATATGAAATCTCTCTCTTCCCTTAATTCTCTCTACAGAATCTTCTTCTCTCATCTCATACACATTACCTCATAATTAAAAAAAATCATTCAAAACTCACCCGCCCAACTACTGTACAACCTTTCACCCTTCATCTTCATAATTATTTCTTCTTCATAATTTTCAATCGCCATATTCATAAGTTTCTTCCTCACAAGCTTCGAAATTTAAAAATTGTTGCAGTCATATTCAGTTCAATCCCTTCAACTATACCCAAGGAACGCTTCGATCATCTTTCTATGATTAGGGTTTACGAAATTTTCAGAGTTTTAATCTTTTTGTGTGCTAACTAGTGATTGCATATTGTCATATGGGTATGAATGGATTTTACCCAAGATACAAATGTGGTCTCATAATCAGTGTATTACACTGACGTATTATAACTGTTACTTTAATGAACAAATGATGTTACTCTAATTGATTAATGATGTTATTCTACGTCTCATGATTAAGTTTCATTGATATTAATGGTGTGGTCTCATAATCACTTTCATTGATATTATCATCAATCACTCTGACGCATTATATATGGTTCTTTAAAGAACGAAAGTTGTTAATTTCCTAATGAATGATTCTAATCCAAGTTATCCTCAATTACTTTCGTGATCATTTGTTTAAACAATGTTGATGTGCTCAGTTACTTTCATGGATTATGTCTGTTACTGTAATTCAAGAAAGGTGTTACTCCAATAGATATGAGATGTTACTCTAACCAAATACACATCTATTAAATAAAATAGAGTTAATTGTGGATTATGTCTGTTACTGTAATTCAAGAAAGGTGTTACTCCAATAGATATAAGATGTTACTTTCATGGATTATGTCTGTTACTGTAACTCAAGAAAGATGTTACTCCAATAGATATGAGATGTTACTCTAACCAAATACACATGTACTAAATAAAATATAGAGTTAATTGCAACGTAGCACAGCGATATGTGTAAAAAAATGTGTACAAAATCAGTTATTCTTGTAAATCAAAAAAAAATATTCTTAGAATGACCTAAAACACAAGTATTCTCAAAACACTTGTTCCTCCTCTTCATCTTCCCCAGTGTCTTCTTCAGTTTCCTCATCTTCGTCAACATAAAACAAAACAATAAAATCAGTGTCTTCTTCAGTTTCCTCATCTGCTTCAACATAAAACAAAACAATAATATCAGTGAAGAATACGTTAAACCTGGAATCTATACTAAAACAAGAGCAATGAACCATTGTTATTAATCCATGATTAATCAAATGAATAAAATTTCACCTTTTCCAGTGTTGTCTCGTGCATTCGCATCTTTGCCAATACCATCTGCACAAAATTGAACAGCGTTACACCCATGCAAATAATGTGTTACTTCAATTCCTAAGTTGTGTTACTCTAACGAGTACAATACGTTACTTTAACATCATTATCAAAACCCTTTTCTCAACGTTCATTTGTTTTACTATAATTGCAATTAAGTGTTACTTTAACTCAGAAGGTATGTTACTTCAACGACGTTTCTGCGTTAATAGAAATCAAACCAATAGTATCAGTGGATATAATGAAAAATCTAAATAACAAACATAAAACCCTAGAATCTATAAAGATCGAGAGAGCAATTAACCATTGATACGAAACTATGATGAATGAAATGACAATGAAAGCAATATCAACATGAATGAAAATTGACGTAAAAAAAGAACGCAAATTGACGCACGATGTATCCATGGATAAAAATTGAATCAAAACGTGAAAGAAATATTGAAACTCACCATTGTTATACTCGATCAATTGCTTATCAACAGTTGAAGAAGATGACGCGGTCATTGAATCCATTGTAACGGGATTTCAAGTACAGAATTGATTGATTGAATGAATGAACGTGATGAAGAAAGGTTTTTTTTTTCAGGTTTGAATGAACGTGAATGATGAATGAATGTGATCAAGGGAGTTATTGTTTCCTAAATTCATGGATTCTATTTTAAGAACGTAAATCTTTTTTTTTAATGCAAATACTAAGATGCATCTTGTCCATCCATTCTCATCCAATCCAATGGATGAGATGAGGACTTAGGGACTCATATAGAGTAAAGGACTCATAAGAGCCTTACTATATATATATATATATATATATATATATATATATATATATATATAAGTTAATATACATAAAATCAATTTTATAATCTTCACTTCACTCAAAACTTTTATCTCCTACTCACTCAACGTACAAAACATTTATTTTAACGTCAAATAATTACCGTAGTGCTAATTTTGACATATATTGGTTTGTGATAATTTTCCTTAAAATTTGATAGTTTTGCGAACAACCATGTAAGAGGCAACATGTTATAGGTGGGAAAGTGCATCATATCACAAAATTAGAGACTTGGGAAGAAAGACTCACAGAGGCCAAGCAAGATGGTAAAATTGTGAGTATACTTACATGTTTGTATCTTTTTTTTCATTTGGTCCTATGATGTTACCACACTGAAAATATATACCGATATGATCTATTTAGTTTGTTGAAATAATTTGTATCCAATTCAAAAGCTTGTTTGTCAAGAACTTAAAAATCAATAAAAATTTCTATTACCGTCTACTCGTACAAACTCAACTCTAAAAAAAACACGAAGTATTTAGTAATCGTTATTTAAGACTACAATAATACTCCCTCTATTTTCTTGAATTAACTTCATTGGTCAACTTTTCCCTTCACAAAAAAAAAAGAGAAGGGTTAATTCAAGAAAATGGAGGAGTATTATATTACTCGTTTTACTAAATTAAAGGTCACCTTTGAAGTTACTCTTAAAATTGTCCAAACAATAAAATAGTATGTATGCTTAATATTTTGATACCACCACCCTTTACACACGGATGCAACCAAGAATTCTTTTTACTTAAAGCCTAATAGAGTTGTATTGATAATGATAGAACCTTTTATATATTTAAATGTTTATACGAAGCCATGACAAATATATAGCAGATCAAAAACGAAATTAAATTCGAATGTATGTCATGATTATATTTTGAATCAAATTGTAGAATAAAAAAATAATAAAGATAACTACCTAACATGTGAGTGGTCTCACAATAATCTTATTGTGAGACCGTCTCATATAAAAATTTGGGTTAAAACAATAGTAAAAGGGTGAAAGGGCGTTAATAATGTGTGAACGAGCAATCAATAACATGACAAAAATAATGAAAACTAAATGATTATTTCGTTATCCACCCAAAATCAAAATGAATCATAACTAGTGTGTTACCCGTGAAAAATTTCACGGGTTGTCCAGTTTTAATTTCATATAAAATATTATGAAGCCAATATCGTTTGGAGATAATACGTTAAGGGATTGAAAGTTAGTTAGTATACTAATAGGTGTAAGAAACTAAAAACAACACTTTACACATTGAAATGTGTGTCTAAGAAAAGTATGATACCCGTGATTATTTTGGATTATTCGTTCAGAGTCTGAAAGCTAATCTATTTATTAATAGGTGGACAAAAGTATGAACAACATAGAGTACGTAAAGTAGTCAATTGTACACCGATGAATATAGTTATACTAAACGTAGAAACCAGTATAAACCCGTACAACGTAGCTCGTTTAAGAGCGTTATTTTTTCTTAAAATCAATTCATTTTTTTATCCACCTAATTTACCACCATTTATTTAAAAAATGATTCCTAATGTATATCCAATTTGACCCGAACATATGACTTTATATATTATTATTATTATTATTATTATTATTATTATTATTATTATTATTATTATTATTATTATTATTATTATTATTATTATTATTATTATTATTATTATTATTATTATTATTATTATTATTATTATTTTTATTATTATTATTATTATTGCATGCAATTCTCAAATATTATTGTACCAATACGTTGCACTTAGACTCCATTTTAAAAATAGAATATAATATACGTCATACATTATTGAGATAAGAATTAATAAAAATATGAATAATAACAATTTTCTTGCGATAATATTTACTCAGTATATATTTTAGAAAATGAATAATATTTACATATTTGGAAACTAATTAAAAAAATTGTTTTGTATACTTTTATTATTTTGATATTTTAAGCCTAACAATTTTTGATGTAATTTTTCTTTTAATTTTAAATTGAGTCAAAGTTTGTTATATATGTGTAATAAAATTCAAGTTACAATATATGCCGATATACTTAAACGAATGCAGTATTAAATAACACATGTTTATCCTTATTAATACGGAGTATCATCTTTTTTTAATAAATGCTTGAGAAAACAATAAATAAAATTGGACTTACATTAAAGTAAAGACAATTAACGTTTTTCAAATACGTTAATAATGCGCATTTGACCCAAAACCCGACCCAAAATCTGTATAACCCCGATCCAGCGTATTTGACCCGAAACCCGTATAAACCCGACCCATACTAATAGCTATATTATAATATGCGATAATTATACAACTATTTGCTGAAAAGTGAAGGTCGTAACAATCATACGTCATCACCAACTATCTATTTATTCAAGTGAGGTATTCTATATTTTTTTAACAGTTTTACAACTTATTAGATGTAAAATTTATTTACTAAATTTTGATCACGAATATTTGACACTTTAATCAAATTAAAAAGAAAAGAAGTAAAGAACAATTAAGTAAATGTGGTGGCTAACACAAATACTCCATTGAACCTATATGCATTAAATACCAATTCTTACTATTGTTTCAATCAATCCCTTAAAATACAACTTAATTAAGGCTCTTACTTTCTTTCTGATGCAATTAATTTTGTAACATAGAATCAATAGTAGTTTTGTAAACCAATGTATATCATTGAAAACCAAAACTACATTAATGCACAATTGAAAAAAATGATTAATGTGTGTTTCATTTTCTATGCAATTAGTATTAATGCATATACGTGGTTAAACATAGACGTGATCGATATACTTTTATATCAATATAATTTACATAATGAATAATCATTTACCAAATTTACTGGACTATACATAGTGAGATAAGAAGTTACCAAATTATTATTTTGATATTTTAAATCAAAAATTGAATTTTATAATTTTAGACAGATTATTATTTAATAATTTCAATATACAATGTTTTTTTGTCAATTTAAATTAATATTTATCATATAAATAAAAATATCAGTAATCTTTAATAATTATGGGAAAATCAATGGGAAGTGGCTTAACATAGAATCAATAGTAGTTTTGTAAACCAATGTATATCATTGAAAACCAAAACTACATTAATGCACAATTGAAAAAAATGATTAATGTGTGTTTCATTTTCTATGCAATTAGTATTAATGCATATACGTGGTTAAACTTAGACGTGATCGATATACTTTTATATCAATATATTTTACATAATGAATAATCATTTATCAAATTTACTGGACTATACATAGTGAGAAGAAGTTACCAAATTATTATTTTGATATTTTAAATCAAAAATTGAATTTTATAATTTTAGACGGATTATTATTTAATAATTTCAATGTACAATGTTTTTTTGTCAATTTAAATTAATATTTATCATATAAATAAAAATATCAGTAATCTTTAATAATAATATGACAACACCTCATCACCCTATATTCTGACCCGACCGCGACCTTCATACCCGGGTTGTTTGACCTTTTTATATGAAATGTTTTGAAGCAAAAAAAAATATGGAGTAATTAATTTAGATTCGACGCAACGCATCAATTAATTTCAATATTTAAGTCTGTTAATAGTGATTTTGATACATTTGTTCATTATATTAATGAAAGAAAAAATTATGGGAAAATCAATTTATGGGGAGGGGAGAAAAGTCTAGGAGAAGGGGAAACATATTTATGGGAAGAATACTATTTTAAGGAGAGCAATTAAGGTTACTAAATTTTTTTCAGAAGGAGTGGGAAAATGGAAGGTTGGAGCATTAATTAGGGTAATAGTATCAATTATTTTCATTGGATGACATAATTTTAGAAAATAAAATATAGAGTACATGGAGAAAAAAAAATTGTGCCCTCCCTCAACTAAAATTCTGCATCCGCCACTGGTTATACACAAAAAAATCTTGTACCAAATAAAATTAAAACGGTACCAACTTAAAAAATATTCTAATGAGATTAATTATTATGTCTCGAAAATCAAACACTAAATTTTTTCTTAACATACAAAAAAAACTACACGATTAAATAATTGTGAATTGCGTTTACCAACTAAATCCGGTGTCAAATTTTTTTAAAAAAAAAACTAAATATGCAATTAATTATTTTGTCTCGAAAATAAACAATCAATTACTTGTAGTCAACGACTAAGAAAATTCTGCAATACAATTAATTACTTGATATACAAAATCAAGCACAAAAATGCTATTTTGGTTTTCCCCATTAACTGTAAGAGTCAGTAGTACCTAATCCTGCAAAAACTTTCAAAAAAAACATTACAATTTATTAGAAAAATATTTATATACTTTTCAAAATATAAAATTCAATCCAAAAATATTAGAACTATTATATAACAAATTATAAATAAAATTCAATTCGAAAATAAACAAAATTATTTATAAATAATTTATCCAAAAATAAAACTCAATCTGAAAATACAAAATACGGAATATAAATTACAATTTATAAATCTTAAAAATTAGAAAATATAATTGGAACTATTATATATTAATATACATGTTTAAAATTCAATCCGAAATATTATTTATATTAAACAAAAATGTTTATATTATTTACGAATATATAAAATAGAAGATGTATATGTATATAAAATATAATATAATTCGAAATATATATAAATATAAATATAGTTATTTATTTATATATGATAATAAAAAATATTTGGAATAACTCCTCTTTCAGTTAAAAATCTTCTAATAAAAATTTATAACAAAAATATTTATATATTTTTCAAAATATAAAATTCAATCAAAAAATATTAAAACTATTAAATAATAATTTATAAATAAAATTCAATCCAGAGATAAATAAAATTATTTATAAATAATTCATCCGAAAATAAAATTCAATATGAAAATATAAAATACTGTATAAATTACAATTAATAAATATAAAAAATTAGAAAATATAATTAACCGTATTGTATATTAATATACATGTTCAAAATTCAATCCGAAATATTATTTATAATAAACAAAAATATTCATATTATTTACGATTATATAAAATAAAAGATGTATATGTATATAAAATATAATATAATTCGAAATATATATAAATATAAATGTAGTTATTTATTTATATATGATAAACAAAAACATTTAGAATAAATCTCTTTCGGGTAAAAATCTTCTAATAAATATTTATTAGAAAAATATTTATATATTTTTCAAATATGAAATTCAATTCGAAAATATTAGAACTATTTAATAACAATTTATAAATGAAATTCAATCTAATTAAATAAAATTATTTATAAATTATTTATCTGAAAATAAAATTCAAACCAAAAATACAAAATATTATAAATTAAAATTTATAAATCTCCAAAATTAGAAAATATAATTAGAACTATTATATATTAATATAATTGTTCAAAATTCAATCCGAAATATTATTTATGTTAAACAAAAAAAAAATTATATTATTTACGAATATATAAAATAAAAGGTGTATATGTATATAAAATATAATATAACTCGAAATATATATATATATATATATATATATATATATATATATATATATATATATATATATATATATATATATATATTATCGCCTAAAAATAATTAAACAAATAGCTATAAAAAAATGAATTGATTTTAATTCCTAAAATACCTCTACGAAATTCATTGTATAATCCTCATTCATCATCACCTGGAAAAAAAAATATCATAACTCAAAAATTAACATCAGGGTCGATTATTATACACATTAAAAATCGAAAATACAAATTCACTGAATTAGTTTTTTTGTCATTGAATCTCAAAAATTGATCTCGATTGAATTTAAAAATAAAACAAGTCGATACATGAAATCAACTAAATCAAAAATCGAAAAATTACCAGGATGATTCGATCTTTCAATTCCCTAATATTTTGGCTTTCTTCTGCCTGAAAATTCACCAATCAATTTAAAAAACAAAATCAGATTTCTGAAACATCAATTGGCAATTATATTAATAAATTAGAAAAACGAAACTCATATATATCTAAATATGCAAATTAAAACAGATGTTTTTTTTCCTTCAGATTTTACTATTTGAATTCAGATTGCAATGCCTAGAATCTTATTTATAGTATGAACTGATGTGATTGAAAAATTGGAAAAAGTGAGATAATGGATTATTAATTAGAGGGATAGTTGGGAAGAGGAGAATAAGTGATGAAGAATCGGATTTTCGAGGATGTTGAATTGGTGATGCATTTTCGAGGAGGATGAATTGAATGATCAATTAACAAAGGTGAGGAATTGACCAGATTTCGAGATGTTGTAGACACCCAAATTTTGACCGCCAGGTGTCTATAGGAGTTTCCAAAAAACACCCGATGATGATCGGACGCTAACGTGCTCTAACACGCTCGGGTACGGGCTCGAAATTAATAATGTTCGGCATAGGCTATTAACGGGATACAAATCTCACAAAACCAAGCCCAGTGGGTCATTCCGAGTCAAAGAAGACTAATTTGGGCCAAAACCGACACCAAAAATAATTCCCGTCTTTTAGCGACCGGGTCAAAACCCGGTCAAGACAAACCCGACACAAAGAACCACCGGGTGCATTCTCAAAACATGCACCAGGTTCGAAAATCAGCCAAAATCATTCCAAATCATTCAAAATCAATCACAATCAATCAAGAGCAAATCAAGGCCAATCCTTCCCGATTTAGCATGGCCTAATTGATCCACTCGGTCGAGTGGATTGACCACTCGATCGAGTGAAGCCTCACAAAAACGGTCCAGGTGCATCCGCGAGGGCACTCGACCGAGTGCACCCGCGCCACTCGGTCGAGTGACCCATGTGTCGAGGCCCCTATAAATACCCGTCAACCTTTGACACAAACAACTTTCTTCAAGAACAACTTCTCAACCAGAATTTTCAGCCAACTTTACACGTCCAAAACCTCTCATTTTCAGCCATAATCCGACCCTCAAACATCATCACGCTTATACACACTTCGAGAGCAAAACTCGTTAAAATCCGTCTCCATACAAAACCTCATACACACACCGTCAACTACTCCTACATATCTCGACGTTCCCGTGCCATTGCCGCCATTTGACGAACCGTATCCCGAGAAGCAAGAACATGTAGGTTGAGGGTGTAACATTCAACATCGACTTCTCCGTCTTCCCTCTTTTTTCTCGTCTTTTTTGTATATATATATTCGTACATTTTTATTTACGCTTATAGTATTTTATTTAGTCGATAGTAACGACATTTTTACTAACACTAACATTTTACTTTTCGCATTTAATCATCGTTATTATATTTTACTATAATATCGTATGTACCGTGTATATATATAATAATATCAAAACTCGGATCCGAACTCGTTTGACTACGATGATCATTTTTTAAGGTTCGTTTATTAACACGATCCCGATCATTCGTAGTTGAACGCGTATGAATCCATTTCAAATATTAGTATGGAACCCGTTGACACGAAAACCGACGTCACATAATCCGTAAGGATTAATATCGATGTCGTGACGTAGAGGGGCGCAATTCCGTCACTAATCAAATTTTTATCTAACAATAACTTTCTTTACAAAATTCCGATAACGGTATTATAATCATATGAGACATGATTATAATACCGACAAACCGAGTTAAATCTAAATCCGTCAATATTTTTATTTGACTCGGCCAATCATCGATTTAAAACACATTAAAACAAACGAGTCACAACTCGTACAGGTGCCACTCGACCGAGTACACCTGCTACTCGATCGAGTAGCACCCTAAATCATGGGCAGTAGCCACGTTCAATGATACACTCGACCGAGTCAGGTCACAACTCGGTCGAGTGGGTCCTGTAGCCCAGAAAACCGAGAGCTCTTTTTATATCATTTGAGCCTTGTCTTTTTAAAAGCGACTAAGTCGACGCGTGTAAAGTCAATCACGTAGCTTTTCCAAAATTCATGCATATCACGACACATAAACGATTTTGATCGACGGTCTCACACTATTAATTTTATGTCGACGACTCTTTAGTCGTATCCGACGTATAATTAATTTAGACTCCATTTCTCGAGGTGATAAGTCGGGACAAGGCATCGAGGTTCGAGATCGGGTTAGCACCACGCCTAGGTCTCGAACCTCCGTCCTTTAATTAATATGCAATATAATGCGTAATTAATTAAGGTTCGTCCATATATGCAAATTCACGGTCTAGTTTATATACGGGTCCGTTTACAATTATTGCTCGTCATCTCAATCATGTATTTCAATTGTTCTATTTTATTGTACGCTGTATTGTGAATTCCGGGTTGTATTCCGCCCGTGTAACTTGTAATCGATTTATTTTTGCTTTGCTTTATTTATTTGCGTTTTACCGTTTATAAATGAACCCTCGCATGCTAAATCACTTCGACAATAAATTAGATGCATTAAATTGACGTAGCTCACATTTAATTCGCATGCTTAGCTAAAACGCTGTTTGCATAACATTTCACCGAATTACTAGCGCGCATATTAAAAAGTCAAACGATGTCCTAGTAGAGGCCGCTAAGAGCGGGCGGGGTTGGGTGTCCTTAGTGGGCTTCCCAACACGTACCCTCACCCCTTACTCAGAACCGTGGTTTCCGGACGTCCGAATCCATTGGCAACGAGAGTCATTCAATATACGATTAACCGCTCAAGTCGGCATCTATATCGATATGCAAAGGGACGAGCCCAATAAACTCTCAAACCAAAATGGGCCATACTTTGTGTATGGACCATGGCGATATAGAGTGGGCTCGAATGGTTCCGAATAACCATAAAATTCGGTGGCGACTCCATTTCGACTTAAATTTCAATTCGATCCTTCTCATATGGAGGTGCATTCGCCTACCCAAAACCCGCGCGTGGCCGCGTCGGGGTGGACCTACGTCATGTCCACAATTTGGCGACTCCGCTGGGGATCAACCGATGTGTGCCTTACCATCGGAGTTCTCAGGGTGAGACTCGAATAGAAATCGTTTGACGAGTACAATATGCGTTTTAGTTTTACGGTTCATGCATAAACCCATATTTACCCGAGCCGGTACTGGTGACCGACGTCCCACTATACCACGACGTATTCAACTTTGGATACGTTAAAAGTGTTCATGGTCGACTCGTATGGACCTTGCGGCATGTTCTAAATTCCACTCGAGTTAGGAAGACCGTCCCGTTTCTCGACTAGACTATGAACACTGGTATAGACCCTATTCAGACCGACCGAGACTTAGTGTAAAGCATACATGGCGTCGTTATAATGCTTGCGTGACTATGTGCTACTTGGTTTCCGTGTCGTTTTCAGAAATCATCATTTCAAAAAATGCATATTTCCAAAAATATTCAAATTTTCAAAAACTCGGAAAGCTGCCGAAATTTAGACTTAAGATTTGACTCAAAACAAGCCTATTTTTTTTAGCCGGCATGCTGCCCATTTCAAAATTCGAATTTCCGATCCACCATTCGATTTTCGAATTTTCAAAATTCAATTTTCAAATCCTCGCGATGCCATTTTCAACTTTCAAATCTTCGAGATGCCGTTTTCAAATCTTCGGGATCTCATCTTCAAATTTTCAAATCGTCGGAAATTCTTTTTTTTCCAACATTCAAATTTTCAAATTTCAAGATATCCAATTTTCAAAACCCGGGACACATACCGAATTTAGGACTTATGATTTTACTCAAAATAGCCTATTTCAAGCCGGTATGCTGCCCAATTCAAAACTCGAAAATATTTTCGAACCATCAAAACCAAGGCCCGATACCCTTTCCGATTTTCTCGAAAAATCGGGCCTTTCCCTGAGATTTTCTCGGACTTTCCAAAAGTAATCCTTTTCAAAACTTTCCTCTTCTTAAGGCTTCCCGTATTTAGCAGTGTCGGGTCATGTCATAAGTCGTCGAAGGTCTTTAGCGTCGAAACTCCGTTGATCTTACATCACGGGTTTCCTCCCTACCCCAGTCCGCCTTATTTGACTAAGGCATGGCCCACCTACGTAGGACATACCCCTACAAAGGAGAGCCCGTCTACACAATCGAGTCCAAAGTCTGGGGATGTCTCACGTTGACCTTTCTTCAAACGGGACTCGGCCCACTCGCCGAATCCTAAGAAAGGCCCATCTTTCACGAGTCACCCGTCTAGATGTCTTTTCCGAGTCAACCTTTTACAAGGCATAGCTCTATAAAAAAGGTTCACGGTCCTTACGTCTAAGGGTCACTCGTCCGACACTCGAGTTTTAACAAAATCTTCAACCCCACTCGGCGGCTACCCTCTAGCAGAGCGATCAATCACGGTTGCTCTAAGGGTCACGTCTTACACGTGTTGTCTCACGTACCCCATTTTCGAGTCACTTAGATGTCACACCATCTGAGTCCTATCAGAGTCTTTGGTCTCACTTGGGGGCTATTCTCCGACGGGGAGATTAATCACAGTCACTCCGAGAATCGCACCCCACGTATTTGTCTTAGGAGAGTCTAACCCGAGTCAAACCAGAGTTGTCTCTCCTCCCGCGCTATTTCCTATGCCTTGGTGTAGTCAAGTTCCGAAGCAACATTTCTGATTACGTGGGTATTCTCGCAGAATATGGCACCCACAACCGAAAATAGGGAAATGGAAGACGCCATCAATGAAATAAAGGCTTCGCTGGAAACAATGGCTAGTAAGCAGGCCATAACCGAAACCCATATAGGGTTCCTGAAAACCAACCAAGAGGCCATGAATGCTCGTTTAACGGTCATTGAACGGCAAGATCTCAATTCTGGGTCGGTAAATACTGGGCCATTTGCCAAACTAATCAGCACGGTGCGTGAGCTCGAACAACAGTTCCACGCCCTTCAAGGGAATAATATTTATATTGAGAACTCCCGAGACTATACACCCATCAGTGAGAAACTACCAACAGATCTCAACTTAAAGGGGTTACCCATATTCGAAGGGACGGAGGATCCATTACTACACCTCCGAGCCTTCAAAGCATTTATGGCAATCAAGGGGGTCAAAGCCGACATGTTCATCAATCTGTTCGGCACATCTCTCGGAAAATATCCAAAAGCCTGGTTCTATAGGTTTAATGCAAAAAGATTCCCCACTTGGGAAGATGTGGCTACCGAGTTCGCTAAAAACTATTCTGATAACACTGAACTTCAGACTACCATGCGGACTTTAGAAGTCATGGCCCAAGATCTAACAGAAGGTTTCACCAAATACCTTCAACGTTGGCGGGCCGAGAGTGTTAAGCTGGTAGACAAGCCCAGCGAGAAGACACTAGTGGAGGCGTTCATCAACAACCTCCTACCCTCCTACCGCGTCCATCTTAGGTATGCCGGTATTTCAAACTTTGCAGTGCTTACCGAAATGGGCACTAGGATTGAAGACGATCTTCGACGTGATGAAGATCTGGGTGAAGCTTCTACCGAAGGCTATACTGGACATCCACTTGAGTCCTTAGAAGCCGAAGACTACTGACAACATCATCCAAGAGTCCAGATTTGATTTGAGTCCGAGTCTGAGTCAGAGTCTAGAATGTTCTATCTCTTGCAATTTGAAAGTCAGAGTCAGAGTCAACTGTATTCTGTCCTCTTTTTCAATCCAATAAAATAAGTTTTTTTTAATCTCTCATATATGCTTCACTTTTGTGTTTCCGAGAACATGATGAACACCATCATACACTGTGAGCACATGCACGTGACTATTATAAGCACATCTATAATGACTGCAGGAACTGAGACCCGTGTTTTCCTTTTACCTGTTCCATGTCTGGTATAGAAAACCACAAAACTACCCTTAGCAGGAGCATATCGAATCCTATGACAAATCCGGGTAGTCTCCTAGTTTGGGTTTAAGACGGGAGGCAAGCCCATTTCCCACAATAAACACCCCCCAATAAGACTAACCAATCCCCACCTTAGGTGTTTAGTCTGACCAGAAGCAAAAAAAAGCATCGTGACTCTATAGACTTGATGCCAAGAAGTACCCAACTCGGGACGATACTCCCACCAAGCCTGCTCGGAATTATGATGACAATACCGAGATCCAAACCACCATGTTTACCGTAGAGTACTCCACCATGAGTTGCACTCACACAAATATCAACTAGGCTTACACCTTACAAAGGTTTAGCTCCACAAGCTTAATCCAACCGATGGGCCCACCCCCATATCCGCCCACAACACCATCGGGGGGTAGCCGGAAAAAAAAAAAAAAAAAAAAAAAAAAAAAAAAAAAACTGGACAAAAAAAATCAAAAGTCCAGGAAAGAAGCAAAAGGCCAAAAAAAAAGGGCCATTGTCAAAAAAAAAAAAAAAGAGGCACCCATCACCGAGGTTAAAGCGGTCAATCCAAATAAAGAATCCCATGACCGGGGCTAAGGGGTCAACCAAAATTCAAAAAACCCATGACCGGGGCTAAGAGGTCAGCCAAAAAATATTCAAGAACCCACGACCGTAGTGAAAACGGTCAAATTCAAAGTTATCAATACTCAATCAAGCTGGTCAGCTAACACCACACTCAGCCTTCCCACATTACAACCTTCAAGACCTTCCCGAGACCCAGGCCAGAGACAGCCCGGAATTTTGAGGATTCAAGCTCCATAGGATACCCCTAACCATTAGGGCCAGACATGGAAACCAAATCCCGCATTATCAAAACCTATCTCAATCGAAGTTCGAGCCATTTTACTCGACTTCCCCTTTACATAACAGAATTCACAATCACCATACACAAACCCGAGATCAAAACTCACCAAAGACCCGAGATCAAAACTCACCAAAGACCCGAGATCAAAACTCATCAAAGACCCGATATCAAAACTCACCAAAGACCCGAGATCAAAATTCATCAAAAATCCCGAGAACAGAACTCGTTAAAAATCCCGAGAACAGAACTCGTTAAAAATCCCGAGAACAGAACTCGTCAAATCCCCGAGAGCAGAACTCGTTAAAATCCCATCCCAACTCTTCTCATCCAAATCAAGAACACGGGAACTCAACTTGCAGTCGGCATAGAACATGCCCAAATAGTTCACACCACCTCTGGGGGCTACCCCGGAGAACGCTCACAGCCACAGGATCAACATCCTAACTATTCTATCCCCTTGATCAAGGCATCATTGGGAATGCACCTAGCCTATACCGTCAATATGGCTATTCACACACAAAGTCCTACTAGACTAGGCATCATAATATATCTTCCGACACTGAACTACGGCATGGTTTGATTTCACTACACGTGAATACGTAGGCAGCCTTTCAACACAGGCACAACCACCCATATTGACACAAATTCAGAAAGCACCATCATTCCTATCACGACACTGTCATGTTCTCAGCAGCTAGCTTTGTCATCCTGGGGGCTTCTCCTAGGCAGAAGTTCCCCATCCACTCACAAAATCCAGATAAATTCGAAAAAATCTAGCCTCCTTTCTATAGTGTGTCCTAGTACTCGGCTCAGTCGAAGACAAGAATCTGTCAGGACTCGAAACAACGCCCACTTCGGACCTATACCTCGAAACCAAGAATTCAAGAGTACTAGGCAACAACATTGCTAAGCCCTGTTGTGCAGTTGCAGTCTCATTACAGACAACTGCAGTTCCCCTATAACGCATCCTTCCCATTCCGAGGATTCGACCATGTTGCCACTCGCCTAGGCTGCGGAATAGCGCAACCTAAGAGTCTTGTTAGGTGGCCCACCCCCCTACCGAGTCACGGTCCAATCCCTCGAGAGTTCAGTCGTGTCTGTCAACTCGTCCGGTCACGTCCAGAGTCGAGTCTGTCAGTATACCTCTCTCTTCAAATTCCCATTTTAAAATTTGCAAAACTTAGCCATTTGAGAAAATCCTTTTCGACAAGGTCAAATTTCGGTCTATTTAAATTGCAAATTTTATTTCTACCCCTTTCATTTTGAAAACCTAGCATGTGAGTTGCTTTCAGGATTTCGATTTCAAGGTTCAAAAATTTCAAAACTTTCAAAAATTCAAAAAACATTATTCCCCAGCGCGAGTCATTTTTACTACCTACGTGTTGCATACATTTTATGTGACTTATACAGGTACGACTCAGACAGGGACATGCAACCCTCTAAATCTCCCCAGCGGAAGCCCAAGGCGGCACTTTCCCCGGAATAGTACGGGATGAGCCCACATATAGGCGCACCCAGGACTTACGCGACAAGTCCGATTCCCCACGGAGTTATCATCATCAGCTCAGGTATGATTTCTAACTTATGGCTGGCGAGCCCTTCACGCGAGTCTAATGGACTATAAACGACCCAATCGGAAGTCTACCAGGTCTTGACGGGCTTGGTAGCTACTCTGACTTTCGCCTTGTCCAAGCCTCAGTCAGAGTGGGGGCTCTTTAGACACCCAAATTTTGACCGCCAGGTGTCTATAGGAGTTTCCAAAAAACACCCGATGATGATCGGACGCTAACGTGCTCTAACACGCTCGGGTACGGGCTCGAAATTAATAATGTTCGGTATAGGCTATTAACGGGATACAAATCTCACAAAACCAACCACAAAACCAGGCCCAGTGGGTCATTCCGAGTCAAACAAGACTAATTTGGGCCAAAACCGACACCAAAAATAATTCCCGTCTTTTAGCGACCGGGTCAAAACCCGGTCAAGACAAACCCGACACAAAGAACCACCGGGTGCATTCTCAAAACATGCACCAGGTTCGAAAATCAGCCAAAATCATTCCAAATCATTCAAAATCAATCATAATCAATCAAGAGCAAATCAAGGCCAATCCTTCCCGATTTAGCACGGCCTAATTGATCCACTCGGTCGAGTGGATTGACCACTCGATCGAGTGAAGCCTCACAAAAACGGTCCAGGTGCATCCGCGAGGGCACTCGACCGAGTGCACCCGCGCCACTCAGTCGAGTGACCCATGTGTCGAGGCCCCTATAAATACCCGTCAACCATTGACACAAACAACAACTTTCTTCAAGAACAATTTCTCAACCAGAATTTTCAGCCAACTTTACACATCCAAAACCTCTCATTTTCAGCCATAATCCGACCCTCAAACATCATCACGCTTATACACACTTCGAGAGCAAAACTCGTTAAAATCCGTCTCCGTACAAAACCTCATACACACACCGTCAACTCCTCCTACATATCTCGACGTTCCCGTGCCATTGCCGCCATTTGACGAACCGTATCCCGAGAAGCAAGAACATGTAGGTTGAGGGTGTAACATTCAACATCGACTTCTCCGTCTTCCCTCCTTTTTCTCATCTTTTTTGTATATATATATTCGTACATTTTTATTTACGCTTATAGTATTTTATTTAGTCGATAGTAACGACATTTTTACTAACACTAACATTTTACTTTTCGCATTTAATCATCGTTATTATATTTTACTATAATATCGTATGTACCGTGTATATATATAATAATATCAAAACTCGGATCCGAACTCGTTTGACTACGATGATCATTTTTTAAGGTTCGTTTATTAACACGATCCCGATCATTCGTAGTTGAACGCGTATGAATCCATTTCAAATATTAGTATGGAACCCGTTGACACGAAAACCGACGTCACATAATCCGTAAGGATTAATATCGATGTCGTGACGTAAAGGGGAGCAATTCCGTCACTAATCAAATTTTTATCTAACAATAACTTTCTTTACAAAATTCCGATAACGGTATTATAATCATATGAGACATGATTATAATACCGACAAACCGAGTTAAATCTAAATCCGTCAATATTTTTATTTGACTCGGCCAATCATCGATTTAAAACACATTAAAACAAACGAGTCACAACTCGTACAGGTGCCACTCGACCGAGTACACCTGCTACTCGATCGAGTAGCACCCTACATCATGGGCAGTAGCCACGTTCAATGATACACTCGACCGAGTCAGGTCACAACTCGGTCGAGTGGGTCCTGTAGCCCAGAAAACCGAGAGCTCTTTTTATATCATTTGAGCCTCGTCTTTTTAAAAGCGACTAAGTCGACGCGTGTAAAGTCAATCACGTAGCTTTTCCAAAATTCATGCATATCACGACACATAAACGATTTTGATCGACGGTCTCACACTATTAATTTTATGTCGACGACTCTTTAGTCGTATCCGACGTATAATTAATTTAGACTCCATTTCTCGAGGTGATAAGTCGGGACAAGGCATCGAGGTTCGAGATCGGGTTAGCACCACGCCTAGGTCTCGAACCTCCGTCCTTTAATTAATATGCAATATAATGCGTAATTAATTAAGGTTCGTCCATATATGCAAATTCACGGTCTAGTTTATATACGGGTCCGTTTACAACTATTGCTCGTCATCTCAATCATGTATTTCAATTGTTCTATTTTATTGTACGCTGTATTGTGAATTCCGGGTTGTATTCCGCCCGTGTAACTTGTAATCGATTTATTTTTGCTTTGCTTTATTTATTTGCGTTTTACCGTTTATAAATGAACCCTCGCATGCTAAATCACTTCGACAATAAATTAGATGCATTAAATTGACGTAGCTCACATTTAATTCGCATGCTTAGCTAAAACGCTGTTTGCATAACATTTCACCGAATTACTAGCGCGCATATTAAAAAGTCAAACGATGTCCTAGTAGAGGCCGCTAAGAGCGGGCGGGGTTGGGTGTCCTTAGTGGGCTTCCCAACACGTACCCTCACCCCTTACTCAGAACCGTGGTTTCCGGACGTTCGAATCCATTGGCAACGAGAGTCATTCAATATACGATTAACCGCTCAAGTCGGCATCTATATCGATATGCAAAGGGACGAGCCCAATAAACTCTCAAACCAAAATGGGCCATACTTTGTGTATGGACCATGGCGATATAGAGTGGGCTCGAATGGTTCCGAATAACCATAAAATTCGGTGGCGACTCCATTTCGACTTAAATTTCAATTCGATCCTTCTCATATGGAGGTGCATTCGCCTACCCAAAACCCGCGCGTGGCCGCGTCGGGGTGGACCTACGTCATGTCCACAGATGTATTTGATCAATTGATTGATCAATTAATGAGGAAGTGGAAAGATGAAGAGGCGCACTGATGAGGATCAGTTAACCACAATTATGAAAGGTAGTATATGTTTTTTGTACTATTTTCTCACAGTCAGCGAAGTGGCCCAGTGGTGTGGTAAGTTGGGATTTGCCTCAGAGGTCGCGGGTTCGAACCCTGTTATGCATACTGGATGGGAAGTAGAAAGTGTAAAAAATGAGACTTATTTCAAAATGGGAGCCTCACATTGTCTTAAAAAGTGGAAAGTGGTTTCTCTTCCTACTCTTTCTATGTGTATACATGGTACCCTTGAACTTTACTACTCCGTATCAATTTAATTGTTACCCCTTAAAGGGTTTTTTCATCAAGTTTTGTTGTTAAATTATAATTTTAGCTTAGATTAAGACTTCAATGCCAGTTAACTTAAATTGTTTTTTTGAGCGAATAGATCATTTCATTAATAAAAAGTCACACGACATCTACAACTTATATTGAAATTGAACGAACACAATACTATAAAATTTGAGTAGAATAAATTCTCATTAAAACACAGATCTCTCACTTAGATTTTGATCTCCGCTTCTGCACATCCTCTTTCAACATATCGTTGTTTAATGATACAGCTTTTCACATGAGAGTCTTTGGATCTTCCAAAGATTTGAAGAGAATCAATTTCATCTAACCTGATAGATTGTAGCGCCAGTCTGACATAAATTGAGATACCATATGATGAACGATTGTGGTACTGATCTTCCGTGTCATCTCTGCTATCATAGATTCAGCATCTCTCCTAAGAGAGAGAGAGAGAGAGAGAGAGAGAGAGAGAGAGAGAGAGAGCAAAACTCATCGATTGATGGGGACGAAACTCTCCAAAAGGAGAGGACTTATTATAACTAGAATACTAATACTAGTATCAATACTAAAATGATAACTAAAATGATATAATAAGTTCAAATTGGGGGGGGGGGGGGGGCTTACCACCCATTAATGGTAGGCCCAAGTTTTTTTGAAGGCTAAGGTTTTTGTTGGTGCAATTTTTGTTCTCTTTCAAAATGTTACTCCGTAATTGATTTGATCCACTATCTTATTTAACTTAAATAATTAACAAGTAATTGAGTTTAAATTAAGTGTTATCATTTGATTTGACAATATAATGCCCAAAATATACTCATTTTAGATTTGGTGCATAACTGCAAAAATGTATAAGAATATTAGTTTAAGTTCAAGGATAGGTTAATTAGCATGTTAAATGACGTTTAAGTTTTATTCTTGAACAACAAAGGTAGTTTAGCGCCAAAGTTTGACGGAAAAAAAAGTTTAAGGGTACCAATAAGATAATAATAAAGTTTAGGGGTACCAACAAAGTTTTATAGTAAAGTACAAGGGTACCATACTACCATGTAGACACATAAAAATGATAGGGGTACCATGTAGAAAAAGTGAAAAGTTCAGGACACCGCGTAGAAAATCCTTTTTTTTTCCTAAAATAGAGAAAGTTTCTTAATTACTTAGACCCTTCCAGATAAATGTGAATTCATGTGATATTCTACATTCCCCAGACAACCAAACAAGTTTGTTAATTCATGACAATAGAAATTTCGTTAAAACTATACTTTCTAAGAATTAGATTGTTGTTGGATAGTGATTTGGAGGGAATGGAATTCTTTATTTGAATGGAGATAATTGTTGTTATGATAGCAACACTAGTGACTTTAACCTATACGAAGTTCTATGAAAATTTATTAAGATTCTAGTCAAATCATAATAATAGATACATTTCTTTGATTAAGTAAGCTAATAATCTTCCTGGTACGAAACATGCATTATAGTAATTCCTTATTGTATTTAAAGTTATGGTGAAACAAATAGTGGTAGGCATAAAGCAGAACTTTTTTTGTTTAGGTTCTCATTTGTAAAATACTCCCTCCGTCCACTATTTATCGTCCCATTCCATTAAAATACTCCTCACATATATTCATGGAGTGGGGCGATAAATAATGGACGGAGGGAGTATGATTTATGGTGTATTATATCACGTTTGCCCTTAATTTAAATATAACATCTCCTAGAACTCATTGTTTTAATATAGTGACCTTCAATGAGTGTTGCATTTTAGTGAGCCGCAGTCGTATGCTCCCAAAGATAATATTTATGCACTTATAACTGTAAACTATAACTATAGCGTAGGGAAATAAATGTCGATCCACAAGGAAGGCGAAGTAATTTAAGTGAATTATAATTAAGAATTTCGTAACTATTAAAGAGGGTGATTGGATGATCAAATTAACTAAACTAAAGATTAAGCAAACAAAGGAATCAATACTAACGACGAATGACTTCAAATGGTTTAAACGGTCTCGGTAAGATTTTCCACAAGTAATTATTCAAACCGATCATAGATTTAACATCTTTCAATTAATTCTTGAGCAAACCATTGTGGGAAATTAATCCCAAGTCTCAAGTAAATATTATTTGACTCTAAATGTGATAATCAAATAAGATAATTATCAAACAACTTAATACACGCGATTAAGTTTAATTCAATAATAGCATTACCGAATATGGAATGATAGAGGTGACGATCAGTAAAACACACTATTATTAGTTCGAATCACAGTTAAATCTCTCTTTAACCTAGATATGATGACACACATCCAATATTAAGACTGAAGATTGTTACTTTATCTAGCGAGATTGAACAATTACGGATTCAATCGCTAGAATAACAATAGATTGATAATTGCAAAGATTAATTAGCTACTTTAATCTAAATATTCAACAATCATGCAATTATGAACGGAGAAATAATCACAATTTGTATAATTCGATGCTTCAAATCTTAATCCAAGATGATGAGATTAGTTGTCCATTAATTATTTGCTAAATATGTAACTAGGGTTTTTCAAAATTAAAAGGCCAGTCTGAAAAACATAAAACAAAAAGCTTTTATAGGTCTACAAAACAACTTTATAATCTCAAGACACAATTTAAATCCCCCTACCAACCAAGGACCATGTATCTGAGTAGAACAACTCCAAATTCACCAAAGACTTTTCCTCTCTTTTATTGAGTTGAAAGCATATACTAGCATGAGATGATACTCAAACTTATTCTCGATGACCTCCCCCTTGACGTGGATACATTGAGGCTTGTACTCAAGGATTTGTACCTACACCTTCCCATGTTTCCACATGCATAAACAAGATTCTGCCACCCTAGTGGCAGTGTTTATTAGTGTTAGTACACCTACAGTTCGTAAAATCATCAACTATATTCCCTGCTGCATTATACTTTAGTTTAGTCTCTAAGAGACCCACTAAAACTACCACTTTATTGCGCAAAAATTCACGAATATTCTTCTTGTTCAGTTTATTATTCATCCCCACATTTCACATACCTATATTATGTGCTAACATTAATAGGTATTTGGTTAGGAGGTCCTTCTCACTTACACCACTCTTACTACCTCACCAATAACAATTTGAGCATAAGGACTCGCTTGGGATCGAGGTAATGATTGCGGGGATAATAGAGCAAAAATGAATTAGAAAATGACAGAGAGTAGTGATGATGCTAAGCGAAAATGGAGAAAATGAAGGTAATCTAGCCTATTTGAGGGGGAGGGGGGAATTTCTCCCCTCTTCCCCCAAGTAACGCATTACCCCTTAATTATTCTTCCCTCTTATCTCTTTTACACCATAAAATGCTACAATCAAGCAACAAGCTCCTTCATTTCTAGTTCATTTTTGCTCTATTACCCCCGAAATCATTACCCCCATCCCAAGTGAGCCCTGAGACTTATCATTCATCTTACCAGGGTCATGGTCATAGTATTTGTCAACTATGTTCTTCCCTTTGTCCTTGTTATTCTTCTCCTCTTGTGGTTTGCGGAATATGACAACCCCCTGAATAGGAGGCTCAGGCGGTTTCTTATTCCACCTTAAAGGTGCTTTCTCGGCTTCATGTTTCTTATTCACATCTTTCCTACATTGATGTACCTCATGGCCATAGCCACTACATTTGGTACACAACACAGGTTTTCACTCATATTCAACCTTAATCTCCACCATTCTCTCAATCTCATCCTTGGATTTAATAAGGTCCTTTAAGGCTTTCCCCACTTCGACCTCCACCATCGCCCGAGCATAGCCCGCCCTAGTTTTATCTTCAATGGCCACAAACATCTTGACGTAAAGTCCAACCAGGCTAGCATGCAATGTGTGTAGACTCTTACCCTAGAACATAAGAGGTAAGTTCTGTAGATATATCCAGACCGTCACATCTTTCACATCTTCTTTTGTTAACTTTACAGTCAGATCCCAATCCTTGACAATGAGCGTCTTATTGTCAAACAAACAGTGCCCTAATCCAAGCACTGCTTCTTCCATTTCCATGAACTTAAACCGAACAAGGAAGATTCCATTAGGCAAAAAGGATACCTTTTCCACGTATTTTTTCCATATCCGCTATATGAATTCCTCAATGACTGACCAAGTAGGGTTCGCCCCCATGATGAAGCAGTACACCGCTTGTTGTCAGTATTCAACTTCCCGCGCTACATCATCTTTTGTTATTTGCATAAGGTCATTGTCATCTTCTTCTATCACCGTTTTCCTAATTTTTCATTAGTGCACATAATCCGATTTTTGATTTAAAAGTACTAACGAACGTTGCATTAATTATTATACAAAAATAATATGATACATAAATAGGAAAAAAAAAGTCTTAAAACAATTTAATTATTACAATCATCCCAAATATTAAAAAGAATTCTCCGATGAGCGATGAGTAACAGGAAAAAAGCCTTTCTTTAATCAAACGTCAAAGAGTTATTTCATGGGAATAATCTCAACTATGCGTGTGCTTCTTAAAATAATCCAAACTATAAGTAATCTCATTTTAATATGAATTACGTATTCATTAATCTTGCTTTGCTATCTATGAAATTATGACTTACTATTACCGGTCATAGTGACTTGTTATAACTTTCTAGAGTTTTTTTATTAGGTCCGTTTCAGTCATCGTGAAATCAAAAATTACAATAAAAATACTTTTTTTTCATAGCTTCTTAAGACTAATTGAAAAAAATGGAAGATGAATTTTCGGAATATTTTTTTTTATCAATGGCCGAAAATGAACACGAAATGTGATTCAGAAAAAGAAGAGTTAGAAGAAGAGTTGAATAAGAGAGGTTAAGCAGGTAGCCGGTCACCCATAGCAAAGCGAGGTTAATGAAGACGTAGTTCGTATTAAAATGAGATTACGCATAGTTTGGATTAATTTAAGAAGCACACGCATAGTTGAGATTATTCTCATGAAATAACCCGAAGTCAAAATATAGATGAACTGATTCTCCAAATAGCCTGCCCAATTTTTTTTCAAAGAGTTTTCCTACAACACGAACCAAAATTTAATAAGTGGTTGAAATGAGATGTGGGCCATCGTGGTAAGTGTTGGGCCCAGAATCTCCAACTTACAAGAAGATATCCATCTATCCAAGATAGTCAGGGTAACCAGTACTGGTACATCAGACTTACCACCCGGTAATCAATATAGCGTTGAATAGGTCAAACAAATGATTAAAGTTGCGGTAAATACCCTGTCACAACGGATAGTCCGTATAATAAAGGCATCTTTTAAGAGGAAAACTTAAAGGCTCCAACGGACATACTACCCATGATAACCAGTATAAGTACACCACTAGGCAGAAGAAGAGGGGGACCCTAATCTCTTCCAAAATCATCATTATTCCACTATACGTAATACAATCAGCTTACGTACTATAATCACCATACGAAACACCGTTGTAATCTTTCAGATTATATCATAGTAGAATATAATCTCTTACCTGGTTTGGTGCCCGTGGTTCATTCCCTTATTTGTAATGGTTTTCCATGTGTAAATCGTGTGTCTATTTTCATATATGTTTTACCCCAATACCTTGCTATTACCCATAATACCTTGATACTAGTTAACCCACAACCATTCATATTTGTCCTACCTTGGTGATGAATTTTACCAAAATAGTAAGTTGTCCTGACGAGTGATTGAATGAAGAGGATGAGGGTGCTTGAGTGAGTCAATGTGGTGAGAAAATGAGAGTGATGGGAGGATAAGGGTTAGATTTTTTTTATTAATCGGGGGTTTTGATTTTTTAGATCTATGAATTAGAGATTGAGAGTGGATGAGTGAGTGAATGTGTGAGTGAATGTGTGAGTGAGTGAGGGTTGTTGTTTTTGGGCTAAAACTTTACATATTAATCTTATTTACTTCTTCATTCGTTCATTAAGTCATTGATTTTTTTTTTTAACCGGGTCGGAAACCGGATATCCGGTTTTCATTTTTGTTGATACGTTTACGCTAGGTTTTATGAAAAACCGTTTCGGATTTCCGGATATTCGCATCAGATATCTGGAAATTCGCATCGGATATCCATAAAACTCGTATAATTGTAACCGTATACCGTATCATATACAAATAATAAAACTCTATCATATTTTTATGCTCAGCCGTAGTTGTAGTGTGATAAGTCATTGTCCAAAATTCTAATTTGTCTCGTACTCTACACACGGACCCCGGGATTACACAACCATTGTACCTCCGGTGTAGACGAAAGCACAGTTTGTGCCTAGCGAAGAATATTGTCAAAAACTCCTTAGGGTGAGATTTAAGTTTTCATTCATAATAAACACTTTCGTTTCTCGTCATCGGTGTTTTTAGTTCACGTCATCGGGATTTTGTATGAACTACCCTAAATACCCTTATAATTTATTTATTTCATTAATCTAAATCGAAAAAATTATTGTTATTTCATCGTTAAAAACTAATTAAATCTTCGAATTAATAACAAAAAAAATGTCAGTTTCATTCTAAAAAAACATTTCTTTCCAAACATAATTTTTTTCAATAAAAAACTCATGCTAATTAATCACTACATATTCTCAATTTCGTACTTGTTTGGGTACAAGCATGTAAAAAACATTATTTCCACACCAAATATAATCTATTTCACTAAAAATATTTCGCTAATTAATCGTTACAGACTAGTTAAAAATGTCGATTTCACTCTAAAAAATATATTTCACTCCGAATAACATCGATTTTACTAAAAAAACTTTTAATTACTAATTAGATCTTAAAATTAATTACAAAAAAATATATCGATTTCACTCCAAAAATGTTGATTTCAGTGAAATGAAAATAAAAATAAAAAAATGAGTTGCACTTGGTAGATTCATGCCTAGACCATGGTCCAGGTATGGGAGGTCCATGCCCAGACCCTAGTCCAGGCGTTGATGTCGAACACACACACACACACACACACACACACACACATATATATATATATATATATATATATATAGAGAGAGAGAGAGAGAGAGGGGGTAGGATCCCTTTAGATTGCCCAACTCGTTAGCCGGAAGGGCGACATTAATTCAGTCCACTCTTAACTCAATACCCACTTATGCAATGCAAACTACTCGGCTACCTCGTTCCATTTTTGATGAATTAGATAAGAAGTCTCGGAGATTCCTTTGGGGAGGGGACCAGGAGGCTCGGGGTCTGAGTTTGATCTCACGGGAGACGATTACCAGTGAAAAAACTAGTGAAGGGCTCGGCCTACGGTCAATGCGCCAAGTAAATGTCGCTTTTATGGCCAAGCTAGGATAGAGAATGTTGATGGAGCCTAGTGCATTATGGGCTAGAGTACTTCGTCACAAATATTGCAAACGAAGATACGATATCGATTTATTTGAGTCGAAGAATCCTATCTCCAACATATGGAAAGGCATAGTGGAATCAGTTGACATTCGTAAAAGGGGTTTGGAGTCAGCAATTGGGAATGGAAAAAATACCCTATTTTGGAAACATAAATGGGCTATGCAGGTGCCGCTCATGCTGCGAACACACCTCGTTATTCGGGAGGAGCTGGAAAATGCGTCAATTGCAGACATGTGGGACATGGAGTCGGGATGGAAAAGGGAGCTTTTTGCGGATTTCTTCTCACAGGAAACACTTCAAACTATTGCTTCGTTTGAGGTTACTCCAGGTGAGGAGCAATTGGACCAGTTCTATTGAGCAGAAACATCATCGGGTTTCTTCTTCGTTAAGTCCGCTATTCAAGTGATTCGAAATACACAAACAATGGGGACAAAATCGATCTGGAATCTACCTTGGAAAACTTGGGAGCCTCAACGGATGAGATTGTTCCTTTGGTTACTACTCCATGACTGTATTATGTCTAATGTGAATAGAACACGACGGGGTGTTACAGAAGACCTGTGTTGCATGCTTTAATTTGTAATGGAACGGAGGAATCAGCTCTCCATTTGCTACGTGATTGCCCAGAAGCAAGGAAGATTTGGCAACGGTTCCCGGTTTCCCAATCTAATCTGTTTTGAACAGCAGGCACGATTAAAGATTGGGTAGTGTTTAATCTCACGCCGAGTGCTGAAGCGGGTATGGAAAATTGGCCGACCATTTTCTCGGTGATAGTTATGTGGATTTGGCAGTGGAGGAATTGTCGAGTTTTTGGCATATTCGAAATCATCCCGGGTAATACTTATGCAATTCTTATGCAACGAGCTTGGAGCGTTATTAATGCAAAGAATTCAATGGACCTAATTAGTATTGGGACGACGGAAGGAGGTGTTGGTTCGATGGTTAGCTCCACCTTTTGATTGGATTGCTCTTAATATTGATCGCGCCTCGAAAGGCAATCCGGGCTTATCAGGTGCAGGGGGCATTTTTCGGGATGCTTCAGGGAAGTATACAATGGCGTTTGCGGAAAAATTGGGTATTGCGACGGTGACACGAGCCGAGTTGATGGCCTTGAAAGGAGGATTAGCAATTGCACTTGATCGTAAGTTTCCTCGAATCATAATTTAGACAGAGTCTTGGGTTGTGGAGGGTTTTATGAAAAATGACGAAGTACTTCCGACGGCGTACTCCCGCATGATACAAATTTGTAAAGCTTTCATTCATAGTGCGTCATGGGAGGTTCAGATCAAGCACACTTACCATGAAGGTAATTCATATGCCGACTGGTTAGCTAATCTTGAAGTCGGACAAGAGCCACAGATACAGATGATGGAGGCGGGAAGTATTCCAGGCTAGTTATTTGGCTTGGTGGAGCAGGATGCACGAGGAGTGGCTTGGCCACGATTAGTCCCGATCACCTCGTAGAAGTGTTTTTTGTTTTTTGTTTGGTAGTTTATTTCTTTTATTTTTCTCACTTATTTGTTAAGGGTTGATCCCGGTTCTCTTTTACCAAAAAAAACTATTAGATTAAAATAATGTACAAAAAATATTTGATTCAACAAATCTAAAACATGATAAGCCATCTAATCCAAAATATCAGAGTTCCAGAAAATAGTACCCAACAAATTGAGGACATTTTAAAGCTATTTCCTCAATGATTTCAAAGATCTTTTCTTTATCCTCTTGGAAAATTTCAGGGAATCAAAATTCTTGCACATCTTGGCCCAATATATTGAATATCGCCCTAGGTAGTGTATAAAATTGGTGGTGTAGACATAAGAGTCATTATCACTAACCAAGTTAACATCTGAATAGGCATGGAGACGAGCAAGTGAAGTTTGATGATGAGCTTAATTAAGACCTGAGAAATTTCTTTCAGTACCATGATTAGTTCTCATAGAGACCAGATTATGACCGTGCTTATTTTGAGTTTCCTTAAGCAGGACTTATATTCAGTAAAAGTTTCATATTTAAAGCTAAAAAAAGATAGGTCACACATATCTAAAATGACCATGAACAATTAAAAAAACATCTATAACCTCCTCTACTCATTACTTACGTAGGACCGCAAAGATCCATATGTATGAGTTAATGGTCGGTCGAATAGTAGTAACAAGCTTCTTAGGTTTAAACTAAGGTCTAACATGTTTACATCAGAACAAATATCACCAATTTTATCAATCTTCAATTTTATACTACCTCCATCCCACTAAGATTGTCCAGTTTCATTAAAATACTTCTCACATATAATAAAGAAATGGGATAATCTTTTAGGGACGGAGGGAGTACCTGAAAGTCTCGTAGATAGATAAAATTTAGACAACTGTTATCTGAGACTCAATTGACATGCAAAAATATTTGTGCCATGACAGAGGATCGTTATTTGTAGTACTCATGCAAAATCGAGAGGTTTCAAAGATCTTATTAATATCGACCCTGTAGATATTTTCATGTCTCTTACCTTCGACCAAGATATTACTCGTTCCTTCTCTAATGATGTGACATACGCTAGAATGAAACTCAACTTTGTTAGCTCGATCTCAAAACTGTCAGATGCTGAAGATATCACGCCTTAAGACTTTTTAACTAGAATACATTATCGATGGAATAGCTTTGTGACAAATTGACTTTGCTAATTACAACCACCTTGCCTTTCTTGTTGTCTCTAAACGCCATTGTTATGTTCCACTACAATAGGCCTCCAGTGACAGAAATAAATGCCATATGTCGCAAACAACCACTACCCAGGTAACAACAGTTACTTCCTCGTACCTTCACCATCAAAACATCAATTCGTGGTTATAGGAACTCCTAACTAAATTGAATCCCTTGTTAGTCAAGCGTAAGATCTTTACGTATACAAACATTCTTAACAGGTTTCGTAACCAATTTAATGACAGATTTACATAATTCTCCACATGTTTACTCTTGTTACCATATTTGACATCACCCAATTGCTTTTAGCAATTACCAAGGGTTAGTCTTTTGTTGTTCAGCATGGATAAGAATCTTAGTAATTTTTGGTGTCTCAAATTCATTTTACATCAGATTTATGTTTGATGGATCCCATTCACATATAACAACATTCCACATGTGTCCTGTTTTCCACACCAATCATTGCAAATAATATACCCAGGAAGGTCAACATATTTTAAGTCTGTGTTAATGGGTTTAGGTTTCACAAAGAACGTAACGTAGGATAATTTGCTCATATTAAGCCTTCGCTTAAGTAAAAATGTTCTCTTCATCTATTTCAACATATTTTAAGTCTGTGTTAATGGGTTTAGGTTTCACAAAGAACGTAAAGTAGGATAATTTGCTCATATTAAGCCTTCGCTTAAGTAAAAATGTATTCTTCATCTATTTCATCTATTTATATTCATAATTCACAAACCTCAGTAAACTTAGCGTAATGCTCATCTAAAATTTGTTCAAATAAATGAGGGACTAAGTTAGATTTAGAAAAGGTTCTAATTTTTAGATTTTAAGTAGAGCAAAATGTACGTCGTCGTCTTCATCAGCATCTGAGTCATATTGGACGGATTTACCCATGAAACAGATGTGCCTTTTTGAACAGACCTTGGGAGTGGTCATGCATATGTTGGTCTCTTTCTCTTCATCCTTGGAATCAAAATTATCAGAATTTAGCTCACCCAATACTGCGGCTAGCATAATTTTTTTATTTATTTTTTATTCTTTTATTATCTTATCCCTGTTTTTCTTTGACTTGATTTACTTCCATTGAGGACAGTCTTTAATCAGGCCTCTTCTCACCATACTTAATGCAGGTTTTAGAATGTTGTAAATATTTGTGAATTTGATACTTAAATGAAAAGGGAAAGATTGCTTTCATTCATCATATACTGAAAGGGATATACAATGCTTAAATAGAATTCTACGTTATTAACTAGCTTCCACTCTTCCCACTACCTTAGTGGCTACAAAGGTGGAGATGGACAGAAACTCAATAACTGCAATGCAAAGAAACTGACAGAAGGAAAACATGCTCCTAACTTGTAGCTAAACTACTTTACTCCCTGATGTTTGGATAACTGACTTCAACACCTCCATTCCTATCATCTCCATGAAGTGTTGATGTTTTGCCTGGGACAAACTCTTGGTAAATAGACCTGCGTGCTGATCATTGGTTCCACAGAACTTTAGTTCCACCGCTTCTCCACTGACCAGATCTCTTATGAAATGATATTGCACTTCAACGTGCTTGGTTATTATGGCATGGAATGCAGGGTTCTTTGTCATGGCAATGGTTGACTTGTTGTCACACCACAACACAGTAGCCTTCTCTTGAAAGTTCCTTAGATCAATGAGTAGCTATCTCAGCCATATAGTTTGTCTTCCTGCTGCTCCAGCTGCAACATACTCGGCCTTAATTGAGGATAATGCAACATTTTCCTACTTCTTGGAACTCCAGGTTATAGCACCTGATCTTAGGATGAAAACAGACTCATATGTACTCTTTCTATCATCTAGATTGTCTGACCAGGTACTGTCTGTATGACTGTATATCCCTACAGCTTGAGTTGTTCAGATTTTTCATACCATACTCCATACTTGACTGACTCTGCCACATATCTAAGGATTCTCTTCACTGCACCCATTTGTTGCTTAGTTGGTTCATGCATATACCTTGACACTATTCCCACAGCAGAGGCTATATCAGGCCTGGTATGCGTGAGATAGTTAAGCCTCCAACTATATTCCTGTATAATGACTCATATACACTTCCAGTACCATCTGTTTTCTACAATTTCTCCCCTAGATTCATAGGTGTGAGAGCTTGTTTGCACTCTTCCATCTTGAATTTCCTTAGTAAGTCGTGAGCATAATTACTTTGACATACAAAGATCCCTTCTTCCTTTTGTTTAACCTCCAGCCCTAAAAAGTATTGTAGTAAACCCAAGTCAGTCATCTCAAACTCTTGCATCATGGAGCTCTTGAATTCCTCAAGGAGCTGCTAAGATGAACTGAAGTAAATGATGTCGTCTACATATAGACACACCACAATGAAGCCTATATGATCAACTTTCTTCTTTATGTATGATGTTGGCTCATTCTCACTTCTTTCAAACCCATCTCTTGGAAAGAAGTCATCTATTTTGCTGTACCTGGCTCTTGGGGCTTGTTTCAACCAATACAAAGCTTTTTTTAACTTGTACACCGTGCTTTCTTCACCCTTTTTGACAAATCACAGTGGCTGTTTCACATATACTTCTTCCTTTAACTATCCATTTAGGAAACCTGATTTCCCATCAAACTGATACACCGGAAATTGGAGTTGTGCTGCAAGTGCAAGAATTACCCGAATTGCCTTAAATCTGGCCACAGGAGAGTAGGTTTCATCAAAGTCCACACCTTCCAATTGTACATAGCCCCTTGCCACGAGCCTTGCTTTGTGTTTCTGAATAGTACCATCTATGTTGAACTTTCAACTGAACACCCACTTGAGACCTATTATATTCTTCTCTGCTGGTGATTCTACCAGTTCCCATGTCTCATTTCTTATGATAGCTCTTATTTCTTCTTCTATTGCCAGTTGCCATTCTGCTTTACTGGTTGCTTCATTGAAACTTGTGGGTTCTGTAGACATGAGAGCAAACCCTCAGCTTCCTTGGTGGTGACTCACTTAATGAGTCAGATTTGGAGCTTGATTCCTGAATTGAAGGGGTATCTCTGCTGCATTCTCTCCCTGTACTTACACCTGCTCTTGTTCTTCTGAGCCTTCAAATGTGCGATATCTTTGAACATTCTCACCATGTGCTTCTGTTTTCCACTCCCAAATTCCTTCCTCATTAAACATCACATTCCTACTGATAATTATCTTATCAGTTAGAGGGTTGTACAGCCTGTAAGTCTTTGACTGGAGTGAATAGCCAATAAATATACACTTCACTAACTTTTCATCCAGTTTTGATCTTTGGTTGACTAAGGCATAGGCAATGCAACCAAACCTTCTTAGGTGCTCTACCTTAGGCCTCTTTCCTTTCAACGCTTCATAGGGAGTTTGATTCTGAACTGCCCTGGTTGGTGAGGTATTCAATAGATACACAGCAGTTGCAACAGGTTCTCCCCAAAGTTCATTTGGGAGCCCTTTTCCTTTGATCATACTCCTTGCCATTTTCTAACACCGTTCTGTTCTTCCTTTCCGGTACTCCATTTTGTTCTGGAGTATACGGAGCTGTAAGCTCTCTTTTGATCCCCTAAAACCCACAAAAATTGTTAAATTTTTGTGAAATGAACTCACCCCCTGTCAGTTCTTAATGCGCTAATTTTCTTCCCACTTTGATTTTCAACTAAGGCTTTGAACTTCTTGAAGTTCTCAAATGCCTCAGACTTTTCTTGCTGAAAGAACACCCAACTCATCCTATTTTAATCATCAGTGATGAGAAGAAAGTATCTACTACTTCCTAGAGACTCAGTTTTTATGGGTCCACATAAGTCTGCGTATAACAACTGCAGACACTCACCTGCTCTCCAAGCTTTCCCAGTTGGAAAGGATGCTCTTGAGTGTTTCCCATATATGCAACCCTCGTAGACCCCAAGTTCTCCCACTTTTGGAAGACCAACCACCATTCTCTTAGTACTCAATAGCCTAAGACCATGAACATTCAAGTGACCTTATCTTAGATGCCACAACTTAGCCTTATCATCTTCTTTCACAACTAAGGCTCTATTAGTATTTTTGACCAAGTCTAGCGAGAACATCATGTTCTTACTCATGGATGTTTTGGCTAATAACACATTTGATTTCTCATCTTTTATCATACATGAGTCATTATCAAATATCACAGATAAACCAGAACTCAATAATTGACCAACATTGAGCAAGTTATATGCAAGAAATGGTACATACTCTACATTGTGCAACAGCTTGCTGTTACCTTGTTCTGTCTTGACAGCTATTGTACCAGTGCCTTCAACCACAAATTGCTTATCGTTGCCAAGCCTCACCTTGCTCTTTTTTGTCTCATCCAACTCCTTAAACATGGATTTGGTGCTTTACACGTGGTTAGAGCAACCACTATCAATGTACCATGTTAGCCATTTGATCCTAGTTTTGGTCAGCCTGATCCTTTTCCTTTTTCCAGCATTGTGTTATTTTGTGACCAGGCTTTGTACAGTAATAGCACTTCACTAAACTGCTACTGCTGCCTTGTGATTGATTTTGTTCATCACCCCACTGATTTTTGCTACCTCTTCCACCATTACATTGATGCATGCCTCAACCACCTCTTCCTCTATGACCTCCCCTGCCTCGTCCTCTACCTTGATACTGACCAAACCTATCCTGTGCTGGTTCAGTTTTGACTTGGAAGGCTTTCTCCTCCTTCTTTTAAGAGGACCTATTTAGTCTATCTTCGTGGGCCTAAAGAGAACCCATCAACTCATCAAAGGTACATGTCGCCATATCCTTTGATTCTTCTATTGATGTAACAACATGGTCAGATTTAGGTGTCAGGCATTTCAGTACCTTTCCTACTACATGCTCGTTGTCCATATTCTCACCATAGGACTTCATTTGCTGCACTACATTTGAAACTCTGGATAGATAGTCTTGTACTGACTCCTTATCCTTCATGAGAGTGGTCTCAAACTCTCTTCTCAAGGATTGCAGAAGAACTTTAACCGCCTTCTTGTCTCCTAAGAACTCTTGCTCTAGAGTATCCCATGCTTGTTTTGATGTAGTAGCAGAAGCAATTTGAGGAAAAACCTCATCATCCAAAGCCTATTGGATCATAAACAAGGCCTTGGAGTCTTTCGTTTTCTTTTCCCTTAACTACTGATCCGCTTTAGTAGTAATGTTATCTTCAAACCCATCATCTACAAAGCTCCACAACTCTTGTGACTTAAACAATATCTGCATTTTCAGACTCCAAAAATGGTACTTAACACCATTAGAAATAGGCAATTGTAAGGCAGAGTTTGAACCATTGTTATGCATTGTGAACAACGTTTACCAACGTTCTTGGACCTTGAACCTGGTACTCTGATACCAATTGTTGTAAATATTTGTGAATTTGATACGGAAATGGAAAGGGAAAGATTGCTTGCATTCATCATATAGTGAAAGGGAAATACAATGTCTAATAGAATTCTACGTTATTAACTAGCTTCCACTCTTCCCACTACTTTAGTGGCTACAATGGTGGAGATTGACACAAACTCAATAACTGCAATGCAAAGAAATTGACTGAAGGAAAACATGCTCCTAACTTGTAGCTAAACTACTTGACTCTCCGATGTTTGGATAACTGACTTCAACACACAAAACTTCATAGGTTTGTTCATGAAAGGTCTTTTTGTTGCTCGTTGGGCATTTAACGTCGAGCTTGCCAAAGAAAGATTTTTTTAATCATCCATCAAAGAGATATAGAGCATACTCAAAAATCAAGATCATCCGGCCTCTTGTTCATTAACCTCATCTTAAAAAATCCTTTTATTTTAGAAGAGTCGGATATGTGCATGTTTAATATCCTAGCAGTTCTTGAAAGGTTAGGACCGGGGCAAGATCTTTATCTTTCTCGATTGTCATGACTTTGGGTTGATAGCAATCGTAAGACTCCTTAAAATCTTATATACCAACTCTTTTTTGTTCAAGCTTTTTTCACAAGTACCTTAACTCGTTATTAGTGAGAGTTGTGAACCTTGAAGACATGTTATGAATGGTTTCATGTTTATTCGTAGTGAATGATTTGTATTGTTGAATCAAAAAATAATTTTATGTTTCTTGACTATTGATCAATACATTCGTAAGCGAGCTCGAGGCTATCCGAAAATTTCCTTTGAGGTCACGTGCGCAAGTTTAGATCCAACTTTAATTTGTTCATGAGGACAATAACAACTTCAAGAAGAGTAATAATGTTGAATTTTTTTAGCCTTCTTGTAATTATCTTCACCATAATCTTTTTTATCCTTCACGCTTGTTACGTCGTTAAGAGTGTGATTGATATGAAAAGGACAGTTGATGATGACTTTCAAACACTCCCAATCTGTTCCTTTGATGAAGTACATCATCATATTCATCCATAGCCCATAATCTTCTTTGTTGAAGAATATACACTTTGTGTGCTTGTATCAAATTGTTCATGAAACAATAAGTAGAAAAGGGTAAGTTAGGATCACTCATGTTGTTAAGAAAACTAGAGATCGAGACTCCGATACCAATCGAAGAACCTAACTTCAGTCTACTTATACTCAAGAGGGGGGCTTGATTGAGTATACCCTAATTTTTTTTTCTAAAATTAATATAAGTAATTTAAACGTGAAGGATCGATCAAACAAGAAAGTAAATATCCATAATAGATTTTTGAAATGTACTGTCTTAGTCCCACACTCCAAAACCTACGTCCATTATTATTCTTTCTTATTAATATTTTACGAGTAGGTCTCCTAAGAGACGGTTTCTCATTAACTTTACTGAGAGACTAAATACAAATGGAAGTAATAGTGGTACCAAACCTACTAGAAGTAGGTACAATTAACATAAAAGATTATACAAATATAAAGAGGGTACGCTTGTTATAAAAACAGGTACAAAACAAAGTTGTCATTTAAGGGTACGAATATGACATAGAGTGGTACTGAAGAGTGGTCTCTCAATAAGTTACTGAGAGACCGTCTCTCCCAAGAATTTGTGTTTACTCTAATCGTTCAAATTGAATAAGAAATATTATTCAATACTTATTCTAGATCAATTAATACTAATAGATCTAGACACGCATCTCCTAAGTAGTGTCTTCCACTACAAGAAAAAGGTGATTTTGGGTCCCGATTTTGGACTGAAAAACTGAATCCCAAATCTCAGTTTTGGGACCGATTTTGGGACTTTTGGACTGCTTGAGCGGTTGTAGAATCTGGTAACAAACTCAAATTTGGAACCGAAATGCAAAGCGGTCCTAACTTTTTGATCGCCACAAGAGGTCTCAAAAGCTATTTTTAGTCTCAAATTTGGGACCGATTATTGTGTTAAGCGGTCTCAAATTTGGGACCGAAGTCGGTCCCAAATTTGCCTCTGCGGTCTCAAATTGGCACCGAAGTCGGTCCCAAAAATGCCTCGGCAGTCTCAAATTTGGGACCGAAGTCGGTCTTCGGTCCCAAAACTACGTAGGCGGTCCCAAATTTGGGACCAAAATCGGTCCCAAAATTTCCTAGGCGGCCTCAAAAATTCAAGAATTAATTATATATTAATTATATTATCGGGCTCCCCACCTATTAAATGTTAACCTGCATATAAACCAAATAACATGTCACCAACCAATAATCGGGATGACACCAATCACAAACTCCAAATGCTAATCGAAAAGTCTCAATTTGTAACAACTAATAAAACCAATATTCATACAATCCAAACACTTAGAAAATGTCACTATAAACTAGTAAGAATAAACTTCAACACTTGACTAGAGTCTCTTCACACTAAAACCACTTAAACCACCACCGGTACCACCAAATGGATCTTCATCGGATCGAGAATTAGAAGTGAAGTTGTTGTGACAATTAAATTGTTGTTGTATCTTAATTAGAAATCAGACCTCTATGTGTTGTTCAATTTCCTTCATCATTTGCTCCTTTTGTGGGGTCAATCTTGCTTCTATTTGTTCCATGAGTAATCGTTCATCTTCTCGTGCTTTCTTCTCCTCTTCACGTGCCTTCTCCAATTATTGAAGTCTTTCTTCAAGTTGAATCATAACCCCGGGACAATAAGAAGTAGCCATAGAATTTGAAGATTTACTTTTGAAATTCTTCTAAAAAAACAACTCGTCGGCATTACCAATTCCATACACCTTTCCTTTTTTTTTGTCCGCCAACAACATCGAAAAAGACTTCACTTTCTCCAACATTCTCCCTCGACTCTTTCAATTTGTACTGAATAAAGTTACCCCTTGTAGCCTGGGATAAAGTTACCCTAACCAAAGCTGAAGGTGGCTTGGGGATAAAGAATGTTGATCTCTGGAATGAAGCCGCCATTATGAGACTGACTGATTGGGTCTATAGTCAGCCAGATAAACTCTGGATTAGATGGGTGAATCAAGTATACTTAAAAGGGCAGACTTGGGACACCTACTCCCCTAAGGCAGGAGATAACTGGGATTGGAAAAACATTTGCAAAGTCAAAGAAAAGATTAAGGGAGGGTACATCAATGATGTTTGGTCAGGATCACATGCTCACTACACTATTAAAGAGGGGTATGAATGGCTGAGACAAAAAAAGCAGCCCAAAGCCTTAGCCTTCCATTGTATGGAACAGCTGGAACATCCCTAAGCATTCTATCATTGCTTGGCTAGCATTGATGAATGGAATGAACACTAAGGATAGATTGGCAAACATTGGATGCAGCATTGATGATCTCTGTTGCATATGCAGTTCCCACATTGAAACAGTTACCCTTTTGTTCTTTGAATGTGAATATAGAAGGAATCTCATCCATTGCATTGAAAATTGGTATGGACCTGTACTCCTGTTATGGACATAGGAACTTTAACTGTCCAAAGTCAGTCTACCAAATGAAGTATGGATGCTATGATTCTGGTAGCATGCTATTACTATGTATAGGGACAAAGGAACAAAACCAGAATGGAGGAGACACTGATCAGACCTGAGAAGATTTCAGACCAAATCAAAGTTATTGTGAAGGCTAGCTATCAGGCCTAGAGACCTGATTAGTCTTTTAACTGGACTTAGATGCAAACAGTAGCTTTGTCTTGTAGTTGTGTTGATGCATTTGTTTAGTTGCTGAAACTGCCTCAAAAATTTTTAGGCTACTTCTGTAATTGATTACTCCCTCCGTTCCAATGAATGGTTTGCCTTTCCGTTTGGCACCAAGGGGAAGAGATCCAATGAGAAAGTGACATGTGTAGCCAAAGGTCAAATTAGATATAAAAAAACATTCCTAAAATAGAAAGATAAACAATTCATTGAGACGCCCCAACAATTCATTGAGACGGAGGGAGTAGTTCTTTTGATATATACATAATTACATTTCACCAAAAAAAAAAGATTTACGCAAACACAATTTTCCAAAAAACACATTTAAAAGTGCAGCTATGTCACGACTAACTCAGAATGTATAAACAAAAACCAAGACGGTATAAACGACACTTGACGTCTTAACACATCTACCCAACCTATGCACAATGATACATTTCATGAGACTATGTGTTACCTTCTTATATTACTCTCAACTAAGATTTAACTCAAAAAATCCAAAGTTTACACGCATTTAACTTTCTTCAACCCCTCACATGTTTGACCTACTACTACTTGTTGATTTATCTTTACTCTAATCTCCTTTAAAAGAACCATCTTTTTCATTATCGGTCTCTTGTTATTAGCTTATTGCTTCTTTTATCATCGTCAAATGTAGCAGCTGCAACATCATCACCATTTTCATGTGCATTTACTATTCCTTTGTATGAAGAGGAGAGTGATGGAGAAGTGAAAACCCCATTATTATGTCCTTGTTGCTGATGATTAAATTTGTTGACTCTGTCATAATTTAGCAAATTGAAACTTTGCGAGTGATTAAACCCCATTATTATGTTCAAAGTTTGGAGCTTTAAGGTGATAATAACTAGCAACAAAAACAATTAAAAGATGAATTTATTGACTTAAATCCAGTTTTTACTCCTAAAGATTAAACTTTTAACAAATTTTAATTACTGAATGCTAAGTCAACTTAAATCCATGATTACAGAATGTTAAACATTGTTATCAATTTCAATGGTTAAAAATTGGATTCAACCAAATTTAAACTTTTGCTTAACTAATGATTACTGAATGTTAACAAATTAACAAAGCTATAAGGGTAATAGAGATCGTCTAATTACCGAATTCAAACATCGATGTTATAAAGAACAATTCATAATTGAAGAAGAAAAGGAAAGAAAAAAACAATTCGGCCGGCTATTATTTCAAGCTCGATGAAATAGAGATAGTCCGATTTTGGAAAGGCTAGTTGTTGATGGTTGATGAAAATGGCGAAGGTTGGTGATGTCGATGAAACGAGAGATTTCTGGTCAGTAAGACCATTGGCGGCCATGGATAGGGAAGAAGGAAGATGAAGGGAAGGTCTATGTTGTTTTTTTAACCAATGCTTTTTGATTAAAGTAATAGAATAAGTATTAACCGGCAGTAGATATGTCAAAAGGTGACCTGACCCAAACCGCTTGAAAAAAAAAATCCGAAAAAATTCGCCCGAAAGTGATCCGACCCGATAATAACCCGAATATATTGGGTCAAAATCCACCCAAAAATAGATAAATTAAAAAAAATCACTAGTACACAAATGGGCTATTGCAACACCTTAAAAGTGTTGCCTAATGGCTTACAAGTGTTGCTAAAGGCTTTTGCAACATTTTTGGGTGTGTTGCTTAAAGTTGTGTTGCAATAGCTTAATGCAACACTTTATGCAACACTTTCTTATCAAATGCAACACTTTCTTTAAAATGTAGCATCTATTTATAATATGCAACACTTTTTTTGCAACACACGTGATCGTCTAATGCAACACTTTAACAAAAAGATGCAACACTTTTTAAGGGACAAAAGCAACACTCCGTCTTTTTTTGCAACACTTGTAATTGGCTAAAGCAACATGTTGTAGAAGAAAATGCAACACTTTTAATCAGTGTTTGCAACACCTTTTTTTTTTACTGAATGTAACAATCCACAAAATTTGATTAAATTATATCTAAATCAAAAGAAATTTGATTTTTATTGTCGTATGTAACTAAAAATTATACATAATAGTTCAAATAAATATTGCCTTGCATAATACATGTCCGAAAATATTATTAAGCAAAATAAAAAAGCTACAATTCAAATAAATAATGTCTTAATAAACTCTATTCATCAAGTAAATAACGTCTAGCAATGTCAGTAGGTAACTTTTCTAGAAGTTTTTACAGAATTTGTTGAGTTATATTTGCCTTCTCATTCTCAAGTTCCCTTTGCTTATTTTTCAATTCTTCCGTCTTCTTTAGATGCTCCTCCTCCAACTCCTTATGTTTATCTTGTATCTTGATAATTTCACTCATCACATTTTTTCATACATCCTCCAACAAATTTGATTTAATCGACTCTAATACTTCACCTGGAACCACGTAAGATGACACACCATTTCCAGCTCTTCACTTCTTATTAGAGACACCCCTACCATATAATTGACATCGTCCATTGTACTCGACGAGAACATAAACGCTAATCCAGAAAGCCTGCAATTTTTTCAGAATCAGCATATACGCTCCACATATATGTACTAGAGTACAATACAAACAAAAATGACAAGGAATTCAAGCATCATTGTACTTACACTGAGATATAGAAAGTCGGATTCAACATTGACATCGACATCAACACCACCAACGCGAAAACACGCCGATTTGCACAAGAAACCAAACACATCAATATCCTAACAATTAGGGTAATAACTCAAATAATTACAGCATCAACTTTAAATTACAAAACCAAAAGAAAAAAAAATGAAGCGTGATCGTCTCGATAATAGTGGTTGAACTAAGGGAGCTTAGCAACTAGCAATGGCGGTTGCCCCCGAACAATAAAAAGCTACTCCTCTGTCAATTTTTTTTTTCACTCCTCGACAAAAAATCTCGATTCCGCCATTGTTTTAGAAGGAACGTGCGAAATTGAGGCTCTAATTAGGGTATTACAGGATAGATCAGCAAAAAAAATCTTCATAAAACCCTAAATTAAATCCCCAAATTGCCGAAAAAATTGGGGAAGAAATCCCCTAACGAGTTAGCTTTCCATGAGGCGGCCACACTATCAAATCGCCCATTTGTGCAATTCGACTGCCTATAAGTAGACCTTGAGCATATTAACCAAAAATCATCACAAATTTGAGACAAAGTATGATGAGAAAACTTCAAAAAATGAAGAAAATAAAGCAAATGAGGCAGCAAGATATAACCACAATAAAAAGCTGAAGTCACTCCAAAGATCTAAATTTCAAGTTTCTTTTCCAGATTTTTATCATCAAATTATCCTGCTTTGTAAGGTCTATCTAAACAGCCTTTCTTAAATTTATCATGAATTGTCATACTTTGTACAAGGAATGCAATGGATTTCCTCTACTGTCAGTCACAGCATGTAGTGTTGCATTCTCCAATTCAGTTGCAGTAGTATCAGTATTTGCATGGGTATCACGTGTGGGAAATGACTATTTTGGGCAAAAAATGTTGAATTTTTTGGTCTAGATTGATGGATCGATGTGTCCAAGTGAAGGGTCCGAGTCACATAGGAGGAGGCCATGGCACAAGATAAATCACCTCAAAAATCGATTAATACCATACATTTACTAATTATTGATGGGCATAACCTAAGAAGACCGTAAACTGAAGCATGTTAGTATATTTACCGAAAGTATATATCAAAACATAGATACAAATTACAGTGATGACATAGATACAAATTGAATCAAAACCCACAAAATCAAGGGTCAAACAACACAAAAATATGACAAGATTAGATGGTCAAAAGACAGACTCGTTTAGAAATGTCTAACATAGCTAATTTTTATGAAAATTCCGCATGTTTTGGTTTTGAATGAAGAGTTCGACTGTTAAGTGTCAGACACAGATATGCAAGGTAAATAGAAGAGTCGGACTCGTTTAAAAATGTCTGACACGACTAAATTTATGAAAATCCTACATATTTGGCTTTAAAACGACGAATTCGAGGGTCAAGTATCGAACACATGTATGTGACATAAACAGAAGAGTCAGAGTAACATGGAATACCACTCAAGTCAAGGTCTAGTGGTCAATCTATCTGTATTCTGTATGTACATCATGTCACATGGTAATATATGAACAAAATTGAACACCCGCATTTTCAACATTAATGGCAACTCCTAAATGTTTAAGTACATGTTCCATTATTTTCCATTCTAAAACTCTTTACAGCAAGCAAGATAATGCGTTCTAGTAGTTATTTAGCAGGTCGTTCACCATTCCAATTTTGTAGTACCAAAAAGACGTAAGTTGAAAATACATTCCTAAGCTAACCCTTCTAAGATACATTATATTTAATATGGAGTACTCCGTATTTAATAAAGGAGTATAAGAGTACGTAACTTTGAATATGGTGGGTTTAAAATCATGTGCATTTTCAATCAACAAAATCAATTATTAGAAGATTTGATTTGAACAGAATGGAAATGTCGATATGCGAGACAAGACATTATATATCAATCATGAGCATGATCAATTGATAATCATATAATCTGGAGTAATACGTATGAGATCAGGCTTATATATAATGTAGCACACTATACTATTATTGTATATGCATCCATACTGATTATGGGCAAAATAGCATAACAAACTACGTCCATCCCTAAATCAATGTCTGTCCCTATGAAGTATGAAGGACACTATATATGTGAACCAATGTAAGAATAAAGGAATTTGACTATTGGAATGATGAAATGCTGCCAATTTCAATCAATCTAAGGATCATAAAATCAAGCCTAATGAGCCACAACTCATAGCAAGTAGCAAAAATAACACAATCCCTAATTTGATTATCGTCGCAATTCAGAAGTCAATTAGCAATAAAATGATGACTATCGTCACAATTCAGAAGTCAATTAGCAATAACACGGTTCCTAATTAGACTATCGTCACAATTCAGAAGTCAATTACCAAACAATGCATCAAAAAAATAGAAAAATTGATTAAAAGTTCAGCTAACCAGACCTAACCTGAAACAAAATGCAATCAATCGATCGATTCTCAAGCTTGAGCACCACTCAATTCCTTGAGCTGAACATGAGTAGGATGAGCATCGGCACCAACATTAGGAACGCCTCATAAGATCCGAACCGCCTCGTAGAAACCCCAGTCACCTTAGAAACAACCGCATAAACCGCGAACATAACGACGAACATAAGATCAAGAATCGCAACGGCACGAACCTTAGAATCCTCAAGATCATATACGGAGTACTTGAAAAAATGGTTTCTTTGTATTAGATTGGATTTGGTTAAGAATCTTTTATTGAAAAAATGGCGTCTTTGTATTATATTGAATTTGGTTAGAAATTAATTTTTTTGAAAAATGGTGTCTTTGTTAGGAGATAAGAGATCACTTATTTGGAATAATTGATCTCTTTAATCAAAGAGACTATTGATTATACTTAAACACAAATTCTTGTATGAGACGGTCTCACGATAAATTTTTTGTGAGACCTCTCACATACAAGGAAGTTACATTTAATATTATTTTATTCTCTATCAGTATGTCTCACTATAAGTTACCGTAAGACGGTCTCACAAGAGAATAACTGTTACTTAAATGATTACTTACTAATGATATCTTTTAAGTTTATTCTAGTAGTGTCGGCACGGAATTAAAGTACATAGTGATTCAAAATGCACACCACAAATCAAACCGGTTATATAAAAATCAAACTCGGCGTAGGGTTGATAGATGCCTTGGTGAGGGTTTAATATGATGATTAATTAGTTAGACGAGAGAGCAGGAAACTAAAATATGCATCCCGTCTACTTCTCTTTAAAAATCAAATAAAATGTTATGAACCTTATCTTATTAGTTTATTTATTCATCAATTCTTAGGCAAATTTTGATAAGTGTTGCAAATAGTGTTGCAATTTGATAATCTAATGCAAGATTTTTTATTAAATGTTGCATCGGTTTAGTATAAGCAACATTCTCATTAAAAGTGTTGCAAATTACTTATTTCTGCAACACAAAGTAAAAGTGCTGCACGTAAAGTGTTGCAATAGCCTATTTATGTAGTAGTGAATATTGTTATTATAAACTAAAGTTTCTCAAAAATACTAAAATAAATAAATTATTTTCTATATATATATATATATATATATATATATATATATATATATATATATATATATATATATATATATATATATATAATCAATATTTTTATCACATGATTATTATAATGAGATAAAAAAAAAGTAAATAAATCGAATCAAAGTTCATTGTATATATTCGTACTTCCTACCGAAATAAAATATCAATGTATATTAAATAAAACATGTTTATTCTCACTAATATCATATATTAAATGAGATGATCAAAAAAATTAAGAATAAAATTGTATTTATGATAAAAAAAATAAAGAAAATTAATGTTTTCAAAGTGCGTTAATAACCCGTATTTGACCCGAAACTGGACCCGGAACCCTTATAAACCCGACCCGTATAAAACCCGTATTTTTCAAACCCGAAACACCCGATCCGTACTTTACCCAAACATGAAATGATCGAATCCAAAACCCGACCGCCCGACCCGTTCGACAGGTCTAACCGGTAGTGTAGGTAGGCAGTTGATTAGAGCAAAAGAGGAACAATTGAGGTAAAGTTTGGATTTTTTTTTTTTTGTTAAACGTTAGTTGAGAGTAATATAAGAAGGTCACTCATAGTTGTTAAATTTTCCTATAAACTGAGTATGATTAGAAAGATTTTCGCTTAATTATACTAATTCCTTGTGTTTTACTTAACGTTCCATTTTAACTTTCTAAGTGTTAGTATTAAATTTGACATCTCTGCATGTCTTCTTTATGCTTCGATAACCTTAACCCACCTTAAATTTCAACTTCTCCATTTGTTTCCATGATCATCAAACCATATCTTAATAGAATATAGGTAAGGGAGGATACCGTAGTACGGTATCCGAGTATGTTTAGGAAATACGCAATAGGACAATATTGCGTGAAGGATTAGGAAACACACAATAAGGAAAATATTGTGTGATGGTTTAGGAAACAGAAATATTGTATCTAACTTAAACTAGGAAACTAAATCATATCTTTCCTGTTTCCTAAACCATCACACAATATTTTCCTTATTGTGTGTTTCCTAATCCTTCACGCAATATTGTCCTATTGCGTGTTTCCTAAACATACTCGGATACCGTACTACGGTATCCTCCCTTACCTATACTCTATTATATCTACAAGATTAAGCTTGAAGAAAGGGGAAGCTTAAGTGGTAAGAGATTGGAAATTCGATTTTCAACTTATTTTGTTGAAACCTAAACTTGGTTTAGGTACTTTCATATTTGATGGTAATTGGCGAGTGGTGCAGTTTCAAGTTAACTAAATGTACTTGGATGTTGGGTGGTGGCGAGTGCTTCTATACCCTCAGTGGGTGATAGGGTGGGTATGTGTGCTACTTTTTTGTGTTAGATGCGGGTGCACAACATCTAACTCCCTCTTTCGTCCTATCCTAATGACATCTCTAACTATGCTTAATTAAATTAAAAAGACTAAAATTAAAATACTATAGTTTAAATATGGATTTTCAAATTGCTAATAGTAATAACGTCCGTACATAACCAAAAATAATTTTGGATCCACATGCATGAGTTTTTAGAAGGTGGTAACTTGGATTATTAAAAAAAATTATTAGAATATAACCGTCTACTTATAAAAAGAGTAGGGTTACAAAAATTATCGAGATTCACGAATTATTGGTATAAGATTAACAAAATTGAAGGCACTCATGGTTACATCTTTAGTATGAAAATATTACACATAATTGCTAAATTAAATTTGAATTATTAATGTAACCAGTGCATTTCTATGAGCTTAAACCTAGTACAAATATAATATTCAAAATACTTCATGTAACGCAAAGTGTTCTGATTATCATGGTTAAACAACTTGCAGGCTGTAGTGAAATTTAGTGCATCATGGTGCAAGCCATCTAAAGAAATTGTAGCACCTTATCGCGAGCTTGCTGACAAGTATTCTTCCTTGGTTTTTCTTGCCGTCGACGTTGACGAAATGGCGGTACACACATATTCCACTCAACTCGATCTTACATTATTAGTATCTTTATACTATATGCAAACTAAAATGATCTTGGTAAGTACAAAAATTCAAAGTTATAATTTTGGCACTAATAAAACATCGTCTATCTAAAAAAAAAGTATTACATAGAAAACGTTGACAACAACTAATGCAACTTGTTTTTTTTTCCTGCAAAATCTTCTATACTCTATCACTTAGGCTTTATATTTTCTACGGAGTAATATTTATTTATTTCTATATAACATGGTCAATTGTTTCTTTATAGAGTGTTAAGTTAGCGTTGTTTCGAGTTGTGTAGTGAGTCTATCCTTTATAACTGAGTGAAATGTTGTACGGAGTATTAATTAACATGTTTGATTTTAGTTTTTTTTTTTTTTTTTTGGCTCGGTTGTGAATCATAAGAGGTGATTAATTGTATTGTTAAATTTAGTGTAATTAATAGAAGCAAGATGTGTTTAGAAGGGGGGTCGATGAGGAGAACTTTTGCCTCTATCGTGACTAGGAAAATCCTAACTCATGCGACAATACTTATATTACCTGTCAAAGAGACGACTAACTAGACTAGGATAAGAAAGAATAAGTAAAAAAAAGCTAGAAACTAGAAAATAACTAAAACTAAGAGGAATCACAAAAGAGACTAGGAATTATGGAAACTAAGACTAATAAACACATGGGGGTCATTAGATTGAACTATGATTAGAATATAAATCTAGAATTTTCAACTTTTTTTTTGAGCGAATAGATCTTTTAATAATAAAAAATCATACGACATCTACAACTTATATCGAAATTGAAGGATATGATACTATAAAATAAATTTGAGTGAAATAAATTCTCATTAAAACAAAAATCTTTCACTAAAATTCTGATCTCCGCTTCTCCACATTCTCTTTCAACATATCGTCGTTTAATGATACAACTTTTTACAAGAGGGTCCTCGGATCTTCCAAAGTTTTGAAGAGAATCAATTTCATCTGACCTCATAGATTGTAGCCGACAGTCTGAGATAAATTGAGATACCATATAATGAACAATTGTGGTACTAATCTTCCACATCCTCTCAGTTGTCATAGATTCCAACATCTCTCCTAAAAGAGGGGAAACCTATCAATTGATGGGGGGTGAAACTCTCCAAAAGAGATGACAATTATTATTTATTATATGTAGAAAACTAATACTAATACTATTATAATTAACTAAAATTGGGGGTCTTGCCACCAATTAATGATGATAGCCCCAAAGTTTTTTTGATGGAGGCTAGGGTATTTTTGAGAAGGAAGAAGGATTTGTTATTTTTTGTTTCGTTCCATCTATGTAAGATAAAGTTAATTAGATATAAGTTTTATGTAGGGTTTTCAACTAACAATAAATAAGAAATGAGATTCTTTATGATAGGTAAAGATCTTGGTGTAATCAAATCCACAATTGCATAGATCAAAACAAAGCATGACATAGCTCAAATATCATAAATCTTTCCAAATACCCACAACAATTATGCTCAATAATATTCCCATACAAGTATTCATGCATCCATACATGCCAAATAAGCCTCTAACATGCATGCATATTGAAATAAGGGTAAATTAGAGGTGTAATAAGTTGAACAATAAGCATCGAACAACAATCCCAACTAGCAGTTAGTGCCTTCTATCACCGATACATGTTGCTTGTGGGAGATGGCTTCTGAAAATTCGGATCAATTGTTTTACACTTGTGCTTATAACAGTCAGGTGACGTTGTTGCTTTAGAATTGGCTGGATGTGCCACTGCCAACGTTGCTGCAGCTTATGCAGAAGGAAGTAACCTGGCGGTCTGTTCTGCTGCAGTTTATGCGATATGGTGGTAAAGGAATTAGGAAAAGATGAACGACAAAATTCTCAGACCTGCTCTTATATTTCAGCGAGTAAAATATGATATTTGTATTAGATTAAATGCTTGGACGAAAGACCAATTGAATCAATAAGATAGGGCTTGGCTTATGAATCTCTTATAGGCCTTGTTTCATTTTGTTTGAAATTATTTGCTTATACTTTCAATACAACTTACATTTTACCAAAAAAAAAAAAAGAACAATCACAACTAGATAATTCTCAATCCTAGACACATGTAGCAAATACCAAATCAACAAGAGTGCTAAGATATTGCTACAAGGTACTGCTAGATCAATCAACTGATTTCATCAAACAGTAAGCAAGTATTAAATAAAAGAAAGACTAAGCTCAATCCTAATCAACACAAATATTCAATATTAAGCATGAAAAACAATCAAATATCTAAAGATTGAGAATTGATAAGAAATGAGTCTTACATTGTGTAGAACTTTAACACGTAAAAGAGTCACTACAACAAATTGACACTTGCGGCACGAATTGTGCCACGGGAATTTGCTATTTGTGGCAAAATTTTACCTCGCCACGGGAAAAATTTGATTCACTACTTGGGAAAAAAAAATATGCCACGCGAACATTTTTTCTCGTGGCAAAAATTCACTTGCGCCACGAATTTTATTAAAGTCGTGGCCAATAATTACTCTTGCCACGAAAGATGCCCCACACGTGGCAAAAATATATTTAGCCACAAATTTGTTTAGTGGCAAATATTAATTAGCCACGACATAATTAACTTCCGTTGCGAAATTATTTTTTAGCCACAGATTTAATAAATGCATGTGGCTAATGGTTCTCCAAACATTAATCAAATTACTTTCAAGTTAAGCCGAGTGTCAAATATTGATCTTAAAACATTCATTAAAATGCAAAGTTAAAGATAATATGGAAAAAAAAATATTAAATTTGAAAATATTTTGATATAAAAAAAATTGGTAGTATTTTATTTAGTTTTAAGATAAAAAATTAATTTTTTTTAAAAATTAAATACAAGAAAATTTTGTTTGTCTAATTTGTGATTTTTTACTAATCATCATTTTTGAAGTAATTGATTTCTCTTAATTTGACAATATGTTTTATTAAAATTCTATAATCTTAAGTATGACTTTTGAAAGACAGCTAACATTTACATAGTGTAATATATGCTAGCTAAAATACGGCGTACATAGCATATCAAGTAAAATAAGTATGTGATTGATCATCCATCATTGAGATGTCTAATACTCCCTTCGTATCTATATGTTCGTCCACTTTGTTTAATATATGAGTGGAGTATTATATTCAAAGTGGACGAACATATAGATACGGAGGGAGTATTATTTAAGACTCTTTCACTTTTACCGCCTAATTACTTAATTTTTTTCACATGTAATACAATTCTTTGTAAGACAAAAAAACTTAAAAAAGAAAGTGACTGAGCATTATTTTTTTTCAAATTATTGATTTTCTTATAATATTTTCAGTGTGAAAAAAAACCGCTTTATTAAACTCGTATTTAAAAATGCTAATCGGTCTGTATTTTTTTATGGAATTAACTTTGACTGCAAAACAATAATTATTTTCGTACATAAATTGTCTTTCAAGCAGTTTGGTATGGAAGAAAGATTAATGTATTAGAAAGTCGTGCCTAAGTTCATTAACCAGTCAAAATAACTTTTCAAAAAAAGAGAGGTATAACTGAGAAAATCAAATAATTAACAAATACAAGTGAGAAAATATAATAATTAAGGACTAATAGTGAGAAAATTCAAAATTAATTTATCGTCAACGGTTTAATTCAATAACTGTTAAGTAATATTATTTGGAAGATATTTTAAAAAATGAATTTAAAATAAAATTTACTTAATGAAAATTAAATTCGGGTAGAACTTGAAGTAGGCAAGAGGAAACTCAATGAGGATAAAAAACTGATGAAATAAAATAACGACCGATAACGAAAAGAAAAAACATATCGAACGAACTAGCAATAAAAGAACGTGGAAATTTAAATACAAACTAAATAAAAATATCTATAAATTAATGAAATCATGAGTCCGAAAATCAACTTCGAAACTCTTTTATTTTCCGGAATAATAATTTTTTCATCATAATATGTAAATCATTGGGGAAAAAAATTAATTACTCAAAAGTAAATGTAGTTTGTGAAAAAAACATCACTTTAAAAGAATTCAAAACAATGATTATGTCAATAAAGTTTAATTTCGTTTCTGGTAGCTGACCATAAGAATTCCATAGTTAAGCGTGCTTGAGTGAGAGTAGTGTTAAGATGGGTGACCTCCTGGGAAGGCTCTTCGATGCGTATGGTGAAATTAAATAATGTTGGAATGACTCGGCTATAAAGCTAGTAACCGTTCCAGATGTGACTACTATAGGGGTAGAGAATTCTTACGATTATTAAATTATTTAATTTATTATATATTTTGTCACCGAAATAAATGCTTCGCCACAAACATAATTAGCCACGAGATAATCCGTGGCAAAAAGTTAACTCTTGCCACAGGAGACTCCGTGGCAATAAAATCAATATTTGCCACGCTTTTTTTTTTCCCGTGGTTATTTGTTTGCCACGGCCACTTGCGCCACGGATGGTCTTTCCGTGGCAAAGTACTTTAGCCACGAAAATTTACCAGTTTTGCCACAAATTTAGCCGTGGCTCAAGTGCTCATTTGTAGTAGTGAGTATATCACACTAATATATAAACGGGGAGATTAGCTCCTCATAATAGATTCTTACACAATAATTGATCGAAAACTCAAAAAGTTAAAAACTTGAAGAATAATCACAAAAACGATCCCTACAAATTACGAAAATCAGCTATTTATACTCTAGCACAAAACCCTATGCCGAGTTAATGGGCCCAACTGAAACAGCTTGCTGAAGCGCATAAAAAAAGCCGATTAAGTGGAATTGCGCAGAAAGGGACTAGCAAAATGAGCTATCTGCGCTGAGGCCCACGCAGACTACGCCAATGCATTCCCAGTTTGCGCACACTACAAAAAAGTAGGTTAAATTGCGGCGAATAAATCCGACGCAAATGGTAGTTTGCATCGGACAAACCGACGCAGGTAGTCCGCCGCAAATTTTCGTCGCAAGGGGTTCAGTGTACCTCGGACATTTCGACACAAAAATATTTGCGTCGGAGATGCGACGGATCCGACGCAGAGTTGAGAGGTCAAAGGCTTAGTCAAACACATTGTGCGTCGAACTCGCCATCGCAAGTCCGACACAAACATGAATTAATGCATCGGATTAACCGTTGCAGCGTACTCTTTATGCATCGGACATTGTCTGTACTGCGGCGGACAGTCCGACGCAAATACACAGTGATATGCTTGGATTGCGTCGGATATTCCGACGCAATTGAGTCTGCATTTTCCAACTACATTCTGTTTTTCTACTTCCCCAATTTTACTTAAGCGAAAAAAAACAAAACCACAAATCATTCCCTACACAACAGAAACCAACATCAATACAAAAGCACATCCCGTACAAGGCAACGTACAACATACTTCGCATCCCAATTCGACATCCCGTAGAAGACAAACAATGTTCTTTTCAAAGAAAATGAACTTATATTACAAGAAGAGAGTAATTTGTTTTAGAAATCAGTTTAGTACTTCGGTAGAGACTTAAGATTATACATAACAACATAAAAGTACATAAAAGTTGTCTACCTAAGACAGTGGCTCAATACGTCTAGAGGTGGACCCAGGGTCGTCATCACCGTTGTCGTCCCGCCGCTGTGAATTCGGCCCCATATTGCAGCCTTCATCTGACATGGTCAGCCTCTCCTGCAGCAGCTCTTTCGTCTTCTGGTGATCCTCCAATCTCTTCTCCGCCAGCTGTTGACATTCTGCTAATGTCTCTAGTTTCTTGGTCAGCCGGTCGGTCTTCACACGTTGCTGTGTGGCGAGGGTAGACATGTAAGGGTCCTCGACGGCAGCGCTGCTCTTGTCAGTGCAGGGGCGGAATAGCTCCCTAACTAGGTTTTCTATTCCATAAACGCGTTTCTTGGCGTCGTACCCGCCCGTGGCCTCGTGGTACAACTTATTCTCACCAAGTTCCTCCTGATTTGACGCCAATGCCGCCTCCTTTGCTTGGTCATATTTCACCTAAAATAAGAAAATATATTATTAGAAAAAAACAAAGTTCCAAAATGCACTCTGCTCTCCATTTTGCAGTTCTATTTCCTTTAACTCTTCTACCGAGTTTTCATTATCTTGATTTCTTTATTCTGCGTCATGGTGAGTGGCCTCGCTATTCGGATGGGATGACCTTCGGGATGCAACTGGCCCACTAGTGTCTAGTTAGGTGATCGACTCTTCCTTAAAGCTTCCCTTCTTTGGCTAAATTAAAGGCTCACTTGATCAATATTGACTTGAACTTTAAACAATGCATCCTACAGCCGAAAATGAAGACAAAAATACCAAACGGTAATCAACTAATGCAAAATGGTAATAATGCACACTTAGCAGTAAACATGACCCGTTTAGAACCAAAAAGAGCCAAAAAAGGTATAACTCATGCTTATCATAGATACTATTAACGCAACTTTATTAATAAGATATTGGTTGCATAAAAGAACTAATACTAAATATATATAAAAAAATAAAAAAGTTATTGAATATGAAATGTACTACTATGCAACATTGGAAACCAAACAAATAAATATACTCAACAAAGAAAAACATTTAGAATAACAAATACATAAAATTTGTTTTGATTTATATCACGAAAAATAACCAAAAAATAAATTAATCTAGTAGACGTGTATCACACGAGCAACTATCCTAGATATAGCTTATTTGATGGGCTAAAAAGGACTAAAATTAATATCTATTATTTGCATACAACGATTTCTTATCTAGATTATCGCCTATCAGATTCCAATAATATTATAGATTTTTTATAATTATTTTAATGAATATATTTCCATTATGTTAATAAGAAAGAATCCATAAAAGACTAGTTAGTGGTCTGCCAATATTATATTATGATATTATAGACCTTGTGGAATCCCTCTTCTACTAAAATAATAGGAGAAGCTACAAATACGTCTACGTGTCAACACCAGAGTAAAAATTTTCCTGCCCAATACCTTTTCCCAAATATATATGGTAAGTATATTAAATAATACCATAATTAATTTGTATAAAATAATAGTATTACCATATATATACTATTGTACAAATTATATATACACCCATATTTATATATACCCATATACTCCACCAAATTACCATAAGTATGTAATATTATATTGTACAAATTACTATTACCATACATACAAACGTACAAATTACATTAACTTTGACACAAAAAAAATTGATTTTCCGAGTTGAAATTTTATTTTCAAAATGAGTTTTTTAATTTAATTTTGAAACAATATACAAAATACAAAGTACTTCCTCTATTTTCTTGAATTAGCCACATGGACCCATTTTTTCTCTCACAAAAAAGAGAATGAGACTAATTCAAGAAAATAGAGAGAATATATCATTAAACTTCTTATATATGAAAAGGTTTTACAAACTATACATGAAGATACACAGTCTCACACAAAAAATACACATGAGATAGTACATTTTGTAAAATGATCTTTCATTTACGTGATATTGAATGGTGTTTCACGACATGTATGTGAACTACTAAAAAATCATTATTATACATTCTTTAATAAATATTTAATACATTTTACGGTATATTGAAGATAAAGGTGAGTATGTCGAGTTACGAGCTGACATATACGAAGTATATACATTATCGACATTATACTCACTAAAATATCATTTAATGACATTTCAAGCCTTCAATTATCTTGATTAATTTTACAATTTTAAAAGTATTTTTTATATCTGAAGTATACGGTTGTCAGTTAATAGATGCATTTTAAGATATTGGATTCTTAATTTTAAATCTAAAGAGAAATATAATATAAAATAATTGATTTTTATTAATACCGTGCATAATTGCACGGGGTCTATACTAGTGTGTGTACACCATATATATCAAGGTTTTATTTTATAGCACAATATTTATTTAGATATTGTAAATTGAAAACATTACTGTTTTTACTTTACCCAACTTTGCACTTTTGATTTGACAAGAGAATTTGAAATTGCAAAAGTGATCAAGATAATTGAATAATGTTATGAAATGTGTAGTATAATGATAATATCATCCATTAATTCCCACTTTCTAGCTATATACTCAATACTCTTCACATTATCTCTTAAAATATACTCCCATGAATAAATATAAAGCAATGAGCACTCTTTTCAAAAAGAATTTATATGTGTATTATTACAAAAGTAATACTATGTTTTCGAGAAAAAAAGAAACTAAACTTAAAGACAAGGCTTTGAAAAAACAAAAACAATCAATTGAAGAAAAAAAGGTCTAACATTTTCATCCTCGAATCTATTTATATCATATTAAAAATTTGATCAATTTCTTTTGATGAAAATATTTTATGTGCTTATTTGTTTGTATTTAGTGAAATATAATGAGTTTCCACTTAAAAATTTTAATTGTTTTCTTATTTTGATTAGTGCATTTTAAAGAAACCTTTTTAGTGGATACTATTCTTTTAGTAAATAGAACAATTAAATGAAAACTCTGGGTATTTCCTATTAGCAGATATAATAGTCTTTACCTTTCTTTTAACGTCGTTTTTTCTTGCAGGAGTTAAGTAGTTCATGGGAAATCAAAGCAACACCAAGCTTCTATTTTATTAGAGCCGGTCAACCAATGGACAAATTAGTAGGAGCCAACAAATCAGAACTTCAGAAGAAAATAGCTACAATTGTTGAATTAGCAAGCAAGTTGTAAATATTTATTCATTTATATATTAACAAGCTTAAATGAAAATGAAAATAATGAACTCTAAAAACGTGTTGTTTGTATTGGTCTTGAACAAGTTTGCTTGTTATATGCTTGCGGGCTTGGAGTTAAGGTATTTTCTTCATTGTTACATTTAGATAATTACTTTTTTTTCGTAGCTATAGTTTACTCAGTCCAAATGAATTATCCATAATCTTTCGAACTTTACCCTTTATACCTTTTATCCTTTATAAAAATCCCTGGGCTCCATAATTGAACTTACCTAAGCAACTAAACACTTCTGAATTTGATCATGGATTACATTTCAATTAGTGAGTACGTAATATCGATTTACTTATTTACGTAATTATTTGGTTTATTATATGATTATTATTTAATTATTCTTAATATATACTATCATGGTAGTGAGAATGTGTAGAAAATGACAAGGGTAAATTGGTAAGTTTCGTTAGAATTGAGTTTACTTTCGTTCAGAAAAAATCACTGATCGGTTTTGTCGCGAGCCTAAATCAAAGATAATTTTCTAAATACTACTAACTAGGTAGCTAGTGGTAAGAATGGTCGAACCCTAAATGGATAGATCCTATCGAGTGAGAACAATTCATGAACCTTCTCAGGAAATATAAAAACTTATTGACCGGGTCAAACAAACACATGCTAGGTATAGACATGGATAAAGACGAACATCAAATCCTTTAAACCATGTTTCTAACCAGTTAAGTAAAATTTACGCAGAATGAGACTTGAGTGGACAATCAAGGTCAAAGAAGAGATAGAACTAAAAGGCAAGTTTATCAAAGTTTCCGAGTATTACGACGGGGTAGTTAGTATAGTGTCTCGTGCCCAAAATAGAGAGAAATTTTGGTTTGTATTAATTTCGGACACCTCAACAAAGCCAATCCAAAGGAGGACTTTTTGCTATCGCACTCAACATGTAATCGATAATATCACCGATCATGCACTTATTTTATTCATGGATTGGCATGCCAGGTATAAACCAATCAAAATGGTCGAAGACATGCCCAAAAAAAGGTGTAGGGGACTTATTGTTATACCTTAATGATTTTTGGATTATAAATGCAAGGGAAAAATTACAAACGAATAGCTAGTTACGGCACTTCTGCGTGATATGATGCACGTAAATGTTGAAGTCTTTATGGACGATATGATAGTCAAATCATAAGATCGAGGGGGTCACATTGATGCTCTCGTAAAAAATTTTACTTTCTTACGCAAATACAATACAACAACAACATCAAAGCCTTAGTCCCAAAAGATTTGGGGTCGACTAACGTGAATCAGAATCTGAGGTTGTCAAGTTCTCTACCTCTAAGACCCGACTTGGTTATGTTCAAGTAATGGTGGAAGTCCACTTAAGGCAAAAACTGAAGGAATTTATCAAGTTCAAAGATGAGGAAGGAAGAGTGATAGAGGTGCAAATAGTTTTTGAATGGAAGCCCATCTGTGGACATAACATATGTCCATCCCAACGCGGCCATGCGCGGGTTTGGGGAGGCGAATAAATCTCATGTGAGATGGATCTCGAATTGAAATTTAAATCGAAGTTGGAGTCGCCACCGAACTTTGTGGGAGTTCGGGCTCGTTCGAACCCACTCTATATCTTAGTGGGCCGTGCACAAAGTACGGCCCATTCCAATTTCAGAGTTTATTGGGTTCGTCCCTTTGCATCTTGATACCGATACCGACATTATCGGATACCGTGTATTGAATGACTCTCGTGCGCCAATGGTTTTGGACATCCGGAAACCATGGTTCTGATTAAGGGGTGAGGGTACGTGTTGGGAAGTTCACAAAGAACACCCAACCCCGCCCGCACTTAGCGGCCTCTACTAAGATATCGTTTGATTTAGTAATACGATTGAATGATATGCAAACAGTATTTTCGACTAAACATGTGAATTATGTTTTATCTACGTCGTTTAATGCGTCTTTGAATTTATGTCGAAGTTGTATTTAGCATGCGAGGTTCGTTTTAGTACAATAAAACAAACAACGAAAAAAAATCGCTAAAACATGAACAAACGAGTTAGTGACGATGATAACGGTTTGTAAATTGAATAAACTTTATTAATATAATGCGACGCATGGTCTTGAAAAGATGAATCATGTGATAGACTTGACACGTGATGACCGAAGTCATTAAAAGAATTTTATCGAGACTCGAAAGATGTTTAAAGACTCACGGTTTCGATGAACCAGGAGCCACTCGATTGAGTCATAGAGGGACTCGGCCGAGTGGTCCTCAAAAAAAAATTATGCTCGGTTTTTGGGGTGCCACTCGATCGAGTGGGCTAGGTACTCGATCGAGTGCCCCCTGTACGAACTATGGTTCGTTTTGTTTTTGATTTCGAAATTGCTTTTTGTAAAATCGATAATTTTTGCTAAGTCGTGTCAAAATATAATATGATTTATACTCGACTTAAATTTCGATACTCGTTATATTGGACACTTGATTATGGAATTAATGTCAAATACTCAGAGTGATTTTTAGAAAAGACGTTTATAAATTGTTTGAAAATCGAACTAAGATGAAATAGATTCTCTCCGCGTCGAAATCGTCGTATTTTGTCTTTTATGATTAGGTGACGATTATCTTAGCATCAACGAGATTGATTGAATTCTTTTAGATACAATATTCGACTATAGAGTCGATATCATATTTTAAGAATGATAGTTTTGTATATATAAAAATTAGAAAGTTGTTGCGATAATATCGATATTAGAAACGAAAAGAGGAAAAAAAAAACTGATGATGATTTGATGAGGACAGACCGACGACATAAAAAACAAGAGAGAGAAAGGAGAAAAAGGAGAAGACGGGGTTGAATTTACACCCTCAACCTACATGTTTTATACTCTCGGAACGGGGCTCGTCTAGCTGTGGCTTAGGCACGGGAGCGTCGAGGTAATACGGGTGAGTTATGGTGATTTATGCGTGGAGATGTAAGGCTGTCGGGATTGTAAGAGGTTGCCGGAATTTCGAGGTATGGATGGTGTATACTCGGGTGCAAGGTTGTGTCGGATTTGTATGTGTGTTGTTGAATGCTTGATGTCTCCTAAATTGTGTTGTGTAGAGGTGTATTTATAGGGGAGGTTCCCGACTTCGGCTAGGAAAGGTATCCGACTTGGGTGAGAAGAAACACCGCTTCGGATAGGAAAAGTATACAATCTTAGATGAAAAAGGATTCCGTTGTTGGGTGGAAGCTTTCTGGCTGGAAAAGGAGTCACTCGACCGAGTGATGCCTAGCACTCGGTCGAGTGCCCGGTCTGATGCCGATTTTGTGCGGTTTTACGAGCCTACTCGACCGAGTGGGCCGGTCCACTCGATCGAGTGTGTCTGGGTCGGGTAGGAGTCTCTTTTAGAGATCGAGTTTCATCTCTAACGAGTTTGTTCGGTTGCTTGATTCTTCTTTGTAGCTAATTTTTGTAGTTTTGGACTCCGAATCAGATTCGTGAAGCGACGTGGCAGATATGTATGCCTCGGAAATGTTTTTGACCGGGGTTTGGCTCAGTTGCTAAAAGACGGTTTTGCCCTTGGTGTCGGTTTTGACCCAAATTAGTCTTATTTGATTGGAAATGACCCACTGGGCCTGGATTCGAGGTTGGTATTGTGAGATTTGTACTCCATGAAAAGCCCAAGCCAAATGCTAATGATTTTGACCCATATTCGAGTATGTTAAAACATGTTCACGTCCGATCATCATCGGGTGTTTTTTGGAAACTGCTATAAACACCTAGAAGCCAAATGTGGGTGTCTACAGAGCCCCCACTTTGACTGAGGCTTGGATAGGGCGAAAGTCAGAGTAGCTACCAGACCAATCAAGGATTAAGACCTGGTAGATTTCCGATCGGGTCGTTCATAGTCCATTAGACTTGCGTAAAAGGGTCCGCCAGCCATAAGATAGAAGTCATACCTGAGTCGGTTCTTATAATTCTGTGGAGAGTCGGACTTGTCGTATAAGTCACTGGTGCGCCTGTATGTAGGCCCATCCCGTGATGTTTTTAGGAGAAATGTCGCATTGGGCTTTCTGCTGGGAAGTTTAGCGGGTTGCATGCCCCTGCTTGAGTCGTACATGTGTCTAGTTACGTAAATTTTTGCATGTAACATTTAGGTAAAAATGACTCACGCTGGGGAATAGAAATTTTGAAATTTTTTGGATTTCTTGACTTTTTGAAAATCCGAGAGTTTTGACTCTGAAAAGGAACAGGAATGCTCGGGATGACTGTACTAACTGAAGAATCTGAGATGGGGCCTGTATGCTAAGCCTCCTGGGATTAGGAATCCTAAAGGTAAGAGGACTATCCGCGCTTGGTGTTATAAATACCCATCTCATGTTTTAGTTTTCTCACAATTCCCTTCTTTCTCAAGAGAACAAACCCCAAAAATCCTTATTCTTCTTAAGAAATCTAGCCATGGGAATCGAACGTTTAATCGAAATCCTGCAAGATTGGTCCCGATGCTTTAGAGACACGGATAAAGTAGCTCTGAATCAAAATGGTATTACTCAGTTATTCACGATCCGTCAAATGCAAGTGGATCGTCACTTCCTCGATGCTTGTTTGTCCTATTGGGATGACACATATCACGTTTTTGCCCTTTCCCAGGGCGAGATTTGTCCCATACCTGAAGAAATTGCTGCTGTGGGAGAATGGAACCCCTTACTTTGTCCTGTTGTCCCGTTTTCGGTTCATGATCCAAGGAGGAAACTACGGGAATTTTTAGGACTTTCTCATATGGAGGTATCCCGCATGATGGAGGGGGATACTATTTCTTTGATTGATCTGACTGAAAAGTTTATGAACCCACATGATGTCCGGGTTAGGCCGGTTCATAACCGTAGGGCTTTTGCTTTTTGCATGCTCCATGTTTATGCTTTCGAAGGTCATATGGATTTGTTGTCATGTATGGACCATGTCCGACTTTTTACTGTGGTTGACCTGATGGAGACGGAGCACAGTCCGGCATGGCTAATTATGGGGGAAATTATCCAGGGTTTGGATAATCGCAAAAGAGACTCGTCGATTCGTCTGACCAAGAGCACCCGTCTTCTGCAGGTATATTGCTTCGGATTTTTCTGATTTTTTTATTATTTTTTTGCGATATTTTGCTATAGCAGGCACTCGATCGAGTGCCTTCATAAAAAGCCTCTTGCCCGATTTCAGGGGTGTCACTCGATCGAGTGACCCCTACGCACTCGATCGAGTTCCCCTAGGTGGACGTTGATTTTGCCTCGAGAACTCATATTTTCTGTTTCTTTTTCAGCTTTGGCTATTTGAGAGGCTATCGATCGTAGATCCTCCCCTTGACCCAAGTCGATATCGACCTAATCAGGTGATGACAAGGAGACGAACCGTTGATTTTTCTTGCCACAATACTCAGAAATATTCTTTCCATAGTGGTTTGTTGATCCGGTGGACGGTGCCGTGGTGGTCTATTTACGCTTGGAATCAAGGGATAGGGCGCGATATCAGGTGATTCTATCCTTTAGGCAGACAGTTCATCTTTATCCCGACCGTATACTTAGGCAGTATGGTCGGTCCCAGAGAATCCCGAAAATTGAAGCGGTTGTGAGTGAATCTACCCAGCTGACGGATGTGACGTGTGATACTTGGATGCAACGATGGTACACACGGGCTACTTGGTCTATTCCCAAGTCTCTTCATTCGATTTGGGTATCAGCCTCTTATGTAAAATGGACGAAGGCGGATTCTGCCGAAGCCCGAGTTGCTCTAAAGGTTGATGAGGCTTTTGACCTGCTCCGACGAGAGCATGCTAAAGATAACAGAGGTTTCTTTGACGAGGGCGAGACTCCGGCTACATTGGTTCGACTGATGTCAGGTCATAAAGGGAAGACTAGGACTCAAGCTGAAGGGTCCAGTGCTAAAAGTGCACGGGGGAAGGTGAGCCCCAGACAGACTTGGAAAGGAGACTTGTCCTGAAGCTGAGAGTTCACGACCGACTTGGTCCTCGAGACAAACTACCTGAGCACATGAAGGCTCGACTTGGACCGGTTACAATGGCAGAAGACCCGCTGTCGAAGAAACGGGTTCGAGCAAAGGAAATTCCCTTGGTGATTCGGGAACGTTAGCCCCCGCCCCGGCGACATCGGGCTCCACGTGACCCGAAAGACAAGGGAAAGAGCAAAATGCCCTAAGTATTAGTCTCCTTAATTTTATTATTTAAGTACTACTATTATTTTGTGGTGTGCTTTTTTTTGTTGTTTTTTGTGTGATGTAATTTTTGAAATTCCCGAGTTTATCGGTTTTTTTTTTTAAAAAAGACATATTAGTGAATACCGTTTCTGTCTTTTTCGTTATTGTAGTGGTTGTACCCTTTTGAGGGGCTGCCTACGTATCATATTTAGCATAATCAAACCAAACGTAGTTCAAAGATAGATTTTTTTTGCAATTTTCGAAATACATCAAGACTATTAGTTCGAGATGTGCGACAGTAGGATAAATAATCCTAGCTTATTGACTTGCTTATAATTTTGAAAATTTATAAAAAAAAAAAAAGGCAAATTTTTATAAACTTTTTGCAAATGACATTGAGATAAGGTTTATGGGTAGTAACGCTTTAGCTGGTCCAAGTTGGTTAGGTTGACGAATTCATTCCCGTCCAAGTCTGTCAGCATCACTCCTCCTCCTGATAAGATCTTCTTCACCAAATACGGCCCAGCCCAATTGGGTTTGAATTTTTCTCTTGGGTCGACTGGTAATAATGCCCGGACTGATTTTAGAACCAGATCTCCTTCCATGCTATTTATGGACCTAATTCTTTTGTTGAAAGCCCGTTGTATCCTTTTCTGATATATCTGAATATTGTTGAGGGCCCGGGACCGCCGTTCATCTAGAAGAACTAACGAATCATATCGGGCTCGGACCCAATCTCCTTCTGGCACTTGGCTTTCGAGCAGAATCCTAAGAGACGGTACTTCTAACTCGACTGGTTGGACTGCCTCCATTCCGTACGTCAAATAATATGGAGTTGCTCCGGTTGCGGTGCGAATTGACGTCCGGTACCCCCAGAGGGCGAATGGTATTTTGTTGGGCCAGTCCCGGTAATTATCAGCCATCTTTTTAAGTACGGTGACAATCATTTTATTAGCTGCCTCTACCGCTCCATTTGTTTGGGGACGGTAAGGCGAAGATGTATGCCTTTGAATTTTATACTTTGCTAGCAAAGTAGCGGTTTCAGCTTGGAAATGGGTCCCGTGATCACTGATGAGCTCATGGGGGATCCCGTATTGGCATATGATCTTGTTTTGGATAAACTTAGCAACGTGCTTAGCGTTCAAGATCCGGTATGACTCGGCTTTGACCCATTTGGTGAAATAGTCGATAGCCACCAAAATTAAACAGTGACCTCCCGTCCTGGAAGGGTTTACCTTTCCAATTATATCAATGCCCCATGTCGAAAACGGCCATGGTGATGTCATGGTGTATAATAGGGACGATGGCATATGCTGCACGTTTGCAAAAATCTGACAGTTATGACAGTGTTTGACATATAACTGGCAGTCGGTTTACATGCTGTTCCAATAATATCCGAGACTCATGATTTTTCGGGCTAGCATATGGGCGTTCATATGCGGGCCATTTTCACCATCGTGCACTTTGGCCATAACCTTTTCAGCCTGTATTTTATCGATACATAGGAGGAGAGCCCCATGTGCCGTCTTTTTGTATAATTGTCCGTCGTCCGTACGAATGAATTGGGTTGCCAACCTTCGTAAGGCTTTCTTGGCCCGGTTTTCAGTTCCCGGAGGATATTCTCCCGTTGTCAAGTAGGTTAGAACAGCCGGATGCCAAGGTTCCAGATCAGTTATTTCGATCCTGAATGGCGTGGATATAGGTCGGCTCGGACCATCTTTCGACACAAATCGGCATGCTGCTTAGATGTTCCGGGATATTCAATAAAGATGCCAATTTGGAAAGTGCATCTGCAAATTGATTTTCTTCCCTGGGTAGATAGATGTATTCTACCTTTTGGAATTGCTTTTCGAGAACCCTTATTTGCGCCTAATAGGCCACGAGGTTGGCGTTCCGAGTCTTCCATTTTTGGAGAGCTTGGTTGATGACTAGAGACGAGCCACCATGGACCCGGAGGTTAGTTACTCCTAAATCAGTGGCAGCTTGCAACCCGTGAATGCATGCTTCATATTCGGCTGCGTTGTTAGTCACGTCGAAGTCCAGTTTAATGAATAACGGTGTGTGCTCTCCTTTTGGCGAGATTAACAGAATCTCGATTCCGAATCCTCGGAAATTGGACGCCCCGTCAAAATACAGATCCCATGTTTCTGTGTCGGTATGGAATATGTCTTCATCTGGAAAGGCCCAAGTATCGGTATGCCCTTCTTCAGATACGGGACTGTCGGCAAGAAATTCAACTACTACCCGGCCTTTGATGGCTTTTAATGGTACGAATGTTAGGTCGAACTCTGCTAACATTAAAGTCCATCTGGACATCCTACCGTTAAGGATGGGCTTCTCGAACAGGTACTTGATAGAATCCATTTTGGATAAAACATGTACCTCGTGACTGAGCATATAGTGTCGGAGCATTTTAGTGGCCCAGACTAAGGCTGGGCACGTTTTCTCGAGCATTGTATACTTCCATTCATACTCCAGGAACTTTTTACTGATGTAGTAAATGGCACGTTCCTCCGAGTCGACTGTCTGGGCCAGCATAGCCCCCATGGCTATCTCGGTCGTTGTTAGGTATAACGACAAAGGCAAACCAGGTTGAGGTGGCATTAGTACCGGCGGAGAAGAAAGAATCTCCTTGATTTTATCGAAAGCCGTTTGACATTTTTCATCCCACGGTGTTCGTTCTCCTATCTTCAGTTTCTTGAAAATGGGTTCACATACCATGGTTAACTTTGAAATAAACCGGCTGATGTATTGGACTTTCCCGAGAAACCCCCTTATCTCTTTTTCGGTTTTAGGTGGCTGCATCTCGGTAATGGCCTTGATTATAGCTGGGTCGACCTTGATGCACCGTTGGCTAACGATATGGCCCAGTAATTTGCCCGATGTTACCCCAAAACTGCACTTCTAAGGGTTTAGTCTCATGTTGTACTTGCGTAATCGGGTGAAGAACTTTCTTAGGGCCATGATGTGCCCGCTTCGGTCTTTGGACTTGACGATCATGTCGTCCACATAAACTTCCACTTCCTTATGCATCATGTCATGTAATAAGGTTGTGGCGGTTCATTGATAAATGGCCCCGGCGTTGATGAGACCAAATGGCATAATGATGTAACAGTAAGTACCCCAAGGTGTAATGAATGTGGTCTTACTCATATCCTCCTCTGCCATTTTGATTTGATTGTATCCGGCATACCCGTCCATAAATGATAGAAGGGTGTGATCGGCCGTGTTGTCCACCAATATGTCGTTGTGAGGCAATGGAAAATCGTATTTTGGGTTGGCCTTATTAAGGTCCCGGAAGTCTACACATACTCGTACCTTACTGTCCTTTTTAGGTACGGGCACGATGTTTGCAACCCAGTCTGGATATTCAGACACTTGTATGAAGCCTGCTTTGAATTGTTTGTCGACTTCTTCTTTGACTTTGAGAGACCATTCGGGCCTCATTCTTCGGAGCTTCTGCTTTACCGGTTTACACCCGTCTTTGATGGGTATACGATGTTCAGCTATTTCCCGATCTATCCCCAGCATGTCCTTATAGGACCATGCAAAGACATCCTTGAATTCTTGGAGGAGGTCTGTGAATTGTTTTCTCTCCACGGGATCTAAGGATAAACCTAACTTAAGCATCTGGGGCTCTAAAGTGGTTCCCACATTAATGGACTCGGTTTCCTCAATTACCGGATCTCGGGATTCCCTTTGTTCGAGCTGCTCGATCAGATGCGGAGGTAGAGGTACTTGTTCGTCGGGTTTCTCAATGTCATTGCAAATGAAATTTTTGAAATTGAAAGTATTTTGGAAATAAGGCAAGTCGTAAGCAGAATGGTCATCATTATTATTGATAGTAAATTTTGAAACTAGCTCAAAGAGAGCGGCCATCTGATCGTTGGTTAGTGGCGGGATAGGGAGTGCTCTCGGGACAGACTCCGAGACTCCAATGGGTGTGACTAAAGGAAGAGGGGTTACAGACTCAATTCTAGTACTGGACCCTCTAGACTTGGACTCAGACTCAGACTCGGACTCGGACTCGGTATCCGGCATATCTCCTTCACCGGTGGTTAGCTTGTAGACTCGACCCTGGCCGTCGGTCCATTTGATAGTCCTTCTCCATGCCCTTTTCCGGTGTCAGCACCAACTTCGGAGATCAGCTTAGTTGGATCGAACCTGTTGCTGCGGAGGATCAGGTTCACCAATTCTTCCTTTGGGGTCGGGACAGTCTTGTCTTCCCCGAATAGGAGCCCCAACACGGGCTCGGCATTGTCAGCACCCTCCTTGGATTCAGCCTGGACGAGGGCGAATATGTCATCTGGAATATAGTTGCATTCCCGAGCCAATTTGGTCTCGGGATATGTGATGGCGGGCTGGTATAGGCCCATTTGAACAGCCCCGAATACGGGAGTGACAAATTTGATTATATTTGCCCGGTCCACATTTCCTGGGGTCATAGTGTACCCCAAGCCGAATCGAGACCCCCCGTCATTTAGGACCTCGATAATCTTCCCGACTGGAAGATACGGCCTCGAAGTAGCCCCTGGTAAGTAGCCCAAGTTCTGTAGCATCATGACGATGCTAGTGGTGAAATAGGACCTAAACAGATACTGCTCTTCGATCATTCCTACGAAATCGAATCCTCATGGGTCGGTCCGGCCCGTGGTGTTGCAGCTTGCCACGGTTATGGGGGTGGCCTCGAGAGTGATGACACTGTCTTGTAGAGGCAGCTTGACCTTCCTGTGGAGGGTGGAGGATACGGCTTTGACCGAGTGGATCCATGGTCTCCTGAGAAGTAGGTTAAAAGAGGAGGTGACATCAATCACCCGGAATTCTAGTTCTTTTTCAATCGGACCCGTTATAATCGTCAGTTTAACGGCCCCGGCAACCGATTTCGGGCTTCCGTCAAAAGCCTGGTGATAAGTGTAGTTTGTAGTGCCTATTTTGTAGTGTTTTGGTCCCATTTTCCTTGTGGAATCGCTCCTTGGGAGCGGTTTATGGGCTACTTATGCTTCCTCTAGCTCGTTTCAGGTTCCCGAGACCATTCATGAAGAGTTGGAGCGGTTCCGACTCAATACATACACTTTTTGGAGCCAACGAAGCTAAGGAACGATCACTCGATGCCTTGGAGTCGACCCCGAGACCTTGGGACCCAATCCCGAGCCTCCGAGACCCGATCCCGAGTCCCGAGAATCGATGGGAAGCCCATGAGAACCAAGGAGGGACCAAAAATTTCATAATGGAGGCCTACAAGGTCCTTCCCAGGCGGGATAGTGGCCTTCGCGACCGGGAAGGAGTGCACAAAACCAACAGCTCCTGTCTTGAGCCCGTCCCGGCCGAGAAGGACTCGTCTCGGGCGGGACCATCTCATCCCGGGCGAAATGGTCCCGCCCTGGACGAGTCCTTCTCGGCCGGGACGGGCTCAAGACAGGAGCTGTTGGTTTTGTGCACTCCTTCCCGGTCGGGAAGGCCACTATCCCGCCCGGGAAGGACCTTGTAGGCCTCCATTATGATCTTTTTGGTCCCTCCTTGGTTCTCATGGGCTTCTCACCGACTCTCGGGTCTCGGGATCGAGTCTAAGAGGCTCGGGATTGGGTCCCAAGATCTCGGGGTCGAATCCAAGGCATCGAGTGATCGTTCCTTCTCTTCGTTGGCTCCAAAAGTGTATGAAACGAGACGGAATCGTTCCAATTCTTCATGAATGGTCTCGGGAACCTGAAACGAGCTAAAGGAAGCATAAGTAACCTATAAATCGCTCCCAAGGAGCGATTCCACAAGGAAAATAGGACCAAAACACTACGAAATAGGCACTACAAACTACACTTATCAACTCCCCCACACTTAACCCTTACTCGCCCTCGAGTAAGCACATACTATCTACTAAACTAGCCGAGTGGGTATTAGCGCACCCTACGCCCTTTCAACTCACGTAGCGAGAGCCCGGTGAGGACGACCCCTAGGTCGGTCTACGTAGCGAGAGCCCGGATGCGACCTAGGCCACGATAGTATGCTAGTAGCCCCGTTTGTCACTTGTGTCGCTAAGATGGGTCCTATCAAGAACCTCTAGGTCGGTCTACGTAGCGAGAGCCCGGACTACACCTAGATTACCCGACTACCCCTTCACCTTAGCTCTTCCTCGACCATCCATCACTCCATGAACCTGACCTAACCCTAGTCTTCCTTCTTAGTGTTATCCTAGATTCCCTTAGTCCTAGTTTTAGACCCTAGACTAGTTCTTAGCCTCCTCCCCTTAGATTAGCTCGTCTCGAACCTAGTCCTAGACCCGAGCATACCTTAGTCCATCCTCCCGTCCCTGTGGATTCGACCCGACTTACCCTAGCTACCCACTAGGTATAGTTGGTTTTATTTGACGGTTGGGACCCACGACAAATCCTTTCCCATCAAATTGGCGCCGTTGCCGGGGACGACGTAGTTTAGACTTTTGTTTGCTTAGTTTTGGACTTTGTTCTTGATTTTTGTGTTCTCTTCTCCTTGTGTATCTCCGTTTTTCTTCTTGTGTGTTACTCTCCCTTCCTAGTGCCACAAAAGCACTAGGATAGTAACGTTTTCTCAAGTGCTTCTAGCTCATCCTAGGTACCAAAGCAACGTTATGGACATGGCGCGTCCAAGCTACCATCAATCATCACGGGACAACTATGGGGCGAATTACCAAAACCCACAACTTTACCAACCATATCAACCTCATCAACAATCTTATGAACCCTCTTCTTATGGTTACCAAGAAAGTTGTCAAGGATCGTTCCCACATCCTAACAACTACCAAACACCCTCACATAACCCACAACCAAATATCCCTAACTTTGAGACTTGTCAAATGTTGGTCCAAACACAAGGGAGCCAACATGAGATGATGATGTTATTGCAAAAGGGTCAACAATTGATGTTGACTCAAATACAAGGGGTTAGGGAGGAGTTCAATGCCCAAATAGAGGTGCAAGATGCTCGCATCAATGCACTCATGGCTCATATCACGATGTTGGCCACTCGAGCTCCACTACATGTTGTGGAAGGTTCATTTGGGCAAGAAGGTCGGGTGCCTCCACAAGAAAGTCAACCCAACCTTGAAGCTACAAATGAAGAAGAGAGGGTCGATCAAGAGACCATTGTTGAGTGTTGCTTGGGTGGTGAAGATAGGGAGAGAATAGAGGAAGTTGAAGCTTCAAGGGTCGACAATGAGGAGGGATTTGAACATGACTATCAAGATAACTCTTGGGGAGCCAATGTATTGGCGATAAAGTTGGATTTGTTTGATTTTCTTCGTGATGAACCGGATATTGACAATCCAAACCCAAGTGAAGAGATGACTCCTCTAGGCCATGTTGACAAGGTGAGTGAAAAGGAGCGTAATACTTGGGAAAAAGAGGTAGATGCCTTGGAACTTGCCTTCTATGGGAAATTGGAGGATCCTAAAGCCTCCAATGAAGAAAACTTGATGCCTTCTCCTCCTCTACCGCACTCGATGTCTAGTCCCTTGCCTTGTGAGACGGTTGGTGAAGAGGATCCTTGTCGGGCGGTGGAAAAGAGTTCTACTCTCGACCCCGTAGAAGAAGCGACACCCCTAGGGTGTGATCTCCCACATTACAACACCGAGCATGACTCTAGACCACTATACCTACCGGATGGTCATAAGAGTCGTTGCTATCATGGTTCGCATGACCCGGAAAATCACGAGAACCCCGAGCATAATGAAGATGATCGCTTCTTACCTCCGACTTGGAAACTCTTGGAAGTGGCTAGGCTTGGCCATGTGAGCTTAAATGAAGATGTTGCTAGAGCATTTGACTTACTCCTTCGAGCTCTTGATGGCTATGGAGGCGTTGTTGGTGAGAGTAGTTAGTGTAAATATCTTTTCCCTTCTTTTATGCTTGTATTTGTGTTTATGTTTGTTTGTATAGTTTGGTTTCTAGGATTTGTTAGCCTTTGTGGAATTCTTGTTTATTTGGATTGTTGATGAGCGATGTGAGGGAGGGAATTTGATGTTGTATTTTAGCTTATTGTCATAGGTGTGAAGTGAATATGATTCCTAGAGAGGAATGGTTAATGATAGAGCTTGGATCGTGAGTATGGCCGGAAGTCGGTTTTTGAAGCTTCAGTGAAGCTTTTGGGGTTTTGGAGGTCAAGAAGAGCCATCCCGGGCGGGAAGGGAGCTTCCCGACCGAGAAGGATATGCCATCCCGACCGGGAAGGAGCCGTCCCGATCGGGATGGAGGTGCAAAAATTGCAGCTTGCTGGAGTGCCGTCCCGGCCGGGAAGGTGGCTTCCCGACCGGGACGAGTGTGTCTTCCCGACCGGGACCATCCATCCCGATCGGGATGGTCCCCTTTCTCATCTTTTGGCCTCTTCTTCGACATTTGAGTCTACCCAACCTCCCTACCCATCCTTGCTCATGTCATATGACCCTTACACTTCATTTACATACCTATGAAATCATGAACCTCGAGTTGACGCCATTGTTAAACCTCCTAAGCTTCCATACTAGAGATATCAAGCATGTAAATAAAGGAGATATTTGTATTATGAGTTGTGTGTATATTAGTGTTACAATAAATGCTGTTACGCAATACATATATATATGTCTAAGTAACTACTCCTGATATTCATAACAGAATTATGTTATGTGATAATGCTGAGGTGGTGCTGAGGTGGAGGATAAGATCAAGCTTGATGTGTATTAGGCTTCAATACTCCCCTCTCAAGCTTGACTGTATTTCTGCAATACTCCCCTCTTAAACCTGACTTATAGCGAGATGCTTCATACCTATCATTTCAGATAAGAAATGATGTTGTTGCACCCCTAAGGGCTTTGTCATCAAATCTGCCAATTGCATATTCGATCTCACATGCTGCGTTTTTAGGAACCCCTGCTGCAGCATATCCCGAACATAGTGACAGTCTTTTGTTTCTTGGTCTTCCAAGAAATCAGAGATGAACCTAAGAAAACGCAATATCCACTTAAAGATTTGCGGGAAAAAACACATGTAGCCCAATCTGAGTCACTATATCCTTTAAGGACTAGACTGTTGTCAGCTACATCTGAGTCACTATATCCCTTAAGGATTAGACTGTTGTTGGCAGGGTAAAATAAACCCGCATTCATGGAGTGTCTAAGGTATTCCACAACATGTATGCCTGCAAGAAAATGTGGCTTCCTGGGTTGCGTCACAAACTGGCTTAAATGCTGTACAGCATACGATATATCTGGCCTGCTCAGATTCAAATACAGCAATCTGCCAATTAGTCTCCTATAAGGTTCTGGATCAGATAACACATCACCATCATCAGTACTTAGCTTCAACCCCTTGGGCAGAGGAACCCTAGTTACAGCACATTCTTCTAACCCAAGGTCCTTGACAATATCAAGGATGTACTTTCTCTGATTGATGATTATCCCTGATTCATTCCTTGCTATCTCAAGGCCCAAGAAGTATCTCATATGGCCCAAGTCTTTTATAGTAAAAGCCTTGTGTAATCCATCTTTTACCTCTTGTATTCCGTCCTGGTTGTTTCCTGTTAGTAGAACATCATCCACATACACTAGGACAACAATGAAGTTTTCTGATGTTGATTCTCCTTTGATAAACAAAGAGTAATCTTGCCTGGATTGCTTAAAACCAATGCTGAGCAAATGCTTGGTTAATTCAATATTCCATTGCCTAGAGGCTTGTTTTAACCCATAAAGAGATCTAACCAATTTACAAACTTGTCCTGGTTTGACCTCCTTGTATCCCTGGGGTGGAGTCATATATACTTCCTCCTCCAGAAATCCATGTAAAAAGGCATTATTTATATCCAATTGGTGTAGAATCCAACCTCTTGCTGCTCCTAAGGCTATTAAAGCTCTTATAGTGGCAAGCTTTGCCACCGGAGAAAAAGTGTGCTTGTAGTCCTTATTTTTAACTTGATTATACCCTTTTGCCACAAGCCTTGCTTTAAACCTTTCCACTGAGCCATCAGGTCTGTGTTTGACCTTATACACCCATTTTGATCCTATAGCCTTCTTTCCAGGAGGCAAGTCTATCATGACCCAAGTGTTGTTATCATTAAGGGCATCCAATTCCTTCTGCATAGCCTCTACCCATCTATGATCAGTACAAGCTTGTTCATATAATGCAGGTTCATGTTCTGCAAGAACATGATTAAGTGAAGCCACATAACCAGAATCAAAACCCATCAATTCATCAAGAATTTCGGCCTTTAATGCTGAATGATAATTTGCTAATCTGGTCGAAGGAATCCTGAGTCTGGTTGACCTTCTTGGCTCAAATTGAACAGGACCACTTGATGAGATTAAATTTTCCTCTGATGTGCCTGATGTTTCATCAGTATTTGGGACAATAGTTCCATCATTTTCTATTATTTCTTCAATAATATTGTTGCCATTATCCTCAATACTGTTGATATTATCATCAGTATTGATATTATCTTCTGTACTGCTGTCACCAGACTCATTGGTGTTATTTTCAGCATCAGAATGTCCAGTATTTTGATGTGTATTATAGGGAACATCAGCTGGATTGATAATCTGATGGGTGTTAGTACTGTCATTATGCTCATGTAGGAGCTGCTGCTGCAGGGATTCTTTTTTATAAGGAAAAACTTCCTCTCTAAAGACCATATCCCTGCTTGTGAAGACAGTATGCTTTTCCAGGTCATACAGCCTGTAACCCTTATGTGTAATAGGATAACCTATAAACACACACCTTCGTGCCCTATAACCTAACTTATCCCTAAATTTTGCAGGAACAGTGGCATAGCATAAAGTACCAAAAACCTTTAATTCTTTGTATTCAGGTAACCTATGAAATAATAGTTCATAGGGTGTCTTCCAATCAAGTAAAGCAACTGGCATTCTATTTATCAAATATGTTGCTATCAACAAACAATCTCCCCAGAACTTAATTGGTAAGTTTGATTGTATTTTGAGAGCTTTGGCAGTTTCGAGTAAGTGTCTGTGCTTTCTCTCTACTCTGCCATTCTGCTGAGGCACACCAGCAATGCTAGTCTGATGTATTATGCCTTGTTCCTTAAAGAGGTTTGAGCAAGGTTCTTGCACAAACTCAGTACCATTGTCAGTTCTAATTGTCTTAACTTGACTACCAAATTGAGTTTTAACATAGGCCAAGAACTCTTTAATAAGGGATGGAACCTGCTGTTTTGACCGAAGTAAATAGGTCCATGTAGCTCTAGAATGATCATCAATTATGGTAAGGAAAGACCGAGCCCCACTCATAGTGGGTACTTTATATGGTCCCCAAACATCCATATGCACAAGGTCAAAACAGTTCGAAGCATAAGAGTTACTCCTATCAAAGGGTAAAGCATGATGTTTAGACATGATACATGTTTCACAATCAAATTTTCCATTAGAACTATGCTTAATACCAGCAACATGCCTTAGTTTTTCAAGAGATGGATGACCAAGACGCTTATGAAACAAGCTAGTTTGAATGTTTGTCATACAATTATTTGATTTAATATTGCATTCAGACACAATGTGACACTCAGGTGCTTGTGAAATTTTGTATAATCCTCCATGTTTTCTCCCTTTCGCCAAAATAGTTTTACTTGAACTGTCCTGGAACCAACATTCATTGGGAAAGAAGATAACTCTCATGTTAGTGTATTGCAGCAAAATCCCTATGGATAATAGATTTTGCTTAAAATCAGGCACAAGAAACACATTATGTAGAGTAATTTCTCTAGTTAAATGTATTTTCCCTGCCTTAGTGACAGTCTTTGTACTGCCATCAGGAAGAGATACTGTAATGGGTCTATCTAATTCATGAATATCATGGATTAGGGCTGAATTACCAGTCATATGATCTGATGCCCCAGTATCAATTACCCAACTAGAGGTTTGAAATTTATCAAAAACGGAATATGCTTGACAAGTGGGTTCTGAAATACCTGAGAAACCAGCAGTGTGTGTGGCTATAGCATTTGCATTGTGAGATGGAAATTTCTTTGAAATATTCTTCATGACCTTTTCAGTGATGTTATCCACCAATTCATCTTCTTGTGAGCGTGAGGGACCAGACATATCATGGATGGGAGTGAAGTCAGAGTAATATTCTTCTTCTTCATAATGGGTGGAATCCATATTCACATTATTGGCTCTTCTCTTGTTGTGCCTTCCTCCTCTTCCTCCCCTGGAAGAATTACCTCTCCCACCACGCTTAGCTTGTGAAGCTTTCAGTTTCTTCAGTTTGTAACAATGTTCACGGATATGACCTTGAATGTTGCAGAAAGAGCACGTCTGCAGCTGAAAGCATTCGTCCACTGTGTGACCCTTTTTTGTGCAGTGAGTGCAATGTTTTACCGACTTATCATCTGCCTCATCCTCAAGCCTAGGTCGTTTCCATGAACCTCCTGCATCCTGATTAAAACCGGCATAAACAGCTGCTTTATGAGATGACTCTGCACAGTCACTTATCTGTTTTTGCTTCTCAACTTTCTGCAACAGTCCTAAGACTTTGCTCATAGTAGGGACTGTATCCATAGTCAATACATGAGTTCGCACTTGCTCGTATGAAGAATTAAGCCCCATTAACAACTGAATGACTTTAGACTGTGTCTCCCTGTCCAGGAGTCTTTTGAGAACTTGACATGTGCATCTGTCAATAGCATGACATGTACAAGACGGCATGGGGTCTAAATCATCAAGCTCTTCCCATGTCCGCCTAATGTCTCCATAATAATCCACCAAAGGCAAATTGTTTTGAGTCAGATTGTTAAGATTTCTCTTGAGATAATACAGTTCTAAGCCATTGGCCTGCCCGTAAGCCTCAATCAGATCATTCCATAGCTGTCTTGAGGAGCTGACATACATCATGTTATTTCTGATCTTCTTATCTAAGGAATTAAGAATCCATTTGATAACAAGAAGATCACATCGCAGCCACTGTTGATGCTTCTTATCTGTCTTAGCAGGTTTAGGAAAGGTTCCATCAACAAAACTCTCCTTATTCTTTGAAGCGAGTGCCATTAGAACATCTCGTTTCCAGGCTAAGAATCCAGTTCCATCAAAAATATTGCTAACTAGAGAGAGATTAGGCTGATCTGAACTTGTTAGATACAAAGGATCGTCGTACAGATCATAAGAACTTTGCGAAGAATCAGGTGACGGAGGCATATTTTTGTGATTTGAAGAATTATGAGGAAAATGAATGAACAAATTTGTGTGATTTTGTGAAATATGATCAGAAATCAAACAACAGGAGCTAAATTGAAGGAAAACTTGATTGAATCAAGTGAGAAAGCTAGCTTCACGAAGATCACTACAATTGCAGTAACGAAGAACAACTGAAATTGACTGTAACAACAGAAATTGCATAGAAATTTCACAATCGCAGCTCAAATAAGAGGAAATTGTGATTTCAGCGAAGACAAATGAGTTACGTAAGATTGAATTAACAGCTAGCTAATGCATCTGACTTTTCATGATTGAATGAACAACCAGATTAATCAACAATTAACGAGATTCAGTACAGGAATGCTATACCGGATGCTCTGATACCATATGAAATCATGAACCTCGAGTTGACGCCATTGTTAAACCTCTTAAGCTTCCATACTAGAGATATCAAGCATGTAAATAAAGGAGATATTTGTATTATGAGTTGTGTGTATATTAGTGTTACAATAAATGTTGTTACGCAATACATATATATATGTCTAAGTAACTACTCCTGATATTCATAACAGAATTATGTTATGTGATAATGCTGAGGTGGAGGATAAGATCAAGCTTGATGTGTATTAGGCTTCAATAATACCCTCACCTCATTGTCTTCCCTTTACACCGAGTTTCACATCGAATCCTACCCCCCCCCTCACACCGTTACTACCTTAACCATGCGTACTTATCGAGTTTGAAGAGGAATAGCAATGATGAAGACTAGCTAAGTGCTTACATTGATCTTTGAGACGATGGAGTGAGTGAGTTGCCAACCAATCGGTATGGCAACTATCCTTTCTTTTCCGTTTTTTATAGCTTATCTCCCTTTGCATGTTCCCCTTCCCCTTATATTTGTGTCATGGTGGCCTTCGAGGCCTTGGTATATGTTGCTCCCGGCTCTCGATGATGTGATTACATCGAGAGTCATTTCAAAAATCCAAATTTTACAAGTTGTTCACCCTTTTTTTGTTGGATTTAGTCGGATTTAGGCGGAATCCGGGCTAGGTGACTTGATCACACCTAGCCCTCCCCTCCCATTTCCTTTTATTTCCTTCTTTTTATTTCTTCTCCCATCCATATCTTTTTCTCGTCTCGGCTCACGGTGACTTGACTACACCCCGGCCAGACACCTTCTACCCTTTTCTTCGCTTTATTTTTGATTTTTAGCTTTATTTTCGTAGTTTCTTTTCTTTTTCTTTTGTCTCTCCGCACACTACGATCAAGCATGAGGACATGGCTCGGTTTAAGTGTGGAGGAGCGATATTCTATCGTAGTTAGTTTTATTTTCTTAGTTTTTCGAAAAATTCTTCAAAAAAAACCTAAAAATTTGAAAAAATTTCACAAAAATCAAAAAGATTTTCTTTTGTGTCTTTTCCTTTTTGTGTCGTTATGTCGTATTTTTGTTTTGTTGTGCGTGTTTTGCCCCCCTTTTCTCCTTATAGGTTGCCTAATCGCCGTTAGCTTTGGTGAGCTTTCAAGACTTCCGGTAACATCTCTTCATCCCTTTTTCCCTCTTTGCTTCTTGTGAGTTTGGAGGAGATTTGTGATGATGTGTGCTCGGGAGGAGCTTTGTAAAGATTGTGGTGGATTTGGAGACTTGTTTGAAGATCGGGGTGGTGTTTGTTTTGTTTATGTGTTGTTTCTCCTTGTTTTTTTTTTGTTTTTTTTTTTTTTGTCTCTTTTTCTTTCATTTTCGTTGTGTCTTTGTTTTATGTGTGTTAGTTGTGTCTTGTGTGTGTAAACCGTTTTCGAAAACCCGGTTTAGAGGCTAGTGTGTGAGTGTGTACTTTCCCTTCCTAGTAGGGTAAATCGAGTCTTGGACTTTAATCTAGTAGAATGACCCTTAAATCAATGATTTCGTTGGTCCTTTACCTTGAGTCCACCTAGCTTACTAGGGATTTACTACGGGATTTGCATTTTGACCATTATGACCACCCACGGTGTGAAAAGGCCTTGGTTACCGAGTCTCGTCCCTTAGGTGACCGTGTTTAGGATCGTTTGATTAGTCCGAGTTTTCCCTTTTTTGTGGGTTTGAAGGGAAAGCGCGCTCCCGACTCACCCATTCACCTACCTCCTACACATTCCACACAAATAAAATGCAATTTGTTGATTTCTCTCTTTCTCAATTGTCAAAGAAGTGTCAAAAAGCCATATCTTGCCAAAAAGGGCAAAGAAAAGAAAAGAAAGAAAAATGAAAGAAAGAAAATAAATGAAGAAAAAGAAAAGGCACAAAAAGCCAAAAAGAAAATAGAAAAGAAGAAAAAGAATGGCATGGCTAAACAAAGCAAAAATGCAAAAGAAAAGAGAAAATGCCAAAAGAAAACCCGACTCACAAAAATAACTCCTACATCTCAAAATATACCTTTTTACGACTTTTGCCGTGAAGAGCCTACCAAAGGACCGAGCCCCTAGGAAGGATGATAGCGGTAATGGTCGGTCTTCCCTCATTTTGCATTCATTTCCACCTTTTTACTTGGACTAGTTAGGCGGTTTTGGGCATGGGACGACCCTCTTAGCTCTTGGCTAAAGGGGGCGGGGTCTCACTTACCTACAGTGTCGACTAACACCGTGGTCCATCACTTTCCACTCCGCCGATCGTCCCGTAGTACGTTCTTAGAAAGTTAGGAGGAATCTAGGTAAGTTACCAACGTTTTTGTTGCTTTGTCGTCATAGTATTAGGGTTTAGTTCACCTTGGTTTGTATCGCTAACTTGGGAACGTCGTCACTTGCCTTGAGTCCTAAATCGGTGTCTTTTCACTGCTTTGTTGAGGGAAGCGGTATTTGTTTTCTTTTGGGTGCAACCGATTATTTGTTTGTTTGTGTGCTTGTTTGTCTTTGTGTTTTGTGTCCGGTTGCTGATAAGTGTCACTTGTAGTGCCTATTTCGTAGTGTTTTGGTCCCTTTTTCCTTGTAGAATCGCTCCTTGGGAGCGGTTTATGGGCTTCTTATGCTTCCTTTAGTTCGTTTCAGGTTCCCGAGACCGATTAGGAAGAGTTGGAGCGATTCCGACTCGATACATACACATTTTGGAGCCAACAGAGTAAAGGAAGGATGACTCGATGCCTTGGAATCGATCCCGAGACCTTGGGGCCCAATCCCGAGCCTTCGAGACCCGATCCCGAGTCCCGAGATTCGATGGGAAGCCCATGAGAAGCAAGGAGGGACCAAAAAGATCATATTGGAGGCCTACAAGGCTCATCCCGTTCGGGATGAGGTGCACAAACAAGAAGGCTCCTGACCAGGGCCCATCCCGATCGGGATCATGGCTTCCCGACCGGGACCGACCCCGTCCCGAACGGGACCACCTCATCCCGGCCAGGATGGGCTACAGCTCACCCGCGCTTGTTTTCTTTCTTCTCCCTTCCACTTGTAACCCTATATATACCCTTCCCTTGTTATGTAAAGGATATGCACTTCATTAGACACTAAACCCTAGACTACTTTAGGTTAGATTAGATTAGATTAGTGTAGATTAGTCGTTAATTAGTAGTTAATCTTAGTTTAAGCTTGTAATATTGGATCTCTTGAAGAATCCATCCAAGATTGACAACCTTGGTGGATGAATTTGGGTTATCTTCTATGCAAGTGTTCTCCTTTTCATTCTCTTGTTAGTTTGGTATAATCTTCTCATCCTTTTACTCTTAATCCTTGTTTATTTCATTCAAGTTTTCGTCTTTGTTATAGTTTGTTCTTAATCTTGTTAGTTTCATAATGTATGTTTGATGTTTATGTTAGATTCTTCTTGTTCTTGTTAGTTTTAGTTGGATTATGTTAGAGTAGTGTTCTTGCTAGGGTTAGTAGGGTGATTAGGGTGTTAATTGGATGATTAAGGGATTGTTGGAGATGTTGGTGGAAGATTTGGGTTTCCTCTTGGTTTGGTGCACATCACATGTTTGTTGAAATGCTTGAATGGCTAGTAGATGCATATACTTGTTCTTCTTGCCTTTCTCTTGTGGGTGATGGTTTGTTTATGGGTTCGGTTCCCTCACTAAGTTGCGAGAGCCCGGTGAGGACGACCCCTAGGCCGGTCTAAGTAGCGAGAGCCCGGATTCGACCTAGGCCACCATAGCACGCTAGAACCCTGTTTGTCGTGTGTGTCGCCGAGATGGGTTCTAGGTGGAACCTCTAGGTGGGTATAAGTTGCGAGAGCCCGGACCAACCTAGATTACCCTACTACCTCCTTCGCTCTAGTTCTCCCTCGACCATTCCGTTACCCCTTTGACCCCGACCTAATCCTAGCCCGTTTTCCTTAGTTTGTTTCTCCGGTACCTTAGTCTTAGCCTAGCTTTCTCCCCTTCCTATCATTCTCTAGCTTAGCTCGTTGACTTAGTCTCGTATTTGGGCGACCTTAGTCTAGACGCCTCTTACCGTCCCCGTGGATTCGACCCGACTTGCCCTATCTACCCAGTTAGGATTAGCCGATTATATTATTGACGGTTGGGACGTGACGAATCCTTACCATCAATTTGGCGCCGTTGCCGGGGACGGTGCTAGTTTGGACTTTGTTTTCCTAGTTACTTGACTTTGTCTTTGTGTTTGTGTTTTTCTTTTTTCTTTTGGTTATTTTGCTTCTTGTGTGTGTGTGGTTTATTTCTCTCTTGTCTAGTGCCCAAAAAGCACTAGACTTCTCACGTTTGTTCTTAGTCTACAGTTTGTGCTTAGAGGTGGTGACTATCTTCTTCTTGCAACTTAGAGCCGCTTTAACGGACGGTTGCTAGAATGAGTGGTTTCCAACCGGGTATGGACTACGATTTTCGAGCGAGCATGGGGTATGATCTAAACTCCACACACTCGGGAGCCGATATGAGCTACTCCTCTTCTTCCATGAACCAAGGGTATGACATGACGTCCCCCTACCACTATCAAGCTTCTTGGGGTGACTATAGTGGGTATGAGCCTCAAGGATATGAAAACGGCTACCAACAAGTGGACGATTACCAATCCTACGAGCATGGTGACTATTACTCGAGCTATGATTGTGAACCCACCATGTTCAATCAAGATTCACCGTATGGAAGCCAATTTCCCCAAAACCCACCATATTACCCTCCACCCCAACCACAATACGAACCCCATGACCCACAATACTACCAATCACCCCAACCTTGCTACCAACAATATGACCCACCCCTTGGGCATTATCAAGATCATCAAGGAGCTTTACAAGACCCCAATGACCACCAATCGTCAAACTTGGAGTTGTGTCATTCGATTCATCAAATGCAAAGGAGCACACAAGAAATGGCCATTCAAATGCAAAAAGAGCAAGATGAATTCATGGCCCGATTTTGAAGGAAAAACGAGGCGAGGGATGCTCGATTAAATGCAATAGTGGTTAAAACCGTAATGCTTTTATCCCGAACATCGCAATTAGATGAAGGATGCCCACTTGAGAAAGAGGATCAACCTAACCATGAAGCCGCCGATGTAGTTCCCTTTGGAGGAGAGATTTGCTTTGAAGAACCTCAATCGTCTACCCAAAAAGAGACGGATGAGGATATAACCCTTAGTGAAGGCAACATTGGTGAGGAATTGGAGGAGGATAGTGGGTTGGATGAGTTGGTGGAGTTTGTGAGGTTGTTAGGTGAAATTGTTAGCCTCGAGTTGCCCTTGTCCGAGAATGTGGATAAGCATCAAGAGCCCCTTGCTAGTACACCGAGAGATGACTTGGAAGAGATTGAAACCGCCGGTAGAAGTTTCGATTCTCCTCTCCAAGATGATGTGGGGCCGAGTGATGAAGATGGGGAACCACAACTTGAGGCAAATGTGGGGGTGTGCATTGAGGAGATGAGGCCAAAGCCGATTTTTGTGCCTTGTTTCTTGGAGATGAAGCTTGCTAGTGATTGGAGGCGATGCCTAGGGAGGAAGAGGTCGGTGAAGCTCGTAGGATGGATAGACCCCGGAGACAACTTTGAAGACGATGTTGGGTCTTTTGATTCCTACTTCTTGCCTCCTCCTTGGAGGCCGTGGAGGTCGGTTAAGCTCGAGCACTTCATGGGCCTTCACTATGATGTCGGTAGCGCGTTCGACTTGCTCCTCCATGCCCTTGAGGGCTATGGTTGAAGAATGTAGTCCACCATCCTCGGTTTGACGGAGTTCCTAAAGAACCGTCATGTTGTATATTCCCCTCTCCTCTTCTTTAGAGTACTAGTGCTTGTATTTGTGATTTTTGTTTCTATGACTCTTTTGTTTTTGTGGAATTCTTGTAATTGTTTTGGTATTTTGATGAGCGATGTGAGGGAGTGAATTTGATGTGTACTTTGAGTTTATTGCGATAGGTGAAGTGAAGGTGACTCCTAGAAAGGAGTGGTTGATGATGGAGTTTGGTTTGCAAGCGAGGAAGTCGGTTTTTGAAGCTTATGATAAGCTTTTGGGCTTGGGGAAAGCAAAGAAGACTCATCCCGACCGGGAAGGATGAGGAATCCCGACCGGGAAGGAGCCATCCCGATCGGGATGAAGGTGCAAAAATTTGGACTCACTGGAGTGCATTCCCGACCGGGACGAGAGCTTCCCGTTCGGGAAGGGTTCATCAACCCGATCGGGACCATCCATCCCGACCGGGATGGTCCCCTTTGTCTCCACCCATCCATTATACCCCCTCCCAACCTCCCTACTCCTCCTTACTCCTATCATATGACCCTTACACCTCACCTTACACCGAGATCCACATCAAATCCCACCCCCTCGCACCATTACTACCTCTACCATGCGGCTTTATCAAGCTTGACGCGGGATAACAACAAAGACGACAAGCAACGTGCCCACATTGATCTACGAGACGATGGAGCGAGCAAGTTACTAGACGATTGGTTTTGGTAACTATCCTTACTTTTCCGTCTTTTATTGCTTGTTTTTCTCTTGTTTTCCCTCCTTCCCCTTGAGTCATGGTATCTTGGTGGCCTTCGAGGCCTCGGTAGTTGTTGCTCCCGATTCTCGATGATGTGACTACATCGAGAGTCATTTCAAAATTCAAATTTTACAAGATTTTCACTTTCTTTTTGAGGATTTAGTCGGATTTAGGCGGAATCCGGGCTAGGTGACTTGATTACACCTAGCCCTCCCCTCCCATTTCCTTTTATTTCCTTCTTTTTATTTCTTCCCCCATCCATATCTTTTCTTGTCTCGGCCCTTGGTGACTTGATTACACCCCGGCCGGACACCTTCTACCTCTTCTTCATCTTCATTTTTGATTTTTAGATTTATTTTCGTAGTTTCTTTTCTTTTTCTTTTGTCTCTCCGCACCCTACGATCGAGCATGAGGACATGGCTCGATTTAAGTGTGGGGGAGCGATATTCTAGTATAGTTAGTTTTATTTTCTTAGTTTTTTCGAAAAAAATCTTTAAAAACCATAAAAATTTCAAAACTTTCAAAAAAAATCAAAAAGATTTTCTTTTGTGTCTTTTCCTTTTTTGTGTCTTTGTGTCGTATATTTGTTTTGTGTGCTTGTTCGCCTCCCTCTTTCCTTATAGGTTGCTTAAATCACCAATAGCTTTGGAGAGCTTTCAAGACTTCCGGTAACATCTTTATCCCTTTTTCTTCTTTATCTCTTGCGGAGTTTGGAGGAGATTGTGATTTTGTGTGCTCGGGTGGAGCTTTGTAAAGTTGTGGTTGATTTGGTGGCTTGTTTGGATAATCGGGGTGGTGTTTGGGTTTTGTATGTGTTCGTTTTGTGTTGTTTTTGTTTCGTTGCTTTTACTTCTTTTTCTCTCGTTCGTTTTCGTCGTTTCTTTGTTTTGTGTTGTGTTGTGTGTCTTGTGCGTAAAACGTTTTCGAAAACCCGGTTTAGAGGCTGGTGTATGAGTGTCTACTTTCCCTTCCTAGTAGTATAAATCGAGTCTGGACTTTCGTCTAGTAAAATGACCCTAAAATCAACGATTTCGTTGGTCCTTTACCTTGAGTCCACCTAGCTTACTAGGGATTTACTACGGGATTTGCATTTTGACCATTATGACCACCCACGGTGTGAAAAGGCCTTGGTTACCGAGTCTCGTCCCTTAGGTGACCGTGTTTAGGATTGCTCGACTAGTCCAAGTTTCTCCCCTTTTTGTGGGTTTGAAGAGGGATCGCGACCCTCGACTCACTCATTTCCCTACCTCCTACACATACACACAATAAATTGCAAATTGTTGATTCTATCTTTCTTGTTACACAATGAAATGACAAAGATGCCAAATCAAGCCAAAAAGGGCAAAGAAAAGAAAAAAAGAAAGAAAATGAAAGAAAGAAAAGAAATGAAGAAAAAGAAAAAGCACAAAAGCCAAAAAGAAAATAGAAAAGAAAAAAAAAAGAAATGGCATGGCAACAAACAAAGCAAAATGTCAAAAAGAAAGAAAATGCCAAAAGAAAACCCGTCTCACAAAAAGAAATCCCCACAAAAATAAGCCTTTTTCCGACTTTTCCCGTGAAGAGCCTACCAAAGGACCGAGTCCCTAGGAAGGATGATAGCGGCATTAGTCGGTCTTCCTTCATTTTGCATATTTCCATCTTTTTACTTGGACTAGTTAGGCGGTTTTGGACACGGGACGACCCTCTTGGCTCACGCTAAAGGGGGCGGGGTCTCAATTACCTACAGTGTCGACTAACACCGTGTTTCTTCACTTTTCCACTCCGCCGATCTTCCCGTAGTACGTTTTTAGAAAGTTAGGAGGACCTAGGTAAGTTACCAACGTTTTTGTTGCTTTATCGTCATACTATTAGGGTTTAGTTCACCTTGGTTTGTATTGCTAGCTTGGGAACGTTGTCACTTACCTCGAGTCCTAAACCGGTGTTTTATTCACCGCTTTTTGAGGGAAGCGGTATTTGTTTTTCTTTTGGGTGCAACCGATTATGTGTTCGTTTGTGTGTTTGTCTGTTTGTGTGTTTTGTGTCCGGTTGCATCCACAGTTTTGTCGCAAGACCCAACTTGCCTTGCGGAGTGCACTTGTCCTCTAAGTGCACTCGCGTGAGTTGAAGGGGCGTAGGGTGCGCTAATACCCACTCGGATAGTTTAGTAGTAGTATGTGCTTACTCGAGGGCGAGTAAGGGTTAAGTGTGGGGGAGTTGATAAGTGTCATTTGTAGTGCCTATTTCGTAGTGTTTGGTCCCTTTTTCCTTGTAGAATCGCTCCTTGGGAGCGGTTTATGGGCTTCTTATGCTTCCTTTAGTTCGTTTCAGGTTCCCGAGACCGATTTGAAAGAGTTGGAGCGATTCCGACTCGATACATACACATTTTAGAGCCAACGGAGTAAAGGAAGGATGACTCGATGCCTTGGAATCGATCCCGAGACCTTGGGGCCCAATCCCGAGCCTCCGAGTCCCGAGATTCGATGGGAAGCCCATGAGAAGCAAGGAGGGACCAAAAAGATCATATTGGAGGCCTACAAGGCTCATCCCGTTCGGGATGAGGTGCACAAACAAGAAGGCTCCTAACCAGGGCCCATCCCGATCGGGATCATGGCTTCCCGACCGGGACCACCTCATCCCGGCCGGGATGGGCTACAGCTCACCCGCGCTTGTTTTCTTTCTTCTCCCTTCCACTTGTAACCCTATATATACCCTTCCCTTGTTATGTAAAGGATATGCACTTCATTAGACACTAAACCCTAGACTACTTTAGGTTAGATTAGATTAGATTAGTGTAGATTAGTCGGTAATTAGTAGTTAATCTTAGTTTAAGCTTGTAATATTGGATCTCTTGAAGAATCCATCCAAGATTGACAACCTTGGTGGATGAATTTGGGTTATCTTCTATGCAAGTGTTCTCCTTTTCATTCTCTTGTTAGTTTGGTATAATCTTCTCATCCTTTTACTCTTAATCCTTGTTTATTTCATTCAAGTTTTCGTCTTTGTTATAGTTTGTTCTTAATCTTGTTAGTTTCATAATGTATGTTTGATGTTTATGTTAGGTTCTTCTTGTTCTTGTTAGTTTTAATTGGATTATGTTAGAGTAGTGTTCTTTCTAGGGTTAGTAGGGTGATTAGGGTGTTAATTGGATGATTAAGGGATTGTTGGAGATGTTGGTGGAAGATTTGGGTTTCCTCTTGGTTTGGTGCACATCACATGTTTGTTGAAATGCTTGAATGGCTAGTAGATGCATATACTTGTTCTTCTTGCCTTTCTCTTGTGGGTGATGGTTTGTTTATGGGTTTGGTTCCCTCACTAAGTTGCGAGAGCCCGGTGAGGACGACCCCTAGGCCGGTCTAAGTAGCGAGAGCCCGGATTCGACCTAGGCCACCATAGCACGCTAGAACCCTGTTTGTCGTGTGTGTCGCCGAGATGGGTTCTAGGTGGAACCTCTAGGTGGGTCTAAGTTGCGAGTGCCCGGACCAACCTAGATTACCCTAATACCTCCTTCGCTCTAGTTCTCCCTCGACCATTCCGTTACCCCTTTGACCCCGACCTAATCCTAGCCCGTTTTCCTTAGTTTGTTTCTCCGGTACCTTAGTCTTAGCCTAGCTTTCTCCCCTTCCTATCATTCTCTAGCTTAGCTCGTTGACTTAGTCTCGTATTTGGGCGACCTTAGTCTAGACGCCTCTTACCGTCCCCGTGGATTCGACCCGACTTGCCCTATCTACCCAGTTAGGATTAACCGGTTATATTATTGACGGTTGGGACGTGACGAATCCTTACCATCAGTTGCATCCACGATTTTATCGCAAGACCTTACTTGCCTTGCGGAGTGCACTTTTCCTCTAAGTGTACTCGCGTGAGTTGAAAGGGCGTAGGGTGCGCTAATACCCGCTCGGATAGTTTAGTAGTTAGTATGTGCTTACTCGAGGGCGAGTAAGGGTTAAGTGTGGGGGAGTTGATAAGTGTAGTTTGTAGTGCTTATTTTGTAGTGTTTTGGTCCCATTTTCCTTGTGGAATCGCTCCTTGGGAGCGGTTTATGGGCTACTTATGCTTCCTCTAGCTCGTTTCAGGTTCCCGAGACCATTCATGAAGAGTTGGAGCGATTCCGACTCAATACATACACTTTTTGGAGCCAACGAAGCTAAGGAACGATCACTCGATGCCTTGGAGTCGACCCCGAGACCTTGGGACCCAATCCTGAGCCTACGAGACCCGATCCCGAGTCCCGAGAATCGATGGGAAGCCCATGAGAACCAAGGAGGGACCAAAAAGTTCATAATGGAGGCCTACAAGGTCCTTCCCGGGCGGGATAGTGGCCTTCCCGACCGGGAAGGAGTGCACAAAACCAACAGCTCCTGTCTTGAGCCCGTCCCGGCCGAGAAGGACTCGTCTCGGGCGGGACCATCTTGTCCCGGGCGGGATGAGTGAGCTGTAGCACGCAACTCATTCTTTTCTTCTCCTTACTAATTGTAACCCTATATATACTCTTCCCTTGTTTTGTTAAGCTCATGTTAGATACTTCCTCTTAAACCCTAGATTATTTTAGCATAGATTAGCATAGATTAGAGTAGATTAGTCGGTAATTAGTTGCTAATCTTAGTTTAGTACTTGTATTAAGGGAATTCTTCAAGATCCATCCAAGATTGACAACCTTGGTGGTTTGTTTAGGGTTTTTCTCATTAATGCAAGTTTCAATCTTTCTTTCATCTTGTTAGTAGGTATAATCTTCTTTTTCCTTCTCTTTATTTTGTTTAATCATTCAAGTTTGAATCTTTATTGATTGTTTTGTTCATTGTTCATTGTTTCTCTAGTTTCATTATGTATGTTTGGTTGTTTGAGTTAGTTCTTCTTGTTCTTGTTAGTTTTAGTATAGATATGTTAGAGTAGATCTTTGCTAGGGTTATTAGGGAGATTGGATGTGATTGTGGATGATTAAGGGTTTGTTAGAGATGTATGTGGAAGTTTTGGGTTTCCTCTTGGTTTGATGCATGGTACATGTTCGATGAAATGCTTGAATGACATGTAGATGCAAATCCTTGTGTTTTTCTTGCCTTTTCTCTTGTGGGTGATAGTTTGCTTGTGGGTTTGGTTCCCTCACTACGTAGCGAGAGCCCGGTGAGGACGACCCCTAGGTCGGTCTACGTAGCGAGAGCCCGGATGCGACCTAGGCCACGATAGTATGCTAGTAGCCCCGTTTGTCACTTGTGTCGCTAAGATGGGTCCTATCAAGAACCTCTAGGTCGGTCTACGTAGAGAGAGCCCGGACTACACCTAGATTACCCGACTACCCCTTTACCTTAGCTCTTCCTCGACCATCCCATCACTCCATGAACCCGACCTAACCCTAGTCTTCCTTCTTAGTGTTATCCTAGCTTCCCTTAGTCCTAGTTTTAGACCCTAGACTAGTTCTTAGCCTCCTCCCCTTAGATTAGCTCGTCTCGAACCTAGTCCTAGACCCGAGCATACCTTAGTCCATCATCCCGTCCTTGTGGATTCGACCCGACTTACCCTAGCTACCCACTAGGTATAGTTGGTTTTATTTGACGGTTGGGACCCACGACAAATCCTTTCCCATCAAAAAGTCTGAGGAATATCTCACGTGGACCCTCCTTCGAACAGGACTCGACCCACATGTCGAATCCTAAGGGAGGCCCACCTTTCACAGGTTACCCGTCTAAGTGTCTTTTCCGAGTCATTTCCTTTCCAGTCTTTTCCATTGCTCGGGATGTACTTTGGTTCCAGGATCTGGGTTAGTTACTGATTACGCGGTATTCTTACAGACAGGCCACCGGTAACCAGACGTCAACACAAGATGCAAGAAACTTTGGACAATTTGACAGCCTCACTGGCTAAGATTGAAGCCCAACTGACTGCTATCAAATCCGACCAGGTAGCTATTGTGACCCGTGTGAGCGCCGTGTAACAAGGGATTCCTTCTGGAACTGAGACTACTGGGCCTTTAGGTGAGTTGGTCAGCGCGGTCCGCAAGCTGGAAGAACAGGTCCATTTGTCGACCAACAACACCATCCACACGGAAAATGCCCGTGCCTATTCACCCCTGACCGGCGAATTGACCGCCAATCTCAACCTGACGGGTCTACCGATGTTCGATGGGACTGAACACCCGGTTCTTCACATCTGGGCCTTCAAGGTGTTCATGGCCGTCAAGGGAGTGAAGTCCACTATGTTCAAGCACCTGTTTGCTTCTTCCCTCGAGAAGCATCCGAAAGCCTAGTACTACAGGCTTGACTCCAAGAAGTACAAGACTTGGGACGACGTGGCAACGGAGTTCGCTCGGAATTACGTCGACAATACTGAGATCCAAACCACGATGCGTACTCTAGAGGTCATGGCCCAAGAGCCCAAAGAAGGTTTCACCAAATACCTTTAAAGGTGGAGGGCCGAAAGCGTGAAGTTGGTCAATAAGCCCAACGAAAAGGTGTTAGTGGAGGCCTTCGTGAAGAATCTCCTCCCCTCTTATTGGGTCCATCTCCGGTACGACGTCATACCCAACTTTTCCACCTTAACCGAAATGGGTACAAGAATCGAAGATGACTTAAGATTAGAGAGCCTTACTACGGCCTCTACCAAGGCGTATCAAGGGGCCAGTTCATCCACCAGCAAGCCCACAACTGCAGCTGCAACCCGCAGCATCTTCGACGAGTTTAATCTACTAGATGCCTCATCCAAAAAGAATACTCCAACTCGGGTATTCACTGATATAGGGACCACCTACACTTACGCCTTACAAAGGCTATCTTCAAAAGGCTTGATCTAGTCGATAGGCCCAACTCTAGAAGTCCCGGTAGAGAAGCGGTTCAAAAGCTATAACATTCAGGCCTATTGTCAATACCACCGAGGTATGTAATGGGCATGATACGGAAAAATGATGGAAATTAAAGCATCTAATCCAGGACTTATTCGAAAGTGGGAAGATACCATTGCCCGGGGACAAACCGAGCAACAAAGAAAACCCCTTCAGTGCTCATGCCATTTTTGCCGGAGAAGTAATCGATTGTTCTCATCTCATTTCCCCTTTTGTCCCGCAAATTAATGGGATATGGTTCGACAATGAAGACGACGTTTACTTGCCTAAAGGAAAAGTTGTCCCTATCACCCCTGAAGAGGTCCGGAAGGTTAAGTCCAAAGCCTTAGCCAACAACCACCTAGCCACCGTCGGGCGTGCAATTCCAGCGACCGTCACTGAACCTGCCAGAACGGAAGATGCCCTTGAAGAGTCGAGCACTGACACGGCTCTAGTCAAACAACTGAAGAGGGTTCGAACTGACCTCACTATATGGCAAATCTTGGTTAGCTCGCAAGAACATCGGGAAGCGCTTACTAAGGCTCTCGATCAAGTTAAGGTCGACTCACTGGTAACTCCTAGTGAAATGGTAGCCACCATCATGCCCCATCTCAAGGGCAAATCCAAGGAAGAAGGCCCACTCATTACCTTCTCTGAGTCTGACTTACCACCATTCGGGGCCACCCACAACTTGGCCCTGTACATCACTGGGATCTGCCGAAGGAAATACCTCCCGATGACCCTGATTGACGACGGGTCCGCTGTGAATGTCCTTTCCTTAAGGACCGCCAAGGCCCTCGGCATTACCGAGGCCGACTAACTCCCGACGGCGCAAACTATCCAGGTGATAAGTGTAGTTTGTAGTGCCTATTTCGTAGTGTTTTGGTCCTATTTTCCTTGTGGAATCGCTCCTTGGGAGCGATTTATAGGTTACTTATGCTTCCTTTAGCTCGTTTCAGGTTCCCGAGACCATTCATGAAGAATTGGAACGATTCCGTCTCGTTTCATACACTTTTGGAGCCAACGAAGAGAAGGAACGATCACTCGATGCCTTGGATTCGACCCCGAGACCTTGGGACCCAATCCCGAGCCTCTTAGACTCGATCCCGAGACCCGAGAGTCGGTGAGAAGCCCATGAGAACCAAGGAGGGACCAAAAAGATCATAATGGAGGCCTACAAGGTCCTTCCCGGGCGGGATAGTGGCCTTCCCGACCGGGAAGGAGTGCACAAAACCAACAGCTCCTGTCTTGAGCCCGTCCCGGGCGAGATGGACTGGAATGTGTAAACGGGCCTTCCTTTGTAGGAGTATGTCCTACGTAGGTGGGCCATGCCTTTGGGATAGGGAGGAAACCCGTGATGTAAGATCGACGGAGTTTCGACGCTAAAGACCTTCGACGACTTATGACAAGACCCGACACTACTAAATACGGGAAGTCCTAAGTAGAGGAAAATTTTGAAAAGGAATTTTTAAGAAAACCTGGAAAAAAAATCGGTGGATGGACCAATTTTTTGAAACCGGCAAAGTACCATCGGGCCTCGATTTGAAGTTTTGAAAATATTTTTGAGTTTTGAAACGGGTAGCATACCGGCTAGAAATAGGCTATTTTGAGTAAAATCATAAGTCCTAGGTTTGGTAGCTTTCCGGGTTTTGAATTTTGGATATTTTTGAAAAGATGCATTTTTGAAAAGGACGGTTTTTGAAAACGACTTTAGAAACCAAGTAGCACATAGTCACGCAAGCATTATAACGACACCATGTATGCTTTACACTAAGTCTCAGTCGGTCTAGATGGGGTCTATACTAGTGCACATAGCCTTTCCGAGAATCGGGACGGACTTCCTAAGTTGAGTTGATCTTAGAACATGCCGCGAAACCCATACGAATTAGCTATAAACACCTTTGACATAACCAATTTGGAGTACATCATGGTATGGTGGGACGTCGGTCGCCTGTACCGGCCCGGGAAAAATTGGGTTATGCATGAACCGTAAAACTAAAACGCGTATTGTACTAGTCAAACGATTTCTATTCGAGTCTCACCCTGAAGATGTCGATGGTAAGTCACACATCATTTCTCCCCAGCGGAGTCGCCAAATTGTGGACATGACATAGGTCCACCCCGACGCGGCCACGCGCGGGTTTGAGGAGGCGAATGAATCTCATGTGAGATGGATCTCGAATTGAAATTTAAATCGAAGTTGGAGTCGCCACCGAACTTTGTGGGAGTTCGGGCCCATTCGAACCCACTCTATATCTTAGTGGGCCGTGCACGAAGTACGGCCCATTCTGATTTCAGAGTTTATTAGGTTCGTTACTTTGCATTTTGATACCGATACCGACATTATCGGATACCGTGTATTGAATGACTCTCGTGCGCCAATGGTTTCGGACATCCGGAAACCATGGTTCTGTGTAAGGGGTGAGGGTACGTGTTGGGAAGTTCACAAAGAACACCCAACCCCGCCCGCACTTAGCGGCCTCTACTAAGATATCGTTTGATTTTAAAATACGCGCATTAGTAATACGATTGAATGATATGAAAACAATAATTTCGACTAAACATGTGAATTATGTTTGATCTACGTCGTTTAATGCGTCTTTGAATTTATGTCGAAGTTGTATTCAGCATGCGATGTTCTTTTTAGTACAATAAAACAAACAACGAAAATAAATCGCTAAAACATGAACAAACGAGTTAGTGACGATGATAACGGTTTGTAAATTGAATAAACGATATGAATATAATGCGACGCATGGTTTTGAAAAGATGAATCACGTGATAGACTTGACACGTGATGACCGAAGTCATTAAAAAAAAATTATCGGGACTTGAAAGATGTTTAAAAACTCACGGTTTTGATGAACCAGGAGCCACTCGATCGAGTCATAGAGGGACTCGGCCGAGTGGTCCTCAAAAAAAAGTTTATGCTCGGTGTTTGGGGTGCCACTCGATCGAGTGGGCTAGGTACTCGATCGAGTGCCCCCTGTACGAACTATGGTTCGTTTTGTTTTTGATTTCAAAATTGCTTTTTGTAAAATCAATAATTTTTTCTAAGTCGTGTAAAAATATAATATGATTTATACTCGACTTAAATTTCGATACTCGTTATATTGGACACTTGATTATGGAATCAATGTCAAATACTCGGAGTGATTTTTAGAAAAAACGTTTATAAATTGTTTGAAAATCGAACTAAGATGAAATAGATTCTCTCCGCGTCGAAATCATCGTATTTTGTCTTTTATGATTAGGTGACGATTATCTTAGCATCAACGAGATTGATTTAATTCTTTTAGATACAATATTCGACTATAGAGTCGATATCATATTTTAAGAATGATAGTTTTGTATATATAAAAATTAGATAATTTTTGCGATAATATCGGTATTAGAAACAAAAAGAGGAAAAAAAACGTGATGATGATTCGATGAGGACGGACCGACGACATAAAAAAACGAGAGAGAGAAAGGAGAAAAAGGAGAAGACGGGGTTGAATTTGCACCCTCAACCTACATGCTTTATACTCTCGGAACGGGGATCGTCTAGCTGTGGCTTAGGCACGGAGCATCGAGGAAATGTGGGTGAGTTATGGTGGTTTATGTGTGGAGATGTAAGGCTGTCGGGATTGTAAGAGGTTGCCAGAATTTCGAGGTACGGATGGTGTATACTTGGGTGCAAGGTTGTGTAGGATTTGTATGTGTGTTGTTGAATGCTTGATGTCTCCTGAATTGTGTTGTGTAGAGGTGTATTTACAGGGGAGGTTTCGACTTTGGCTAGGAAAGGTATCCGGCTTGGGTGAGAAGAAACACCGCTTCGGATAGGAAAAGTATACAATCTTAGATGAAAAAGGATTCCGTTGTTGGGTGGAAGAGGAATCCCTTTCCGGCTGGAAAAGGAGTCACTCGACCGAGTGATGCCTAGCACTCGGTCGAGTGCCCGGTCTGACGTCGATTTTGTGCGGTTTTGCGAGCCTACTCGACCGAGTGGGCCGGTCCACTCGATCGAGTGGGTCTGGGTCGGGTAGGAGTCTCGTTTAGAGATCGAGTTTCATCTCTAACGAGTTTGTTCGGTTGCTTGATTCTTCTTTGTAGCTGATTTTTGTAGTTTTGGACTCCGCATCAGATTCTTGAAGCGATGTGGCAGATATTTATGCCTCGGAAACGTCTTTGACCGGGGTTTGACTCAGTTGCTAAAAGACGGTTTTGTCCTTGGTGTCGGTTTTGACCCAAATTAGTCTTATTTGATTGGAAATGACCCACTGGGCCTGGATTCGAGGTTGGTTTTGTGAGATTTGTACTTCGTGCAAAGCCCAAGCCAAATGCTAATGATTTTGACCCATATTCGAGTATGTTAAAACATGTTCGCGTCCGATCATCATCGGGTGTTTTTTGGAAACTGCTATAGACACCTAGCAGCCAAATGTGGGTGTCTACACCATCTTGTATTCGAAATGCAATGGTTATGGGCATGAACACCAACAATATAAAAAGGAAGAACTGAGAAGGAATGTAGCGAAAACAAACCCAGTGCAAGGGCAGAAGCCTGTCAAGATATCAGAGAATAGCCCGGGGAAGGCACCTATGCAACCAACAGGGATACTACAACCTAAAGGGATATTGCATTTCAGGCTTGAGGACAAAGGACAAAAGTCTGATCAGAGTAGAGATCAACCAGGATCCTCTAGACGACAATTGAACAAGGAAGTAAGAATTAGTAAAGATGTATCATTTGCGCAGATGGTGAATGGTGCTAAACCAATAAAGCAGAATAGTATTGGGAAAGATGTTCAGGGTCCTCATTCTATTGATGATTAAGTCTCATAGATTAGGATTCTGGAATGTACGATGCATGAATGATAAGAATAAGCAACGTACGATACGTGAATTTCTCAAAAAAACAGGAGGTGGATGTTTTTGGTTTGTTAGAAACAAAAATAAAAATAACTAGTATGAATAATATTAATCCATGTATAATGGATAATTGGTCTATGAGTACTAATACTCATAGTGGACATGGAGGAAGAATATGGATGTTGTGGAACCATAATAATGTAGATGTGCAAATTCTGGATGTTATAGCTCAAGCAGTTCATCTGAGGGTAATGCAAGTTCAACATACTAGAAGGTATCACCTTAATCTAGTTTATGCGTTTAATGATGTGGAAGGGAGGGAGAGCTTGTGGTATAATTTGTGTGGTTATGCTAGCCAAGTGAGAGGAGCTTGGATGGTGGAAGGTGATTAACACAGTCATTAGTGTTGCTGGGAGATTGGGAGGGAACTGCACTGAGGCGGAGATGAATCCATTTAGTGATAGTATTTCAGATTGCTTATTGGAGGATAGTCCTGCGGCAGGTGCGTGGTTCACATGGACAAATAAGTAGAGGAAGGAGGATAGAGTATTTAGTAGACTTGATAAATGTCTGGTTAAAAAGCAATGGGCGGACGAGTTTCCTAATGGGTTTGCTCATTTTCTCCCGGAAGGAACGTTTGATCATTGTCCTTGTGTCTACCATCTTGACAGAAGTAACACTATGAAGAGAAGATCATTTAAGTACCAACACATGTGGAGTTTTAATCCACATTTTTGGATATGATTAAGAAGGGTTGGTCTACCAATATAGTAGGGAGCTCTATGTTTAAATTAGTCACCAAACTCAAGAGGCGAAAGAGGGATTTGAAACAACTTAATTCTGATGCGTTTGGGAATATTGAAAGTCGGTGTCAGCAAGCAGAATTGCAGCTAGCTACTCTGCAGGTGGAAATTCAGAGAGATCTGATCCAAGGAATGACAAGAATAAGGAGTGGGAGTGTCATCAACAGGTCACCAAGCTGCAACAAGCCTGTAGAACATTCCTTATGCAGAAATTGAAGGTAACTTGGCTATTAGAAGGCGACCAGAATTCTGTAGTTTTCCACTCGTTTCTAAGGAAGAGAAGAGCACAGAACAGGGTTAAAGTCATTGCAGATGCTACGGGAACTGAATGTTCATCGCCTGAAGAGGTTCAGCAGGCGTTCTTGGACTTCTATACAGATTTGTTAGGAAAGTCAATGCCCACGGTTCCTATGCAGAATATATGGTCCCACTTGGCAAGGTCTGTACGTCTAATCATGTGAGACTTTTACTGCAACCAGTGACCTCTCAAGAAATTAAGGAAGTAATGTTCAGTATTCCAAAAGATAAAACCCCTAGCCCGGATGGTTACTCTAGCCAATTCTTCAAGGATTCATTGGACGTTGTGGGGGAGGAGGTAGTACTTGTTGTTAAAGATTTCTTTGCCTCTGGGAGAATGCTAAAACAGATTAATGCGACCACTCTAATGACTCTTATTCCTAAGGTTGACAAGCCTCAGTCGATATTGCAATTTCGACCCATTGCTTGTTGTAATGTAGTTTATAAATGTATTTCCAAGTTACTGAGCAGAAGGTTGGGTATTATACTACCTGATATTATTAGTCCTCAACAAGGCGGCTTTATCAAGGGTCAGAATATTATGGAAAATGTACTTATCTGTCAGGATTTGGTACGTTTATACAATAGGAAAGTTGTGTCTCCACGATGTTTGATGAAAATCTATATTCGGAAGGCCTATGATAGCGTTGAACGGGTTGTTTTGGAAAAGATACTAGATGCTCTTAAAATCACCCCCTGTTTATTGCCTTGATTATGGAATGTGTGAGAACAGTGAAATTCCCATTGAATCTGAATGGGGATACGTTTTGGTTCTTCCAAGCTAAGAGGGGTCTCCGTCAAGGTGACCCAATCTCACCTCTTCTCTTCACCATCTGCATGGAGTATTTTGGTATAAGCTTAATTATGTGACTACAAACTACGGGTTCAAATACCACCCCAAATGTGCCTCAATGAAGCTCTGTCATCTCATGTTTGCGGACGATCTTCTTCTTTTCTACAAAGGAGAGCGGGATTCGTTAAACATATTAATGCGAGTGTTTGCTACCTTTACTAAGACCTCAGGATTGGCTATGAGTATAGGCAAGTCCCATCCTTTCTGTCGAGGGTTGAATGTTGTTAAGGATGCTTTAGACGTTACTGGTTGTGCTCCAGGTGTTTTACTATTCAGATACTTGGGTGTTCCAGTCCAAACGACTAAGCTCTCTAGGACTAACTGCAGTCAACTGGTGGAAAGAATCACAAACAGGATAAGGAGTTTAAGGGCTAAGCGACTATCTTATGCACCTCGGCTGACGTTGATACAAATTGTGCTCTCTCAAGTACATATGATATATGATTGTTGTTGTTTTTAGTTTTTGTTACGTATTGTTAATAAAGCATGTTATATATCTACTCAGACCTACCTAGTACCCGTTCAAGAATTACTCGTATGGAGTAATTTTTGGATAGTCCCTGTTTTGGGACTATCCTTGTACTTTTCATGTCACTTAGGTGATAAACATGAAATTGTGTTGTGTTGATAAGAGAAAGGTTTGGTGGCAATTCTCTCACTGTTCTTCGAATGCACATGCGGAGTATTCATATATTACACATTGTGTTTTTGGAGAACTGAGGCGAATTGCTGCTGAATTTTTTTCTTATCGATAGAACACAATTTAAGCAAATGGTAAGTGTTTAGAAGATAAGTAATCAATTTAATTATAATACAATATATTTTAACTAAATTATTGCTGAAAGTTCTAACACTATTTTTTGAAGGACCCAACCGCAACCCCGGTCCAGATTCTCGAGAAGACAAAGAAGGGGAAAGACGGAAGTGGATAGACCCCCGAGCGCCAGAGCTGATTGTGAGTACTGGTACTATACTTTTTGAAAAATTATGAAGTGAAATTATATGATGTTTTATGTGGTAACAATCATGTTTCCTATTGCTATTTCAGGATAACTTTGACAAAGTTGTGGAGGAGGTGCGAGCGTCTGATCAGATACCGAACACCTTAAATATCTTCCACAATGTCGCGGGCGGCTACAACCATAAGCGACGATTCTGGGGGATAAGCAGCGCGACGAAAGAGCTCTTTCGCCCCTGCTTGAGTCGTGGTAGAGGCCCAACCACCGACACTTACTACCCCACTACCGTCTCCCAAGAACGAACAGCTAACGAGCGCATTGAGAAAACCTAAAGAAGCTAGAAGAGTGCCAACATATGCTAGAAGAGACAATAGGATCACAACAAAAGAGGTTGGAGGACCAGGACAAGTTCATAGAGATGATGAGGGAAATATGGGCCATGGAGAATGAAAGTTGCAGTGGTGATCACGTAGTAGCAGACGCGATGACAACAACAACGATGGTCATTCTTTTGGGTCTTCGCAACTTCAACCCATTTCTTAGGTAGTCCGTCATCTCTTTGGTACTTTCTATTACAGTTATGTATATTCCTAAGTCACTAACTTCTAGATGGAATTGTGAACCCAGTACTTGTTCTTTGTAATATATTTTAAGTTTCTATATCAGTATTGTGGTTGAGATTTGTGGAGTTTTGTGACTGAGATATGTGTATGTGAGCTTTGATGGGTGAGTTTTGTGGTGGAGGTGATGATGTTGTAGTTGTTTGTGGGGGATATGTATGTTGCAGCTTATTTGTTTGTTGCACATTTGGGAAGCTGGAAACAAACGAAATTTTGTTTTTTTAAAATGAATATTGCGTCGGAATATCCGACGCAAATGGGGAACACATACACGAAATTTGTGTCGGTTTACCTGACGCAAATCTGATGTCAGCGTCGGCGTCGCGTCGAAGTAACCAACGCAAATGCGCTCCACTTGTCGAAGTTTGCATCGGATATTCTGACGCAACCTTCAGATCAGAGAGTGTCGCTTTCGCGTTGGATAATTCAACGTAAACGTAATCCGATATGCGAACTTTGCGTTGGATTATCCGACGCAAACAACAAATAGTGTCGCCTTTGCGTCAGCTAATCTGAGGCAGTGAGGTTTGACTTATAGTTTGAACCTCGAAGCCTGCATCGGAACATCCAACGCAGTGGCGACGCAAATCACGTTGTGTCGGATAATTTGACGCAACAAACCTGTTTTGCGTCAAAAAAACGCGGCGGAAATTTGCGTCGGCTAGTCCGACGCAACGTCGATTTTGCGTCAAATCTGAAGAGTTTGCATCGGATTTGTCCATCGCAAATTAGGTTGGATTTTTTTTAGTGTATTAGGTTAGACAGTATCATAAACAATATCGTAAATGAGACATAATATTGTAGTAGGTGTTATACGGGTATTAGTAAGGAGTAACAATACACGAGTTTAACAATAACCTTATACCACTACTCATTAAAGAGACATGAATTAACATAAAATACGAGTATTAGAAATACGGGTATTACAGGCTAGGTGTTCCCCCCTCCCCTCGCCTCTTCCCCTACCGTAGCCCCATGTAAGAATGTCTGGGATAGGTTTCTTTATGGGTCGTTTTAGGTTTAGAGTAGTGAGTGACTTTCATTTGGGTTGGTTGTTGGTGGTTTGTATCTGACGGTCAGTCTTGTCATTCTCTTCGGGTGGGTTTGGATCGGCCCTTCTTTCTCTGCCTTTTTAATTTTGTCTCTTCTTTGTTGTGGGCGGTGGCCGGCTCTCAATGCATGTGATCATTGAGATTGTTTCTTGGTGTGATCTTCATAGCTATGGAGTGATCGGTGTTTGGTTGACCTAGAGTTAGGTTGGGTTTTGGTGTTGTGTGGTTGGCTGTGATGGTGGATTGTCTTCTAACACAATTACGCTTCTTAATTATTTGATGTTGTGTTTTTTATTCACAACAATTTTCTTAGGAGTCCAGGTCGCAGTTTAATTGTCCTTTATGGGGTGAGTTTGGATCTAGGGCGTCATTGGTGTGTTGGTTCAACTCTAGACTCTTTTTCTAAAGTGGTATTGCTCTATAGGAAGGTTGAGGGGCGGTGTGGCCTTCTTATCATCATCTCGGTTTGCTCTTTGATTTCCTAGTCTTGCTTTAGGCGTGTTCGACCACCAAAATGCAGGAGTTTTCACTCCATTGATGACAGGTCTTCAGGACCTGTTATTCACCCCCTCTTTCTACGTCTTTATGGCATAAGTGCATTTTGTTTGTGCAGTCGTTCTATCAACGGTCATATGGCATCTACAACTTGGATGAAAATTTCTGTCAACATGCTTTGGCCCTTAGACAACGTTGTTTTATCCTATTTAGGTTTTATGTAAGTTCATTTATGTTCGTGTTGTTTTACGTGACCCCCCAAACACAATATAATGGTGGCTCTAAACAAGTAGGGTGGTTTGATTCCGTTGAAAAAAAAAAAAAAACTGAACTGAAAAACCTGACACAATTATAACACAGATATTAAAGGTCAAGAACCTTCCATTGATGGAAGCTTGAGGCAACAAGCTAAAATACATGATCAGATGGAGAGAATCGTCTTTTCTTATTAGCTGAAAGAGTGAATTTGCGGCTTATACACATTACTATTCACAAGGTGGTGCGGTAAGGAATTATCTACATGCCAAACCCTGTCCGTCCAACCAACCCAATCCCAATCAAGCAAATTCACAAAAGTAACATATTTACACAAGTTAGTAAGAATAAAGGCAATAGCGACAACTGCAGTCTAAAATCGGAGCAAGATAAAGAGCAAACATTGTGCGTATCATCTGGAACATTATATGATCAAGAAATAGCCTACACACACTTTGGTTACTTTGATCTACCGTCAGTTTTGAGGAAGCGAACATACTCCACTTGTGACATTTCCCCTCCATTGTTGGGATCAAAACGGCACCTGTAGAAACTGATGAGAACATAGATGAGTAAAAGAGTAAGAAAACCGTCTCAAATGGATTGCATTTTAACTTCACATTGTCTGCACTTATGAAGAATATAAGTATATACTCCGTAACCAATATCAAAACATGAATAAATTTGAACAAATACAGGTTTAATGCATAGGAAGTAGAGATAAAACTTTAATTCAATACTGAGCTCAAACTGATTTTGTCGGAAGGCAAAGATTCTTCCAACCTCGTTGCTTTAGAAGTTATACCCTACTTATCACTTAAGAATCTACTACCTACTCGTCTCTTAAACTACCAATTAGCTCCCATAATGACGAGGCATAGATGAAGGCATGTGTCTCATGGGAGCTAAGCACGCTATTTCAGTATTTCAGCAAAGAAAGTACGGAGTAGTATTTTCAAGGAAGGTTATTTGCAATGATACTCTTTTTGGCTTTTAGAAAGGGTTAACTTTTAAGAAATAAAAGATGATATATTGAGGCAAAGAGACGACGGAATAATAAAAGAATAAGGGAAAAAAATCATGTATTATAAGTTTAGAACACTAGTGCACCTAGCTGCTGCTCCTCTACAAGACACTCAAGGCACTTCGAGGTCTTTCGCCAAGCGCCTTACTAACCCTTGGGCTTAAACGCATCCCAGGCTCTCTTTTTTTCTCCAAATAACCCATTATCAAAAATAGCCAGCCAAATTCACAATGAAAACTTTAATAACTGAAGCCGTTGTAATTTAGCAAATATACAAAACTACCAGATTTATAACCCTTGTTGGGCGACGAGAAAACTTCGAAAGATATTCCAAACCAAGTTTCAAATTGGATGTTGGTCACTTGGTCCTGGCTGGGATTAGAAGATACAAATTTTGGGTCTTAATTTTAGAAGGCACAAGGTGGACCGAGTCAACAAAGGTCTCTGGTGACAAGGAGCAAGGTGCTAGGTGAAGGCATAATCGTAGACATGAAATGAATAACTACAAACAAACTTGAGTTTCTAAGAAAAATAGAAAATTTGTTACGGACTACTTTTATATAGGGAGTACGTCTTCTACAAGAAATTACCTTATACTCCGTATAGAAAAGTCTGAAGTCTGAACTATACTACAATTTGTCGAACCAATTGCTATCAAAACATACATCCAAGCAAAAATTTTGTCACCATTTTCAGTGACTATTTAAAATTTCCACCAAAAAGGACTTCGGGCATGTTTGGCATAGTTTATTAAAAATGAGTTTGTGTTTCTTAAGCTTAATCTTTCAAACAGTGTTTTTCAAAAATTAGAACCAAATTGGTACTTCTATTTCTAAGAGTAAAATGGTGTTTCTTGAGCTTTTAAAAAACAATTTTAACTTTTGAATAATTGTGTATTTGGCCAACTTCTTTTTTAGGTAAAAAAGCACTTTGAGAAGTTGGGCCAAACTTACACGAATTATTATTTGTTCTGCATTTTACATCTTTCCGCCATTCAAATAAACTTCCTTGCCACCAGTCAATCGCCTTTCCCCTACCAAAACTCTCTCAGTCAAAACCAATAAGCTGTTGGAATTGCTTGCTGGACTAAAACTTAGTTTACTATTTCTGGGGTTTATGGAAAAGAAAACCATGTGAAAAGGCAGCAACAAGCTGATTTCTATACTTCTCTGGGAAATAAAAATCCATTGGATTCAATATAATATAAAATTTTGAAGATGCAAAAATACAAGTGTCATAAGCATGAAGGAATCTATGTAGGCAATTAATTTGCTTAATTTTGCAACATGCACAAGACACCAGTCACAAGTCACAAACATCTCAAGAATGGTTTTGCTTCATTCTCGATGTTTGTTCAAAATAAAATTAACTCCATCCTTGCATCTTAATTCCATGGTTTCTCTGAGTTACACAAGGTTACCCACACCAAGATTAATGGGCACCTTATTGATTTGATTTTTGCTTGTGGTGTTTGCTGGGAGGAGGAGGAGCGGAGCAGGTAGGTAGGCAGAGATGGTAAGATTAAGGAGGAGGTGGCAGTTGTCATTAGGTAAGTAAAAGAGGCTGAGTAGGTGCAGATGGTTGGCTTTGAACTTTGAACTAAGGAAGAAATTATACGAGGGTAGAGGGAGATGAATCATTTCCCCTTTACACTGTGCAAGTAACTTTGAACTGTAAAGGAGAAATGTTATGTTTGAAATTGAATACTGAGTATCAAATTTCAAAACATTTATGCAACAATACCCCCAAGGCCCCAAGTGCATTTTAAAGAAACCTAACTACGAAAAAATAATCTAAAGGTGTCCTCACTGAGCATTAAGCTTATGCGCATTCATTGCACAAATTTTTGAACTACCTCACTTGGGAAGAGATGGCCCAAAACAATAATATCACCCTAGTATCTCGAAGGCTCTCGCAAATTGTGTTGACAATAGAAAGAGGCCGTTTCTAATGACCCACGATAAAATTGTATCGAGAAGTGCATCGCACGACGACTACTTCACAATAAAAAGAAGGGCTACCTGTTTAGTGAGCCATTCTTCTTTAGTCCATCATAATCTAAAACAAAAAAAATAATGTGTCTTTGAAGTCATTGTACTTCAAATTAAAAAGAGATGGGCCAAAATGGCCTAAAAAATCAAGCTGCATTTCTGCCTAGGAACCGTGACATCGTTAAGAGTCCCAAATTATCTGTATCAATATGATCTAATCTAAAGTGCAGAATAACAGTTGGATAATATAGTTGGTGCTAAAACATCCTAAATACCACACAATAAACAGCCCGAACTTCATATTTCCTAATCCCATCAATTGCAACAGTCGAGAAATGTGCAACAAATTTATGTGGGTCAGTGAGAAGGTTTCAGCTGAAACTAAAAACAATGAAAATTTACATCTCGATTGGTCAAAATTGTCAGATGAAAACCGATGAGAGAAGACAAGAGGAAACAATTGAAAAAGTGAAGCATTCTGATCCTATTAACACCACCAGTTACAAGTACCAACCTTAAACGAGTAAGATGCAAGAGGAGTGACGAAAGATGAGTCAATGAACTCCTAACTAGTGAATTCCAGATCCCCGCAATGCACAAGAACCACAGAATGATTAATATTAGTCGGGAATGCAAAAACTTTTCTTCCCTAGTCCTGCATTTAGACTATATGATAATACAGTTTTTTTTCTCATTTTCACGAAGTGAGAATTTGCCTTTTTACAAAAAAAAAAAAATAGAGTACTTTTTATATTAGGGTGCTCCCCCTATTTTTATTGTTTCCAGACAAAATGCACAAAACAGTTCCCTGACATCTTTAGAATCCAAGTGGCGCGAGTGTTAGGGCATGCATCCGCCAAGTATTACTTTGCCTACTTATTCTATCCAGTTTGTTACACATGCATAGTGAAACCGAGTTTGGTGCGAACAATGTTACAACTTGCGAATAATACCATACCAGTTACGTTCATCACCAAAAATTGTTTTCTTGGAGATCTAAACAAATTTGTAGGCTAATTTGTGTTTATATTTATTGCTTAAACAGTGATTTGTCTTTATTGCCCAGAAAAACTTGCATATTTTTTAATACTCTATAGATGGCATATAGATTCATTGCCTACTTCAATAAACCGGAAACCAAACCTTTTCTGTCTTCTCTTTAGATATATTGCCCTAATCCACTAGCATTACAAAGAGTAACAGTAACCAGCATATGCAGGACATACCTTCCATCCAAGCCAGACACAATGAGTGTGTTGTAGGATCCAAATGCAATGATGCAACGGGTGTTCTCAGGAAGGTGGAAACGTGCAAACGACCATTCTGAACTAAAGTACTTGGGTAATACTCCTGCCAAATTGAAGAAACAGATAGGGCAAAGTGCACAAAAGTTTATGTCAGTTCCTAATAACAGAAAAGAAACCAAGGCCAAAGAATCAGGGAAACAAAAGATTATAGCACGGGTTGTATGTATAACCACTGAACTTTTATACAAACTTGCTAGCTCTCGTACAAAGTTTTTGAGCTTAAGAATTATTCCTATAAGCTCAATAACTTTTTTTTCTTTTTACAATAGCTCGAGAATTTTGTTTAATAGAGCTCAAAAACTTTATAACAAAGTTCAACAACATTAAACAAGTTGTAATACAACTAGTTGTATAATCCATTAACTATAGAATATTCAGGGGGATAAAAGCAATTTTGGAACATCAAATGATGATTTCAAGTAAAGAAAACGTGTGTGGGAAGAGTTGAACCCATGACCACCAAAAAACACACCCATCCTCTCTCCTCTGAAAAGAGTGACATATGCATACCATATATGTATAGATTGCATTGCACCTCATTTATACTTAACCAAAAACATGACCAGGTCTACGCAAAGTTAGGTCTCAATGAAGTTTCAGCTCTGCCTAATAACACTCAGTCCAACTCAAAATGATACCCAAAAAACCCTTTCAAATCCCTAACAAAAACAAATAAACCAAAATGAAATGCAAAAAAAATGATGACCACTCACTCACAAAGAAAATAAGATACAAAAAAATACATCACTTTAGATCTGACGAATAAGTAAAGAGCAAGCAGAGTTTCCCTCCTGTGTTTTCCATTTTTCAGTTTTCCCTTGAATATGAACATCAACTTTATGTCTCTTTATCACTGTCGAACTATCTACTCGTTCAATCAGTGCCGTCGATATTCAGAATAAACCAGTTAATTTAAACAGGTAGTCGGATTTCTGATTTTACAGTAACAATTCCGAGATTCTAACTAACGGCCAGAACTTATCCATATTAAAATGTCGTTATGAAAATGCTCCCTCCGGTTTTAAAAGATTGCCTAATAGAGTTTTACATATAAATTAAGGTAGTGGAAAAGTGCGATGATGAAACACTAAGTAGGCATGAGTCATCATGATTAAGGACTAAAAAAATGGTTTTATTAATTCGCATTAATTGGTAAACTAGAAACAATGATGAGAACCTAATGGCAAAATGTGTAAATGATAGAATTTGATAGGACAATATAGTAATAATTAGACAAAAAAGGAAAGTGGAGAAATGGGGCAAACATTTACAATATGTCAAAAAGGGAATACGAGGAAATCTTTAAAAACGGAGGGAGTAGTAATTTCACATCCTAAGAAATTGACATTTTACACAAATACTGACGGTAACAACCTCATTATATACTCCATCACACTCAGGAAAAGCTTTTTTACCTTTCAAAGGCAGTGACAGACTAGGATTAGCGCCAGACGTCTGAGAAATAAGTGGTTCAAGGGAATTTGAGGAATTTTGCTGCAGCAATGTTGGAGTAGGACTAGAGCGAATTGATACATCCTCCTCAGCTACCCGCACTCTTAGACTAAATATATGAACAGTGCCCCTATCACTAGAAACAGCAAGCCATTGGACATTTGGAGAAAAAGCAATACCATGTATCTCGGCTTTCTCTGTCCCTCTACGAACCTGTAGATAAATGATCAAAATCTCAACGAAACATGATAGGTTCACATTCATGGAGTCATGGGTGTCGCTAATATGCCGCAAGGGGCAGCATATTTGTTGCTCTAAATCGCAAAACATTGCAAGAGAACTTTTTTTGGCGTCTCAAGATCTTGTTAACAACAATAGAGTTAGGATTTTTGGTTCTTGTGAGCGAATATTCATCTGGCTAATTAAAGTAGTAACCAAGATAAAGGATCTCCCTACGTTCAAGCCATTCTACTACATATCTCAAAATATGTGAGAAATATTTTGAATTATGTAGTTAAATTGCTTGAACAAAGCTAGTATTATTTATTTAATTGATATGACAGAGTTTGAGTTCCGGCCAGCCTCTCCCTTCATTGCAATTAATGTTTACTCTTGTCATAATATTTTGAATTATGTACTTCATAGTCAAATGGTTTGAACGAAGGAAATGTATGATTCATTAAATGGAATGCTAGACTTTAAGTTATGGTCACCCTCTCTCTTAATTGTAAATATTAGTAGTAACTATGTGTACTATATTTATAAGATAAATAACTAAAAAAATAAAAGAAATAAACAACGAAAAAAAATTGCTGCCCAATATTCTAAACATTCGTTACCCAGCTATGCACGTGGTCACAATATCACAGTTTGTACCAAGAAGAATCATATGCATGGAAGGAGTACACTGTGCCTAAGAATACAAGGTTCAAATCTATGTAAAACGGTAACATGATCAAGGCACACAAAAAATACGCTACCTTTATGAAGGGTGAATTCAAAATCAGTACAGTTGCAATTTTCTACACCACTCTTAAATGTGATCTAAAATAGTACAGAATTTGCAAAATGAACGGAATTAGAATTTGATATGAAACAAAGGTGTACGCATTTGCATTTAATATCCATTATATTACCTGATGCGAGCCACAAATCTTTATAAGTGTCCGAACTCAGACCTGTACACTAGCATTTCTATATCACTCTAAAATGTGTTCTCAAAATGGTTTAGAAGTTGCAATAACCAGCTGAAGAGTTTGATATGCAGCAAATATGTATGTATTTACATTTATTTATTAATAATTATTCATCACCTAAAATGTGCCTGAATTACCATTACAAGGTGTCCGGAAAATTTCAAAACTCGGTATACTTTCAAGTTTCTATAATACTCTTTGTGTACTCAAAAAGGTTCCAAATATGCAACAAACAGAATACGAAATTGATATGCAACAAAGGTGTACGGCTGTACACACTTTCATTTCATAATAGTAAAATAGTCATTATTCATTACCTCTTGTAAACATGTACCGTCCATTGTGTTAAATACTCTTATAAGGGTTCCTTTAGTACTAGCCGTAGCAAGAATCAGCCCATCCATTGTCAAGGAGAAGCATGCCAGACGAGAATCATGTGCATTGATGAACTTTGTCACATGGAGCCCAAAATGTTCAACCCTAACCTGCCCTTTACGACGTCCCGGGCAAGCCAACACAGAAGTACTTAAATGGTGTGAGACACAGCACAAGCCCTGGGGATTTGCCACGGTCTCAATCTGATGTAACAGCTTAAGATCCAAAAAGTTATAGACATAAATCTTGTGCTCAAGAACTACAACAATTTGATCCCTTCTCAGTCTCACAGCACGAACCTCTGACCTAAAAGAAAACTCGCCAATGCAACGACTCTGGTGATCATCCCAGATCATTACTTTATTGGGAGAATATTGGGAGTCCGTCCCACCACCAACTAGAGCCAAAATATTGCAACGAAAGAGCATCTCAATGATTCCAAAACCTCCATTTTTCAGGTCGCGCCTAAAAGTTTCCTTGAAAGGATCACAGTTATATATACGGAAACCACGACTCGTCCCAGCAGCGAAACAGGTATAATCCTGATTCCAGGCCAAACTTAATAACTCAGAATCATCAGCAGCTTCACTGTTCTGGGGCTCAGGAAGGGCGTAGGGGTCAGAAGTTCCGGGATTAGTAAAATCATATGCCCCAAACCTTGACGAAGGCACAAACCCTTTAGATGTCGAAACAGTTGAACTCATTTGCTTTACTAAATAGTCTCACCCGTCACCAGCAAATAACGAGATTACCGTCCCATATGGAATAACAACACCGGGGGGACGAGATAACTAAAGTTTTTAACTTTAGCAGGTCAGCATCTTCATCATAAGTAAAATCATTGAGTTAACATAATTTCCATAACTAAACTATAGCAGCTAGACCAGTGTTACCAGATTCGCAGTTCGCCGGCACGATTTCCGAACTAGTTCGCCCGATTTACGAATAAGTTCGTTCGCGAACTAATTCACCATCACCAACGAACTGAATTTTGAAAAAGAAATTGTTCAATCAAGCATTAAAACAACAAAAATCAATCCGGAACAAATACTATTACCTTGACTCCTTTGAAAAATCTTCAGAGTTTCGACTTTTGACTTTCAAACACCACGAAACTTTTCAATTTTTTCGAGGAAGATGAGAGATGAGGAGGATGATAAGCGAGGGGAGGAAATAAAGATGATATATTAGGAGGAATAGGTTGATTAGGAATAGGTTGATTTCAATTTTTTCAATTTCATTTTTCAATTTTTTTTTTCAGGTTGATTAGGAGGAGGAAGATGAAAGATGTACCACCGTATCAGGGTACTTTTTACTAACGAGCGTTTACTTAATCCTAACGGCATTTTATCAAAGCTCTCTAGAGTGATGTTGACTTTCTTCTCTCTAAAAAAAAACTCCTAAATTTGACCTAATTGAATTCGACCCCGAACCCAACGACCACCACCGCCACCACCACCATCTAATTCGTTCCCTAAACCCTTCATCAATTACAATTAAACAATAATTAGGAAAAAAAAAGTAACTAAACCCCAATTTAATCCTTCAATCACAATTAAATTTTGATTACACAAAATAATTAATGTAACCAAACAATTGATTTAGGAAAAAGAACAATTAGTTTATCATAAATTGAATTAAGGCTAATGATCAATCCCTTAATTTACTCCACCAATTTCAATTAAACAATAATTAGAAGAAAAAAAAGTAACAAAACCCTCATTTAATCCTTCAATTTCAATTAAAGAGTAATTTGAAAAAGTAATTACCGTAACCAAACAAGTAATTTAGGAAAAACGGTGATTACTCTTTCACTAATTGAATTAGTACTCATAATCGAAATGAGAGAAAAATTGTTCTTGGTTGGGAGAACAGTAAATTATGAGAAGGGTAAATTTGGAAATATTAAGAAAAATACATTAGGATTGAGTAAAGTTGCTTTAAGAAAAAGTAATTTCGCGTATTAATTAACGCAAATTTCTTGCTTTTGACGGAGATATCCGTCACAAACCTATCACGGGTCAAGTAGATACCATTTAAGGGGAAAAGACAAAAGTGAGATTGGTGGTACCTTTGTTCTTTTCCCCTCAAATGGTATCTACTTGACCCGTCTTAAGCTTGAGACCAACTGATTAACTAAAAGGGAAGCATACTGCCACGAAACAAAAGCTAATGCCACGAATAGGGTGAGTGGATGAATAGTAGCACCTACACTTGTCAAACGGGTCGGGCGGGCGGGTTTCGGGTTCAGTCATTTCTCGGGTGTATTTTGGGTTTGAAAAATACGAGTTTTATACGGGTCGGGTTTATACGGGTTTCGGGTCAAATACGGATTATTAACGCACTTTGAAAACAATAATTTTCTTTACTTTTTTTTTTTTATCATAAATACAATTTCATTCTTAATTTTTTAATATCTCATTTAATATATGATATTAGTGTGAATAAACTTGTTTTATTTAATATATTTTTTAATATAAATTGTTATTTTATTTTTATATGAAGTACGAATATATATGACGAAGTTTGACTCGATTTATTGATTTTTTTTTTCTCATTATAATAAGCATGTGATAAAAATATGATTTTAAAGATATATATAAATATTATTTCTTAATTTTGAAAATAAAAAAATATTTTTTTAGTATTTTTGAGAAACTTTGGTGTATAATAGCAATATTTTTTTAATTTATCTATTTTCGGGCGGTTTTTGACCCAATATATTCGGGTTATTATCGGGTCGGGTCACTTTCGGGTTTCGGTCATTTTCGGGCGGGTTTTTTCGGAGTTTTTTTCGGATGGTTTCGGGTCGGGTTTTCGGGTCGAGTCAGTTTTTGACAACTCTAGTAGCACTTTATACATTTACTCATAATTGTTGTGGCATCAACCAAAACGCCAGTGGCAATGTGGCATTAGTGTTGCCATTAATTAAATTAACCCGTAAATAATTTTCACTTATTCAAAATAATTTGTTACGTATTAATTTGTCAATTTAAATAGGAATAAATCATCATTATTTTGTCTAAGTATGGTAATAAAGAGTTTGGCATTTTAATTTATCGTGATAATATCATTGAGTTTTCTCTCTTAATTAACATTTAACGTTAATCGATTTAACTAAATTGGTGTTTGTTATTAAAATTTTTATTTGAATTGTTAATTAATTTGGTAATTAATTTGATAACTAATTTGATAATTATATTGTTAACTCATTAAAATATTAAAATCATGTCGGAATCACACAACACCGAGTCAGCATAAAAAAAAAGTCGATCACAACAACGTCAAGGTAGAGTAGAACCCTCCGATTCACAAACACCACAATCGGAGGCACATGGTCAATTTACGACCTCACAATTTAACCAATGGTCCGGTATCACGCCTTCATTCATAAACTTTGGCACCCCGAGCGGGTCAACCCTTACGGTTACGATTTAGCCGAGGCGCCAACGGGACAATTAACATGACGCCCAACCAATTTATTTTTTATACGTCCACAATGTCGGGGAGACCACCTTTACCACCGTATCCTTTTACACAAACAGGTCAATTCGGTCATACTGGTCAATTCGGTCAAACGGGTCAAACACCGTTTACATAATTTGGACCATAATCGTCTACAGAATATGCACACGACACATCGACACAAAGAGTGTCAAAATTCACAAATGTTATCCCACAAACCGAAACAGTTCAACCACCGGGCAATGAGATAATTTGGCAGACGGAAGCAAAAATGGCTGAATTAAAGCACAAGTAAAGCATGACAAAGTTTCACTAAGAGTGTAGATAAAAAATTTGCTAGGTGTAATAACTGTAAAACTGTGTTAAGTGCTAAAAGTTCATCGGTACCGGTACGACATGCTAAAAAATATTTTCCCAAAGACGTCGATCAAACATCCATTGACCAATTTGTGACCTGACCCCCTCACAACAAGACTATAACTATGATTATAACACATGTGCTGAAGAATTATCCAGAATGATAATTCAAACGGAAAAACCTTTGCTCTAGCTGAACACCCAGCATTTAACAGATACTTAAGAGCAAACCAACCGGCTCATAAAGAAACGAGTCGTAAAAGTATTAAAACTAAAGCAATGAAACAATATATGGAGGCTAAAATTAACTGGAGCTTATAGAAATCTTCAAAAGAATGAAATCTAGAATAATATCGTTAATGTTCGATGGCTGGGACTCTGGTTACGAGTATTCTAATTAACTATGTTTAACGGCTCACTAGCTAGATGATGATTGAGTTTTACTTAAAAGAATAATTTAATTTGTGTTATAATGTAATATATTGTATTGGTGGATGTCCACACTATGACGACATTATGTCGACATCATATCTACACAGAATATTTTAGACTCAAAAGAAACCCTAGATATATGTATATGTATATATACACGTTAATGATCAATGGAATAATGCACCTCATTCTCTCCTCATTCTCTCTCATATTATAACACATTATCAGCACGAGTTTCTAGCCGACTGAGCAAGCATTGATTCTAGCCGATTGAGGGAGCACTTATTATTGAGCCGACTGAGCATCTATTATTCAGATATGATAATATGGAGACTCATATCAAATCTTATTCTATTTTATTATATATCTAATCAGGTACTTTCTTTTATCATCAATTTAATTAATTGAATCGTAGTAAAGTATAATACTATTACCGCGGATAGAATAAGGTCAAATTCTCGCAATTATGTTACGGAGTATTTTATTAACCAACAACAATATTAAAACAAACATGTATTCTTTCATATTAATCGTATACGTTATGTATGTACTCCATACAAATATGGATGGATGATCGATGTTTTCTAGAAATTTCATAATTCATATGCATGTGGTGTTAGATTAACTTTGTTTTAACTAAGTGATTTATTGTAATTTACCTAATCTTCTTATGATAATTACCCGATTATCAAATTCATAGTCCCGAATTAGTTTATATACGTCAGATTTTATCTATCAAAGTCTCAAATTAATTAGATTTTTCTACTAATTAATTAGTTCCTCTTTTATTTCATAATTATTAATGATTGAAAAATAAATAAATTAGTGTTAATCGTAATGGAATATATGTATTATATTAATTGGTAAATCTGTTATGTTTTGTATATTATATACGAATAGTGTGTCTTATATATGTTGCCTATGTGTATTATGAATCAATGAATTTGATTTGATGTTTTTTTTAGAATATCCATGTTATATGTTACATAAATATCTTTTCAATATTTACCTAACTAACTTAGAAAATATTAGCGTGATATAGCAAATATTCAAAGAGTAGAAATTTGAATTATTCTAATCATCTTATTACCCGTAAGACAGTGCGTGTATAGGGCATCATATTATTGTGTGCCTTTAATCAAATACTCCATATTAGTTTGCTCACAAATTCATTACTACTTGATTGTTTCACATTAGTCATTAGTTCATCACTAATTCGTTTTATATCATAATCTTTAATCTTTATATTAGTTTTATTAAATTATGATTATAATTTGTTTCTTGTACAAGATTATTTGTCAACTAATAGATGTTTGTTGAGATGAATTCAATTGTTTAATTTTACTATCAAAAATCAAGAACGTAGACTCCATTTATCATTCAATTGTTTATATATACAAGAGTATCTTTGCAAATTCGATTATATCTTTCAAGCATGGACTCCGTTTATCTCATGAAAATTTGATACTCATATAAAGATCGAACATGATTTGTACATACATATTTGAGTGCATAATTTAATCGTCATTTTTTGCCTATTTTATGTTGATTTGACAGTACATATTGTGTTGATTAATTTTTCAATTAATATGTTTGTAAATTTGATTCCATAATCGTTATAGTTTTCATACAATTATATTATAAAATGAAATCAGTTAAGCATTATTGTATATAGATACATACATACATATATATATATATATATATATATATATATATGAATCAACTTCGGAGTCAAATATCCATATATTAAAAGGCCCGTGTACGGTCATGATCAGAGCTAATAATGTTATCCGGTGAGATAATAAGTATTTTTAGACTAGAAGCTCCTTATAAGAATTTGTATGCCTGAAATAATATACAAGATTATTATGGATAATAAATACGGCAAATACAGCAGCCGCGAAAACACGATATCACGGGAATAAAGTAGACTTGAAGTAAAAATAAATAAAAATAAGTAAATAAATTATATTTTGTGTGAGTACGTACATGAAACAATACCGTGTTTAATACGGAGTATCACTTATTATGTGAGAAAAAGAATTTATATTCCTTTGAATTGAAAGAATATTGGCCTAAAGCCTAAAGGCAACATATAGTATGTGAAAGAGATTTGGAGAAATATTGTCAATTAATTTCTTGTTCATTCGCGTTGAACAAGTGTAATTTTGTTGAAAGACGTTGAATCTTTTTCAACTGGATGTGTTCATTCCCCGAAGAGAATGAGACATTTTTAATAAAGACTCTGCCAGAAGCAGGAGTCGAGATAGGACTGGCATAATTAAAATGAGTCTAATGATATGACCTTAATTGAGACAAAATTCTGCATTGAGTTATTAAAAATTGTAAGTAACGTATCATTGGTTAATAGTCATAATTTCGGATATGACTTGAAATAATGTATTCGATTAACGATGATCATTCTCCAAAGCAAATATGACATCGAATAAAAGAGATTGATTAAGTGAATGTCATCATTGTATATGTTGACAATTATAATTATTGATCGTACTTTATGACAATTACAAGTGAGTAATATAGCATATTCCCGGAAGGAATATTGACAGGTCTTGCCTATGTATATGAGACACCACTTGTGTCATGTCACATCTATAATTTTTCATGGCCATATGAGAAAATAAAATTGTTGTACCCATAATATATAATGTAGTTAAACAAAAGTTTAGCGTGATGAGATTCAGTCAACTGAAAATGTGGCGTACAACAAGTGAATTTATCAAGACATAGCCAAATGAATAAGAAAAATGACATGAGTTTTAGGCAATGCAAAGTGTAGACACCCGCATTTTGACTGCCAGGTGTCTATGGTAGTTTCCAAAAAATACCTGATGATGATCGGACGCTAACGTGCTCTAACGCGCTCGGATACGGGCTCCAAATCAATAATGTCCGGCATGGGCTTTTACGGGATACAAACCTCACAAAACCAACCTCAAATTCAGGCCCAGTGGGTCGTTCCGAGCAAAATAAGACTAATTTGGGTCAAAACCGACACCAAAAATAATTCCCGTCTTTTACCGACCGGATCAAAACCCGGTCAAGATGAACACGACACAAAAAATGACCCGATACATTCTCGAAACTTGCACCAGATTCAAAATCAGCCAAATCAATTCAAAATCAATCAAAATCAATCAAGAGCAATCAAGGCCAATCACGCCTAAAATAGCTCATCCTAATTGATCCACTCGGTCGTGTGGATTGACCCACTCGATCGAGTGGAGCCTCGAAAAATCGGTCCAGGTTCATTTGCCAAGGCACTCAACCGAGTGCACTAGGGCCACTCGGTCGAGTGCCCCTGTGTCGTGGGTTCCCTATAAATATCCCGTCAATCCTAAGCATTACACAACCTTTGATCTCTACACAACTTTTTGACAACTTTTTCAATCATAATTTCAGCCAACTTTACACATCCAAACCCTCTCATTTTCAGCCATAATCCAACCCTCAAGCATCGTCACGCTTATACACACTTCGAGAGCAAAACTCGTTAAAATCCGTCTCCATACAAAACCTCATACACACACACCATCAACTCCTCCTACGTATCTCGACGATTCCCGCGCCATTGCCGCCATTTGACGAACCGTATCCCGAGAAGCAAGAGCATGTAGGTTGAGGGTGTAACATTCAACACCGATTTTTCCTTCTTCCTTCTTTTTTCTCATTTTTTTTATGTACATTTATGTTTGTATATTAGTATCATAATTATGTCGATAGTAACGACAATACTAACACTAACATCTAACATTTATTTATCGCATCTAACATCTAACTCTAACATTTACTTTTTCGCATCTAACAATCTAACATTTAATTTTCGTCATTTACATTTTGTCATAATATCACTACCGCGTACATATATATATTTACATATAATCAAAATTCAGATTTTAACTCGTTTAACTATGACTATTGCCCAAAGTCTGTTTAATCCCTTTACGAGACGCAATAGTGGTGGCGCCCTTTCGAGGAGCACCGCCCTACGCACTCAAGGGTATAACGTGATCGTGATAGTGCGTAGTTGAACGGGCTTAATTCCATTTCAAAGGATCGGTACAAAACCCGTTGACGCTAAATCGAGCATCGCATAATCCGTAAGGATTATTAAAGATGACGTAACGCGGAGGGAACCAATTTTGTCCCGGTCCAATTTAAAACGATTTTTATATCGTCTTTTCTAAAATCTCCGATAATGGTCTCGTAATCATAATATACACATTATGAGTACCTAAGATCGAATTGCATATAAATCATGCCATATTTATATGTGATTTGATTAATTATCGATTTTAAAATACATAAAACAAGACGAGTTATACCTCGTACAGATGCCACTCGACCGAGTACATAAGCTACTCGATCGAGTAACACCTTAAAAAACGGGCAATAGCTAACTTAAAGACACACTCGACCGAGTCATGCCATGACTCGACCGAGTGGGTCCTGTAGCCCAGAAATCCGAGAGCTTTAATGCAACATTCGAGCCTCGTCTTTAAAAAAGCGACTTAGTCGTCACGTGTAAAGTCAATCACGTGATCTATTTTTTCAAAATGCATATATATCACTTCACTTAAACAACTTTGATCGACGGTCTCACTATTAATCTTGCGTTGACGACTCCGTAGTCGTATCCGACGCATAATTAATTTAGACTCCAATTTATCGACATGATAAGTTGGGACAAGGCATCGGGATTTGGGATCGGGCTAGCACCACGCCTAGGTCCTATATCTCCGTCCTTCGATTAATGCATAAAATAATATGTGTTTAATTGAAGTTCGTCCATTTACACGATCCACGGTCTAGTTTATACACGGGTCCGTTTCTAACTATTGCTTGTCATTTTGGCTATATATATTTCGATTATTCTACTTTATTGCTCGTTGTATTGTGAATTCCGGGTTGTATTCCGCCCGTGTAACTTGTAATCGATTTATTATTGCTTTTGCTTTATTTATTTACGTTTTACCGTTTATAAATGAACCCTCGCATGCTAAAACACTTCGACAATAAATTAGATGCATTAAATTGACGTAGCTCACATTTAATTCGCATGCTTAGCTAAAACGATGTTTGCATATCATTTCATCGAATCACTAACACGCATATTAGAAAGTCAAACGATGTCTTAGTAGAGGTCGCTATGTGTGGGCGGGGTTGGGTGTCCTTAGTGGGCTTCCCAACACGTACCCTCACCCCTTACTCAGAACCTCGGTTTCCGGATGCCCGAAACCGTTGGCGCACGAGAGTCATTCTTTACACGATTACCGGTGTAGATGGTATCGGTATCGCAATGCAAAGGGACGAGCCCAATAAACTCTAAAACCGAAATGGGCCATACTTTGTGTATGGTCCATAGCGATATAGAGTGGGCTCGAACGGTTCCGAATAACCATAAAATTCGGTGGCGACTCCACATAGACCTAAATTTCAATTCGATCCATTCTCATATGGAGATTCATTCGCCTACCCAAAACCGCGCGTGGCCGCGTCGGGGTGGACCTATGTCATGTCCACACAAAGTTGACACAAGTACTAAAGATATGACAAATTTAGGCCATCCGGGTTCTTGTTACACCCGTTTTGCTAAACCTGATGTTTATCTTGAAAGAAACGTAACAACGTGCTGAATCCCTCTCATGTATCATTAGAATTATATTTGAGGCAAGACAATACACTGAGATGGAATATTATTATGTTGGAGATTTGAATACTGCTCGGAGTTGCATAATGAACATGAACGTTTATGTATGGTTGAATTACGTGACCTGTAGTCACAAAGAATTTTACGAGTAGATTGTAATTAGAGTTCACCATTTGAGTATTATGTGAACATGATGATCTCCCAAATGGGCAATTTTAAGTCAGCACGTGGAAAAATCAACTGCGATAAGTCGAGCTCCCCAATATATTACTCTACTGAAGAAAATTAGTTGATTAATGTGTATAAAATATGAGCTGAATTCTAAGGTGGATATATTGCCTTTTAAATCTATCAAGTAATGATAGTTTTTACCACCTTAAGGGGGAGATTGATAAAAATAAGGTGGTAAAAACAAACAAGTAAGGTTGATCCCATCTGAATCTGAAGTTCAGAGACTTATTTTGGATATGAAATACATCACCTAGAGATTCAAGAAATATTAATAATGATTTATATCAGTTGGTTTTGATGATGTACCATGATATATCAGCTTGATCACCTTATCTTATCAAGATATGTTATACATTGAAATTTATGATTTGACTATTTGACTTAGGTAGCTCTAGTAGAAAAAGGCCCATTGACATCGGTTATTTTTTACATTTACAGCGGTTTTTGGGCGATGTATATCCAGGCGATGTATATGATCGATTTGTTATTTACATCGCTTTTGAACCGATGTAAATATCTCTTTATTTACATCGGTTTCAGTCAAAACCGATGTATATATTGTGTCATTTACATCGCTTTTTGTTCTAAACTGATGTTAATGTGTGTCATTTACATCACTTTTTGTTTTAAATCGATGTTAATGTTGTTCCATTTACATCGATTTTACCTAACCGATGTCAACTTTGTCTTATTTACATCGATTTTCACTATAAACGATGCAAATTTTATTTCGATTACATCACATTTTGTTTTGAACTGATGGCAATATTGGTCCATTTACATCGGTTTTAAATCATACTCGATGTCAATGTTTTTTTCATTTACATCGATTTTTGTTTAACTGATGACAAAATCAAAGGATTAACATCGCTTCTTGATTCACTATTCTGCATGCAATTAATGTTGCGTAAAATTTGGAAACCTGTAACTAGGGGTGAGCAAAATCGGATATCCGATCCGGTTTTGTAAACCGTATCGGATATCCGGTTTTAAAAACTAAAATTTTTCCGATCCGTATCCGATCCGGTTTTTCCGGATATCCGGTTTTCGGATATCCGGTTTTTTCGGATATCCGGTTTTCGGATATCCGGTATCCGGTTTTATATTTTTCTTTTTTTTAAAAACAATTTTTTCATTTATAAGTAAGAGTAATTAATTGATTTTTAAGCAACGTTACGTTTTATATAAATTGATATAATAGAAATGCACAAAAATAACCTCAAAAAATAGTATATATGTCTTACGGTACCATTATTCTAACAAAATATTACTTTCATTACATAATATCATAAACTTAGTACTAATAGTTTTGTTTTTTACCTTTGAATTCTTTATTGTATAATTAATATTAGGATTACCATTTTCATAATTTTTATTGTTTTTAAAAAACCGGATCGGAAACCGGATATCCGGTTTCAATTTTCCCCGATACGTATCCGCTACGGTTTTAAGGAAAACCGTATCGTATATCCGGTTATTCGTATCGGATATCCGAAAATTCGTATAATTGAAAACGTATACCGTATCGTATACGTATAATAAAACCGCATCGTATATTTTTGCTCACCCCTACCTGTAACATCAATCATCACATCCACAACACAGATAACCCAACAAACGGTTTTCAATAATCCACCCACAACATCTATTAATCCAAAAGAATCCCATATACAATTGCGTTCACCATACAAGTTCAACATACTATCTTATCCTATTTCCGTCCCAAAAAGATCGTCTCACTTCCTCATTATACGTGAGGAGTATTTTAATAAAACGAGACAATCTTTGGTGGGACGGAGGGAGTACGACATAAAACGTTAATTGTTAACAAGTTCGATGACATCAAAATCAATCGTTTATACATTAACTGTTTCTTAAATAGTAAAGTGACTAAATCTCTCGAACCTCGTTCATTTGATGAATTGCCAAATCTAAACCTGAAACACACTACATAAACATGAACGATAATGGTTATTCAAAAAATGCTAAACATACAAGAAATTAAAAGCAATTCAAGCGAGATCGAGATACCTTTTCTAAGTCGTCTTCTGATTTTGAGTAGTGAACTGTGATGTAATACTGTGGACATGACATAGGTCCACCCCGACGCGGCCACGCGCGGGTTTGGGGAGGCGAATGAATCTCCATATGAGATGGTCAAATTGAAATTTAAATCGAAGTAGGAGTCGCCACCGAAATTTGTCGGAGTTCGGGCCCGTTCGAACCCACTCAATGTCGTAGTGGGCCGTGTACAAAATACGGCCCATTTCCGATGTCAGAGCTTATTGGGTTCGTCCCTTTGCATTATGATACCGATACCGACATTATCGGATATCGTGTATTGAATGACTCTCGTTGCCAATGGATTCGGACATCCGGAAATCACGGTTCTGAGTAAGGGGTGAGGGTACGTGTTGGGAAGTTCACTAAGAACACCCAACCCCGCCCGCACTTAGCGGCCTTTACTAAGATATCGTTCGTTTTTGGTGTACACGCGTTAGTTCGACGGTTGAATGATATGCAAACATTATTTTCCCTACGTCAGGATTTTTGAGCAGTTCAAGTCGTAACTTTGGCAAGACCATGTCGGGGCTTTGGTTCAATCCATGTCAGGATTTTTTAGTAGTTCAAGTCAGAACTTTGGGCAAGTCCACGAGGGACAACGTTCCTGCCAATCTTCATAATATATAGTTTCGAGGGGCAACGTTCTCGAAGGTCTTCGGATAACCCAAAAGATTTGATGAAAATAAATTCAAGAAGAATATCACACTTGTTCCATATGGATTTTGTCCCCAATCACCGGTACCTGAGAAAGCCTCCAATCAAATTCTGGTTTCTCTAAAGTAGACTTTAGTCAAACAGAATGCTTCACCTTATTACTAATTGGAATTAAGGAGTGCCTCAAAGACACGTGCTCGCCCCGCCTCCTGTCCACCCCGGAAGCTATCTCAGGTAATAGAAGTCAGATATAATTTCTATCTTATGGCTGGCGAGCCCTTTCACTACAAGAATTTCTGAAAAGGGCGTCCGTCTTATGGGCGTCCTGGGCATACGGACGCCCATATGGCGTCTATTCTAAATAATGGGCGTCCACTATCGTGCACGTCAAATGTGGCGTCCAACGAGTTTATGAAAAGGAACTTGGGAAATTATTATTAAGAGGCGGGCGTCCACTATCACTCGCCACTAGCGGACGCCATATGGAAAAAACGGGCGCCACTGTCGGACGCTCGCGCCACCAAATTCGCCACAAATAATCGCCCACCCCCTTCGTCTTTGTCATTCAATTTTTTTTTTCACTCTCTAACTTATCTCTACCACCCGCGCGTCATTTCTCTCCTTTTTCTTCCTCTTTTTTCCTAGTTCTAAGGTATGTTTTTTTTACTATAATTACTACTTATTCAGTTTAATATTTGTTATTTTTGATTTATTTCAATTTTTTCAGTTATTATTGTCAGTATGATATATAATGTTGTTAAGGTCTTTATTGAGCTGCATTGTTTGTTTGCCATTAGTTTTGCCCAATTTTGATTAGGTAGATGGTTGGTATGATCTTAGGGTTTGTGGTATTGATACTGTGATGAATTGGGTGAGGATGTGAATAAATTGGGTTTAGTATGACTAAATTGTTAGTATAAATATGTTAAGGTGAATTCTAAATTAATAATATTATGTTTAGGTTAGTTGTTTATTCTTTGCAAATATATTTGTTATAGCTAGTACTAAATTAAGTTAGGGAAATTCAACTTTAATTTGTTGTTATATTTTTTTTTACATAGAAAATGAAGAGAATTGAACGGAAATAGATGTATGAGGGAAGACTTGATAAGAAAAGTAGATGTCCCACCGTTGAATTTTTAAAAGGCGTTGAATCATTTTTGGAGGTTGCTAAACGGTCACTTGACTATGCATCAAATGGGGAAGTAAGGTGTCCATGTATTAAATGTAAGAAACTAAATTTTTTGAAGATCATTGTGGTTAAGGAACATGTCATCTATAATGGTTTCTCGCCCAGTTATTATCGTTGGATTTGTCATGGTGAGCCCTCTCAAGCCGAGGAACCCGAGATCTAACGACATGAGGGAGGGTTAAGAGGAATAATAGTTGATGCTGTGAAGTGCAACTTGTTTAGAAACGATAATATATATATATATATATATATATATATATAGAGGTGGGTTCTAATGAGTCCCTATATATGTGTTGAGTCCTTGAGTCCTCATCCCATCCGTTGGATGGGAGATGGATCAAGGGACGAGATAAAATCACTGTTTTAATAAATAAAAAAAAAAAGATACTGAATCCACCAAAATAGGAAGGTGAATTTTTCAGTAAAGTAACATTCTCATTCATTCAATCATTCATTCTCTCTTTCATCAATTCCGTTTCAACCACCTTCTTCATCGTTCTCTCGCTCATTCAATCATTCATTCTTCAAAATTACATTCAATCATTCATCATCTTCAACGCGCCGCTGCCATTTATTTCAATACGACACAATCAATAACACATTCAGTCAATAATCGTCTTCATCGCGCTGCTTTTCATTCAATCCGGCTTCTACTTTTCATTCAATGGCTGATATGCAAATCGTGGAAAAAACAAACTGTGAGTATATATTGTAGTTTATACTTGAAAGGATATGAAAGTCATTAAGATGATACTAAATTTTTAGTTTCTACTTTTCTACGTTGAACTATAGTAATGTTGCATTTTAATCACATGATGTCTGCGCACAGAAAAGGTATTGGGTTATTTTAGTTCAGATACTGTGTTACTTTAGTGTAGAATGTCCGTTATTTTAATGACAAACTTTTATTACTTTTATGATATGTTACTTTAGTTTATCGAAGACGTTACTTTAATTCTTAAAGTCTGTTATTGTAACGCGTTAGTGAGTCATGGGGATATTTGAAACCGCCATTGCTAAATAATAAAAAAAAAAGATATTGTTTCCTATAATAGTGGGAGTCATTAAAGATGATACTAAAAAAGTTATGTTTCCTATAATAGTGGGAACCATTAAAGATGATACTAAATAACTCCCATGATTTTAGGAAACAATAACTCCCATAATCACAATCATTCCTCATTCATTCATTCACGTTACAGGTTCATCAAAACCTTAACAAAAAAACGCTCTCATCGATCATCACATTCATTCATTCATTCAATCAAATCTGTGCTCGAAATTCCGTTACTATGAATTCAATGATCGCGACATCTTCATTAACCGTTGATAAGCAATTCATCGAGTATAACAATGGTGAGTTTCGATATTGCTTTCATGTTTTGCGTCAATTTTTATTCATTATCTTGATTAATTTGCGTCAATTTGTGTTCATGTTTTGCGTCAATTTTCATGTTGATATTGTTTTCATGGTCGTGTTATTCATCATAGATTCATATGCAAATCGTAGAACACACAAACGGTGAGTATATATGTTTTGTAATTTATACTGGAATCGCCATGGAAGTCGTTGAGATGCTACTCAATTATTAGTTTTTACGTTTACAATATATTGCGTTACTTTAGTTCATATACTGCGTTACTTTAGTGTAGAGCATTTGTTATTTTAATGTCTACCATCTGTTACTTTATATGTCGTGTTACTTTAATACACTCCAGTTGTTACTTTAGTGTTTTTCATCTGTTATTGTAGTGCATTGTAATGTCCTAAGAGTTTAGGAAACTGCCATATTAAAAAAATAATAAAAAAAAAGATATTGTTTCCTATAATAATGGGACGTGATTGCCACCAAAATAGGAAACAATATCAAAGAGTAACATCATATTAAAAAAAAAAATATTACTTCCTATAATTATGGGACGTGATGACTTCAAAATAGGAAACAATATCAAATAGTAAGATACTTCGTCATGCTCTCATTTTTATCATTATATGAATTTTTTGCACTAACTTATATCTGGTGTTATTTTAATGAACATTATCTGTTACTTTAATTCATACTATCTGTTACTTTAATGTCTGACCTCTGTTACTTTATATCTGGTGTATAAGCATACTCTGTTAATTTAATTCAATGCACTTCATCTGTTACTTTAACTCTTGTTATCTGTTACTTTAATCCACATGAATGATGTAGGGATGTGGGTGAGAGTTTCCTCCATTGTGCGGTGATGAGATTAAATCAAAGCTTCTGAGATGATGATGAAAAAGATGAAAAAGAAGAAGACGGAGAGAACGAGAAGGATGAAGAAGAAGCAGAATTATAAGTAGGACATTATGAGTAACAAGTTTGAAACATTGGAATTGTAATGGAGTTGATTTAGTTGGAACCTTGTACCACTTTTTGTTTTGGAGTATCTTAATAAAAACAAACATTGTTCTTTTTGTTAATTGGAACTCCTGTTTTTGCAAGAGACTACTATGCAACGTAACTGATTTTATGAGTTAAAGTAACACAGTTCATGAATTAAAGTAACACATTGTATGAGTTAGAGTAACAGTTTTTGCAAGAGATTATGTAACGTAAAAGATTTTATGAGTTAAAGTAACACAGTTCATGAATTAGAGTAACACATTGTATGGGTTAGAGTAATAGTTTTTGCAAGAGAATATATTAAACAACGTAACAGATTTTATGAGTTAAAGTAACGCAGTTCATGAATTAAAGTAACACGTTATATGAGTTAAAGTAACATAGTTTATGGATTATGGCAGTAACATAGTAATATACGTACAATGGCAGTAAGAAAATAATGATTTTTTGGTGAAAATGAAAAAAACTTAATTTTGAAAAAACTTGTTGTGTGAGAGAAAAAACATTTAAAAAGATTGATAAGAGAGATAAAAGATTTGGATTGAGATAATTAAGGAGGAGAGAGAGAAATGATATATTTACCAAATTTGTTAGTTATTTCCTTAATTATAAGATTAAATCTTGTCCATTAATCTAACCTTGAATCAAGGGCTAAGATGGGGACTCACGGACTCAACATATATAGGTGGACTCACCTGATCCCACCTCTATATATATATATATATAATGATGACTCACCTAACCCACGAGCAAAAGTGTTTTTCGACATGTTAAATGCTTCGGAAAAGCCGTTATTTAAAGGGTACGATGTGACCTAGTTACTAGAACTCGCATCTATGATAGTGAGCGTTAAATGTGAGTTTAACCTACCCTTCACTTGTATCAATGGTTTTTCTGTCTTGCTTGAGAGAGTCATTCCAAAAGATAATATCATGACACAAACATTCCGCACAACCAAAAAAGTTGTGAAAGGTGTAACACCCCATTATTTTCTGAGTGATCAATTACATGTCTATTTTATTTAAATCAGGTTTTTAAGTTGAAAAAATATCTTCGATTCATAATATTTTTGGGCCTTTATCAATAACCCTATAAATGTAAGAACTTACAAAACCCCCCTTACTGTTCCTTATGAACAGTAACCCTCTGCCTCTCCCCTGCTCCTCCTCCCCTGCTCTTCCTTCTCAGTTCTTCCTTCTCTGCTTCTTCCGCTTGCGTTCCTCCTGTGCTTCATCTTCTTTCCCTTCTCTCCTACTCCTGCGGTTCTTCTTCTTCCCTTCTCTCCTACATTCCTTTTCTGCGTCTTTTTAATTCTGATGAGTTCGATTTTGTTTTTTGGTGAGGTCGATTTCTTTGTAATCCTGGTTGGTCTAGGGTTTCTCGAGATTTGGTTGTTCCCGATTTCTGGTGGGTTCGATTTTGCTCCTGCTTTCCTCACCTCTGCGTTTCTGCTTCTTCCTCTTCTACATTCTTTTCGATTTCTGGTGAGTTCGATTAGTTTACTTTTCAATTTCTGGTGAGTCTAATTTCCATTTTCGATTTTTGATTAGTTTACTTTTCTCAATTTTTGGTGAGTATATTTTACTGAGTCCGATTTCGATTCTCGATTTCTGATTAGTTTTTCGTTCAATTTCTGTGAGTCCAGTTTGGTGAGTCCGATTTTGATTTCCGATTTATGGTTAGTTTGTTTTTCAATTCCTTGTGAGTACAAATCTGATTTGTTTGCTTCGATTGTAGATTTTGATTATAAGTCCGGACCTTTTACAGTTTTTTTGGTGTCGTAGCGTCGCGTTTGAGAACTGACTTTTTCATCGGTATTCTTTTTGGTTTTCGGTTTTAGTCGACTGTGTGGCTTCCGAATGTTGATTCTGATTTGTTTACTTCGATTGTAGCCTTTGATTATAAGTCCGAAGCGTTTACATTTATTTGGTGTCGTAGCGTCGCGTTTCGGAACCGACTTTTTCATTTTTTTTTGGTGTCGTAGCGTCGCGTTTCGGAACCGACTTTTTCATTTTTTTGGGCGTCGTAGCGTCGCGTTTGAGAACTGACTTTTTCAGTGGTAGTCTTTTTGGTTTTCGGTTTTAGTCAATTGTGTGGCTTCCGATTGTTTGGCTTCCGAATGCTGACTCTGATTTTTTCACTTCGATTGTAGCCTTTGATTATAAGTCCGAAGCGTTTTCCATTTATTTGGTGTCGTAGCGTCGCGTTTCGGAACCGACTTTTTCATTTTTTTGGGTGTCGTAGCGTCGCGTTTGAGAACTGACTTTTTCAGTGGTAGTCTTTTTGGTTTCCATTTGTTTGTTTTCGTAGCGTCGCGTTTCAGAACGAACTTTATCGGTGGTTCTGAATGGCCGATTGTTTTGTAGGTCCGATTCTTGTGTGGGTTTCGGTGTTCATCGATCGTTCCCGTTTGGTTGTAGCTTCCGATTTTTTGGTTTCCAGGTCTCTATGCAAAAGTCAGTGGTGGCTTAGCACATATGACTATATAGTGGCTTTGAGAGAGCGGGAGCAGCCAGAGGTCGGTGGTGGACAAAGTCCCCAAGTGTCGCAAGTTAGCTCTCTTAGTGGGATGAGCTCTCTATCAAATTCCCAATTACTTTGATTATATTTTTAAATTTAGCTCACTTGGGTATGAATATTTTAGTCAAATGTTTTAAAAGTCACTATCTTTTCTCTTAATTGATCATGATTTTTGTGTGAAATTACAGTTGCAGAATTTATGGGTGAAGTTCCATTACTTCAGAGATTACCCAGTTCATCTCTCAGAAAAATTGCCCAACTTGTCAAAATTCAACATTATGGTGATTTATTCTGTTTCATATACAGTTCCCCTTCTTTTATTTGCTCTGAATCTTGTTTTTTCTTAGTTTAATTTCTGATTTGGTTGGTTATGAACAAAAAAAATCATGGCTTTTTGGGTTATGACTTATGAACTATGTTGCTCGGACTCGTTTAGAAGTATCTAATCTAAGTATTGGACTCGGTTATTTTTATGAAAATTTGGCGTACTTTGGTTTGAAAATGGAGAGTTCAAATGTCTTGACACGGGTACACGAGGTAATTGGAAGAGTCGGAGACTCGGAGTAACTGTCTTACTATTGTTGTAGCTTGTTATTGTGAAACGGGATCAAAAATATATTTATCCCCTCAATTATGCTAATAGGATTCATAAATTAATGGTTGTTGCACTGTGATCATATTCTTGATGATTTCTTCAAGAAGTCATTCTTAATCCATAAAGAAGTTATGACTTATGAGCTATGTTGCTCAGATTCGTTTAGAGTAGTGGACTCGGCTATTTTTATGAAAATTCGGTGTACTTTGGTTTTAAAATGAAGAGTTCAAATGTCTTGACACGGGTACACGGGGTAATTTGAACAGTCGGAGTAACTGTCTTACTATTGTTGTAACTTGTTAGTGTGAAACGGGGTCGAAAATATATTTATCCCTTCAATTTATGCTAATAGGGTTCACGGTTGTTGTACTGTGATCATATTCTTGATGATTTCTTCATATAGGAAAGGGGGGTTGATTGGTGAATCAGGAAAGGTACTTCATTTCTTTCTGGTTTTGGAATGTGTGAAGTTGTCTGCTTTTGTAGGTATCGCTTAACACGGTTGTATGGGTTATTATTGTTAATGAGATGTTGATTTGTGTTCGTTTCTCGACTGAGTTGTAGATTTCTTGTTTCTGTAGTTGCTTAATTGCACGAAAATTATTTGCTTAAGTGGTGTTTCATTGATTAATTGACTGTATTGTATCAAGGGAATTTGGATTTGAATGTCGGATGCAAAGTATGAAAATGGTTACTCTTGCGAGTTAATCTTTGGATGGAGTTGGTGGACGACTGATTGACTGTTATCGTTTTGAATTTCCGTTGTAGATGAAGGAGAATATGTTATTCGTAATGGAGACAGCAAAGGAGTGTATTTTATTTTGGAAGGGGAGGTAAGCCGTTATTCAGTGATTAACATTATGTACTGTTTGGTCACTTCTTAGTAATCCTTGTCGCTGAAACGTAACCTAACATCCTTTCTCTTAATTATTGTTTAGGCTGAAGTTCGTGGAAATTCAGAAGAAGACATTCGACCAGAGTTTATATTGAAACGCTATGACTATTTCGGTGATGGTAAGTTTTTTGTGTCTCGAAATATCTCTTGTGAAAGAGTTTTAGTGAAGGCGGTAAAAATGAATGTCAAATGAGGTGTCCTTGCTTAACAGGCAGTTTCCTATGCATTTTGAAAATTATTCTAATTGTTTGTAGGTGCTCCGACAACTGAGCAACAGGCAGACGTGGTGGCATCCTCTAAGGTACTCACTTCACCCACCATAACACGTTGAACAACGACAACGACAACCACCATAACAAAGACTAAGCCCCAAAATGGATTTGTGGGTGAAAATGTAAATTCGGAATTTCGCATACAGCGTCACACCTTGTATTAGTGCACATTAAGAATGATTGAGTAGGTTATCCAGTTTTTCCAGTGGCAGTTTGTTACAAGTTTGTTAGAGTTAGGTTTTCCTAAAGTAATTAGGCTGTTAGGAGTATTTCTTTTCCTAGATAGATTCCATTACCATTATTGTTTCTTGTGTGATTAGGAGTAGCGAACTGTGGTAGGCTTCGAATACATGGATTTAGGAGTCTTTTAGGAATACTTTATAGTTTCCTATAACCCATAGGTGACGGATTGTAATTCATTATTTCAGGTCGAACAAAGAAGTTAATTTATTGTTTTGTTGAACAAGAATCGATCTTTGTGATCAACCCTTTCATTTGCGAAGTACTTCAAATCACCGAGTCAAGTTATATAGGTCTTTAACTAGATTCACCGTCATAAAGTGAATATCCCATTGATTTGAGATATAGGTCTATTTCGAAGCAAATATCCAAGTTCTTGTAGTTGTTTTTGGCTCGTTTACATAACCCCACAAAACATATCATTGTTACGAATTTGTTTCTGCTTTAGAATTCGTAGCAGCTTCTCACTTGGAAGTTATGGTTAATCTACACTTTTTGTGACAGCTGATCTGCTTGGTGCTGCCTTCAGAACACCGCTGCTTGCTGCATCCAAAATCTATTTGGAATGCAGATGAGAGACAGGAGACCTGTGCACCTGTAGAAAGCATACTACATTTGGAACCCATCGAAGTACGTCTTATCTTGACTTCTGTTGTGTTCGCAGTGAACTTTGGTGATCTCTTTAAATATTTGCAACTGTTTTATTATTTTGTTGGTTCCACCTTGTCCAGTTGTCACAATATTCTCCCTATAGCTTAGTAATCTGCCTCGACTCCTGTCTTCCTTGTATATCAGCTCTTGTCTTCCTTGTAATATCAGATATCTGGTATTCACTATGTAGATTTCAGGTAAAATAATCGAGTCCTTAGTTACTTAGACAGTCCAATCAGAGTGTTGGACACGTAACTTCAAAAGTTACTTAGACAGTCCAATACGTGGACACGGTCAATGCAGCGTCTTGACCAACAAAGTTGACAGAGCAGGACAGGACACGTCGCTTCGCTCTTTACGAAAGTTTTGAAATATTGAAACTATAAATATAATAAACTGAAAAAAAATCTCAAAAAAGAGATAAAATTGACGTAAAGATTGCTAACACTTTTGATGCGTTTATGACTAACACATACCCACTAATCTACTGACTCCTTGCAGGTCAACCTATTTCAAGGCGTCACTTTGCCATATGCTCCGAAGTTTGGGAAGGTTTTTGGAGGACAATTTATCGGTCATGTAAGATTGCGGCCATCCTCGTAATGAATAATTGAATATACTAGCTATGTATTACAGTTGTTTGTTTTGCAATTTAGACATGCAACCAATTGTTTTACGTTTACACAATGCAGGCACTAGCAGCAGCATCAAAAACAGTTGACTGTTTAAAGATTGTTCATCATTTGCAAGCTTATTTTCTCCTTGTTGGGGATTATGATAATGAGTATATTTCTCAGCTTTTGACGGCATTCATCAATCAAATCATTGACCTTTTTTGTTAAAAAATGTCGACACTTCTCTCGTTGAAACTATGGGTAAGATATTGGATCTTTTTTTGTAATTGACAGTTCCTATATTATATGAAGTGCATCGCCTTCGTGAAGGCAAGAGCTTTGCGACTAGAAGAGTAGATGCGAAACAAAAAGGAAACATTGTATTCATATTGCTTGCATCATTTCAAGTAATTTACACTTTACCCTTTTCTTCTGAACGATAATCTTGTCTGCTTGTCGTTGGTAGTGTAAAAAATCGGTAAAAGCTGCTGTAATTGACTGAAATTAATCTATACACAAGTGATAGATACGGGGTATGTTTTTATATTTTTGGGATCGACAGAGTGTAAGCCATTGAATTTTAACTTTTTTTCGCAGAAAGAGGAGAAAGGGTTTGAACACCAAGAAGTAGTAATACCATCTGTTCCTGCTCCGGACACGGTATCCATTTTTTCTTGTACGAATTTCTTTCGTCAACTGGAATCGTACAAGTTCATACTTCTCATGCGATTATTTAATAATGCAGTTACTATCATTGGAAGAGCTACGTGAAAGACATATTATTGATCCACGACTCCCTAGGTGTGCCCTATATATCTCAGACCTTGACCTTGACCTAGACCTGCTTCCTCGTCTTTTTTTGAACTTGCAGCTGACATGAATGTCACATGCTATTCAGGAGTTATCGAAACAAGGTCGCCATGGCAAAGTATGAGCCTTGGCCAATAGATATACGATTTGTTGAGCTGAGCAGTTCCACAAACCAGACCAAGACTCCTACGAGGTTGGTTACACATGTTTCTTCCATATGAGGAGTTGAAATAAACGAAGGAGTTCAAATTTGTTGGACGTGTTATTAATTAAATTTATTTGCAGCCTAAAGTACTGGTTAAGGGCTAAAGGAAAATTAACCGATGATCAGGCTTTACATAGGTAAGTCTTGCCATCTTGGACTCTTTAAACTACTGTGGTGATAATAATGTGACATTAAGCCACAGTTCTGTTTTTGTTCTGCAGATGTGTGGTGGCTTATGATTCGGATCTTATGTTCATTGGCGTAAGTGCAAATCCTCACCGTCAAAAGGGTCTGAAGATCAACGTCCTTAGTTTGAACCATACGTAAGTGCCTCTTCGACCTTGTAATATGATTGATTGATCATGATCGTTTTTTGACTTTGTATCGTTTCCATTTGCTTTTTGGTGTCGTAGCGTCGCGTTTCGGAACGGACTTTATCAGTGGTTTTTGGATGCAGCTTTGGTTTTCGGTTTACATAGATTGGTTATAAGTCTGGATCATTTCCATTTGTTTTGGTGTCGTAGCGTCGCGTTTCGGAACGGGCCTTTTCAATGGTTTTGGAAGTATAGGGGCGCCTGCAGCTTTGGTTTTCGGTTTTCGTAGATTGGTTATAAGTCTGGATCGTTTCCATTTGTTTTGGTGTCGTAGCATCGCGTTTCGGAATGGGCTTTTTCAATGGTTTTGAATGTCTAGGGGCGTTCCCAGACGCGACGCTACGACACGAAAACAATTGGAAACGATGGGTTTTGGGTCGCAAAGTCGTGCTTAATTGCTGTTTGGGCTTTTAGTGTCGCGTTTACGAACGAGCTGTGCTGTATTATATTCGTTCTTGCTCGTTTCAGCTGTTGAGTTGTATTGTAATCGTTCTTGTTCGTTTTTTTTGGTTGATTTTGTGATTTTGATTGTATGTTCGTTCGTCAATTTGTTGCACTTTGTTCCCTTATTTTTTGAGCTGTGGGTGGGTGAATTGGTGAAACTAAGTTCAATTTGTTTGTTCATGCATGTGGTTTTACTTTGTTTCGATGCATTTTGTTCCCTTTTTAGCTCCAGTTTGTTTGAATTTATGTGTTTCAGGGGTTTGATGAATGTTTGATTTATTATGGTGTATTTCAATGAGTTTTGCGATTGGGAATTAGGTTTTATGAATTGAGTTTCTGTGATTTTGAATGTTCTTCAATATTGCGAGCTGAAATCTCTTAAATCGCAATGGCAAAGGTATATAGTATATTATTCTCCGTTATTTCAATTTTCAAGGGTTTTTTTTAGCGTGATGTTGATTTTTCGTTGTCGTGGATTATTTGAGATTGTATTGCTTCGGATTTGTTGTTTATTGTAGTGGATTGGAGTTTGAATGTTGTAGTTTATGTGATTATAATAGGTTTTGTGATTTGTGTTCGAAAGATGTTTAGTTTAGGTTCTTGATGGGTTTAGTTTGCCGTTTCTTCTCAATTGCTAGTTCAATTGAACGAAATTACGTCAAGTTGTTTAGCTTCAGGTGACTGTCAGTTTACAAGATTGATTCATTGTCTCTATATAATTTAGAAGGATCATTCATAAAGATGTTTACACTCAATTGCATTGACGGAATTTTGGTTTATGCTTTGGTTCATAAAGAAGGATCATTCGTAAAGATGTTCATATAATTCACAATGCCTTCTTTCCTCAACGACTAATTCTCCACTCATATTTGCAGCTGATATATACCAGAGGTTTGAGCAAGAGTTTCAGTCTTTTCCCAAACCCAGATCTCCAATAAAAATCTAATCTAAAACCCTTTAAATGTAAGAACTTTTGAAAATGGGATGGAAAATATGCTACAGTAGAGCAGTGCACCATGTAGGGGTCATGTGCTGAACAGTCGTTCCTCCTTCCTCTTCGTCTCCTTCTCCTTTCGTCCTCTGCCTCTTCAGTTTTACTCCCTCCCACTTCTTCCTTTTTCTTCATTCCATGACAGTCGTTCCTCCTTCCTCTCTGTTTCCTTCTCCTTTCGTCCTCTGCCTCTTCAGTTTTACTCCCTCCCACTTCTTCCCTTTTCATTCTTCCTGTGAATTTCCATCAAAAGCTCAAGTTAGGTTAACAATGTCGATTTTATGCTGATGAACTCGATCTAGGGCTTATTTTTCTGGGTCTTAGCTGTGGGTAGGTCAAGAATAGGGTTAAAAAAGAATAGGGTTTTCGATCTTATGCTTGTAAACCTGATGAATTCGATCTAAATCCAAGTAATTTGATGAATTTAGGGTTTGTAGTGGAATTGAGAGTTTTCGGGGTTGGATTAGGAACGCCTTATACATCTAACCCTCTCTAACTCGAACCATCTAATGTGTTGTTTTTTTTCAGGTTAAGCAAGACTTATGGAAAGCTGCCATTTCCTCTCAAATCGACGAGTTCATCAGCGAAAATAAGATCCTTAGGTTTGTTATCTTATTGTGCCTCCTGTTCTCATTAACTGTAGTACCCGTCTCAATTAACTCCCTTCATACTGATACAATCCGTGTTTGCTTTCGTCGTTGTTAGTTGTTACGCTGTATGTAATTGTTAAAAACGAATACATTTTCTTGGTATATTTGTTTGTGATTAGGAACAGGGGCACATACAAGGTGCTGAAGAATTCTGGTATTTTTTGGTTTTGAATATTAATTTCTCGTTTACATGAACCCTTAAATTTCCAGCTTAATTTGTCATGATTTAATGTTATGCTGATGTTATTTGTCTTAATTTCTGCTGCTAATTACTTCTGCATCTGTTTCAGCTAGAATTAATGCGATTTAACCAGTTTAGTCCCAGGTAAACAGTTCATTGACCTTTGTAAAAATTAATTAATGAATCCCCGCGTCTTGGGTGATAAGCTTGTCTCAGTTAATGAATTCCCAAATCTTCGTTAATTCGACAATTCCGTCATATCCCATGACTAATTGAGCTTCCCCGTGTTGCATTTTTGTCGATTCACTAATTTTGGCTGTCAAGTGATCCTTTTTCTGGTGATTTTGGTTTCGATTACAACTCTGTAACGATGCTACACCAAATAAATGGAACGATCCAGAATTACACCCAAGAAGTACAATCGAAGGTCTGAATTTTGAAGAGGGAGATGAGGTCGGTGTGATCAGTTCATCCTTCTTTCATCTATCTCTCTCTTCTAATTTCCCCCATTTTTTTTCACTGGATTTTCATTTCAGTAAGTAGCTGATGATTTTGCTGGGTTTAATGCTTTAACCTTAGCAAAGGATTGGAATTTTTTTGCTTCATTTTTTAAGGTAACTGCATTTAACAACCGACTTAAAGGTAACTGTTTATTCTTGAGTTCAAGCGACATTGTTAAAGCTCATCAGGGAGAGCTTCATCGCACTTGTTCTCTTATCGGATAGTGTAAACCAAAAACTACTCAGTACATAACACCCAATAATATGTTATTCCTGCTGGTTGTAGGCTTTCTTTGCAGTAACCATCTTAGCAGTTGGTTTATCACAAAGCAGCAGCATGGCTATGGACAGAACCAAAGCAAAGGATTCAGCTGTCTCAGTCTTCACGATTCTCGACAGCAAACCCAGTCTTGACCCAAAAAGTGATGAAGGAATGACACTGGAAAGCATCAGAGGTAATATCGAACTTAGTCATGTTAGCTTCCGATATCCAACAAGGCCTGACATTCAAATCTTCAAAGATCTAAGCTTGTTTATTCCATGTAAAGCTTACATTGTCATTAATGTAGTAGCTATCATATTGATAAAGGTTTGGATTTTGGAAGAATGAAGGAGTTCCTTATGGCTAAAATGTCAACACTGCAACTGAATTCATTTGCTAATTTTGTTTTTTTTGCTTTCCAAAAATCTCATATTTTGAATGATTGCATTTCATACCAAGGAGTTCTTTTTTTTATCGAAGATGTCTTAGCTTATTGGTCAAGACTAAGGACCCTAGATCAATGGACCCACGAGTTTACTTGGTTGAAGCTCGCTAATATTTTGGTCCTGTTTGGAAAAATATTTATCATAAAATTATTTGATTACTTTGCTTAACACTCCATACTTTTTATACATATCTTTCGGATCCCAAATTATTAAAAGAAATATTAGACGAAAAGAAAAGGCGGGAATTTGATACTTATATAGACTCGAATCATGCCTGATCCGTCTTTAAGTTTCGATTGGTTTTTTACAGGAAAGACGGTATTTTTGAGTTGAAACGCCTTTTAGGCATGCAGTTCTCGTCTTCTCGAGTATGTGTCATGCCTGTAAATCTATAGCATTTCAGAAAGAATGGTTTTTTGCAGGAAAGACGACATTTTTTAGTTGAAACGACTTTTAGGCATGCAGTTCTCGTCTTCTCGATTATGTAGCGTACCTGTAAATTTGTAGCATTCCAGAAAATGAGTTTTTCGCAGTAAAGACGGGATTTTTGAGTTGAGACGACTTTTAGGCATGCAGTTCTCGTCTTCTAGAGTATATGTCATACACTCATACCTGTAAATCTGTAGCATTTCGACATCAGGCAAGCAAAAGCTTGCTGATGGCCCCTTTGGTGAAAAATTGAGGCATACACAGGTATAAAGTTTGACACAACTTACACGGAATGCATATGGATTCTCATGTTTTTTACTTTATTTACATAATTACAAAATTTCAGGAAGCAATAGTGTTGGCACTGTGGATCACTCTTGCTGTGCGACCACGGCCTGGTGTGTGGGAATACATTCGTGTCAATATTGACACTCTTACTGTTGAGGAACTAACACCATCTGAATTCCGTCGAGTTAAGGAGGAATTGGTGGATGGAAAGTAAGTTGACCTTGTTAAGTTTATGTCCTGTGAATATGCATTGCATTAATATGATCTGAAAATCTGACGTGCTGTTTCCCCGTTCGTTTTTATTGGCAGCACGAATGGAAACTTTGTGCTTGAGCTTGATTTCGTGCCATTCAATGCCTCAGTTCCCCGTCCAACCCTTTCAAAGTCCATCGGTAATGGTTTCGAGTTCCTTAACAGGCGCTTCTCCGCTAAAGATGTTCCATGACAAGGAGAGCATGCACCCTTTGCTTGACTTCCTTGGGATGCACAATCACAAGGGCAAGGTAACATCTCCGATATTCCTGATTTACCAGAAATGTTGTGCTCGTACTTGAATTGGTCGACAGTAAACTATATGATTCTTCATAGACTGGATTTCTCAAACAAAAAAACTTCAGACGTGTGAGATCGCTATCACTCTCGTGTATGTTTGTCTCAAGATGTAATTTTTATTTGTTTTCGAACAATGATGTTGAATGACAGGATCCAGAACTTGGATTCCCTTCAGCCAGCTCTAAGGAAAGCAGATGATTTTTTGGCAGCTCTACGTGCTGACACTCCCTACTCAGACTTCGACCACAGCTTTCAGGAAATCAGTCTGGAAAGAGGTTTGGGCGACAATGCCGAAAGAGTGCTTGGCATGATTCGGCTTCTTCTGGACCTTCTTGAGGCTCCTGATTCATGCACTCTCGAGAAATTCCTTGGTCGTATCCCCATGGTGTTCAATGTTGTCATCCTCTCACCGCGTGGTTACTTCGCTCAGGCCAATGTGTTTGGTTATCCTGACACTGGTGGACAGGTAGATTCACTTCCTTCCTGAAATTACATTTGCATATGTTAAGCATTGGAGTCTGATATTTTGCGATGTTTTGTTGTTTAGGTTGTGTATATACTTGATCAAGTCCGTGCTTTGGAGCACGAGATGCTTCAGCGAATCAGAAAACAAGGGCTTGACATTGTCCCTCGCATCCTTATAGTCACCCGTCTACTCCCTGATGCAGTTGGAACCACCTGTGGCCATCGTCTTGAGAAGGTTTTTGAAACTGAGCATTCACACATTCTTCGTGTACCCTTCAGAACTAAGAAAGGCATTGTCAGGCAATGAATTTCTCGCTTTAAACTTTAAAGTATGGCCTTACCTTGAGACTTACACTGAGGTATTCCCCCTTCTGCACACCTGCCAAGACCGTCTCACATCATCCCCTGCTTCTTCCTCCCCTATTCCTTCGTGCCCTTCTTCTTCCTTCGCTGCTTCTTCTTCTGCGTCCTTCTCGGTTTGGTGATCCCGACCTCCTTTCTTCTCCTGTGTTCTACACCTCTGCGTTTCTGCTTTCTCCTTTTCTGCGTCCTTCTCGATTTGTTTTTCTGATTTCCGGTGAGTTCAGTTTGTGTTGTTCCGTTTCGATACAGATTTGCAGACGGCCGGGGTCGTCTGAAACTGAACTCCAAGGTGTAATTTGCTTTTCCACTTGAATCAGCCGAATAATTTTCACAAATTTGAATTTAAGAGTTGACAGCTCTTTAATCTTGAGTTTCATACTAATGAACCGAGAATTTTTCCTCCGGACGTTGCAAATGAAATCAGTGGAGAGCTGCAAGTGAAGCCTGATTTGATAATTGGAGACTATAGTGACGGGAACATTGTTGCCTCTCTGTTAGCACACAGGCTCGGTGTTACACCGGTCTCTACTTGCTTAACCGACTTCATTCAGCATCGTATACGAATGAACTTTCATTTTCACAAAAATCAAATGGGCAAATTTAGTTTGTGTCAGTTGTATGTCGTGAACATTGACTTTTTGTTTATGTTGGTCTTGTCTGCTATCTTAGATTTAGCAGAGTTGAGGAAGGTTTGATGTTTGCCATCGTAAACGATATCGCATGAGCCCAAAGCTCATGTAGCTGCTGATGGAACAATGATAGAAAATTGCTGGGTGGACAAGTAGAAGATAAGGAAGAAAAGCAAGTAACCACCGAGAAGAAGGCCTTACAGGATAGAGTCGGTGAGTGCACTATGTGATGCTTATTTATCTGTAATAAACGGTTGCACCCAAAGAGAAATAAATACCGCTTCCTTCTAAAAAGCGGTGAATAAAACACCGGTTTAGGACTCAAGGCAAGTGACAACGTTCCCAAGCTAATAGTACAAACCAAGATGAACTAAACCATAATAGTATGACGATAAAGCAACAAAAACGTTGGTAACTTACCCAGGTCCTCCTAACTTTCTAAGAACGTACTACGGGACGATCGGCGGAATGGAAAAGGGATGAACCACGGTGTTAGTCGACACTGTAGGTAAGTGAGACCCCGCCCCCTTTAGCGATGAGCCAAGAGGATCGTCCCATGTTCAAAACCGCCCAACTAGTCCAAGTAAAAAGGTGGAAATATTTGCAAAGTGAGGGAAGACCGACCATTACCGCTATCATCCTTCCTAGGGACTCGGTCCTTTGGAAGGCTCTTCACGGTAATAGTCGGTAAAAGGCTTATTTTTGAGAAGGGATTCTTTTTGTGAGACGGTTTTCTTTTGGCATTTTTCTTTCTTTTGCATATTTGCTATTTGTGTTGCCATGCCATTTCTTTTTCGTCTTTTGCATTTTCTTTTCGGCTTTTTGTGCCTTTTCTTTTTCTTCAATCTTTTCTTTCTTTCATTTTCTTTCATTTTTTTTGTTTTGCCCTTTTTGCTTGATTTGAGTGATAGGCATTTCTTTGCAACTAAGAAAGATGATTTCAACAATTTGCAAATTTATTTGGTGGACATGTGTGGAAGGTAGGGGAATGGGTGAGTCGGGGAGCGTTTTCCCCTTCAAATCCACAAAAAGGGGAGAACTTGGACTAATCAAACAATCCCAAACATGGTCACCTAATGGACGGGACTCGGCAACCAAGGCCTTTTCACACCGTGAGTGGTCATAATGGTCAAAATGCAAATCCCGTAGTAAATCCCTAGTAAGCTAGGTGGACTCAAGGTAAAGGACCAACGAAATCATTGATTTAGGGTCATCTACTAGACCTAAGTCCAAGACTCGATTCATACTCCTAGAAAGGGAAAGTAAACCCTTGCACACTAGCCTCTAAACCGGGTTTTCGAAAATCGTTTACACACTAGAAACAACTACACACACAAAACAAAGACTCAACGAAAACGAAAAGAAAAGAAACAAAGGCAACAAAAACAAAACATAACAAAACAAACACATAACGAGACAAACACCACCCCAAATCTCCAAACAAGTCACCAAATCAACCACAAGTATGCATCAAGCTCCACCCGAGCACACAACATCACAATCTCCTCCAAACTCCACAAGAGACAAAGGGGAAAAAGGGATAAAAGATGTTACCGGAGGTCTTGAAAGCTCTCCAAAGCTATCGGTGATTTAAGCAACCTATAAGGAAAAAGGGAGGCAAAACACGCACAACACAACAAATATACGACAAAACGACACAAAAGGAAAAACACACAAAATAAAATCTTTTTGCTTTTTATGAATTTTTTTCAAATTTTTAGGGTTTTTAAAGATTTTTCGAAAAAACTAAGAAAATAAACTAGACTATACTAGAATATCGCTCCCCCACACTTAAACCGAGCAATGTCCTCATGCTCGATCGTAGTGTGTGGAGACACAAAAGAAAAGAAAAGAAACTACGAAAATAAAGCTAAAAATCAAAGATAAAGCGGAGAAAAGGGTAGAATGCGTCCGGCGGGGGTGTAGTCAAGTCACCATGGGCCGAGACAAGAAAAGATATGGATGGGGGAAGAAAATAAAAAGAAAGAAATAAAAGGAAATGGGAGGGGAGGACTAGGTGTAATCAAGTCACCTAGCCCGGATTCCGTCCAAATCCGACTAAATCCTAAAAAAAAGGGTGAGAAACTTGTAAATTTGGATTTTGAAATGACTCTCGATGTAGTCACGTCATCGAGAGTCGGAACAACAACTACCAAGGCCTCGAAGGCCACCATGACACCATGACACAAAAGTGTACAAGGGGAAGGGGACAAACAAGGGAAAACAAGCAACAAAAGACGGAAAAGAAAGGATAGTTGCCGTACCCATCGGTTAGCAACTCACTCGCTCCATCGTCTCAATGATCAATATAGGCACTTTGCTTGTCTTCTTCATTGCTAACCTGCTTCAAACTTGATAAACCCGCATGGTCGAGGTAGTAAGCTTGTAATGGTGTGAGGAGGTGGGGTTTGATGTGAATCTCGGTGTAAAGTGAAATGATGGTATGCAAATGAGGTGTATGGGTCATATGATAGGAACAAGGAGAAGTAGGGAGGTTGGGAGGGGGTATACAATGGTTGGGTGGACTCGAATGTCGAAGAAGAGGCATGAAGAGTAGGGGACCATCCTGGTCGGGATGGATGGTCCCGGTCGGGATGCCTCACCCGTCCCAGTCGGGAAGCTCCCTTCCCGGTCGGGATGGCACTCCAGGAAACTCGAAATTATGCACCCTCATCCCGATCGGGACGGCTCCTTCCCGGTCGGGATGCCTCACCCTTCCCGGTCGGGAAGCCTTCTTCTCGCCCGGGAAGAGTCTTCATAACCTCCATAACCCCAAAAGCTCATCAAAAGCTTCACAAACTGCCTCCCCTACTCTCAATCCATGCTCTATCAATAGACCTTTCTCTCTAGGATTCACCTTCACTTCACACCTATGACAATAAGCTCAAATACAACATCAAATTCCCTCCCTCACATCGCTCATCAACAATCCAAATAACAAGAATATCACAAAAACTCAAAGAAGCTAAAAGAAAGAAATATATACAATGAGACGGTTCTTGTGGAACTCCGTCAAACCAAGGATGGTTCAATCTTCAATTCTTTTTCAACAACACTATAACCGATTCCATCTCCATCAAGGGCACGAAGAAACAAATCGAAGATCCTTGCAAAGTCTTCAATCAAGTTAGTGGAATACCAACTTCCACTCCAAGGATTATCGCCTCCTAACCTCGACGTTCCCGGGGCATCCCGATCTACTAAGTTCAATGGCTTGAACTTATACTTGCGATCCTTCGGGATATACCCAAACGTCCACCTATCTTCATGTGGCCCCAAGGGGGGCTCATCTTTCTTCTTGTCATGGCACTTGTCTTCAAACACATGATATGGGCACTCATCCTCCCCAATCGCGGAGTCATCATCCTCAAGTTCATAGAAGTCACTCTTCAAGCTTTGTCCCGACTTAACCTCTAGATCGATGTTTTCCGTGGCGTGGATCATATTGCAAGACTCATCATTAGTAGGCGAGGTGTTGCCTTGGAGGTCAAACACGAGCTTTTCTTCGCCTAACTCAAATGTGATCCTACCGTTCTTCACATCGATCATGGCACCGGCGGTATGTAGAAATGGGCGCCCAAGGATAATGGGAGTGATAGCATCTTCCGGCATGTCAAGTACAAGAAAATCGACCGGAACGAAGAACTTCCCGGTTCTTATTGGCACATCTTCTAATATCCCCAATGGTCGGTTGAGTGAACTATCAGCCATTCGGAGTGTAACGGAAGTGCACTTGAGCTCCTTCATTCCAAGTCGCTCACAAATAGAGTAGGGAATGATGCTTACACTCGCACCCAAATCACATAATGCTCTCTCGATCTTGAAGTTGCCTATGGTGCATGAGATCGAGAAACTACCCGGATCCTTCAACTTGGGAAGCGTAGAACCTTGAATAAGCTCGCTCATCACCCTCGTGAACGCTATCGTCTCTTCCTTGTCGATGGATCTCTTCCTAGCCAAGATTTCTTTCATAAATCTTCCATATGCCGGGATTTGGGTAAGTAGCTCGGTAAATGGGACACTAACATCCAATTTCTTCACAATGTTAAGGAACTTTTCGTATTGAGAATCCACCTTGGTCTTCATTTGCCTTGTTGGGAAAGGCAACTTGATGTGCACTTTTTCTTGCTCGATAGGGGTGGACTTTTCAAACGACACTTTCCTTTTACCCTTGTTTTTTCCTTGAAGCGGGGGAAGCTTGTCTTCATGGGGTTTTTCGATCTCCCCTAAGACTTGCTCCTCCATTGGATTTTCAAAGCTTGAATTGTCTTGAGAGGGGGTATAACTTCTTGCCTTGATTCTTGCTCACTAGGGGGTAAGGGGGAATTATAAGATGCGCTACTCCTCGTGGTAATAGAATTTACATGCTCAAATTTCGGAGTTTCACCTTGAGGAGGTAATTGCCCCCTTTGTCTTGAAGAACTTCCCGAAGCAACTTGAGATATTTGAGTCTCAAGCATCTTCATATGAGCATCTCTTGCTATGTTATCCCTTTGAACATGAGCAAAGAACTCTTGTTGGTTTCTTGCCATCTCCATTTGGCTTCTTTGCATATCCATCATAGTTTTTTGCATGTTGAAATCTCGAGGTGGAGATTGTGGATTGTGCGGAGTATCGGTGATGGCTAGAGGAATACCATAGTCATAAGTGGGAGACCGGCTCCTTTGCTTGCTTTGTTGTTGTTGACCTTGAGTTGCTTGTTGTTGTTGTTGACGGTCCCCTTGGAACCCATGAGAGTTGCCTTGATTAAGGCCTTGATTGTTGCCATGGTTGTAGTTTTGATACCCTTGGTTGTGGTTTTGGTTTCCTTGGAAACCTCCTTGATTAAAGTTCCCATCTTGGAACCCTTGATTGTTGTTGAAGGTACCTTGGTTATGTTGCTTGAAGTTGTTGAATGGTCTTGGGTTACCCACATAACCTTGGTATCCTTGATTGTTGTCCCTTAAGGGAGGTGGAACATAGGGACGAGGTTGTAGAGCTTGTTGATTGGAAGCTTGATGGGAAGCTTGGAACATATTAGGATAGGAGGCACCTTGCTTGAATGCTTGAAAGGCGTTCACTTGCTCAATACTCCCCCGACAATGTGTAGGCTCATGTCCAACTATCCCGCAAGTATCGCACATCCCATAATAAGGTGTAGGAGACACAACTCCCAAAGCATTAACTTCATGAATCGAGTGTTGGTTGGAGGAACTAGCGCTTTGAACTTGATTGAGGTGGCTTTGGAGCTACTTGTCAATAGTCTCCATGTGAGTTTTTAATTGAGCTCCAAGGTCAATGCTTAATTGTGTAATAGCATCGACCTCGTGCCTACCTCCTCGATTCGCCTTTCTAGGCCTTGAGTATTGGGAATTGTGCACCGCCATCTCTTCGATTCTTGCCCAAGTTTGATCGTCATCGACCTCCGTAAACCTACCATTGGAGCCCATATTGAGTATAGCTCTTGAGTCCTCATATAAACCGTTCCAAAACTGTTGGACTAAGAACCATTGTGAAAGTCCATGGTGGGGGCATGATCTAACCAAAGATTTAAACCGTTCCCAAGCTTCATAAAGGCTCTCTTCATCCCGTTGTTGGAAACCGGTGATGGAGGCCCTAGGCAAATTTATCTTCTCCGGAGGGTAAAATTTTTGGTAGAACGCCAATGCAAGTTTCTTCCAAGTACCGATACCCATGGTTGCCCTATCGAGACTCTTAATCCATTGCTTTGCTTTTCCAATGAGGGAGAACGGAAAAAGTACCCATCGGATTTGATCTTGAGTAACTCCGATTTGAGAGATAACATCGCAATAATCGGAGAAGGTCTCCATGTGTTGGTGCGGGTCTTCGGTGGGCAAACCACTAAATTGATTTCTCTCCACAAGTTGGATGAATTCCGTCTTTGCCACGAAATTTCCGGTATAAGTATCCGGTAAAGCACTCGGTCCCGGCAAGACATCCTCAGTAAACGTGGAGTGAGATGAAAACTTCGGCATGATTGGATATGCGGGATAAGATGGTGTGGACGGTGTTGATGTAGAACTAGAAGGGGAACTAGGACTAGAAGAATGGATAGATGAACCAAAGGGATTTATGAAGATCCCTTCGGCCGTCTCTCGAGGTGACTCGTTAAAGTCGGATCCTTGAGCTTGCTCTTCAATGGTATTGCTAGTACCCGGTTGAGAGTGTCTAACCCGATCAATCGTCCGTTGGCGAAAGGCTCTAAAGAGTCTCTTCGGCTCTGGATTGAAGAGAAAGAAATCGCCTCTCCTCCTAGGCATACACTACACACTTGAGCAAACGTAAGACCACCTAGTGCTTTTTGGGCACTAGGCAAAGACAATAAACGAACACAACGGAAGACAAAGAGAAAAGAAAGCTATGAAAACAAGAAAAACCTACAAAATATGCACAAGAGATAGAAAAAGAGCACAAGAAGGGTAACTAAGTCTAGCTAATAAGCAAACTAAGTCTAAACAATGCACCGTCCCCAGCAACGGCGCCAAATTGATGGTTGGGATTTGTCGTGAGTCCCAACACCAATTAAACAACCAACTAATCCTAGTGGGTAGCTAGGGTAAGTCGGGTTGTGTCCACGGAGACGGTATTGTAAAGTCTAGACTAAGTCAACCTAAAAACGAGACTAGGCTACCAAAACAACACAAAGATGGTGATAATTGACAAACTATGATAGGAGAAGAGGTATGAACTAGACTAACCATGAACTAGCTAAAACAAGACTAGATGAAATAACTAGAGACTAACTAAACAAAGGACAAGAGAAATTATGACTAATAACAAGGATGAATCAATAAGAAAGGGAGTAGGGTTAGGTCGGGTTCTTAAGTGTAGAAGGGTAATTGGGTGATCAAGGGTGTAGATGTCTCCTAGTTGCTAGAGTCGGTTTGCGCTCTCGCGTCTAAACCCAAGTCCGCACTCTCATGTCTACGACTATTCCCAACACAATCACACACTAGACAAACAAGGAGAAGAGGAATACAAGTATGAGAAGCATTGGCCACTACTACCCACACAAGCAATTCAACAAACACATAGAGTGCCCAATATGTGACTAACAACAAAAGATTCACCTTTACCCCTAATCAAACCCTAATCACCCATAATCTACCCTTAATCCCCCTACTAACCCCACAAGAAAACTACTCACTCATTATCAAGATAAAACTAACATGAACAAGAGAAATCAAACTAAACATCCAAACATCCATAATAAACAAACAAAAACAATAAACAATAAGTAAAGATTCAAACTTGATAAATAAACAATGAACAAAAGTAAAAGGGAGAAGAGGATTATACCAAACTAACAAGGATGAAAAAGATAAGAACTTGCATAAATAAGAAACCCAAATCAACTCCAAGGTTGTCAAGCTTGGATGAATCTTCAAGAATCTCCTTAATACAAGACTAATTACAATGATTAACTAAAGATTAAAGGAAGATTAAAACTAATGTGAGAAACACTAATCTAGAGTTTGAATGCTTAATGGAGGCCTAAGAGAGTCTAGGGTAATGTAAGATACATAAACAATACAAGAGGGAAGTATTTATAAGGTTACAAGAATGAAGGAGGAGAAAAGAAGTAGTCACGCGCAGCAGGTGCTCCTTCCCGGTCGGGAAGGCTTGGTCCCGGTCGGGAAGGGCCCCTTCCCGGTCGGGAAGCCCCCTTCCCGGTCGGGAAGGACTCAAGACAGAACCCGCTTCAATTGCACACTCCTTCCCGGTCGGGAAGACATCATCCCGCCCAGGAAGGACCTTGTAGGCCTCCATTATGATCTTTTTGCTCCCTCCTTGGTTCTCATGGGCTTCTCACCGATTCTCGGGACTCGGGATCGAGTCTAAGAGGCTCGGGATCGGGTTCCAAGGTCTCGGGGTCGAATCCAAGGCATCGAGTGATCGTTCCTTCACTTCGTTGGCTCCAAAAAGTGTATGTATCGAGTCGGAATCGCTCCAACTCTTCATGAATGGTTTCGGGAACCTGAAACGAACTACAGGAAGCATAAGTAGCCCATAAACCGCTCCCAAGAAGCGATTCCACAAGGAAAACGGGACCAAAACACAGCAAATTAGGCACTACAAACTACACTTATCACCATCTGTGTCTTCCAAGTTATGTTTGTAAACCAGCTGATCTGGTTTAAGCATTCGTCTTGTTCGTTGGACGGTGGTGGCTTCATAAGATGGTACACTGGTTATTGTTTTTGGTGTTTGAATTTTTTTGGGCAAGTGAGGGAATGATACCTGACTTGATGAAATTGTGCAGTGAATGAATAAGGGTTTGTTTTTATAGTTGATTGGATTTTAGGAGTGAGGCGTGTATTGCTGTATGAAGTGTTCTGGGTATTTTTGCAGTACGGAGTGTGGCTTGTCTCGCTTTTCAGTTGTGAAGTACGGAGTATAGCTCATTTATGCAGAATTAGAGGAAGATTTACGAGTTCACACGATATCTGTGTAAAACGGAGTATGATTTGTGTGTTATTTGATGAGCATTTTGTGGTGAAATTTGAGTTTAGGTAGTTGATTTACGAGTTTATGAATTCGAGGAATAAAGCAAAATGACTCGCTAAATTGTTCGTCGATCTTTCAGTTGTGAAGTATAGCTCATTATGTAGTGGAATCTGAGTTTGTGATTTCGAGAGATAACGCAAAATGACTCGCTTAGTTGTCCTTCTGTCTTCCAGTTGTGAAGTATAGCTCATTTTGCTAAATTAGAGAAACATTTACGAGTTCACGAATTCTGTGTTACAGTATGATTTGAAGTAATTGTTCGTAGTTTTATTAGTTAAGGTTTTGGCTCATTGTAAGCTTTTTTTCCGCTGATACGCGATTGTTTACGAGAGGATGAAATGAGGTTGACAATGAAGTAAATGATGTGTTTCTTGATGAGCTTTTTGTTCTGATATTCGAAGCAAAATGGCTTTGGTCATTGGATTAGATGCTCCTTGCGATTTATACTGGCCATTGAAAGGATAGTTTTTTTGTGTCGTTAGCACATGAGATAGACTGTACGTACATCCGACCATTAAGCTAAATTTGCAGGATTCATTGAGGTATTGGGGGTGAGTCTGCTAAGGTTTAATGGTGGTTGAAAAATTAAATGAACTGGGTTAAAGTTAGAGCCGACTTCTGTGTTGCAGCAGATGAGTCATAATTGAGCAGTTCTCAAAAGTTATGGGTGCTTGACTGCTTGGGAAATAAATGACTTTTGTTGAAAAAGTATGGAAGGTTCACTAATGCATATATTTAAAAGCTGCATCTGACTTTGTTTCTATCCATGGGTAGTAATTTGGTTGTTCGTTGGAACGGTTTTGTGGGCAAAGAATTAACTGGTTCGGTGTTCCATATGTACTCACCTTGGTTAATGTCGTTTTTTCAGTTTTATGCTCGATGTTGGGCTACAAGAATAAAATAGGGATCTTGTATTCTGCGTGTCAGTTAACTCTTACCCAGTAGAAATTTGGGATTCCGAGGCACTTGATCTCTAGACGATATACACTGTAGCTAGCTTTGTTTTGTTGTTTTTCGATGGATGTCTGTTGTCTGACCTCTGCCTTTGTCTAATTCTGTCTCAAACTTGCAGCATTTGCAAATAAATCGTTTCGAATAGGGGGTTTCTACTCACAAGATGCAGATTCTCTGCTGGTGAATGCTTTAATAAATACAAACCTGACACAGCTGGCTCACGATATGGCTCATGTCCAGTACATGTTGTTTCGAGTATAAAGACCGTATTTTTGAGTTGAAACGACTTTAGACATGAAATTCTCGTCTTCTCGAGTGTGTGTCGTACCTGTAAAATCTTTAGCAGTTCAGAAAAATGGGCTTTTTTTGCAGGAACGACGAGAGTTGCAGGGTAAGAAGTTCAAATCAACTGCAAGAATTGGTTTTTTGCAGGGAAGACGGCAGTTTTGAGTTGAAACGACTTTTAGGCATGCAGTTCTCGTCTTCTCGAGCATGTGTCATACCTGTAAATCTGTAGCATTTCAAGAAAATTGGTTTTTTGCAGGAAAGACGGCATTTTTTAGCTGAAATGACTTTTAGGCATGAGAATCTCAATTACGTAGTCACAGCTCTGATTTTATGGAGCTTTTATGTTGTATCAAAATCCATCTGCGACGATGCAAGTTTTGGCTGGCTAAATACTGGGGACTTGGGTTGGTTAACGCCTCATTATTCAGTAGGGAGAAGTCGACTTTGTGGAGGTGTTCTTGTTATTGAAGGACGTCTGAAGGATACAATAGTTCTTTCAACAGGTTATATATGACTATGACGCAACAGTTGTACTATATTTTTGGGTTCAGCCTGTTTCTAAATTTCATTTATACCTCAGGTGAAAATGTCGAGCCTTCAGAAATCGAAGAAGCAGCCATTAGAAGTAGTCTAATCCACCAAATATTGGTCTTTGGGCAGGTGAGATTTGTGAGAAGTAATTTCCTTTTACTTCAGTAATTTGATCTCTTATCATTTCAGTTTGGCGAACAAAAATAAAAAAATATTGTCGTATTTAAAGTTCTATCTTGGTGTGTCAGGATGAACGACGTATAGGATCTATTATTGTTCCAGACAAACAAGAGGTCAAGGAAGCAAAAAGATCGTCCATCATAGCTGCAGATTCCGGTGAAATAAGCAAAGAGTCATTGGCAAGCCTTCTACGCGTGGAGCTGAGGACTTGGTATGCTCTATAATTAATGTCTATACATTTTTAGCGAAGTTTTTCAGTATCTGTCCGATGATATATTAATATACCTGTATCATGAGAAATCAGTAAATCGACAAAGATTTTGAAGATATTTTCGTTATGGGTCGTCTGAAAACTCAAGAGAGTGGTGTGTTCACGGTTTCTATGTCGTTTGATCTCCCTATACTGCAGGACTTCAGATTGTACGCATAAGGTCGGCCCAATGTTGATTGTAGACGAAACATCTACGGTACATTATATATCCGTCAACCCTCTTATATAAACCTGTGCATGATATATTCGGTAGGTATCCATCAAAATGCAAGTGCCTTCCATTTGCTACACTTGAATAGAATTCATGCTTCCTAGAATATTGTGCACGTTGTCCTACTGCAATTTCTTATCATTGTGCACGTTGTCCTGATACAACTAATTGTAATGCTTTTCATTGAGAAAAACTTATAATTTGGATGCAACTTTCGACTAAAGTTTGTGTAAAAAGATAATTTTAGTCCCTGAACAGGACTCAATTGCTCAACACATTGCTCACGATGTAAAAACAGAAGGTGATTTTATTTACATGGATGAACTGCACATGCCCTTAGTGATTGGAGAAGGCTCTATTCATATAGCTCCTGAGGACACTAGAGAAGATGATGAGACGGTCTTGGATGAACTACCCTTGCCCTCAGCTCCTGAATAGGGCTCAATTGCTCAACATATTGCCCGTAAGAAAAGAATAGAAGATGATCGGGCTGTCGAGGAAGAATCATGGTTTCCCTGGTTCTCGGAACAGGGCTCAATTGCTCAGGTTATAACACATGACGAGAAACGGCAAGATGATTTCATTCCCATGGTTGAACCCTCCTTGTACTCTGTCGATGAAAAAAGACGAGATGACTCGATTCCCATGGATGAACAGCTCCTCCCTGTCGATGATGATGGACCGATTGCTCGATGAGGAAAAAAGTAAAGACAATTTGATTCCCGGGGAAGAACAGTCTTTGCTGCCTGTCGAGGAACATGGATCAATTGCAGACCATAATGCTCCTGAAGAAAACAGGCAAGATGACTTGATCGCCATGGTCGGGCCACCCTTGCCCCCCGTAATTGCTCAACATATTCGGCATATTGCTCATGGGATAAACAGCCAAGATGATTGGAATTCCAATGACGCACCACCCTTGACTCTGTTCTTTTGAAACTTGGCGGCTACTGACATAGCTTCTGTTTGAGCAAATAGACATCTGTATACTTTGCACGAACGTATGAAACACAGGTTTTTATTAACGGTTGTTTTATTTTTTAAAAGGAAGCGTAAAATTTTTCATTCCAGTTGAGAATTCGACTGCTATTTGTATTCCTGCCTCGGACATTTCTTGGACCTAGAAAATGTGCGTAAAATTCTTGTCGAATCTACAACCTTGCAGTAACGATTAGCGAATTTTGATCGGTCAGCAGTCAGCAGTGATAATCTGAAGCAATGGCGTCTCGTGATTGTTGCACAATGGACCAAGACATGTTCCCCGAGCATTCACTCATATTCGTTCACAGAAATTCTTGCATGTGCCGGTATCAGTGTGATTTCCCTGTTCACCTATTGGAACATATTTACATAATCGATATTTATGAATATACGATTTGATTAGACGATAATATACTCGAGCGAGTAACAAAAAAACCCTTGAAATTTCAGCACATAATGTCAGAAGATGTGATGTCACAAGCAAGAGCCAAGAAGCATTCAAGATAGCAGCAAAATATAAGTATTGGCCGACGTCACAGTAGTGGAACAACTCCTCACTTACTCCCTCCTTTCTCTTCGCTCCCTTCCTCTTTCCTCTTTCTTCATCATTCTAACTCACCGTCACCTCACATCATATTTTTTTAGGTCAGCTCGCACCATCAGTTCTCCATATTTTTGTTCTTCGAGATGTTTGGTTTTCGATTTTATGGCTATAGACTTGATGAACTAGATTTGAGTTGTTCTGGATTCGAAGGGTTTTAAATATGCAATTGATTTTGTTAACTCGATTTTACGAGGTTTTCACCTGTTTAAATGTTTCTATGGTTATAATCTACTTGTAAGGTAGAATAGTACTTAATCATTAAGATACTCCTCCCCCCAACTGTAAAAGTTGCTGTATTGGATTAGGATACTTCACGCTTATCTTGTAGAGTTGAAGGTATTAGTCTTTGAATTAGTTAGTTTTTCATTTGAGATTTTTGATAGTTCCACCAAATTAAACTATAAAATTGGCGCGTTTTCAAAGAATATTAGCATTCGACCGAGTGAGTTAGTTTCACGAATATTTGTAGTTCACGCAATTTTGAAAAACTTGAGGTAGTAGCGTTTTAATTAGCTCTTTGTTGATTTGAGAATAACACTACTCGATGATCGATTAATTTAAAGGATTACATTGCCGGATGAGCATTTGAAGGAAGGGAAGATGTGGAGCACAACTCCATTCGATATCGCGTCTCAGATATCTAAGGGTTCATCTTCAAATGAGTTGATTTCTAAGGTTAATGAAGATCCTTGGGACATGCGAAGGCCGCTTGAAGGCGATTGTGAGCTCAAGTTGTATACATTTGATACAGATGAAGGACGAGACACTTTCTGGCACTCTAGCGCTCACATTCTCGGTCAAGTATATATGCTTTCATTAATTTGATTCATAATTACTGTTTTTTGAGCTATAAAATATGTGAAAGCTGTTGTTGGAACTTTAATTTTGTGCTAGAGATGGTGATTCATTACAATTATTTGATTTTTGTAGTCTCTGGAGATGGATTATGGATGCAAACTGTGTATTGGACCTTGTACTACACGTGGAGAGGTGAGTTAGGCTTTGTCTTCTGTTGGTATGAATGTTAGTTATAGTATTGTACATGTAACTATTTGAAACTATGTATGTTTGTTCTTTTGAAATTCTCATGAATGTCATCCGGTATGTTTTTGCATTCAAGTTTAGTTTGTATAGTACTCCGTATTTGATTTGGTTGTATTTTCAACTTATACGAGTTCGGTTATTGTTTTAATTTACTGATACAAGTTTATCGCCTATATTTACTCCCATTTTTTTCCTCCGTTGGTCATAAATATCTGGGAGGATCGGGTATAATCTGTCGAAATATTATGAAAGTTAAACACAAAAGACGTGAATCAAGCGAAAGGTTTTCCCGAGAGAGCTCTTCAAACGTACTGATTCGAGATTCGTGGCACTGAACTCTGAATTTGGTATCACTGGGCTCAAAAGTCGCCTTGAGTATATGTGCGCGAGAATCAAACGTTGCGCATAAGATAAAGCGTCTCTTTCACCCGAGTGCTCCATACGACCATACTTATTCCCCTTCTCGTCAGTTGCTTTTTCAAACAATCTCGACTTCAGTTTTTTTGTTCCCGGCAACCCGTCTTACCGCTTTCCTTCGTAGAGTTCTTAACCCGTCTTATTGCTTTCCCCCACGGATTCTTGTTTTCTTGTCACTATAAAATGTAAAATATAGGAGCACAAAATTGCACGAGGAATAGTGACTACTCACAATAATTAATATCTACTAACGACTAAATAAATAGTACATCTGTTTTATTCATTTATTTAAATGTCTGAACTTTTAGTAGAGGTTCCCGAGAATACAATCATCGAATCACTCATGGTATAAATAAAACCCGTTTATCACAAGTTATTGAACTACAGAATATTTGCTAATGTGTTCAATGCAGGTTGAAGTTCAGAATGTCACTACGGGTATCACTACAAGACAACTACCGGTATCAACATGTTCAAGTCCATTAAGACAACTGGGAGCCACTTTTGTTTTCTTTCGCCACCACACCCATCTTATGCTTGGCCAGGCCAAAGCGCAACTACAACTTAACCAATCGATCATTATCTCCCGCAACAAGACGTGTTGGAGGCTACACGCTTGATCCATTGATGGAGTTAACTCTATACATGGGAAAATGTTTGGTGTTTTTCTACCGTGAACTTGCCACAACAACAATGATATGAATGTGGCTGAACCTACATCAGGGAGAACTAGAGGATGTCTCTAAGTATTTGGGACATGAGATGCTTGATATAGTTTGGAGTCTCGGTCTCTGAACACATGTTTCCGATGATGTTGATGTTGTAAGTAGGTGTACCAGTAAAGTATTGTTTATAAGAAGGAAGCTGTGTGATTACTGCAGTGAGAAGATGTAAAAGGTGAGTCAGCCATCATTACTTAGGATGGGCTGATGAATGATGAATTGATGATATATGAAAATGCTATCTAGAAGCTATTTACTCCACTTTGGCCAACCACTTACGACTTACATTTCCAAAGTCTTAGCTAAAAGTTATGTTCGATCAGAGGACTTTTATTTTTGTTTAAAATTGAGGGTACAAGTATACAACTGTACGAGTTGGAATGAAAACAATTGAAGGGTATCAATGAGAAGATCACTTAAAAAAGTAAACAAATGAAAGAATTATCGGTGTAGCTCGGGTATCTAATTTACATTACTATGCCCCTTCTTGATCTCAAGTCAGTTACTCGATAAAGGGGTAGGTGACCTAATATGATTAATTTGAATGCTACTACATAAGCTGCACACCGAAATGGTCGTAGTTACAGTTTCCCTTCATTAAAGCACCTATAATAGAGAAAAGAGTTATCTCTCTTATTGAAAGTGAGACTAAAGGACATAAGAGGTAAGATGAGTGAAATGGATGAACCCTTGCTGAAGTAGATAACAAAAGATAGTCATATGTAAGGGCGAATCTTGAATGATGAGGAGGAGCATAAAAAGAGAAGGAGAAGAGAAGGACAAAAAGATGAAGAGGAGGAATAAGTTAATCTTAGTAATGAAGAAATAAGAATATGATCAGGAGAGGATAAATATTAAGGAGAGATATAAATGAGTGTCGGAGATATGGTGAACAATGTGAGGAATGGAGGGTATTGAAGGCACATACTTTCACTGAAACTCATGACAAAGAAATTTTATATATAGAAACGAATCTTAGCTGATAAAGAGGATAAGGGAAAGGATAACGAGGTGTAAAGGACGATGAAAAATGATAAAGGTGATCATGGGCCGGGTTGGGTCGGGTTTGGGCCGGGCTTTGCCATAAATTACAGCCCACCTAGCGGGTCGAGTCGGGTCGGGCCCCCAAACAGGCCTATTTGTAAGGCCCAAGCCCGACCCGTTCGGGCTTTTTCGGGCTTGCAGGCTTTTTGGGCCCAATCGGGTCACAACGATTGTTCGGGATTAAGTTAATTTTTTTTTTACGTCACCTTAAAAAAAATATTTAATAGCCAAAATTAACCAACATTTAATCGAGTTCTTTGCCCGCAGTCGACCCGACTAATAAACAAACCCTTTTTTTTCTAAAACTTACCCGAAATTAATCAAACGACTAGAGTACATAATGACATATTAATACTCCGTATTAAGAAATATGAACAAAGTTTACCTTGAGTCCTTGATTAGACATTTCACACATAGTTTTGGTGTTGTATTAGATACAAAAATTGCACGACTTTTTTTTAAAAACAAATTGGGATAAAAAAACACATGAATTTCCACATAAAAGAAGTTTAAAAGTTTAAAAATATAAAGAGTAAATTAAAAATTACTTCTTTTTAAAATACCAATTTTAAAATTTACTCCCTTTTGAAATTTTTGTTAAAAATAACTCCCAAGATCTATCAAAAGTTCAAAAATTGCTCCCAAATTTATTTTTAGGACGAAAATGCCCTTGGCTAGAGGGTGAGGTGAAGTAATATGACATAAAAAAGTTAAGGACATTTTCGTACAAAAATTATATTTTGGAGCAATTTTTGAACTTTTGATAGATTTTGGGAGTTATTTTTAACAAAAATTTCAAAAGGGAGTAAATTTTAAAATTGGTATCTTAAAAGGGAGTAATTTTTAATTTACTCAAATATAAATTATGTTATATTTTTTAAAAAAAATCGGGTCAGGTCGGGCCAAAATTCGGGCTTTAAGGTCGGCCCATACCCGACCCAAAATTTATATCGGGCTAAGATTGGGTCGGGCTGGGCTTTTTTGGGCCAACATGAAGGCCCAAGCCCTTGAAAAAATCGGGTCGGGTCGGGTTGGGCCGTCGGGCCTGGGCCATTTGATCAGCTCTAAAAAATGATCTTAGTGGACGAGGAAATAGGAATAAGAAAATGAATGTTAAAGAGAGGGGGGGGGGGGGGGGGAGGTGGGAGGTGATAAGGAGAAAAGGATGTCTGGGAGGAGGGGGTATGGAATTTGATATGTTGAAACAGTTGAAATGATGACATAATCGCTAAAATAAATGACAAAAACACTTCATTTGGAAAAATGAATCTCAGACGATGACGAACAGAAGGAGGAAAGTAAGAAGCGAGAAGGGGAATAAGAAGACGAAAAGATGGACAAGAAGGATGAATGATCTTAGTCACTGGGCATAAGTAACCAGAAAGAAAGTAGCGTTAGGGGAAGAAGAATACAAAAAAGTGAGACAAAAAGGACGTGAAGGGCGTGAAGGGTAAGATGAGTGGAAGGAACGAATCGTTACCGAACTGCAAAACAAAAGATAGTCATATGTATGGGTGAATCTTGAATGAGGAGGAGGAGCGGAGGCGGGAGAGGAGGGACGGATATGGGAAAGGGAATGAGATAGGGATATGAAGGTGGTGGATGAGGAGGACAACCGATATTAATAGTAGGTAATGGTGAACAGGAAGAAGAGGAACATTAGAGAAAAATGGGGGGGAAAGGAGAAGGCTCGGGGGAACACTAAGGGTAAGCTAAACTAAATGACAAGAGCAAGACCTATTTAAGGATGAATCTTAGATCGTAATGAGGGGGGCACATGGGGGAAGGAAGAAGTTAAGGGCATGTAGATGAGGGGTACGAGGAGAAGGCATAGTGGAAAGGGGAAAGGAAAATGGGATGTATATGAGAAGAACTGGTAGACGAGAAGGAGTAACGTATAGAGGAACAACATTAGGGGGAGAGACAATTGTTGTAATAATGTTAAAATAGCCTTAACCCTCTTGGTCCCGTTTGAAATTTTGGGTCATTGATGAATGATCTTAGTAGCTGGGCATAAGTAACCAAAAAGAAAGTAGCGTTAGGGGAAGAAGAATACAAAAAACTGAGACAAAAGGATGTGAAGGGCGTGAAGGTTAAGATGAGTGGAAGGAACGAACCGTTGCCGAACTTGATAACAAAAGATAGTCATATAGAAGGATGAATCTCCAATAATGAGGAGGAGCGGAGGTGGGAGAGGAGGGACAGATAAGAGAAAGGGAAGGAAATAGGGAATTTGAAGGTGGTAGATGAGGAGGACAACCAATCTTAGTAGGAGGTAACGGTGAACAGGAAGAAGAGGAACATTAGAGAAAAGTGCGGGGAAAAAGGAGAAGAGTCGGGGGGGACACTAAGGGTAAACTAAACTAAATGACAAAAGCAAGGCCTATTTAAGGATGAATCTTAGATCGTGATGAGGAGGAGGTACATGGGGAAGGAAGAAGATAAGGACATGTAGATGAGGGGTACAAGGAGAAGGCATGGTGGAAAAGGGAAGGGAAAATGGGATGTTTATGAGGAAAACTGATAGACGAGAAGGATAACTATGAGGGAAACATTAGGAAAAACAAAAAGAAGGATATGAGGGAGTGCATGAGAAGAATGGTGAAACATAAGAGGGATAGAAAAGGTTGAATGAAAGAAACTATCTAAAATAGTTTACAAAAGAAAATCATATTTAATTCTGAATTTAAGAAGAATTGTAGGAGGATGAGAAAGGTAAAAAAGGAGGTGGAGAAAAATGAAAAATGATCATAGTAGATGAAGAAGTGGGGGCAATAAGAGGGAGGGCTTTAGGGGGGGGGGGGAGGGGGAGATGTGGGAAGAGGAGGAGAAGGGGAAGGACAAAAGGATGAAGAGGAGAAATAGATTAATAATGAGGTGTGAAGGATGATGAAAAGGGATCTAAGTGGACGAGACAAGAAAGGAAGAATAAGAAAAGGAATGTTAAAAGGGGGGATGGTGAGGTGATACGAAGAGAGTAATGTGTGGAAGGAGAGGGTATGAAATCTGATAGGTCAAAACAGTTAAAATGATGACATAATCGCTAAAATAAGTGACAAAAACACTTCATTTGGAAAAATGAATCTTAGACGATGTCAAGCAAAAGGAGGAAAGTAAGGAGCGGGAAGGGGAATAAGAAGACGAAAAGCTGGACAAGAAGGACGAATGATATTGGTAGGTGGACATAAGCAACCAGAAATAAAGTATCGTTAGGGTAAGAAAAATACTAAAGAATGAAACAAAAGAACGTGAAGGGTAAGATTAGTGAAAGGGACGAACCATTGCTGAACTAGATAACCAAAGATAGTCATATATAATGATGAATCTTGAATGATGAGGAGGAGCGGAGGCGTGAATAGTGTGTCTTATGTAGAATGTCAGCTCAAATATTTCTTTAGAATTTGTACGCGAACTTTCATACAGCGGCGAACTTTCTATGTTGTCCTGTTTTGAAGTCAACTTCTCTTGACGTTTTCAACTGTGATGATGTTGAGAATACAAGATTGATCGGTTACCCACAAATTGTGTATGTCGAACACCAAAATGCACAGATATATGGTAATATTTCTCTTCTTTCCACACTTATCAACGATTTCGTTACTTAATGATCACGTTTAATGTTTTAACTCTAATACACGCTGCTTCCTTGGAACACCGCGCGCATCAAGTGTTGCACACAAAGCGAAACAACAACTGCTGACCACACTGAATTACCGGAGCGTGTTGGTCCAGCGATTTGTGAGTGAAGGTGAAGCAAGCCTGCGTTGGTCCAGCAACGTCGCTCTCAACAAATAACATCCTACAGTAGGCGGTGAAGCAGGTTGTAGTGGCTGACGATGGTGTCGACAAACCAGCGACCACTGCTGGCACTCCAGCAATGAAGGTACAGGCTCAAAAAGTTGAAACAATTGTAGCCGACGTGGAGGAGGTCAGCACAGATGAGCCAATCAGCAACAGCTCAGATGCCACCGTCGACACTCCGCCGCCCAAAGCTCCTTGTAAAACTTAGAACTTCATCCAGCTTCTTTAGCTGACGTAAACCAGAACTTTGTCATCTTTTTCATAGCTTATAACTTTTGTCTGCAACTCATCGAAAACTTGCGATGAAAAAACAAGGACCGTATTCTGTGTGGCCATGTGTTGCCCAAACTACCTAATGTATCCCTAACGTATCTTCGTAGTATCTGTTGAACAAGTTTTGAAGTACCCCTTCCAGGTTTACGTTACACTGCAAGGGTACGTTTGCTGATGCTACGACGAACGTGTGCTCAAAACTACTTTTGTCATTTTGGAGCTCCGTGCGCAACGCGCGCAGAAAGACAACTAGTAAAATAAAACAAAGTGACGCATTATTTATAAAACGACCTTGTATTGGGTTGGAATTTGGGTGAAACACATAAAAAAAGGAAACTTAGAAAACTTACATAACCCCCTGTGTCCTACCTTCATCCAACACCAAACAAACCCCAACTTGCTTTCTCAATTTATTTCCTTTTTCCTGTGGCACTACTACTATATACATCCGTCCTCCCTGATCTGCGTTATTTTCAATTAATCAATCGTTGTCTTAAACGGTTTTGATCCTTACTTACGCCAACACGATTTACATCCGTCTTCATCAAAATTGCAAGTCTTTAACCAACTAATCTCTTTATTTCTTATATTTTGTGTAACAAGCATAACACATGTCTAAACTCCTTGACCTGGACTCTGTTTTCTAAAAACTATGGTCTTGATATTTCCTTATCGACATTGTCGGGATGTGTTGTGAGTCATGGGTTGGATTTGGTGAATAAGGAGGGCAGGTGTTTGTATTATCTCGATTACTAGTTATTATTGGTGTTGCCTGCCGTGCTTTGGTTGCGATGACGATGCATTGGTCAGGATTGAGGCTTTGATAGTAAGTACAGCGAGGGAGCGAGTAAATATAGAGAGGAGTGAGTGATTTGAATGATAGATTTATTTAGCTTCCGTGTAGCAGTCGAGTAGCGTACGTAATTGGATGTATATAAATCCAAGTAAGTCTGGTGCTTTAGTTTTATACCTTACGTTTAAGTCTAGCCTTATTACGAGTGCGAACTTGTAATTAAGGATAAAGTCAATCATTATTAAAGGTTTTGAGGGACTTCCAATTTTTACTCCGTAATAGATTAGGACTATCAGTTGATTTGGAATATTGAGCCATTTATATTATTTGTAGCTTGTAGGTTTGAGGAGAAGAATTTTTTTGACTATTTATAGCTCGGATTGACCGTCTTCAGAGGTAAGGACGATTTAACCTTTTCACCCTTAAGTAAAGAGCATGTTCGGTTTAAATTATATTTTGAAACAGTTTTATAATTATTTTGTCAATGGTGAATTTTTGTGATACTCTTGTGATATATTTTGGATATTAGGAATTTGTGACACAAGTCACATATTGGTATTATTTTGGTACAATTTTGGTGGTATTAACTGACTCTGGTAGCTCTGCTGGTCTATGAGGTTAAGGTGCGTCTGAGACATCCCTGGGAATTCGTCCCGAAACTAAACTCCTGGCCCGAGTTGTGTTAAGTGGGGTTTTCCGACACCCACTTGCTAGGTAGTTAGATATTCTTCTTTGGCAGCCTCATCCTACTGACTGCCTAAATGTGAGTAGTGCGCACTATAATAATTCTAGCTAAGCATAGGTGATGTAACACCCCTGATTTTATAAATTTAAATTAAACTAAAGTTATATTCGTATTTTTATTTTATTTACGATTTAACTTGTAATTCTTAAAATTATTATAAAACGAATTTATTGTTTAATCGTTTCAAACTCCTAAAATTCTATTTGTCTCGAAAACTCTTCTTATAATTAAAACGTTTTATTTTCATTTCGATTTATTTTATACATTTAATTTAATTCTTATCGAAAGTCTATTTCGGCGATTTAAATTCTAAATTCTTTTTATTTACTTATATTTAAGCTCAAATTTCTATTTTTCGACTCGAAGCTCATTTATTTTCTGTTTCGTCAAAACATTTATTACATTTCCTCGAGAAATAAATTTAATTCACTCTATCGAAAATTTATTATTGATCGGGAAATATTATTTGATCGTCTAATTATTTATTTCTATAAGTTTCGTTTTCGTCTTGAATAATTTATTTACTCTTTTTATTTGACGGTCCGATTATTTAATAATTTTATTAACCCGTTTTAATTCGATTCGTGGGTCAGTCAACTTATCGATTCGGAATTTGTTTAAACCGTCTCCTACCCAATTCATTTAATTAATCCATATTTTTTTCCTTACTTTGATTGACTGATTCATTTACCCCTCTTACGTTCTTTGCACTTCTCCCCACCGTTTCACTCTCATTCGTTCATTCATTCATTTCCCCTGCTACTTCCTCTAATAATATACACTCCACCGCTTCACCTATACACTCCCTATCACCTCTTCATTATTCATCCTCACCAAAACCGACTGCTCATCTGCTGCTGAGTTTTTTTTCCTTCTTGTTCTTCGACTTTCCTTCCTCCTCCCCTGTTTTCCTCTTCGTTTAATTTGTTCCGCTGTTGCTGTATGTTGATGCTATTGCTGCCCGTACTGCTGCTGCAATTCGGTACTACTGCTGTTCGTATTCCTTCTGCGTTTCCCTTGCCCCTCTCCGCTCCATGTTAGCTCTTCTTCTTCTTATACCATCTTCGTCAACCTGCTCTTCTTACCCCTGCGTCGTGTCAACTCCGGCCAAGTATTTCTGCCGACGTGACCTGCTGTCCTTGTTCTGTTTCGTCGCCGGAAATCGGTGAGCGATTTCTTCTTCTTCTTCTTCTTCTTCTTCTTCTTTGTTTTGTATGTTGCTGATTCGTTTTTACTGGTTCTGTGTTGCTGCTGCTATATTCGTATTTGTTGCTGCGTTTGTCGTTAGAAGTTCGTGATATTCTGATGCTGCTGCTGTTTACTACGCCCGTTCTTCTTCCTTTTCTCCTCATCCTTTTATTGCTGTGGCTGTTGTTGTTGTTGTTGTTGTTGTTGTTGTTGTTGTCTGTCAATGTCGTTGTTGTGCGCTGTTGTGCTTCTACTGCGGTTTCTTCTCCTTCTTCTCCTCTTCTTCTTCCTCTGATTTCGTCCCTTTGTTGGCCTCGCTACCATTTTTTATCGTTCTGTTTTCGTTCCTCTTGTTGCAATCGCTATTGTTCCGGTTGCTGATACAGCTAAGTATTGGTACTGTGTCGCTAGTGTTGCGTATGCGTCTCATTTTCGTATTGTTGATCTGCTGCCGCGCTTCTCTTTCTTTTCTTCTTCTTCGTCCGGACTTTGCTGCTGTGTCGATGTTTGCCTGCTGTCTTTGTCATTTCATTGCTGTTTTGATGCTATCTATTCACGTTCCTCGGTTTTCGCTCGTCGTGATGTTGTTGCTGTCCGTGTATCTCACTATTGTTCGTCATTATTTATCCCTCGGGTCTCATTTTATTCGGAGTCGTGTTCCATCCCTTCTTTTCCTCGTTCTCTTCTATCCCTTCTCCGTATTCTCATAATTTCAATCTCGTACTTTTTTTTCGTTTCGTGAAGGCCTCAAAGTTTTATTGAATCAGCTTTCAAGTTCTAGGTTCGAGCTTGGTCTAGTCGAGAAGGACGAGTACGAGTTCGTTTCGGTTGTCGACTTAAGGTTCGTATGTTTGAGTAGTAGTGTGTAGTAAATACTTTACCTTCGATTTCTATTTTTTATTAGCTACGTATTATTGCTAATTATATTAATTTTTAAATCGTATGCCTTATCAATATTTTTACGACTTTCGGTATTGTTTTATAAATCGTTTATAATATTTTCTTGGTTATCGTGACACTAGTAACAAAAAAATATCGATTTCATATTTTCGTCATATTTCGTTAATTCCTAATTTTTGACTTAAAATCGTATTTTAATATAATAATCGAGATTCATATATTCATTCAATAAATTAATTTTCGTTTTACGATTTATACTAATAAATGAGAAAGTGGTCGATTTTGTTTTAAATATATTTTTAGTCGAGACCATTTTCCCTAATAAATTCTCATTTGTCTACGATTGATTATTTTTAGTAAAATTTGTATTTTTATTGATAAAATCTATTTGCTAAAATTTAATTCGAAAGCTTTATAAAATCTCACTTAATTTATAAAACTCGTTGGCTCAATTAATTTTGATATCATTTTTCTTAAAATATCTCTTTTCTAAAATTTATAGTTTCAACCCGACTTTCTAATTATTTATAAAATACTATATAATGACTTATTATATTTTATTTATATTTTGAGTAACGAAATTAGAAATATAATAAAATTACGATAACGATGATAATAATAAAATGTTAATTTCGTTAGAAATGCTATTTTTATATGTTTCACTAATTTTAATGATTTACGTATTTCTATAAGAATATTTCTATTTTAAGTAAGTTTCTAAAATTAGTGAGTTTCTATTTATGGAAAGTTTCTCTTTTAATGTTTATTCCTTTTTATCTTCATATTATTTACGATGATTATTTATTTTTGAATATCGATAATGGCTATTTTGGAGTTATGGAATAAAGATAAGTGTGGGGTTAGAGTAATATAGTCTGAGATGAACGTTTTTGCCATCAGCTATAAAGCCGGTGTGCCCATTTAGGGCACATTTGGTCGTTGAACTGGGCGTAGTTTTGCCCAGGAGAGTGTGCATTGTGCCCTTAACCTACATATCGCATCGTGTTAGTCGCCGTCAGTTGAACTGGATACATTTCGTATCCAGGAGGGGTGTATACTGCTTAAACCAGGACCTCGCTGCACGCAGTCCTGTTATAGTTGAGTTGCCTACTTAGAGACTGGATTATGTTATGAGTTAAGTCTACAGTTCTCGAAGCTAGTTTCCAGTATTATCCTAGTGAAAGTCTAGCCTTGTGCACACTGATCGAATTTTCATAACGCCAGTTTTGATTATTATTATTATCGATTGGTTTTGATTTGCAGGTTGGCAGATGTTTTAAGTTTCCTCCGAGAACTTATTTTATCATATCGTTTTTAATGTTTTCTCATTTTAAGTATTTTGATATAGTAATACTATTATTTTTCATATGATATAATATGGCTGGGGGAACGTCCGAGTTACTCCCCACTGACGTGACTGTTATGTTTATAACATGACAGGTAATTGCTGCTGAGTTTTGGGTGTGAGCTAGCGAGTAGCGTGTATCCTACTCTTTCTTCTTTCATGTTTATTTATGAATTTTTATAACCCGTTTGAAGAATTTCCTTTTAGCCCTTTTGTAAAAAGAGGCCTTTGTATTGACTTACCATTTTTTTTTAATAAGATATAGTTTGTCAGTATGTTTTAATCCCAATTCTACAGTGTTTCCGCCACTGTATTGCATTAGATTTCTAGGGGATTACATGTGGTACCTCTAGACTGTGCAAAAGGGTAAGACCTTGCCACACAGGTTGTGACAATATATTTTGGTTGGTTTTGGTTTTGGTTTTGACTACTATTTTTACAATATTGTGGTTTGGTATCGAGACAGTGACATTTAACTCTGATTTCGGTTTACAATAAAATTATAGTTATTGCGTTACGTTTTCAATATAATATCGCCATATCCAAATGGAGTTGAGTGGCCACGAATGGGCATCCCCGACGGTAAGGCTAAGCTCTATGATTCTAACAGTCGCTGAAGCTCATTTTTTATGAGTTCCTTTAGCGAATCATATGTAAAATCGCCCATTTTTCCCTCCATGTTCTCGGGGGTTAGACCTTGAACACGTCGGCCAACTCTAAATGCAATGTAAGCACTAAGAGTCAGTGACAAACCCATCAAAACCTTAGCTTTGTTGACGTCCTTTTGTTTTGGGTCATTCCTCCACTGGAACCCGTACCTATTTGTGTTTTTGGGTATAATTGATAGGTACACTTGATATGCTCCATGGGTGCATTATGGTTTCGGGATGCTGAGCGAGGAAGGATTTTATTATTTAACATTACCTTTGAACTAATTATATTTATGTTGGATTTTGGTTTGAAGTTGTTTTAACCGTTTTTTGATTTTGTGGGACTTAATTTTTCCGCTGCAACTTTTTCATTTAATTATCTATCGGATTTATATTCCTTTTAATTCTTATATTATTCTTTTCCCTTGCAGTTGGCCTTGTGGCTAAGTGCGGAGTAACGACTTTGAGTTTTCTGTTTTTATTCTTCTATTTTGGTCGTGAAAATTTAGGGTTGTTATTCCTGAAAATTTAGGGTTTTTATTCTTCTGTTTTCCTAAAGTTGGTATTAGAGCAATAGGTTTTTCCTAAATGTTTTGCAAAGTTTGAAATGGTTTAAAAAAATCTTTCTTTCTAAACAGGGAGTGTTGGGTGGATTGGGTGCATTACATACGCATGAATTACCTTATTTATATTTATATTTGCCATGGTTTAGTATTGTTACTATCCTTACCTAGTTGAACCGTGATAGCAGTGAATGCTATTTACATTAATATTATTTGTGATTGAACCTTCTTATGCTTGGACATAATAGAATATTGTTTATACCTATAGTACAGTGTCTTCACGAAGAGATAATGAAAACAATGATATGGCCACTATGATGGCACAATTGATAGCTCAGAATGCAGCTCTCGTCGAAGTTGTGCAACAAATGACCGCTGTTACCCAAAATATGAATGATAGGGTTGAGAACGAGAATGATCCTACACCCACTATTGCTAGAATGTCTAAAGCGGTGCAGAAGAAGAAGCCGCCAACCTTTACTGGGAAAGGGGATCCTGATGAGCTAGATAACTAGGTTAGAGATCAGAGATGGAGAAGATGTTTCTAGTTGTAGGGTGTCCACATGAATTTCAGTCTAGGATCGCTGTCTTTTATCTGAAAGAAGAGGCAGACATTTGGCGGCAGACTGTTAAATAGGACTTTATGAAACCAATTAGGATAATAAATCCTAATGGCAAACACACACTATATGATAAAGACTGGAATACTCTTAAGGAGATATTGGAAGCATAATTTTTCCCGGAACATTTGAAGCATAAAAAATTGGCTGAATTTGGACACCTAAAACAAACCGATGAGATGAGTGTGAAAGACTTTTATAATAAATTTATTGAGCTTAGTCATTTTGCCAAGGAGCTAGTGCCAACTGAGGGGATTAAAGCATCTAGGTTTGAGGATAAGTTACATTGGAAGATTAAGGGTAGGTTTGCTGGAGAGACATTCACTTCATTAAGAGATGTTTATGCTAGGGCGGTTAATATTGAGAGGAAAAACAAGAAGATGGAGGCTGAGATGGCAAGTACTGGGACTAAGAAGAGGGAGTTTCAGGGGAGTCAATCTTACACCCAAGCGAAGAGAGGGAATTTCAATACTAACAACAACGCTCAACATAAGTCTCGATCTTTTGGAGGGAATGGAAAGGAAGAAGGTAATAACTAAGAGGTAGAAGCCAGGGAACAACTAATGACTTCACCCCACATTACTACTGTAAGTTATGCAAGGGAGATCACCCATGTGTTGAGTGTCAGGGGAAACCCTGTGCTACACAATCTGCTAGTGCTAGAATGAATCAGAGTAACCGATTTCAGGGCGAGGAGAAGACACAAAATTTTGGTAGGTCCGCATCTAACAACAATTTTAGGAATCCAGCCCCGACTCAAACCAACACTACCGCAGCTAGTAAACCCGCGGGCCAAGTAAATGCCGCACAGAATAACAAGAAGCCTAATGGGAAGCTCTATGTCATGAATAGGGAGAAAGCCAAAAACACAGACATCGTTTCGAGTAACTTTCTAGTGAACTCTATTTCAGCTCATGTTTTATTTGATTCTGGTGCATCTCACTCTTTTATTTCAACTAAGTTTGTGGATAAAATGAATGTTGAACCTAGTGAAATTGTGGATTATGATTTTGCCATGCCATCTGGGGACTTAGTGAACCGTAAATGGGTTTATAGAGATGTGTCTGTTTTTATTGGTGATCATGATTTTAAGTCAAACTTGACATAATTTCTATTACCTTACTTTAATGTTATTTTGGGAATTGATTGGCTCGGTTCTCATCGGGCTAATATTGATTGTGCACGGAGTAAAATATCCTTAAAAGTTCCTACAAATGTTAGAGTATCTTATAGGGGTCAAGGGGTCCTAGGGTGAAACTTATTTCTGCTATGAAAGTGAAAAAGCATTTATCTAGGGGAGCTGAGCTAATTTTGTGTCAAATAAGGGATGTACGTGAGGGTTGAATATCCGGACATGAGTGAAGTGCCAGTAGTGAGTGAGTTTGTTGATGTGTTTTCTGAGGAGATACCGGGAATGCCTCCTGCTAGGGAAGTTGATTTCAAAATCGACCTAGTGCCAGGGACGGGTCCAATTGCTAAATCACCATACCGAATGGCACCCTTAGAAATGCAAGAACTTAAGAAACAAGTAAATGAATTGATGGAGAAAGGGTATATTAGGCCAAGTGTGTCGCGTTGAGGTGCCCTGTTTTATTTGTGAAATAGAAGAATGGAACTTTAAGGTTGTGTATTGATTATCGAGAATTGAATCAAGTTACTATTAAGAATAGGTATCCTTTACCTAGGATTGATGACTTATTTGACCAGTTGAAGGGAGTTTCTGTTTTCTCTAAAATTGACTTGCGATCTAGGTACCATCAATTGAAGATAGCTCCTGAGGATGTGCCTATAACATCATTTTCTACTAGATATGACCATTATGAATTTACTGTGATGCCTTTTGGGTTGAATAATGCACCTGCTGTTTTTATGGACTTGATGAACCGAACTTTTAGAACTTACCTAGATAAATTTTGTTGTGGTGTTCATTGATGATATACTGATTTATTCGAAAAATAAGGAGGAACAGGAGGAACATTGAAGGATTGCCTTAGTTATTTTGAGAGAAAAACAGTTATATGCTAAATTTTCGGAATGTGAATTTTGGTTAGATCAAGTAGTTTTTCTGGGGCATATTATATCTAAGGATGGAGTATCAGTAGATCCTACTAAGGTTAAAGCTGTTAAGGAGTGGCCTAGATCTAAATCTGTGACTGAAATCCGTAGCTTTTTGGGTTTAGCTAATTACTATAGGAGATTTGTGAAAGATTTTTCCAAAATAGCTAGACCAATGACCACACTAATGAGGAAAGCCACAAAATTCCATTGGGATGAGGGATGTGAGGAGTGATTTGAAATTTTGAAGGAGAAATTGACTACTGCTCCGGTGTTGGCCTTACCGGATGGAAATGAAGCTTATGAAGTTTATAACGATGAATCCAAGAATGGGTTAGGTTGTGTTCTTATGCAGAATAGGAGAGTGATTGCCTATGCTTCTATGCATTTGAGACCTTATGAAGAAAATTATCCTACTCATGATTTAGAATTAGCATCCGTAGTCTTTGCCTTGAAAATTTGGAGACATTATTTGTTTGGTGTACTGTGGACATGACATAGGTCCACGCCCGGCGTAGTCATGTGCGGGTTTTGGTAGACGGATGTTTTCGTGTGAGATTGATCTCGGATTGAAATTTAAATCGAAGTTGGAGTCACCACCGAACTTTGTGGGAGTTCGGATATAACACCCCTAATTTTATAAATTATAATTAAATTAAAGTTATGTTCGTATTATTATTTTTGGTTACGATTTAACTCGTAACTCTTAAAATTATTATAAAACGAATTTATCGTTTAAGCGTTTCAAACTCCCAAAATTCTATTTGTCTCGGAAACTCTTCTTATATTTAAAACATTTTTTTATTTCTGTTTCGATTTACTTTTTACATTTAATTTAATTCTTATCGAAAGTCTATTCCGGCGATCTAAATTCTAAATTCTTTTTCATTTATTTATATATAAGCTCGGATTTCTATTGTCGGCTCAAAACTCATTTATTTTAAGTTTCGTCAAAACATTTATTACCTTTCCTCGAGAAATCAATTTAATTCACTTTATCGAAGATTTATTATTTATCGGGAAATACTATTTGATCGTCTAATTATTTATTTCTATAAACATCATTTTCGTCTCGAATAATTATTTATATCTCGAGAAACGTTTATTCTAATCATTTTATTATTATTCGGCCCAATTATTTTTTAATTTTATTGACTCGTTTTAATTCAATTCGTGGGTTAGTCAACTTATCGTTACGGAATTCGTCTCCTACCCAATTCGTTTAGTTTATCCCTATATCTAATCCACTTCTTTGTGAGCTGATTCAACCCCCTTTTCTTTTGTTTTCCTCCACACTTATACGTTCATTTCCCCTTTCTCTTGTTCTCCACCGCTTCACTAATTGATTCATTCCCACATTCACGTTCAATCCCCCTCTTCATTCATCCCATTTAACTCTTCGTCCTCCACTTCGTTCCTTTTATTTTTGTTCCCCCTGCTTTTTGTGGACGTTCGTCCGCACCTCCCGGCGCCTCGTGCAGGACCGACCGGTTTGATCGCGGCGGCCACCCACGCGGCCTCCTCCCGGTCGGGGGCTGGTCCGATAACGCGCTCGGGGAAATGTGTCGGACCTCGATTCAGATGACGATCCGGACTTGTACTAGATGGGCGCGAGCGCCCGTGTTTCCGTTTGGAATCGATCGAGTAGTGGTTGTAAATGTTTAAAGGCTGATATGTTTGGTAAGGTGACCTTTTTAGTGGACTGAATTCGTTGCCGATTTGTGGAGTCGTCACCAAGTCAATTATGGGGACTCGGAAACCGTTTAAGTCAACTTTGATCCTTAGCCGGCTCAAAGCTGAGTGGCACGGGACCTAAAGATAAAGACTTGTACCCTTAAGCACTCCATGCCTGGAATGACACTCATTGCTAATGGTTTCGGACATCCGGAAACCGTCGATTCTGAGTAAGGGATGAGGGTACGTATTGGGAAGCCAACGTCTATTAGACATCAACACCCAATCCCACCCGCACATAGCGGCCTCTACTAATCAATCGGTGGGCTGATGAATTCGTTTCCTTGTTGTGGCGGAAGTACTGTAACATCCATTGTTTTAACCCTATACCTTTTGCTATGTCGGTTGTTTAGAGACAAGTAGGTTTTGTCGTCGGAGCAGTTGCGTTTACATTCTTTGCATGTGATTGGTGGGATTTGTCGTGAATCCCAACCGTCAAATAAAACCGGCAAAACCTAACTAGGGTAGCTAGGGTAAGTCGGGTCGAATCCACAGGGACGGGAGGTCGGACTGAGGTATGCTACGGTCTAGGACTATGTTCGAGACAAGCTATTCTAAGGAGGGGGAGACTAGGACTAAGCTAGGTCTAAAGCAAGAAAACAAACAAAGGAAACGGGCTAGGATTAGGTCGGGGTCAAAGGGGTAATGGAATGGTCAAAGGAGAACTAGAGTGAAGGAGGTAGTAGGGTAATCTAGGTAATGCTCGGGCTCTCGCAACTTAGACTCACCTAGAGGTTCCACCTAAAACCCACCTTGGCGACACAAACGACAAACGGGGTTACTAGCGTGATATCGGGGCCTAGGTCGCATCCGGGCTCTCGCAACTTAGACCGACCTAGGGGTCGTCCTCACCGGGCTCTCGCTACGTAGTGAGGGAACCAAACCCACAAACAAACTATCACCCACAAGAGAAAAGCAAGAAAAACAAGCATATGCACATACTAGTCATTCAAGCATTTCAACAAACATGTGATGTGCATCAAACCAAGAGGAAACCCAAATCTTCCACCAACATCTCCAACAATCCCTAAATCATCCAATTAACACCCTAATCACCTTACTAACCCTAGCAAAGATCTACTCTAACATATCTATTCTATAACTAACAAGAACAAGATGAATCAACATAATAAAACAAAACAAACATATACAAACTAACAAGTATGAAGAACAAAACAATAAACAAGAACTAAAGATTCAAACTTGAATAATAAAACAAAGATTAAGAGAAAGGAAGAGAGATTATACCATACTAGAAGATGAAAAGAAGAAGGAAACTTGCATAAATGGAAGAACCCAAAACAAACATCCAAGGTTGTCAAGCTTGAATGGAGATCTTGAAGAATTCCCAAATTACAAGCATTAATCTATGATTAACGATAATCTAAAGACTAATCTACACTAATCTATGCTAATCTATGCTAAAACTATCTAGGGTTTAATGTAATATCAAGAACATAACCTAAGATGGTGTCTTAACACAAGAGGGGGGGGGGGGGGGGGGGTATATATAGGGTTACAAGTGGAAAGGAGAAGAAAGGAAACAATGCGGGTGAGCTGTAGCCCATCCCGGCCGAGATGAGGTGGTCCCGGTCGGGATGGGGTTGGTCCCGATCGGGATGACCTGCTCCCGGTCGGGATGAGCCCTCAGTAGCTCCTTCTTCGCTTCCTTCTTCATCCCGGACGGGATGAGGCCATACCCGTTCGGGATGAGCCTTGTAGGCCTCCAATATGAACTTTTTGGTCCCTCCTTGCTTCTCATGGGCTTCCCATCGATTCTCGGGACTCGGGATCGGGTCTCAGAGGCTCGGGATTGGGTCCCAAGGTCTCGGGGTCGACTCCAAGGCATCGAGTGATCGTTCCTTAGCTTCGTTGGCTCCAAAAAGTGTATGTATCGAGCCGGGATTGCTCCAACTCTTCATGAATGGTCTCGGGAACCTGAAACGAGCTAAAGGAAGCATAAGTAGCCCATAAACCGCTCCCAAGGAGCGATTCCACAAGGAAAATGGGACCAAAACACTACGAAATAGGCACTACAAACCACACTTATCAACTCCCCCACACTTAACCCTTACTCGCCCTCGAGTAAGCACATACTAACTACTAAACTAGCCGAGTGGGTATTAGCGCACCCTACGCCCTTTCAACTCACACGAGTGCACTTAGAGGAAAAGTACACTCCGCAAGGCAAGTCGGGTCTTGCGACAAAACCGCGGATGCAACCGGACACAAAACACACAAGCAAACAAACACACAAACAAACACTTAGACGGTTGCATCCAAAACAAAAGAAATAACGCTTCCCTCTAAAAGCGGTGAAAGAAGCACCGGTTTAGGACTCGAGGTAAGTGACAACGTTCCCAAGCTAGTAATACAAACCAAGGTGGACTAAACCCTAATAGTATGACGATAAAGCAACAAAAACGTTGGTAACTTACCTAGGTCCTCCTAACTTTCTAAAAACGTACTACGGGACGATCGGCGGAGTGGAAAAGTGAAGAACCACGGTGTTAGTCGACACTGTAGGTAAGTGAGACCCCGCCCCCTTTAGCGTGAGCCAAGAGGGTCGTCCCGTGTCCAAAACCGCCTAACTAGTCCAAGTAAAAAGGTGGAAAACATGCAAAATGAGGGAAGACCGACTAATGCCGCTATCATCCCTCCTAGGGACTCGGTCCTTTGTAGGCTCTTCACGGCAAAAGTCGGAAAAAGGCTTATTTTGAGAGGTAGGGGTTATTTTTTGTGAATCGGGTTTTCTTTTGGCATTTTCTCTTTTCTTTTGCATTTTTGCTTTGTTTTGCCATGCCATTCTTTTTCTTCTTTTCTATTTTCTTTTTGGCTTTTGTGCCTTTTCTTTTTTCTTCATTCTTTTCTTTCTTTCATTTTCTTTCATTTTCTTTTCTTTGCCCTTTTGGCTTGATTTAGCTTTTTGGCATTTCTTTGTATGACAAGAAAGGGAGAATTCAACAAATTGCAACTTATTGTGTGGATATGTGTGAGAGGTAGGTAAATGGGTAAGTCGGGGGTCGCGATCCCTCTTCAAACTCACAAAAAAGGGGGGAACTTGGACTAGTCGAGCAATCCTAAACACGGTCACCTAAGGGACGAGACTCGGTAACCAAGGCCTTTTCACACCGTGGGTGGTCATAATGGTCAAAATGCAAATCCCGTAGTAAATCCCTAGTAAGCTAGGTGGACTCAAGGTAAAGGACCAACGAAATCATTGATTTAGGGTCATTCTACTAGACTAAAGTCCAAGACTCGATTTATACAACTAGGAAGGGAAAGTAAACACTCGCACACTAGCCTCTAAACCGGGTTTTCGAAAACTGTTTACACACGCGACACACAACAAAACACAAAACAAAGACACAACGAAAATGAAAGAAAAAGAGACAAAACAAAACAAAACAAAACAAAACAAGGAGAAACAACACATAAACAAAACAAACACCACCCCGATCTTCAAACAAGTCTCCAAATCCACCACAATCTTTACAAAGCTCCTCCCGAGCACACATCATCACAAATCTCCTCCAAATTCACAAGAAGCAAAGAGGGAAAAAGGGATGAAGAGATGTTACCGGAAGTCTTGAAAGCTCACCAAAGCTAATGGCGATTAGGCAACCTATAAGGAAAAAAGGGGGGCAAAACACGCACAACAAAACAAAAATACGACATAACGACATAAAAAGGAAAAGACACAAAAGAAAATCTTTTTGATTTTTGTGAAAATTTTCAAATTTTTAGGGTTTTTTGAAGAATTTTTCGAAAAACTAAGAAAATAAAACTAACGACGATAGAATATCGCTCCCCCACACTTAAACCGAGCCATGTCCTCATGCTCGATCGTAGTGTGCGGAGAGACAAAAGAAAAAGAAAAGAAACTACGAAAATAAAGCTAAAAATCAAAAATAAAGTGAAAAAAAGGGTAGAAGGTGTCCGGCCGGGGTGTAGTCAAGTCACCATGGGCCGTGACTAGAAAAGATATGGATGGGGGAAGAAATAAAAGAAGGAAATAAAAGGAAATGGGAGGGGAGGGCTAGGTGTAATCAAGTCACCTAGCCCGGATTCCGCCTAAATCCGACTAAATCCAACAAAAGGGGTGAAAAACTTGTAAATTTTGGATTTTAAAATGACTCTCGATGTAGTCACGTCATCGAGAGTCGGGAGCAACCAAATATCAAGGCCTCGAAGGCCACCATGACACAAATATAAGGGGAAGGGGAGTAAACAAAGGAAAACAAGCAATAAAAGACGGAAAAGAAAGGATAGTTGCCGTACCAATAGGATAGCAACTCACTCGCTCCATCGTCTCCAATGATCAATAAAGGCACTTTGCTTGTCTTCATCATTGCTATCCCGCTTCGAACTTGATAAAACACATGGTAGAGGTAGTAATGGTGTGAGGGGAGTGGGATTCGATGTGAAACTCGGTGTAAAGGGAAGAGAAATGAGGTGAGGGTATGTAAATGAAGTGTAATGGTCATATGACATGAGCAAGGATGGGTAGGGAGGTTGGGTGGGGGTATACAATGGTTGGGTGGGCTCAAATGTCAAAGAAGAGGCCAAAAGAGGAGAAAAGAGACCATCCCGGTCGGGATGGATGGTCCCGATCGGGATGACACACCCGTCCCGATCGGGTAGCCCCCATCCCGGTCGGGATGACACTCCAGTAAACTCGAATTTTGGTACCCTCATCCCGATCGGGATGGATCTTCTCGACCTTCCACAAACCCCAAAAGCTTCACCAAAGCTTCAAAAACCGACTTCCAAACTCACGATCCTAGCTCTATCATTATCTACTCTCCTCTAGGAATCAATTTTCCTTCACACCTATCACAATAAACTCAATTACAACATCAAATTCCCCCCCTCACATCGCTCATCAAAAATCCAAATGAACAAGAGTTCCACAAAGGCTAACAAATCCTAGAAACCAAACTATACAAACAAACATAAACACAAATACAAGCACAAAAGAAAAGGGAAAAGATATTTACACTAACTACTCTCACCAACAACGCCTCCATAGCCATCAAGAGCTCGGAGTAGTAAGTCAAATGCCTTAGCAACATCTTCATTGAAGCTCACATGGCCGAGCCTAGCCACTCCTAAGAGCTTCCAAGTCGGAGGGAAGAAGCGATCATCTTCATTATGCTCGGGGTTATTGTGATCTTCCGGGTCTTCGGAACCAACATAGCTACGACTCTTATGACCATCCGGTAGGTATAGTGGTCTAGAGTCGTGCTCGGTGTCATGATGTGGGAGATCACACCCTAGGGGTGTCGCTTCTTCTACGGGGTCGAGAGTGGAACTCTTTTCCACCGCCCGACAAGGATCCTCTTCACCAATCGTCTCACAAGACAAGGGACTAGGCATCGAGTGCGGTAGAGGAGGAGAAGGCATCAAGTTTTCTTCATTGGAGGCTTTAGGCTCCTCCTATTTCCCATACAAGGCAAGTTCCAAGGCATCTACTTCTTTTTCCCAAATATTGCGCTCCTTTTCACTCACCTTGTCTAGTTGGCCTAGAGGAGGTATGTCTTCACTTGGCTTTGGATTGTCTAGTGGTTCATCACGAAGAAAATCGAACAAATCCAATTTTATCGCCAATACATTGGCTCCCCAAGAGTTATCTCGAGAATCATGTTCACTTCCCTCCCCATTGTTGGCCCTTGAAGCTTCAACTTCCTCTATTCTCTCCTTATCTTCACCACCCAAGCAACACTCAACAATGGTCTCTTGATCGACCCTCTCTTCTTCATTTGTAGCTTCAAGGTTGGGTTGACTTTCTTGTGGAGGCACCCGACCTTCTTGCCCAAATGAACCTTCCTCAACATGTAGTGGAGCTCGAGTGGCCAACATCGTGATATGAGCCATGAGTGCATTGATGCAAGCATCTTGCACCTCTATTTGGGCCTTGAACTCCTCCTTAACCCCTTGTGAGTCAACATCAATTGTTGACCCTTTTGCAATAACATCATCATCTCATGTTGGCTCCCTTGTGTTTGGACCAACATTTGACAAGTCTCAAAGTTAGGGATATTTGGTTGTGGGTTATGTGAGGGTGTTTGGTAGTTGTTAGGATGTGGGAACGATCCTTGACAACTTTCTTGGTAACCATAAGAAGAGGGTTCATAAGATTGTTGATGAGGTTGATATGGTTGGTAAAGTTGTGGGTTTTGGTAATTCGTCCCATAGTTGTCCCGTGATGATTGATGGTAGCTTGGACGCGCCATGTCCATAACGTTGCTTTGGTACCTAGGATGAGCTAGAAGCACTTGAGCAAACATTAGTATCCTAGTGCTTTTGAGGCACTAGGAAGGGAGAGTAACACACAAGAAGAAAAACGGAGATACACAAGGAGAAGAGAACACAAAAATCAAGAACAAAGTCCAAAACTAAGCAAACAAAAGTCTAAACTGCGCCGTCCCCGGCAACGGCGCCAATTTGATGGGTGGGATTTATCGTGAATCCCAACCGTCAAATAAAACCGGCAAAACCTAACTAGGGTAGCTAGGGTAAGTCGGGTCGAATCCACAGGGACGTGAGGTCGGACTGAGGTATGCTACGGTCTAGAACTATGTTCGAGACAAGCTATTCTAAGGAGGGGGAGACTAGGACTAAGCTAGGTCTAAAGCAAGAAAACAAACAAAGGAAACGGGCTAGGATTAGGTCGGGGTCAAAGGGATAATGGAATGGTCAAAGGAGAACTAGAGTGAAGGAGGTAGTAGGGTAATCTAGGTAATGCCCGGGCTCTCGCAACTTAGACTCACCTAGAGGTTCCACCTAAAACCCACCTTGGCGACACAAACGACAAACGGGGTTACTAGCGTGATATCGGGGCCTAGGTCGCATCCGGGCTCTCGCAACTTAGACCGACCTAGGGGTCGTCCTCACCGGGCTCTCGCTACGTAGTGAGGGAACCAAACCCACAAACAAACTATCACCCACAAGAGAAAAGCAAGAAAAACAAGCATATGCACATACTAGTCATTCAAGCATTTCAACAAACATGTGATGTGCATCAAACCAAGAGGAAACCCAAATCTTCCACCAACATCTCCAACAATCTCTAAATCATCCAATTAACACCCTAATCACCTTACTAACCCTAGCAAAGATCTACTCTAACATATCTATTCTATAACTAACAAGAACAAGATGAATCAACATAATAAAACAAAACAAACATATACAAACTAACAAGTATGAAGAACAAAACAATAAACAAGAACTAAAGATTCAAACTTGAATAATAAAACAAAGATTAAGAGAAAGGAAGAGAGATTATACCATACTAGAAGATGAAAAGAAGAAGGAAACTTGCATAAATGGAAGAACCCAAAACAAACATCCAAGGTTGTCAAGCTTGAATGGAGATCTTGAAGAATTCCCAAATTACAAGCATTAATCTATGATTAACGATAATCTAAAGACTAATCTACACTAATCTATGCTAATCTATGCTAAAACTATCTAGGGTTTAATGTAACATCAAGAACATAACCTAAGATGGTGTCTTAATACAAGAAGGGGGGGGGTATATATAGGGTTACAAGTGGAAAGAAGAAGAAAGGAAACAATGCGGGTGAGCTGTAGCCCATCCCGGCCGGGATGAGGTGGTCCCGGTCGGGACGGGGTTGGTCCCGATCGGGATGACCTGCTCCCGGTCGGGATGAGCCCTCAGTAGCTCCTTCTTCGCTTCCTTCTTCATCCCGGATGGGATGAGGCCATCCCCGTTCAGGATGAGCCTTGTAGGCCTCCAATATGAACATTTTGGTCCCTCCTTGCTTCTCATGGGCTTCCCATCGATTCTCGGGACTCGGGATCGGGTCTCGGAGGCTCGGGATTGGGTCCCAAGGTCTCGGGGTCGACTCCAAGGCATCGAGTGATCGTTCCTTAGCTTCATTGGCTCCAAAAAGTGTATGTATCGAGTCGGGATCGCTCCAACTCTTCGTGAATGGTCTCGGGAACCTGAAACGAGCTAAAGGAAGCATAAGTAGCCCATAAACCGCTCCCAAGGAGCGATTCCACAAGGAAAATGGGACCAAAACACTACGAAATAGGCACTACAAACCACACTTATCAGCATGCGATTTCACGTGACAAGCAGTTCATGAAAAGATGCATATAGGAGAGCAGAGAGTACTAATGTTATAGGTATCAGCAAGTCAGTTTTAACGTGATAATACGGATATTAGTCGTTCTCGTGGTATACCTTACCTGGTATTCTGCTTAAGTTGCGTCGATTCGGCATTAATAGGGATGCATCGAACCTCATAAGGTGAGCACCAGGACTAATACGGAACCCGACCATTGCTTTGTTCAGTTGTAGCTTGTTTACATTTTGATTTCCATGTTAGGTGATTTAGCATGCGATATAAGGTCATAAAAGCAATAAATCATACGAAAGCTGTAAATGCGAAATGTAAGTAAATCATGTAGTGAGGAGTTGCACCCTCGGAGTATACGCTAAATGGGACGCGATGCACAGATAGTTGAGAACGGATCTTGGAACTACTCGGGTCTATTTAGGGTGTTTTAGTATATATGGTTGAAGTTGGGACGTTACGTGTTTTAGTAGGTGTCGTGGACCTAGTGTCCACATTGATATTATCGTAGTGCATAATAAAGGTACGAGAATGTAAAGTTTTGTTTAGATGACAACCTAGTGATGGTTCGACTTCAAAGGCGGATCCTCCTAGCTTGCCCGGTGATTTCGGCAGAGTTCTGTTACCATTGGCCCTTCCTGCGGCTAATCTGGTAGAGCTCCGCTACTACTTGCTAGTTATGTGGCTAATCCGGCAGGACTCCGTTAGACTCGGAGTAGCTAGTCGATCACAGGAACCTCGGTATCCAGTGGGGTGCTCGAAGGTGAGGAATAGCGTCGATTTCGCTTTCGGGACTACAATCGAGTGGATCGTTTGCTTTGGGTGTCGAAGTGCGAGCCCAAGCGAGATACTCTTAACGAGAAAAGAGAGAAGGGAAGATGTGTGTTGTGTCAAATGAAGGGGGTGGAAGGGGGTATTTATAGGTGTTTTCGCCGCTCTTCACCCGGATGGACGCCTGAGTCCAGGCGCACCGGAACTCAGGCGCCTGGGCCTAGGCGTGTGGAGCCTGAGGCGCGTAAGGTGAGTCTTCCACGCCATGACCTAGCGCTGTTGTGCCTAGTGGACCTCGAGCGCGCGTCTTGAGGTTCGCTTGGCACGGTGCTGACTCGGTTCGTGTTTCGGGTCCGATTCGGAGTCCCGGTGTCGGAATTGACTTTAATTAGTGTCTGTGCGACCGTAATGACACGATAAGGCTACCTTGATGTTAATTTTATTTTTCCGAGTAATTATTTGATCCATTCTATAGAAAAACTATCTAAAACATTGCGAACCTGCGTCGCGTTGCAGTCCGATCGTCGTTGGGTGTTTGTTAGGCACTCCTGCAGCCACCAGTTCCAAATCTGGGTGACTACAGAAGCCCCCACTTTGATTGAGGCATGGACAAGGCGGAAGTCAAAGTATAGCCACCCAGGTCAATCGAGGATTACGACCTGGTGGCTGTCCAGTCGAGTTATTTTAAGTCTGTTAGACTACGTGTTGAGGCTCGCCAGCCATGGCTTAGAAATCATACCTGACGTCCTTGCCTATAGTCACTTGTCGGGGGCCCGGGCCCATGCTTGCCGTCTTGTTCTAACTTCTTCATGCTCGTGCGTTTTGCCTTTTCGGATGGTTTAAGAATTCGTTCGAATTTGGATTACTTTTGACGCCTCAAGTGTGGATGTGCGAAAAAGAGTGTTCGTATGTGTCAGCTTTCATTTGAACAAATGTTTTCGGGATGCCTATGACCCCTCGGACTTAATGACATAAAATGCCTTGGGGATGCTTCTGACCCTTCAGACACGGAAATAAAATGAAATTGAATGCTCGAGGCTGTCAGTATTCCCTCGAACAGTCGCCTTCGGGATGCCTATGACCCCTCAGACACGAGAATAACACGAAATATTCGAGTGTGTCAGTATCCACTCAAACAATCATCTTTGGGATGCTTACGACCCCTTGTACAATATAAAATGAGATAAAATGCTTGAGGGTGTCAGTATCCACTCGAATAGTCGCCTTCGGGATGCTTATGACCCATTGGACAAAACATGTTTGAGCGTGTCAGTATGCGCTCAAACTCAAATTGCCTTCCGGATAACTCAGACCCGTTACGCTCGAAAAATGTTTGAGCGTGTCAGTATCCGCTCAAACTCAAATTGCCTTCCGGATAACTCAGACCCGTTACGCTCGAAAAATGTTTGAGCGTGTCTGTATCCGCTCAAACTCAAATTGACTTCCGGATAACTCAGACCTATTAGGCTCGAAAAATGTTTGAGCGTGTCAGTATCTGCTCAAACTCAAATTGCCCTCCGGATAACTCAGACACATTAGGCTCGAAAAATGATTGAGCGTGTCAGTATCCGCTCAAACCCAAATTGCTGTGGAGGTATAAGACTTCAAAATGTTCGAACATGACAGTATCCGTTCTAACTTAAATTGCTGTAGCCTTCAGGATAAATAAGACCCGTTAGGCTAAAAGGTGTTTGAGCGTGTCAGTATCCGCTCAAACCCAAATTTCTGTGGAGGTATAAGACTCCAAAATGTTCGAATGTGTCAGTATCCGCTCGAACTCAAATTATTGTTGCCTTCAGGATAACTAAGACCCGTTAGGCTAAAAGGACATTTGCTGGCGTTCACTTATTTTGGTTAAATTTGATTTATGGACTTGTCTTATTTTGTTCGGATTTGCTTTGCTTTGTTTCGATTTGTTATGCGCTTGGATTCGTTCGGAGTTTGTTTAGATCGGCTTTGTTTTTTTTGTTTTATCATGCATTCGAGCGCGAGCATTCTTGTTAGTCACGGTTTCTACATTTATTTTGTTATTGTTCTCTGTTCGGTGTTGGGCTATGGGCATGTTTTACCGGTATTGATTAGTAATTGTCTTGTCGTTGTTTATTTGCTTGTTGCGTGTTATGCGTATTTTGGATATTAGGCCTCGTTTGTTCTTGTTTTAGTCTTATTCTAGGTTAGTTGGACGCGCATTCTTCTGCACCCCAAATCTCAGACGCGTGGCCTTTAGCGGTCCAGGTTTTGGACGTGCGACGCGAGGCGCCTGGGGTTTCGTGGGTCGGGTTTGCTTAAGTCAGTGAGTATCGGGCGAACGATTCATTCGTCTCACACTTCAAACGCGCGCCCCTCTTCGCCCCAATATCGCTTCTTCGGCTTTTCTAATCGATTTCCGTCTCGAGTTTTGCCATGCACGAAAATGTCGACTTCGGGTAAGTGTTCTTTACTCGTCTATTATCAATTTTGCTTAATTTGGTTAATTGTGGGTCGATTTTGTTGAAACCCTAGAAAATCAATTTGGGTGTTTTAAATGTGCTAAGTTTCGATGCTTTTTATTAATCCCATTGTTAAATTAGGGTTGTATAGAGCTTGTTAGGGTAGTTAGAAGCTTGATAGAAGACTTTGAGGTGTGACCATGGCCTCTTATGGTGATAAATTTGAAATGCTAGGGTTAGGTATCACTCTCCCGGTTATTCCCATACTTGTTTTACATAATCTCGCTCGATTAGTACTGGTGATGATGTGGGTGACTTCTTTGTCATTTTTTGTAAGCTAGGACGGCCTCTAGGGCCTTCCGTGAGGTTTTATGTGACTTACGTTGGACCAAAAGGTGTCTTAACGATGCCGAATTTTCCCGAAACCACTCCCATTGTGATCGGGGTCAAAAATAGGTGTTAGCGAGCTTTTTGGAATTTTGATATCTCTATCCAAAATTTTGACCTTATTTTGACTTGCTTAAGCTGTTTTAGCCTGACCTGAGGCATGGATTTTCGTATGTTTGCTTGGTTTTGCAGCTAGAGATGATAACGAGCGTCCATAGGGGGCTCATTCAGTTGGTACTAGTGGCGAGGCTGCCAGGATGAGTTCACTGACTCCCCGCGGGATTCGTAGGAGATGACGGAGTGTTCCGTCGCAGCGTTGTTATCCAGAGGCCATAAATGAGGTTAACTTTGATAGGGTAAGGAAGCGTAGGCTTCCGGAGACGGTTGCTAGGAGGGCTCATCTCCCGATTCCTACACAGAAGAATGAGGAGATTGGCTACGAGGATCCCGAGTGGGCTCGGGACTGGGACAACCATCACCTTTCGTTTCGTCCCGACAGTGCGGGGCCTGGTGAGTATCTCGACTTATGCTTATCGGCTTTAGGTTTTGAATTTTGGTTCTGGTTGGGTTTAGTTTTTTTTATTTATACTTGTATTGTTTCGACTTGCAGCCCCCAGGTCCGATGAGGACCTACTCGGGTTTGACGACATGCGTTGAGATATATTCTCAAAAGTTGACCCCCACAGCAAAGGGGATTATTGCGAGGACAGCTCTGGGTCGTGTGGTTGAGCAATGGGTTCGATTGGTGGGTTGCAAGACCAAATGCAACCTCATGCTGATTAGAGCGATGATAGAACGCTTTCACGATACTACCTCGACCTTCCACATGCCCTTTGGGAAAGTCAGGATGACTTTAGAGGACTTCGGGGTTATTACGGGTTTACCCTGGGGTCCTGAGAGGATTAGGTGGGCTGTCGAGGGTCCTAGGTTAGATAGTGATGAGGTCCGGGGCCTCATCGGGGATTGCTTGGAGCGTGAGGCTTACAGTACGCCTCATGCTCTGGTGAGTTCGTACATCACCGATCACTTTGAGAGGGTGGCGGTATTAGAGGGTCGAGCACCCAACACACCGGAGCATGATGCCCGGTTATGGTTGTGGTACTTCCTACGATCGACCCACTTCTCGGACAAGAGCGAGAGGTTTAGTACTAGGATTTTGCCTCTCCTAGCTGATCTAGATCAGGTGGGACGTTTTGACTGGGAGACCGCGGCTTTCGCAGAGATGACTCACTGTTTGCACGTCATAATGAGGCCGTTGCAAGTGGAATCGGCCTCGGCTTTGCCCATCGTGGGCCTGGGTCTCGTGCTGGAGGTTAGTAATTGTTTTTGTATTCGTTCCTTCGGGTTTCACTTAGTTTGGTTTAAATCTGCTAAAGACATGTTTTGGTTCGGGTTTTTGCAGGCTTGGATCTATTCCTACTTCGCTTGCCTGGTACCTAAAACGGTGCGGGCTCGTCCGACCAGATTCCCGACGGGGATTGAATGGAGGCTGGCTCAGCCTAATACTACAACCAGCCATTACCCGTCGGAGAACGTGCTGGTTAACCAGCTACGCCTCGAGGATGTAAGTTTTCTCTTCATAGCTTGTTTTATTTAGTAGCCCCCAAGGGTTCAGGTTTATTAAAATGCTAGTTTTGTTTGTGCAGTTCGTGGCCCGTCCTTGGGCCGACTGCGAGGGTGTGCCCGGGTATGTGACGGAGGAGCTGAGGCCTAGGAGCTATGGGAGGATGCTCCTTCTTGCTTTGTTTCACCCGGTTTGGTATCTGGCCGAACGGTTGGTGTGTCAGTGCCTGTACGACGACTTCAAGGTGCCGATTGATCTTCCCTGGACCATGTTTAGGCCACCGACCACCGCGGAAGTCCTCGAGTGCATGGATGGAGAAGGAGGCGACGCACTCCTGGTGCCTGGTGCCTTCTATCTATCTCATGTCAGCCCGTGGCTAGCTTGCCACCGCCTCGTGGTGAGTATTCGAGTTTTGGTTTCAAAGCTTGTTCTCCCTTTTTTTAATGGCTTAGTATTTACTTGCTCTCTAACCGACTTACTTTTCTTTCAGCTGGCCGATCCAGCTGATGCTATTCAGCCCCCAGACTTCCGCTTGACGCTGCTCAGAGTAGATGCAGTCGGGGTAGCTTTCACTGAGCCTCTCCCCCCGTGTTCCGCCGAGGAGATGGACGCTGGGATAGAGTGGCACGACCGGGTATACCGGGTAAGCTTCGGTTTCTGTTTTGGATTCGGGTTCTAAGAGTTAGGTTTTATTTGGCTAACTTGTGTGGTTTCATCTTTCAGGTTTCGTCAGCTTGCCATCGAGGGTCTCCCGTGACACTTCGGGGCCTCGAACAGTGAGTATTTGTACTTAGGATGGTTTCCAAGGCTGTTTGTACATTTTCCTAAGGTTTGGGTATATATGCAGGATGCTTAGGATATGGTGGGGCAGCTGGAGACTCGGGTGACCGAGCTGGAGGCAGAGGTGGATGATGTGAGACAACTCTTGCAATCTTGGGACAACGAGATTGCCCGACTTAAGGAGCAGTTGGCTCGGCATTAGGGTGAGACCTTAGCATAGGGTGAGGCTAGGAGAAGGGTCGAGATGGAGAGGGAGACTAAGGCCAAGGCTGCAGGTCATGTCACGGGTGCTACCGAGGATGTTGGAGGGATTCCTGAGACAGCTACCCTAGATGCTGTCGGGGATGAACGGTAGTGAGTCTCCTCTTCTGGATCTAGAGGATCTAGGTTTGGATGACAACATTGGCGAATTTCTGATTGCTATAGGCGCAACTTCAAGGGGTCCTTCCTAGTTTATGAACTCGGTTTGTATATGGGTTTGTATATACTTAACTTTTAGTGTTTGATTAGTCAGTCTTTGCATTTTTTTGTTATTTTGCGAGATGATGGCCTAAATTGACAAGTAATCACTTCATGGTTGTTTTATTTGCGATTTCGTCATACTTTACGATGTTGTACATGCGTTAGGATTGTGTGAGAGTATGAAAGCAGTTTTTCTGATTTTCTGAAATGCGTTAGTTTGAGCCGAGAATTGGATAAGATTGTACGTCGATTAAAACGTTTTGACCTGAGACGGGTTGAATGTAAGGGGTCAACGTGTTCTGACCGAGTGCACTAGAAGGCAAGTGTAGTTGTTTCGACATTCATAATGTGGCCGAAGTCAAAATCTAGGCTACTTTTGAAAAAAAAGTTAGACCACTTTTTGTATGACAATGTGTGGACATGACATAGGTCCACCCCGACGCGGCCACGCACGGGTTTGGGGAGGCGAATGAATCTCCATATGAGAATGGATCAAATTGAAATTTAAATCGAAGTGGAGTCGCCACCGAACGTTGTGGGAGTTCGGGCCCGTTCGAACCCACTCTATATCGTAGTGGGTCGTGTACAAAATACGGCCCATTTCCGATGTCAGAGTTTATTGGGTTCGTTCCTTTGCATTTGATACCGATACCGACATTATCGGATCATGTATTGAATGACTCTCGTGCGCCAACGGTTTCGGGCATCCGGAAACCGAGGTTCTGAGTAAGGGGTGAGGGTACGTGTTGGGAAGTTCACAAAGAACACCCAACCCCGCCCGCACTTAGCGGCGTCTACTAGGATATCGAATGACTTTCTAATACGCGCGTTAGTAGTTCGGTTAAATGATATGCAAACGTTGTTTTGCCTAAGCATGTGAGAAATTGAACGGGTTTCTAGGTCGATTTAATGCAACAAATTCTAACGTCAAAGTTAAATTTAGCATGCGGGTTCATTTTAGTACAATAAAATAAACAAAATAAATCAACAAGAAAATAGCAAACTTGTTAGTAACGGTAAAACGATAATAGCGGTTTGCGAATTATTGAATAAAGTAGAATGATATTGAATAATTTAAACGTGATGCATGGTTTTTGAAAGAGTTGTAGTACACGTGATTGATTTGACACGTGTTGACCTAAGTCATAAAAAAAGTATTATCGAGACTAGAAGGCGGTGTAAGACTCACGGTTTTGACGTGATAAAGGGCCACTCGACCGAGTCATTGAAGGACTCGACCGAGTGGACCTCTAGAAGAGCTTCTGTCCCGTTTTTTTAGACCCTACTCGATCAAGTTATTGACGAACTCGACCGAGTACGCTGCCACTCGACCGAGTCATTGCGAGACTCGACCGAGTGGAGGTCGAAAAACCTTTCTGTCTCGGTTTTTGGGGTGCCACTCGACCGAGTGGGTTAGGCACTCGGTCGAGTGCCCCCTGTACGAACTAGGGTTCGTTTGCAATTTATTATTGATTGCGAGATTGTTTTTCGATTTTGGTAAATCGTTGATTCTGCCGAATCGGGCATAAATATTGTATAATTTATGCTCGATTCGGATTTTGATAAGTTGTTGATTGTGTTGAATCGGGCATAAATATTGTATAATTTATGCTCGATTCGTGCGTAAAATACCCGTCGTATCCAACGTGCAATTATTGAATCGACATCAGACATTAGAGCGAGATAAAAAAAAATTGTTATAAGTCATCTTAAATTAACCAAAACGATATAAATATCCTCCGCGTTTATAGTGTCGTATTAATTCTTGCGAATTGTTTGACATCTATTCTAGCATCAACGAGAAATCATGTTAGTTAACTTATTTGACTAAATCGTTAGATTCGACATCCAATTATTAAATTGGTATCGAATCTAAAAGATCGACGCTTGAATTAAAAGAACTCGACTTGATTCCCTCCGCATCCCGACATCATAATTAATTCTTGCGAATTGTTTGATGTCGGATCCGCATCAAAAGGTCTCGACTCAAATTGAATAAAAAATACATGAATTTAAAAAAGGTTTTTTAGAAATTGATGTATGCGATATTGACGATGATGCAACGAAAATAAAAGAACGATTTTATTGATGTTGACTTGCTTCAACAATCAAATATTTGGGGTGTCGGGTTAAGCGACCGGCCGCGTCGGATGAAACATCCTTGCATTCATGTTTTCTTATCCCATCATCCCTCATATTCGACACGAATTAGCGATTATTTTAGTGTTTTATATTAACGATATTAGCCATATTATAGATGCGATAATAACATAAAAAAAACGACTATGACGACGGACGACGCGAAGAAGGACGACACGAGGAAGGGAAGGAGAAGAGAGAAAAGCGGGATTTGGCACCCTCAACCTACATGTTCTTGTTCTCGGACGGGACTCGTTAGATGTGTCTTGCACATGAGTATCGAGATGTAGGCTAAGTTATGGTTGTTATGGTTTTGATTACTAGATGCTAGGGTTAGGGTTTGCAAGTGTGAGATTAGGGTTTTTATTAGGGTTGAAAGATGTAAGATGTGTGTGCATGGGGGTGCTTATATAGGCATTGGCCATGCACCCCGTCTAGGGTTACTCGACCGAGTAGCCCCCTGACTCGGTCGAATGGCCCAATCAACCGCAGTCGGGCTCGTTACAAGGCCCACTCGATCTAGTGGAGCTGACACTCGATCGAGTGGGATAGCTGGAGCGAGAGGTCCGGGCTTCTTGGACCTCGAGTTGGATACTTGATGGGTTTTGTATTTGGGTCAGATTTTTGATGTCTATGTGGTTGTTTTTATGTGTTTTGGAAATGGCTTTGACCGGGGTTTGACCCAATCGCTAAAAGTCGGTTTTACTTCCGGTGTCGGTTTTGACCCGAATTAGTCTTGTTTGATTGGAAACGACCCACTGAGCCTGAATTTGCGGTCAGTTTTGTATGATTTGTACTCCGTGAATGCATAAGCCAGCAACTAATGGTTTCGAGCCCATATCCGAGCGCGTAGAAACACGTTTGCGTCCGATCATTATCAGGTGTTTTTTCGAAACTGCTATAGACACCTGGCGGTCAAAATGTGGGTGTCTACAGAGCCCCCACTCTGACTGAGGCTTGGACAAGGCGAGAGTCAGAGTAGCTACCAAGCCGATTAAGACCTTGTAGACTTCCGATCGGGTCGTTTATAGTCCGTTAGACTCGCGTGAAGGGCTCGCCAGCCATAAGATAGAAATCATACCTGAGCTGATGATGATAACTCCGTGGGGAATTTGGACTTGTCATGTAAGTCCCGGGTGTGCCTGTATGTGGGGCCCATCCCGTGAAAATGCCGCCTTGGGCCTTCCGCTGGGGAGATATGTGAGTTGCACGGGCTTGCTTTTGAAGCCTTGAGTCGCACCTGATTAAGTCACATAAGATTTGCATGCAACACGTAGGTAGAAAATATGACTCGCGCTGGGAAAATGATTTTTGAATTTTTGAAAATTTTGAAAATTTTGAATTTTTTTGAAATTTTTGACCCCTAAGAAATTTAGGAAAGTTCGGGATGACTAAATCCGTGTGAGTATTGAGACTACACTTGTATGTTTAAGCCTTGTTCGAATTAGGAAACTTTTGTGGGAATAAGATATGGAAAGAGGGTTGTAGGCCTTGATGCTATATATATCCCTCCATTGCTTCAATTTTATTCACAACTTCCTCACAATTCATCCCTTCTCAAAAATGAAAGTTTCTTTATTTCTTTCAAAAATTTTAACCATGGGAATCGATCGATTGACCGTGATGCTGCAAGAATGGTCCCGATGCTTTAGGGACACGGATAGGGTGGCTCTCAATCAGACGGGTATTACTCAGCTGTATCCATTCCGTCAGATTCAAGTTGATCGCTACTTCCTTGATGCTTGTTTGTCTTACTGGGACGATACATATAATTTCTTCGCCTTTCCTCGGGGAGAAGTTTGTCCCTTACCCGAGGAGATTGCTGCTGTGGGAGGATGGAACCCGATACTCCGTCCTGCCGTCCTGTATTCGGTTTATGACCCGAGGAGGAAGCTTCGAGAATTTTTAGGGCTTTCTCACAACGAAGTGTCTCGCATGATGGAGGATGGCAATATTTCCTTGATCGACTTGGCAGAGAAATTTATGAACCCGCATGATGTCCGAGTGAGACCAATTCACAGCCGTAGGGCCTTTTCTTTTTGTATGCTTCACGTTTATGCTTTTGAAGGTCATATGGACTTATTGTCATGTATGGGTAAATCCCGCCTCTTGACCATGGTTGATCTGATGAAGACGGAGCACAGTCCGGCTTGGCTTATAACGGGTGAAGTTATCGATCCAAGGCCTAGACAACCGTAAGAGGGATTCGTCGGTCCGTCTAACCGGAAGCACGCGTTTATTGCAGGTATATTACCTCGAATTTTTCTGATTTGTCTTGATTTCTCGATTTTATGATTTTTCGCGAAACTTTTTCTTTACTGCAGTGGGCACTCGACCGAGTCACCCTGGCACTCGATCGAGTGCCCTCGTAGAAAGCCCCCTGTTTGTGTTTAGAGGTACCACTCGATCGAGTGACCCCTAGGCACTCGATCGAGTGCCCTTAGGCGGACGTCTGCTTCGTTTCGGGAACTTATATTTTGCTTCCTTTTTTCAGATTTGGCTATACGAGAGGTTATCAGTGATAGATCCTCCCCTTGACGCGAGCAACTATCGTCATAATCAGGTGATGACAAGGAGGCGGGCTATCGATTTTTCTCGCCAGATTACTCAGAAGTATTGGGATGAGGTGTTGTCTTTTCACAGCGGCCCGTTAATTCGATGGGTAGTGCCATGGTGGCCCATTTATGTTTGGACAGGCTTGGACCCGAGGGGCAGAACTCGCTATCAGGTAATATTGTCTTTCAGGCAGACAGTTCATCTCTACCCGGATCGCATACTAAGGCAGTATGGTTGGACCCAAAGAATCCCAGAAGTTGAAGCAGTTGTGAGTGAATCTACCCAACTGTTGGATGTAATGTGCGACACGTAGATGCAAAGATGGTACACCCGGCATACTTGGCCCATTCCCAAATCTCTTCATTCAATCTGAGTTTCAGATTCTTATGTGAAGTGGACCAAAGCTGATTCTGCGAAGGCCCGAGCTGCCTTGAAGGTTGACGAAGGTTTTGACCTGCTGCGAAGGGAGCAAGCTAAAGACAATAGGGGCTTTTTTGACGAAGGCGACACACCGGCTACTCTAGTTCGTCTTATGTCAGGTCAAAAGAAGAAGGCCAGGACTCAAGGTGAAGGTTCTAGTGCTAGAGGTGCACGGGGGAAAGTGGGCCCCCAGACTGATTTGGAAAGGAGACTTGGCCCAAGACTGGCAGTGCAGGACCGACTTGGTCCGCGAGACAGGCTGCCTGAACATGTACGGGCTCGACTTGGACCGGTGACAGTGGCAGAAGACCCGTTGTCGAAGAAACGGGTTCGCGCTAAGGAGGTTCCCCTCGTGATTCGGGAGCGCTCGCCCCCGCCCCGGCGACCCCGGGCTCCACGCGACCCAAAAGACAAAGGAAAGGGCAAAATGCATGAATATTAGCCTTTGGTTTATTATTTAGATATTATTACTATATTTTTTGTGGTGTGATTTTTTTGTTTGCCGTTTTTGGCGCTTTTTTTTTATTTTCTTTTTTTTGTAATTTGAATTTCCCGAGTTCATCGTTTTTTATAAAACATATATTAGTGAATACTGTTCCCGTCTTTTCGTTATTTCAGTGGTTGTACCCTTTTGAGGGGTTGCCTACGTATCTACAACTAGCGGAATCAAACCAAACGTAGTTCAAAATTGATTGATTTTTTTTTTGCAATTTTCGAAATACATCAAGACTATTAGTTCGAGATGCGCGACAGTAGAATAATTAATTCTAACTTATTGACTTGCTTATAATTTTTTTGAAAATTTATAAAAAGACAAATTTTTATAAACTTTTTGCAAATGACATTGAGATAGGGCTTATGGGTAGTAGCGCTTTAGCTGGTCCAAGTTGGTCGGGTTGACGAATTTGTTTCCGTCCAGGTCTGTCAGCATCACCGCTCCTCCGGATAGGACCTTCTTGACTAAGTATGGCCCAGCCCAATTGGGTTTGAATTTTCCTCTTTGGTCAACCAGTAGTAAGGCACGAACCGATTTTAGGACTAGATCCCCTTCCTTGATGTTTCTGGGTCTAACTCTTTTTTTGAAAGCCCGTCGGGTCCTCTTTTGATATATCTGGATATTTTTGAGGGCCCGGGATCGCCGTTCGTCCAAAAGAACTAACGAATCGTATCGGGCTTGGACCCAATCTGCTTCCGGTACTTGGCTTTCAAGTAAAATCCCGAGGGACGTCACTTCTAGCTCGACCGGTTGGACTGCCTCCATTCCATATGTCAGATAATATGGAGTTGCTCCGGTTGCGGTGCGAATTGACGTCCGATACCCCCATAGAGCAAAAGGTATTTTATCGGGCCAATCCCGGTAATTCTCAGCCATCTTTTTAAGTATGGTGACAACTGTTTTATTAGCCACTTCTACCGCTCCATTTGTTTTGGGACGGTAGGGTGAAGATGTATGTCTCTCAATTTTGTATTTCGCTAGCAATGCAGCGGTTTCAGCTTGAAAGTGGGTCCCGTGATCACTGATAAACTCGTGTGGGATCCCGTATCGGCATATGATCTTATTCTGGATAAATTTGGCCACGTGTTTGGCGTTCAAGACACGATATGACTCGGCTTCGACCCATTTGGTGAAATAGTCGATAGCTACCAAAATGAAGCAATGACCTCCCGTTCCGGAAGGGTCCACCTTGCCAATTATATCAAAACCCCATGTCGAAAATGGCCATGGTGATGTCATGGTATATAATAGGGAAGATGGCATATGTTGCACGTTGGCAAAGATCTGACAGTTATGACAGTGCTTGACATATAATTGACAGTCCGTTTCCATGGTGTTCCAATAATATCCGAGCGTCATGATTTTCCGGGCTAACATATGGGCATTCATATGTGGGCCATTTTCATTATCGTGTACTTTGGCCATAACCATTTCGGCATGTATTTTATCGATACACAGGAGGAGAGCCAAATTTGATGGATAACGGGGTGTGCTCCCCCTGCGGTGAGATTAATAGAATTCCGACCCCAAATCCTCGGAAGTTGGATGCCCCATCAAAATACAAATCCCATCCTCGGAAGTTGGATGCCCCATCAAAATACAAATCCCATGTCTCGGTGTCGGTATGGAATATGTCTTCATCAGGAAAAGCCCAAGTATCGGTGTGTCCCTCTTCAGATATCGGACTATCGGCAAGGAATTATGCCACTACCCGGCCTTTGATGGCTTTTAATGGTACAATTTGAGGTCAAACTCTGCGAGCATCAAAGTCCATCTGGACATCCGGCCGTTAAGGATGGGCTTCTCGAACAAGTACTTGATAGGATTCATTTTGGATAGAACATGTACTTCGCGGCTAAGCATGTAGTGTCGGAGCTTTTTAGTGGCCCAAACCAGAGCTAGGCACGTTTTTGAAAATTGTGTACTTGTACTCGTATTCTAGGAACTTCTTACTGATGTAGTAAATAGCCCGTTCTTCTGAATCGAGTGTCTGGGCCAGCATAGCCCCCATGGTCGTCTCGGTCGTTGTTAGGTATAACGACAAAGGCAGGCCGGGTTGAGGTGGCATTAATACCGGCGGAGCAGACAAAATCTCCTTGTTTTTGTCAAAAGTCGTTTGACACTTATCGTCCCACAGTACCCGTTCTCCTATCTTCAGTTTTTTGAAAATGGGCTCGCATACCATGGTTAGCTTTGAGATGAATCGGCTGATGTATTGGACTTTCCCGAGAAACCCCCTTATTTCTTTTTCGATTTTGGGTGGCTACATCTCGGTGATGGCCTTGATTTTAGCTGGGTCGACCTCGATGCCGCGTTGGCTAACGATATGGCCCAGTAATTTGCCTGATGTTACCCCGAAACTGCACTTTTGAGGGTTCAGCCTCATATTGTACTTACGCAGTAGGGTGAAGAACTTTCTTAGGGCGGAGATGTGCCCGCTTCGGTCCTTGGACTTGACGATCATGTCGTCCACATAAACCTCCACTTCCTTATGCATCATATCATGTAATAAGGTGGTGGCAGTCCAATGATAATGGCCCCGGCGTTGATAAGCCCAAACAGCATATTGGTGTAACAGTAAGTACCCCAAGGTGTAATGAAGGGTGTCTTACTCATATCCTCTTCTTCCATTTTGATCTGATTGTATCCGATATACCCGTCCATGAATGATAGAAGGGCATGATCGGCTGTTTTATCCACCAGTATGTCGATGTGTGGTAACGGAAAATCGTCCTTTGGGCTGGCCTTGTTAAGGTCCCGGAAGTCCACACATACCCGCACCTTGCCGTCCTTCTTGGGTACCGGCACGATGTTCGCGACCCAGTCTGGATATTCAGACACTTGTATAAAGCCCGCTTTGAATTGTTTGTCTACTTCCTCTTTGACTTTGAGAGACCATTCGGGCTTCATTCTTCGGAGCTTCTGTTTTAACGGCTTACACGCATCTTTGATGGGTATACGGTGCTCAGCTATTTCCCGATCTATTCCCGGCGTGTCCTTGTAGGACCATGCGAAGACGTCTTTGAACTCTTGGAGGAGGTCTGCGAATTGTTTTCTCTCCTCAGGATCTAAAGATAGGCCCAACTTAAGCATCTGGGGCTCTAAAGTGGTTCCCACGTTGATGGATTCGGTTTCTTCAATTACCGGATCTCGGGATTCCCTTTGTTCGAGTTGCTCAATCAGATGCGAAAGAAGGGGTACTTGTTCGTCGGATTTCTCAATGTCATTGCATATAAAATTTTTGAAATTGAAGGAATTTTGAAAATAAGACAAGTCGTAAGCAGAACGGTTTTCGTTATTATTATTAATGGTAAATTTTGAGAACAGCTCGAAGAGAGCGGCCATCTGATCGTTGGTCAGTGGCGAGATTGGGAGCGCTCTCGGGACAGTCTCCGAGACTCCAGTGGCTAAGGGAAGAGGGGTTACAGATTGTACTCTAGCACCAGACCCTCTAGACTCGGACTCTGACTCCGACTCAGACTCAGACTCGATATCCGGCATGTCTCCCTTGCCGGTGGTTAGCTTGTAGACCCGTCCTTGGCTGTCGGTCCACTTGATGGTCGTCCTCCAGGCTCTTTTCCCGGCATCTGTACCAACTTCGGAGATCAGCTTCGTTGGATCGAACCGGTTGCTGCGGAGGATCAGGTTGACCAGATCATCCTTTGGGGCGGGGACGACCTTGTCTTCCCCGAATAGGAGCCCCAACACGGGTTCAGCGTTGTTCTCGCCTTCCCTGGACTCAGTTTGAACAAGGGTGAATATATCATCGGGGATGAAATTGCATTCCCGAGCCGTTTTGGTCTCGGGATATGTGATAGCGGGTTGGTAAAGGCCTACTTGGATTGCCCCAAATACTGGAGTGACAAACCTGATTATATTTGCCCGATCCGCATTTTTCGGGCTTAAAGTATACCCCAAACCGAATCGAGACCCTTCGTTGTTTAGGACCTTGATAACCTTCCCAGCCAGGAGATGTGGCCTCGAAGTGGCTCCCGGTAGGTAACCCAAGTTTTGTAGCATCGTGTTGATGCTAGTAGTGAAGTAGGGCCTGAAGAGATATTCCTCCTCAATCATTCCTACGAAGTCGAATCCCCGTGGTTCGGCCCGACTCGTGGCGTTGCAGCTAGCCACGGTCATGGGGGTCGCCTCCAGTGTGATGACACCGTCTTGAAGTGGCATCATGACTTTTCTGTGGAGGGCAGAAGATACGGCCTTGACTACATGGATCCAAGGCCTTCCTAGTAGCAAGTTGAAGGATGAGGTGACATCAATCACCTGAAACTCCAGTTCTTTCTCAATTGGGCCTGTTATGATTGTCAATTTAATGGTCCCGGCAACTGGTTTCGGGCTTCCCTCGAAAGCCTGGATAGTCTGCGTCGTCGGGAGATAGTCGGCCTCGGTGATGCCGAGGGCCTTAGCGGTCCTTAGGGGAAGGACATTCACGGCAGATCCGTCATCAATTAGGGTCATCGGGAGGTACTTCCCTCGGTAAATGACCGTGATGTAGAGGGCCAAGTTATGGGCGGCCCCAAATGGTGGTAGATCGGACTCAGAGAAGGTTATGAGTGGGCCTTCTTCTTTGGATTTGCCCTTGAGATAGGGCAGGATAGTGGCTACCATTTTAGCAGGGGTAGCCTGTGAGTCGACCTTGATCTCATCGAGAGCCTTGGTCAGTGCTTCCCGATGTGCTTGCGAGCTAACCAGAAGTTGCCATATGGTTAGATCGGCTCGAACCCTTTTCAATTGTTGGACCAGGGCCGTGTCATTGCTTGGTTTTTCAAGGGTAGATTCCGTCCTGGCAGGTTCAGTGACGGTTGTTGAAGCAGAGCGCTCGACTGTGGCGAGGTGGTTAGTGGCTAAGGCTTTGGACTTAGCTTTTCGAACCTCTTCACTGGTGATGGGGACAGCTTCCCCTTTGGCTAGGTAAACGTCGTCCTCATCATCGAACCATATCCCATTGATTTGTGGGATAAAAGGGGAAATGAGGTGAGCACAGTCGACTACCTCTCCAGTGAATATAGCATGGGCACTGAACGAGTTTTCTTTGTTACTCGGCTTGTCTCCGGGCAACGGTATTTTTCCATTCTCAATTAGATCTTGGATCAGATGCTTTAGTTTCCAGCATTTCTCCGTGTCATGCCCATTACCTCGGTGATACTGGCAATAGGCTTGAGCATTGTAGCTTTTGGACCTCTTTTCCATGGAACTTCTGGAGTCGGGCCTATTGGTTGGATAAGACCCTTCGAAGATAGCCTTTCTAAGGAATAGGTATAGGTAGTCCCTATATCCGTGAATACCCGAGTTGGAGTATTCTTTTTGGATGAGGTGTCAAGTAGATTAACCTCATCGAAGATGTTGCGAGTTGCTGCTGCAGGTGTGGGCTTGCTCACAGATGAACTGGCCCCTTGATATCCCTTGGTAGAGGCCTTACTCAGGCTCTCTAGCCTTAAGTCATCCTCGATCCTTGTGCCCATTTCATTAAGGGCGGCAAAAGTGGGGATGATGGCATACCGGAGATGGACCCGGTAGGATGGGAGGAGATTCTTGACAAAAGCCTCCACTAGCACCTTCTCGCTAGGCTTATCAACCAGCTTCACACTTTTGGCCCGCCATCTTTGGAGATATTTTGTGAACCCTTCTTTGGGCTCTTGAGCCATCACTTCCAGAGTACGCATTTTAGTATGGATCTCGGTATTATCAGCGTAATTCCGAGCAAATTCAGTTGCCACATCGTCCCAAGTCTTGTACTTCTTGGAATCAAGCCTGTAGTACCAAGCCTTGGGGTGCTTCTCGAGAGAAGAAGTGAACAAGTGCTTAAACATGGTGGACTTCACCCCTTTGACCGCCATGAGCTCCTTGAAAGCCCGGATGTGGTGGACCGGGTCTTCGGTACCCTCAAACATCAGAATTCCCGTAAGGTTGTGGTTAGCAGGTAGCTCGTCATTCAAAGGTGAGTAGGAGCGAGCATTTTCAGTGCGGATCGAGTTGTTCGTCGACAGATGAACCTGTTCTTCGAGCTTGCGAACAACGCTGATTAGTTCAGCTATGGGCCTAGTGGGCTCGGATCCAGTGGGAGTACCTTTCTCCACGGCAGTCAGACGGGTGGCCATAGTGGTTTGGTCGGTCCGGATAGCCGTCAATTTGGTCTCGATCTTGGCCAGCGCGGCGGACAGTTGATCCAGAGAATCTTGCATTTTGCGAGTTATGGGTGGCCTGTCTGTAAGAACACCGCGTAATCATAAACTAGCCAAATCCCGGAATAGAAAGTACATCCCCAACAAAACTGAAAAGGGAAATGACTCGGAAAAGACACCTAGACGGGTGACTTGTGAAAGGTGGGCCTTCCTTAGGATTCGGCGGGCGGGCCGAGTCCTGTTCGAAGAAAGGTCCATGTGAGACATCCCCAGACTTTGGACTCGATTGTGTAGATGGGCCCTCCTTTGTAGGAGTATGTCCTACGTAGGTGGGCCTTGCCTTAGTCTAATAAGGCGGACTGGGATAGGGAAGAAACTCGTGATGTATGATCGACAGAGTTTCGATGCTAGAGACTTTGATGGCTTAAGACACAACCCGACACTGCTAAATACGAGAAGTCCTAAGAAGAGGATGGTTTTGAAAAGGATTTTTAGAAAAAATCCGAAAAAATGGTGGAGGGGCCCGATTTTTCGAAAATCGAAAAAAATGTACCGGGCCTCGATTTTGAGAGTTCGAAAATATTTTCGAGTTTTGAAATGGGCGGAATATCGGCTAGAAATAGGCTATTTTGAGTAAAATCATAAGTCCTAAATTCGGTATACGTCCCAGGTTTTGAAATTGGATAGTTTGAAAAAGGATGCAATTTTTGAAAAGGACGGTTTTTGAAAACGACACGGAAACCATGTAGCATATAGTCACGCGAGCATTATAACGACGCCATGTATGCTTTACACTAAGTCTCGGTCGGTCTATAAAGGGTCTATACCAGTGCACATAGTCTAGACGTTGATCGGGACGGACTTTCTAAGTCGAGTTGAGCTTAGAACATGCCGCGAAACCCATTCGAATCGACTATGGACACCTTTGACATATCCATAATGGAGTACATCATGGTATAGTGGGATGTCAGTCACCAGTACCGGCCCGGGAAAATATGGGGTTATGCATGAACCGTAAAACTAAAACGCGTATTGTACTAGTCAAACGATTTCTATTCGAGTCTCACCCTGAGGATGCCGATGGTAAGATACGCATCAGTTAATCCCCAGCGGAGTTACCAAATTGTGGACATGACATAGGTCACCCCGACGCGGCCACGCGCGAGTTTGGGGAGGCGAATGAATCCCCATATGAGAATGGATCGAATTGAAATTTAAATCGAAGTGGAGTCGCCACCAAACTTTGTGGGAGTTCGGGCCCGTTCGAACCCACTCTATATCGTAGTGGGCTGTGTACAAAATATGACCCATTTCCGATGTTAGAGTTTATTGGGTTCGTTCCTTTGCATTTGATACCGATACCGACATTATCGGATAACGTGTATTGAATGACTCTCGTGCGCCAACGGTTTCGGGCATCCGGAAACCGAGGTTCTGATTAAGGGGTGAGGGTACGTGTTGGGAAGTTCACAAAGAACACCCAACCCCGCCCGCACTTAGCGGCCTCTACTAGGATATCGAATGACTTTCTAATACGCGCGTTAGTAGTTCGGTTAAATGATATGCAAACGTTGTTTTGCCTAAGCATGTGAGAAATTGAACGGGTTTCTAGGTCGATTTAATGCAACTAATTCTAACGTCAAAGTTAAATTTAGCATGCGGGTTCGTTTTAGTACAATAAAATAACGAAATAAATCAACAAGAAAATAGCAAACTTGTTAGTAACGTTAAAACGATAATAGCGGTTTGTGAATTATTGAATAAAGTAGAATGATATCGAATAATATAAACGTGATGCATGGTTTTTGAAAGAGTAGTAGTACACGTGATTGATTTGACACGTGTTGACCTAAGTCATAAAAAAAGTATTATCGAGACTAGAAGGCGGTGTAGGACTCACGGTTTTGACGTGATAAAGGGCCACTCGACCGAGTCATTGAAGGACTCGACCGAGTGGACTTCTAGAAGAGCTTCTGTCCCGTTTTTTTAGACCCTACTCGATCAAGTTATTGACAAACTCGACCGAGTACGCTGCCACTCGACCGAGTGGAGGTCGAAAAACCTTTGTCTCGGTTTTTGGGGTGCCACTCGACTGAGTGGGTTAGGCACTCGGTCGAGTGCCCCCTGTACGAACTAGGGTTCGTTTGCAATTTATTATTGATTGCGAGATTGTTTTTCGATTTTGGTAAATCGTTGTGATAAGTGTAGTTTGTAGTGTCTATTTTACTATGTTTTGGTCCCATTTCCTTGTGGAATCGCTCCTTGGGAGCGATTTATGGGCTTCTTATGCTTCCTTTAGTTCGTTTCAGGTTCCCGAGACCGATTTGGTAGAGTTGGAGCGATTCCGACTCTATACATACACATTTTGGAGCCAACGGAGTAGAGGAATGATGACTTGATGGCTTGGAATCGACCCCGAGACCTCGGGACCCAATCCCGAGCCTCCGAGACCCGATCCCGAGTCCCGAGAATCGACGAGAAGCCCATGAGAGGCAAGGAGGGACCAAAGAGCTCTTAAGGGAGGCCTACAAAGACCCATCCCGTTCGGGATGGCCTCATCCCGTTCGGGATGAAGTGAACAAGAAGCGCGGCTACTGTGAGCCCATCCCGACCGGGAAGGATGGCCCATCCCGATCGGGACCAAGCCTTCCCGACCGGGAAGGGTCAGTTGCAGCCCCGCCTTGTTTCTTTCAATTCCTTTCATTCTAAAACCCTATATATACCCTTCCCTTGTTATGTAAAGCGGGGGGATGATATATCCTTAAAACCCTAGACTACTTTAGGTTAGATTAGATTAGATTAGATTAGTGTAGATTAGTCGGTAATTAGTTGTTAATCTTAGATTAGTGATTGTATTAAGGGAATTCTTCAAGATCCACTCAAGATTGACAACCTTGGGTGTTTGTTTTGGGTTTTCTTCATTAATGCAAGTTTTGTTCTTTCCTCTTCACTAGTTTGGTACAATCTTCTTCTCCTTTTACTCTTAATCCATTTTTGTTTATCAAGTTTGAATCTTTGTTCATTGTTATCATTAGTTTGTGATGTTTGTTTTGTTTCTTTGATGATTCTTCTTGTTAGTGTTAATCCTAGATTAGATATGTTAAAGTAGTGTTCTTGCTAGGGTTAGTAAGGTGATTAGGGTGTTAATTGGATGATTAAGGGTTTGTTAGAGATGTTGGTGGAAGATTTGGGTTTCCTCTTGTTTGATGCACATCACATGTTTGTGGAATTGCTTGAATGACTAAGTTTGTACGAATGCTTGTTTTTCTTGCCTTTCTTTTGTGGGTGTTAGTTTGTTGTGGGTTCGGTCCCCTCACTAAGTTGCGAGAGCCCGATGAGGACGACCCCTAGGCCGGTCTAAGTAGCGAGAGCCCGGATTCGACCTAGGACCATAGCGCGCTAGAACCCCGTTTGTTGTGTTGTGTATCGCCGAGTTGGGTTTTAGGTGGAACCTCTAGGTGAGTCTAAGTTGCGAGAGCCCGGGCATTACCTAGATTACCCTACTACCTCCTTCACTCTAGTCCTCCCTTGACCATTCCGTTACCCCTTTGACCCCGACCTAATCCTAGCCCGTTTTCCTAGTTTGTTCGCCTTAGTCTTAGTCTAGCCTTCTCCCTCCTTTCATTCTTTAGTTTAGCTAGTTGACTTAGTCTCGGTCGAGTGGCCAAATCAACCGTAGTCGGGCTCGTTACAAGGCCCACTCGATCGAGTGGAGCTGGCACTCGATCGAGTGGGTCAGCTGGAGCGAGAGGTCCGGGCTTCTTGGACCTCGAGTTTGATACTTGATGGGTTTTGTATTTGGGTCATATTTTTGATGCTTATGTGGTTGTTTTTATGTGTTTCGGAAATGGCTTTGACCGGGGTTTGACCCAATCGCTAAAAGTCGGTTTTACTTCCGGTGTCGGTTTTGACCCAAATTAGTCTTGTTTGATTGGAAATGACCCACTAGGCCTGAATTTGAGGTCAGTTTTGTAAGATTTGTACTCCGTGAATGCATAAGCCAGGAACTAATGGTTTCGAGCCCATATCCGAGCGCGTAGAAACACGTTTGCGTCCGATCATCATCGAGTGTTTTTTGGAAACTGCTATAGACACCTGGTGGTCAAAATGTTGGTGTCTACACATTGTCGTATTGGGCTACAGACTCGACTTGACAATAACCGTTAAAGGCTACAACACACCTAGGTCAGGTAGCTTATCCCCCTAAAAGAAAAAATTAGAAGAAGTCTAAGTCTGGTGTGTCTGATGGGTGAGATGTGACCTCACAACTCTTGCTTGGGTGTTTCGGTCTCCGGAGAGGCTTTTAGTCACTTCAGGAGGTAGTTGTGGTGACAACGCGGGATCGATGCCTCAACTTTTGGGTTACTTGAGAGGCTGTCGGCTTAGGGATAGACGCCTGAACTAAGGTGGTCGGGTTCCGAGTCGCTCGGGCTCGGGCGGCTGGAGATTTGAGCGCCTAGGCTTAGGCGGTCCATATCCTGTTTATGATAATTTTCTTGGTTTCCTAATTATGGTGGGATTATGGCTATATATACGGGTTGGGGTGCTTGTTTTAGACATGCTAAAATATCCATTGTGTCTATAGCCTCTTTGTGTTACTTGGGGGTCATGTCGGGTTTCGGGAATCTTTTGACCGAGTGGGCGGGTTGTTTTAAGAAATGCAATTTCGAGGTTGGTTCAAGTGATAGTTTTTCTACGGTTAATACGTTAAGGCAGGTTAAGGTGCATGATAACTTTCTATTGGCATGTACTGAATTTTGGGATGTAAGAAGACATGTTTTTGCTTTTCCCGGGGGTCGGGTTTGTCCTCTTCTCGAGGAACTTGATGCCATTGGTGGATGGTCTTCGGTTCGGCCTTGCGTGCCTATGGGAGATGACGCTTTTGTGGAACGGTTTCGTCATTTTTTGGATCTTTCCTCATTAGAAGAGGCTAGTGTTTTCTTCGGGAGGGATGGTATTGATCTAAAGTTGCTATTTAGGACATTTTCACAGATTGGTCCTTATGACATTTCACCTCTAGCTTGTAGACGGGCTTTCAATATTGCAGTGGCTTGCTATTATCTTTTCGAGGATCCGTTAGTGCATGACGGTTGGTGTAATCCTCGAATTTTGGACGTTGTGATGGGGATGGAACATGGACGATCGCCCTCTCTGCTCATTTTGGGCGAGCTTATTCTAGGTCTTGATTCTCGTGTCCGGCTACGTGGGGCTTTTTTTCGGGGTTCTAAAATGATCTTACAGGTATTGTAAGGTGCTACTTTTTTTGTTTGTTGCGTTTCTTTGTGGTTGTTTTGTTTGAAACCTACTATAGTTTGAAGATGTGACATTGTGTTGGGATTGGTGCAGGTTTGGCTACAGGAAAGGCTCAGCTTGGTGGATCCTCCTCGGTCTGTTAAGGGTTATAGCTATAAGGGGTTCACGGGTCGCAAGATGGGAAAGGCGTGGAGCGTCGGTTATACCGAAAAAGAATGGCATTCTTATTTGGTCGACAGGCAAGTGGCTGTTAGATGAACAGTCTTATGATTAGTGGGCAAGCCGGGTTTCCTTTTTCGTTCTCGACTCAGGCTATGCTAATATTATCTTTACGGGACCCATTTTACGTTTATCCAGGCGAGTTGTCGAACCAAATGGGGGTGAGGCCCACCCCTTCAGATGCTACTAAGGATGTTTCTATGTTCGACTCGTAGACGGAGAACTCGTTTAGGGAGTTTAGGGTGTCTTGGGAGCAGAAATTTTCATGCCCCGTTGTTATAGAGAGTGTTCGACCAACCGACATTACGTCCTTCCGGCAGGAGGTTTATGAGCACTCGTCAGGACAGAGCAAGTCGAAGAT